>HG995316.1:3693179-4924239 GCA_905332915.2 Hecatera dysodea
AAATCTTTCCTCTTTATAATGTTAGTATAGATTTGACATAAGTAAGCTATTACTGTACGGTGAACTTACGTGTACGGGGGGTATGGATTTATGGTCTGGCTTTCAAATGGCTAATAAAAGAAGGTTAGGTTAGGTCAAAACATTGAATGGTCAGGAGAACAGGACGGCCCAGGCGGCGACATGCCTACTTAATGCTTCTAGTATTAGTATTAGTAATCGTGCTGGTTTCTGCAACTCCACGACTAAGCGCGTATTTTGCGTGCAGGTGGGACAAATGTTTCATTCGATCCACCCCAGGCGGCCTATTATGACGTCTTAAATCCATCATGATTTCTGTGTCAGAGAGAGACGGAGTTACACAAGACGAATAGCACTATCTCTTTCCCTCACACGAATCATGATGGCATTGACACTTCGTAATACGGCCACAGCTCCCCAAAAAGGGCCAGCAACGCGTTCGTGTTACTCACAATCTCACAGAGGGTACCTGGGTTTCCGAAGTACTTAGCCCTGTAATCGGCGACTACCGGGCAGCTTAGAAGCAGATGTGCTACTGTCTCATCCTCCTCCATGCAGGCTCTGCAGAGCGGGCTGTCAGTGACTCCTATGACATAGAGGTGTTTATTAAAAGATCCGTGACTGTACGTAACTGTTGTTTGGACAGTCTTAGGGCTTTTGTGAAACGGCCATCAATAGAGGGAAGTGCCTCTTTGGCCTGTCTACATTCATCATGGTTAGCCCATAGATTGTGATGTTTGTCTCTGGTGCGTTTCCTTACCAAAGTGCGTAAGTAACCGAAAAGGAGTAGCACAATGGGTTCGGGACCCATCGCTGCCATACTCGAACCCCTACTGGCGAGTTCGTCCGCTGCATCGTTGCCTCGGGATTCGCTGTGTCCCTTGATCCACTGAATGGTTACTTTGTTGTATCTACCAACCTGGTTGAGACGTTGGTGACACTTGAGGATCAGCTCAGAGTTAACTGTGTGGCTGTTCAGAGCTTGCAGGATGGCCTTGCTGCATGCCGCTATGAGGGGTCAGCGGATGATTGATCGGGGACTCTATCGTCCACGCTGCACGGTCTCTAGAGTTGTGGTGGTGTCCTAGTGCACCCGGACATCGCTGAAGGAGGAGCAAGCCCAGAGCCGGGCAAAAAAGAGGGAGCCCAGAAGTGGGTCGCGAATGTCATGCGTAGCAGTTGTCGCGGCCCCCCCATCAAGGCGAAAGTAGTAGGTGAAGTTTTTAGTGGGTGCAAGCTCCACATAACCACGTCGTCTCCCCGCACGCGCTAATTTGCCTTCGCTTATAGTTAAACGAGCGACCCGCCCCGGCTTCGCACGGGTTCAATATAGATACTACTGTTTCCTCTTCTATAATATGCATGTATATATACATATAAACCGTTCTCTTCAATCACTCTATCTATTAAAAAAACCGCATCAAAATCCGTTGCATAGTTTTAAAGATTTAAGCATACATAGGGATATAGGGACAGAGAAAGCGACTTTGTTTTATACTATGTAGTGGCAAGTAACTCTAGGAATAAAAGCTATAGCATTGGTGTTGCATTCTTCGTACTGCTCGTGTCGCTGGCCATTTGAATTTCAGATATTCGAAATTTAAGTTGCCCTAAACATTGCTGGCAGCGCGTTATCTCTTTGGCGTAGTTTGTGACCCGGCTCCTCTGTATCGCAGTATAGCGTTGCGTCTTTCTGTGAGATCTCTAAAACGGCAGTTGTCTAATTTCTGACGGCTGTTTCGGCCCACTATTTCTTGAATTAGGAAAAGATATAGTTCACAAACTTAATACTTATACCATTGTTCGCAGGTACTCCGCGAGATTGAGAATGTGTACTTCCATCCTCCTTCAGAGTTCGACGCCGGTCGTTATGTGTTGGAGCACGCACCAGTCACCTCCTGCGATGATATCGAACGCATGTTCGCTAAGCTCAAGAGGCAGCAACAGGTATTTACTTGTAACAGTTACGTATTTATTCCTAGTTATACTCATTTTCATTGGTTGATAAATCCCTGAGCGTGTGATGATTTCGAACTTATGTTCGCTAAGCTCAAGAGGCAGCAACAGGTATTTACTTGTAACAGTTACATATTTATTCCTAGTTATACTCATTTTCATTGGTTGATAACTCCCTGAGCGTGTGACGATATCGAACGTATATTCGCTGTGCTCAAGAGGCAGCAACAAGTATTTACTTGTTTGTGTGATTGTGTGTGAGTGAGTGCCTGTATATAAAACTGTTGCGTTACTGAGTGACTATCCAGTAGTTGGACTGACCAGAAATAGTTGTAGAAAGCTGAAATTTGCCATGTTGGCACCGTGGGAATTATAAGGGAATGCTAAGATAGGATTTCCCGAAATTCCTACGGGGATAATATGCACAAAAAACGGGATAATATGCGCATACGAAGTCGCAGGCAAAAGCCAGTGGTTTATAACAGCTTTAAGTTTGAATTATCGATCAATGAAAATGAGCATAAAAACCACATAGCCTAGTGTACTTGCACCGCTTCCGTAACTAAAACGTTGGAAAAATATTGTATTAAGAAATCACCCTTTTTGGTGTTATTATTTGCATCAGAGCAGGAAACGTCACAGGCAGCGACTAGTGACGTCATTACAAATACAAGTACATGTTTCATTTGTTTCGGAAAACCCTTATGGGCCGTCAATTTCTCTCAGTGAAAGGCGGTATTTAATGAGACGCTTGGTTTGTGTTAAAAGAAAAAAAAAAGTTGTTCCTAGCTCTGCAATGCATCTCCATGCTCTGTGATTGGTTCATAGTCTCCCTATACAACTTCAGTTTTCTTTGTTTTATACAAATTCTTAAAACAGTCCGTTTGTTTGTACAACAGGTAGTATCAGGCAAAGCCCTCCATCTAATTTCACAACAAAGGGACACCTGTGACAGAGAATTTAAAGAAATACAGAATATAAGAGAACAGCTCTCTACTACTTTACTGACCTGTCAAAAAGCCAGGGTACAATTAAGGGCTGCATCAAACCATCTAACGATATCCACATTCGTTATACTAGCTAACTTCAGGAAACGTCAAATCATAAGATCTGTGCTCAAATCCTTAGAGTTACTCAGAAGTTTACGCAGTGTAGAGAAAGATGTAGCGGAGTTGTTAGTAAAGAAAGAATATTTTGAAGCTATAGAACTGATTTTGAAGAGTAAAAAAGCTGCGAGCAGTCATAAGGAGTATACATGTATAGCAGACCTTGCTACGCGACTGCAAGATACTTTAGACATGACAGAGGAAAAGTTGGATTCCGTACTAGCAAGCATATGTTATAACTTTGACGAAAACACGTTTAGGAAGCTAAGAAAAGCTTACGCGTTGCTAGGAAAGACTCAAGCAGCGATGGAACAGTTGCATATGCATTATTCCTCAGCCGTAAACGAGTCTTCAATCGAGGCAGTCAAGAACCACGTAGCAGACTGCACCGATATGAAGTTTCAAGAAATGTGCCAGTCAGTACAAGCGAACAAAGCCCCGATTTGCCTGTTAAATCTCTGTGAGAATCTGTTCTTAATCATGAGGAGTTACTATCTCTTGGTGGACTGGCATTCGAAACACGACGAGGAAGAGTCTATACCAATATCTAGTAACGTGTTTGAGATAGAGAAAAATGTTAGCAGAGAATACATTCGGCAAAAGTTAAAAGCTGGTCTTGTGCGGATTTGGAATGATGTCCAAGCCAAAGTTTCTACGTTCTTGAAGAGTTCAGGCCTAGAGGAATACCCTTTCGAGAAGTTTATACAAATGCTTGGCGTCCTAAGAAAACTAACGCAAGTAGCTGAAGTATTTTGTGGCGATAAATCAGATTTGTTACAGGATTTTATTAAAACACAAAGTGTTTTATACATCAAGAACTACCATCGAGGAAGGATGGAAGAATTGAAGCTTTTTCTAGAGAACGAGGGATGGGAACAGTGTCCCGTCAAATCAACATTTAATCTGTTGTATTTACAAGAGTTTAAACAGTTTAAAAAATATCTCAATATCAGGTCTGACACCTCATTGTTGAAGACGCATTCTGATGGGGCGTCTTCCGTGCATTCTCAAGACGACAGCGTCTATATAGCAAAGTATTTCAAACAAAATACAACTCACACTCCCTTCGAGATTTTTAGGAACGAAAATATAACGAACGATGACATTTTTGGCTTGGAACCTGAACTGGTGAGCGATGAATCGGAAGATGATGAGCCTGATGAACTGAAGCGTGATTTCGTTGATGAAAATGATCGAATAGAGCCGAATGAAAGTCCCAGTAAAGTTAAAGACAGCGTTATAGTAACAAATACTACGTTATCGGTCCTAAGGCACTGCGGGCAGTATCTACAGATCTGCAGATACCTCCCACAGATTTCCTTAGAAGTCGTCATGTTAATGAATCAACTTTTCGACTACTACTTCTTCACAGTACATTTGTTTTTCACCGTCGATCTTGATGTCGCATCGTCAACGTTGTACAGCTCAAAATTGAACTCTGTCTTGAAAAGGATAAAGAACAATATTGATACCGAAAATTCTGGCATCATTGACGGTAAGGTGCCATGCCCTGATCCGCCTCAACATTTGAATTTTACATCCGAAGAGAATCTCCATGGTCTATCAGAAAGAATTGTTGCGGTTGAAAGCGTGATATTTCTGGCGAAGCAATATGAGATCTTGCAACCGTACTTAGAGTCGATAGTTGCTCAGCATCAGAGGTTGATTTTGGAGCATTTTAAAGATAATACTCTAGCTGTTGTCCAAGATTTGAGGGTTCCAGTTTATATGTGTTCGGCGTCAAAGGCCGTTGACGCTAGGACAGCGCTAATAGCCATGTCTCAAGTAAAATGGGATGTGAAAAACGTGGCTGTTGAACACAGCGCGTATGTAGACATGATCATAAGAAAAATCCAAGTGTTTGCGTTACGTTTAGAAAACGTTTCAAGCAGGGTAACGTTAAATATCGAAGTCCTGAATTCCATTTGGAGCATGGTCTCCAAATTCATAGTACATCTACTAGTTGAGGGTTTCTCTAACGCAACGAAATGCTCGAACGGTGGACGTGGTCTAATGCAGTTGGACTATCGGCAGCTTTTCCTAAAGTTAGAGAAGATATCGGGCTTGAAACCCGTTCCTTATCAGGATTATGTTGATAAGTATGTCAAGGCATACTATTTGCCTCGAAAAGGTCTGGAAGAATTTGTCCTTGAAAGGGTGGAGTACTCGAATAAGCATCTGATGGCTTTGGTCACTTGTGCCTGTGAGAATAAGAAGGATAGGCAAGCTTTGGCAGCGATTATTGAAGGCAGAGATGCGGCGGTGTAATAAGGTATATTCGACCTTATAGCCTTATGAAAAAGACTAAAGTGCTACGGGGATCTTTTGGCGTTTGTACGACTTTGTCGAGGAAGGTTTGTAAGGTTCATTCAGGCTTACGCGTTATTAACTAGCCAGAGCGACAGCTATACTTTTCGTTTGGTTTCGTGCGGTATCCTGCTGAATATTTTGTATGCAGTTCTGTCGCTAAAGCGAACGGCAAAACCAGTATCGCCAAACCACCCAGGTTGATGGAATCCTTTCGCTTGCTTTGCGAAATACCGACACGTGGTTGTAACAAAATAATACATCCTCCCCATATCCCGCAAATCGCTTAGCGACTAGACAGGCCAGCGAAAATAGTTTCAAAAGTACGTTTTGCTAGCGGTAGCAAAAATTGATAATAGTTATATTTATGTTTCAAACCTAAGCAGATACCTATCGGTTAGATTTGAACAATAAATAAAAGAAAATACAACTATGCTTTGAACAAAGAGGTTACCGCATACCCACTCGACTTTCGCTATTGATCCAGGCACAGCGAATTTCGCGTTGGTCTGAACACACCTTTACTAACATCATAGACGTTTAAAGAGGAATGGACTGATTTGTAAAATCAAGATGGCGGAATTCGGTCCAAAATTGGCCACGCGCTAACAGATCCTTGTATAAAAAATTATATACAATATGGCATAGCTTTATCTTATGTTAATTATTATTTTTAACCCTGTAAATAATAACAACATGTAACATAAATAACGCAATATCTCAAAAGGAGTAATTATACTCATCATTATGAACAACTTTAACCATGAAATTTTTAAAAAAATATCAGCTCTTCAGTAAATTTGGTCGAGTTATGCGCACATAGATCTTTGGCAGTCGTTACGGATTGTCAGAAGCCAGAAAATCTTGACACCAGTCTTGCCAAGAAGTACCGTGTTCCCCAGTTATTGGGTTGTGGAGGTCTGGTAGGCAGCCGCTCCACGTTAAATACTGGTATTCAGCTGAATCCGGTATGACTGGAAGGCAGATGATGATGCGCACATAAATATATGGGGGTAGTCGATTTATTTTTCGCCTTATCGGTTGTTCCCATAGTATACATAAAGTTGTTCATAATGATGAGGACATTGACCCCTTTTCAAGTATTGTGTTTATAATGTAAAAATTATAACAGTATAGTTACCGGCACGGATCGTGAGCGCTGATCTTGACGTGCGCAGAAGTCAAATATTGGGTCTCTTTAGTGGTATGAAGTGAGGTGCGGGAGCAGTGATGATTACGCCGTACGGTGATTGGCCCGTTGCGCGGCGCGTTATAGCTATGGCTCGGGATTCGTTCTCTGTTCATGTTGCATTAACGCACAACAACGAGTACACTTCGGGACAATGAAACTGGCAACACTTTTTAGATAATTGTAGCTTTTAATTCTTTTTCAACGAACAAACTCTTTTTTACCTAACAATCCGCACCTATTCTACAACTTTATTTAAGTGGCCATATAGGCTTAAGCGAAATAAAATATTTTGAGCGTGAATAAAAAAAAAATAGAATACCTTATTTATTATCTACTTCCCTAAATAAGAGAATATTAGGAATAAGATGTAATGGTGTGTCGTTTTCTTTTGCCATATGTGTACGATGAGCAAAGTTATCCCCACCCTACCGCCGCCCGGCTCAAGATCCGTGCCGGTACCTGTACCTACAGTCGTTAAAATGGCGCGGGATTTTTGAAAGAGTTCGTCGTATGTCGTCTCTCTCACTCACACCAGTATGACTATCTCTTTCTTAACCTCTATGTGTCATATTAACGCCCGGCTTCTAAATAATATGTAATCGTACTTAATATAAGCATCGTACAAAATGTGATAAGTAATTAAAATCTTTGATAAATTAATGCTTGATCTGAAATTTTTGAAGAGATGGCTCCATATACAGAGTATCTTCGTATAGAGTTCGCTTTCACGAATAGCAACACCACAAAAAATTAAAAGACACGTATATTTTAACCGACTTTAAAATAAGTAGGAGGTTCTTAATTCGACTGTATGTTTTTTTGTGAGTGTGTGTTACCTCATAACTTTCTACTGGGTGTACCGATTTTGATGATTCTTTTTTTATTCGAAAACTCGCGCTTGTCGTGTCGTATTAGCCCTTTTAGCCTCGTGCCTAAAAAAATTAACACTTCTTAAGGGGTAATTGTACTCATAATTATGAACAACTTTTACTATGGGACCAACACTGAAATCGCGAAAAATAAAAAACAGCTGTTCGGTACATCTAGTCGAGTTATCCACACATAAATGTATAGGGCACTTGATGTTTCTTTTCGCGATATCAGTTTTGGTTCCGTAGTAAAAGTTGTTCATAATGATGAATACAATGACCCCTTAAGTGGTTTTGCGTTTATTCTGTCTTACATTTTATATGTACCTATATGTAACCAGAAAATTGCAGACTTCCTAAGATTGTAATAAATCTTTATTTGATTACAATATCTCGATGTTATTATAACTCAATGAAGTTTACAATCTTACCGCGTTTGCAATTTTCCGTTGACATCATATTATAAAGACCCTGAAAGTTCGTATTAGGTCGGCACGCACGCACGGTTCCCTGTGGTCTAGTGCGACTTTTTAACGTTCTCGATTACGCGTCAGCGTTAACATCTATTAAACTCAATAAGCGCCATCTAGTGACAATAACTGTAAAACTATTTTTCCTTAATATGTATACAATGTACATAGATGCGAAAATTTCGTTTGGATATTTGTTACTCTCTCACGCAAAAACTACTGCATGGATCTTGATGAAATTTGGCACAGAGGTAGATTATAGTTTGGAATAAAACATAGAGTACTTTGTATCCCGGGAGTATGATCCCTTGGGATAATTTTCGACATTCAAGCGAGCGGAGCCGCGGGCAGCAACTATATAGCATAAGTGAACGTTTACGGTAAAAACTCGCACTAAACTCTCTGATTTGTACAAGTAAGCCTTAGCAATGTATTGAAATGTATGCTCAGTAGGTTCCCGGACGTAAATAAAATCGAGTTTTAGAACAACTTCGTGTTAGGCTGGCCTCATACATACAGTTTCCTGATTCGGAATTCAAATTCGGAAACCTGAATGCTTGCCTCACATTCAAAATGAACTTAAGCGCACACGTTTGTTTTTTTTTTCAAACTGGGACAAAATGCTGATGTTCCTTGCGAAAACAAGCCGTGTGTCTAAGTCAGAAGAACTGAAAATCGAACGTCTAAGCTAGTCTCACGGTATTCCGAATCTGAATTCCTAAGGGGCCATCCAAAAATTACGTCACATGTTAAGGGGGAGGGAGGGGGTCGACGAAGTGTCACATTGTGTTACAAGGGGGTGGGAGGGGTCCTAAATATCGTGACGTCATATTTCAAAATCTATTTTAATTAAGTGTTAAGTAAAACACGAATAAAATATGTGACGTCACACTAGGGGTGTCACAAATGTGACCAGTTGTGACAAAGCCGGGGGAGGGGTCAAAAATCATAAAATTCGTGTGATGTTTATGGATGGCAGTGGCGTGCAGTGGTTCGATTTAGGGTAGGCCAAAGAAAATGTACAAATAAATTTTAAAAAATAACCACATTATTCAGGGTTGATTTCTAATTAAATGAGTTCTAATTTAAAATTGAAAACAATATATCTAGTTTTAATTTCCGCGAATATTAGTGGGTTGCAGGTATGCACCTCCCTCCCGCCCGCTATATTATGCACATGCAAGATTACAAGGCAAATGCAAGGATTTTTTTTCAGGTTTTTTTTTTTTTAAATGAGTTCTTTTTTTGTTTATTTTTTTTTTTTTAAATAGCCTATAAAAAAAAATAACACTACATTTCAACCCTGAATAATGTGGGGGGATTTTTTTTTTGGACATTTTCTCTGGCCTACCCTAACTCGAACCACTGCACGCCACTGATGGATGGCCCTTATCGGAGTATTGTGTGAGGAAATCGTACGTATGAGGCCGGACTAGTCTCCTGTCATCTGCCTCAGTATGTCTTTCCCTCCATTTGTGTCATATTTATGTCCGGGCACTGTAACTAGTCTATAAGTTTTAATTTAATAGGAAAATCGCCTGAAGTTATTGTATATTTGTATGTATGTACACTATGTACAGGACTCATGTAAAATCTCAAAAAAAAAAACAACGTAAAAGTAGGTAAATAAATGTTTTATGTTTAAAGACTTTATTACTATGTATAAATTAATACTTTATATAATAAATTAACTATGTATAAATTAAAGAAATTGAACGTTTTATTTTTGCTTTTCTTTTGCTGTAGATACCGAGGTACAGTCGGTCACAAGAAATCATTAAAACTTGACAAAATATATTTATATTTTTGTAGAGATATCTATATTTTGAGCAATATATTCTAGTTCAAATTTGACAGAAGTAACATATTTTTAAATAGTATTAACAGTTCCGCTACTATATGAAATTTCATAAAAGCAGACATCAAATGATTTTATGACAATTAAAATTATGTGTAAAGCTAAAATCATTAATCGATTTATTGTGGTTGACCGTACCACGAATATACATCCCCTTAAAACCTAAGTACAATTAATTATACATTTTAGTGAAGGGTCAATTCAAATCGAGACTGCGAGAGCTACACATAATTGTCAGATAGCGTAAAATAACAAAACGTTGGCAGCGTATAACAAGAAAAAATACTCTCGTCCGCTATTGCAGTTTAAAACCATAACGCCTAAACCTGTAGGGGATAGCACAGGTAAACATTATCAGTAAAATCTACCCTCCACATTTAAATTTGGCAAATAATCAACTTCACTAACAAATTGGTCGTAGTCGCAGCAGAAACTAAACGTGCCGTCATTCGACCGCCATTTTAACCACGTGTATTCAGGATTATTGTAATATTCGTCACAAATGTTCTCACAGAATATTAGACTGTTTGTTGTTGTTTCGTTGTAAAACGAGGAGTTGATCGTGATAAATACGGCTGCGGTCTTGTTCTTTGGGTCGTAGACGAGCTGGAAATAATAATAACAATAAAAAAGAGATTTAAGAATAGTCGCTATTAAAGCAACATTAAAAAAATACAACCGACTTCCAAATATAAAAAAATAACCGGTCGCAAATATATGCGTAGGTAAATGGTCGTTATAAGGGTTCCGATTTTTCTAATATTTACGGAATTGAAAGGTTGTGGAATTTGTTCGAAAGAGTTTCCGCGGCTCTGGTACGCGGCGGGCACTAGGAGGAACACGGATGGGTTTTAGTCAGTAAGATTCTGATACTCGCTTCCGCATCGCCCAGAGCGGGAGAAGTAATTTGATGATTTCCCGTCCACGAAAAAAAGAAGTACGGCCGAACATTCGGCAGCCGAATATTCGGCCACACCTAGTATTTTCCGCGGGCGGAGTTTAAAATTAAATACAAAAGTAAATCTGGCTATTAAGATTCCACGCCAAAACTCCTGAACCGATTAGAATGAAATTTGGTACACAGTACCTACTCTAGAGCCTTAGAAAGGACATGACCTATAATTTACACGGACGAAGTCGCGGGAAAACAGCTAGTAATAAAAAAAATGCTATTCGGTATTCGGCCGGATGGTTAACCATATTCGGCCGAATACCAAATAGCGAAAAAAGTGGCCGAATAACCGAATATCGAATAGTTGCCAAATATTCGTGGCATCTCTACTTATTATACCACGAATTCCTCAGATATTCTTACTAATATTATAAATCAGAAAGTGAGTTGGTTACATCTAAATTGATAAAACGATTTTGATGAAATGGTACCTACAGCATTTTTTGCGAAAACTTGAAACACGAGCAAAGCCGCGTTCAAAATCGAACTTCAATCAAATACGTAGGTAGGTACTCACCTTATAGAAGTACATAGGCACAGGTACATCTAGATTGTTGTTCATATCTGAATGCAAGTAAACCTCTTGCAAACGACCTCGCCTGTCTGGTAATTTCATGATACCGTGAGTTCCCGTGAAAACTGTGACGTCATTATCCATAGCTTTCACACGGCGACGCAGACTCTGTGGGTGAATAACTTGGTTGTATTTTGTACTGCCTTTGGTAGTAATGGAAATAGTACAAAATAATTGTCAGTAGTAAGATCGTAAGTTGACGTTTAACGGGCCTGTTGGTCTAGTGGTTGGTGGCCCTGACTGCTAAGACGGAGGTCGTGGGTTCGATTCCCACCCAGGACAAACTTGGTGTGATGAGCATGATTGTTTGTTCTGTGTCTGGGTGTGATTTATCTATAAAATGTATGTATTTATAAATTATATAAGTATGTATATCAGATGTCTGGTTACCATAACACAAGCTCCCTGCTTAGCTTGGGATCAGATAGCCGTGTGTGAGTTGTCCCAAGATATTTATTTATTTATTTATTATTTATTTATTATTTATTTATTATTTATTAAGTATCACTTTTTTAGCAGGCGCACGAATGTTTAATGATACTTGGGCCTTGGGGTAAGCCTGTATGCAGCGTGTTCCAAAAGTGCGTGGGGATATTTAGGGGTAAGTATGCATGCTATGAAAACTTTCTTAAAAAAAAAATAGTAAAAAAAATACTTTTTTCAAAAGACCCGAACCCGAAAACAAAAGTGTAAAAGTTGAAAAAAATATCCTGTTCTTATTTTTTTAGTGCATTTTGACAATCCGGTTTTTGAAAAAAATGCCAATGTTTTTCTTTCTTTATTCGTTTTTTTTTTTTACAAAAACTTTGCCCCACACTAGGATGTACTCCTGTATCGTGGGTGCGTTCACAAACTTGAATGCTCACATACACAAGACACCCAGACCCGGAAAACTATCTGTAGGCCATACAAACATTTGTTCCGTGTGGGGATCGAACCCGCGACACGTAGCGCAGCGCAGCAGCCGAACGCTCAACCACTGCGCCTACCGTGTCGTAAGAATTACTAGCGACCCGCCCCGGCTTCGCACGGGTGCAATGTAGATACTAATGTTTCCTCTACTGTAATATGCAAGTATTATACAAATGTATAAACCTTCCTCTTCAATCACTCTACCTATTTAAAAAACCGCATCAAAATCCGTTGCGTAGTTTTAAAGATTTAAGCATACATAGGGATATAGGGACAAAGAAAGCGACTTTATTTTATACTATGTAGTGAAGCAGATACCCAATACCACCCTTAAATATGCACACACTTCTGGAACATTCTGTATGTCCAGAAGCGGACGCTAAATCTACTTACATCTTCCAGAGCCGCCCAGTCACCAGCGTTGCCTCGCATCCATTGTGGTGCCGTGTTCACGTAGTGGAACGTGGCTCGAATTAACGCACTAGTTGCGTAATCTGCATTGGCCGCTAGATGTCCTCGAGATAAGAACTGGAAAAAATAGGGGAAGGTTGCTATAAATGGACCACTTAACTTTACGACAAAATATCTTAAAAAATATAAGTGATAAAATGAAAGCAGTTTATTATTTTTATTTCGTAGGACCTTTATTTATAATAACCAAACGCACAAACAATTCGGGCTTACACTTTTTGGTATAATCGAAGAAAACTAAATCTTGGGCTGTTACCTTCTTTGGACCATGGGCACCTTCATTGAACCACCAGGTTGCCGTTAATGGACTTCGAGAAATTTGTTCTAGAGGTCCAATCAAGGAAACTTATTATAATTATCAATTATGATTAAATTATGGCATACGAGGAGAGACAAACAATACTCATATACACTTACGACAAGCAAACAAACTATAATTATATGCTACTTAGTTACTAATTAAATTTTACATTTGACACATTAAATGAGATCAACAGGTCATAAAAATGAAGATATAATCAGACAGAAACACAGATATAAAAATAAACATAATAGAACCTAAGATCACTTGTAGTAACTGCAAAGATAACACACATTAAAAAATAAATCTTATAAAAAATGACAATCGTAATTTCATGCTAGTTTCATTCCAAGTAAAGTATTTTCTTTTCTTCGGCAACATTCTGAAATTATAAATTTATAGTGATTTTTCAAGAGTTTTTTCCATAATTAGTGAAATACTCGTAGTTAAGTATGACCCATAATTAAGTATGACAAAAAAAAAAACCAAAAAAAGTTGCGATGATTGGACCGGTCCAACGGTGGAACTCTCTTGAGGTCCATTGATGGCAACAAGGTACTCGTTAAGAAAAAAAAATCTAAAATATACATGGACATGATTAGACGAAATTGAATAATACTCATGGAATCACAATTAAATTATCTAATATTTCATACCAGTGCACACAAGCAAATATGAATAGAATGATACTTACATCAAATTGTTCCGAGTCAATTAATAAGATTTTGACCGCCGCAAACACAACCACACGCGTCACTCCTCGCCACGTGTCGCAGCGTCACTGAGGTAAAAGGGGGGTGCAACTGAGCCGTCACGGACTCGTTTCGACTAGTTTGGGTGTTGCAAGCTTGGACAGTTTTGGAAATACCTTGGTGGTCCAATGAAAGAGCTAGTCCAACGATCGCAACTTTCCCCTAAGTATAGGAAAAGACTGAGAAATATGTGATTTGATAAATACAGTACAAAAATACATTTACATTGGTACCTACACCAAATTCTACTCTATTCAGCCTTATCCGGAATTTGCAATTAAAATATGCAAAGTTACGAAATTACGATATTAATATCGGAACTCCGATATTGAGATCTAATATCGGAAATCAGTATCGGAATTGAAAACCTTCCGATATTACATGCCCTATGGCACAGTGACAGCCGAGCCGAGCTGTTTAAAACGAAAAACAGTAGTTACTACAATGTTATCTCAACAAAAATGTACTGAACAGATGAATAAGTTTTCTGATTCATTCAAAATTTATGAAGCCTTTAGGTACTTATGGTCCTTACCTGTTTCTTAGTCAAATAGTTTTCAGCCATATTCTGTCCTAAGATGGCGTCTAAGGCCATTTTCTGACCGCCTACTTTGTAGACTTCATTCATCCGTACCTTGCCAAACAGGTCACCTTCTGAAAACGATAAATAGATAGTATTTAGCCTCTACTACCGATAGAACATTATTATTTTCTTCTGTCATTGAACCCCATTTTTATGGATGGGAAATCATCAAGTGACTTCTTCTACTCTAGGCGGAGCAGAAGGGAGTGTCAGTCTTGTACTGACTAAACCTATCCGTATTCTTCCAAATGCCCTTTGCGTTCCAGGGCCACGGTGAGTCTTTCGAACAAAATCCGCAAACCTACGACATAGAACCTCTGGCATATCAGAGAAGACTACTGGGTCTCATTTAAAAAAAAAAAAAACAAACGTTGCCCCCACACCAGGAGTGTCTCCTGTGTCGTGGGTGCGTTTACAAATATACAATCTCACATACACAAACAGCCAGACACGGAACAACTACCTGTAGATCATACAATTATTTGTTCCGTGTGAAAAACGAACCCACGAGGCCACGACACGTAGCGCAGCAGCCAATCGCTCAACCACTGCGCCAACCGTGTCATCAGTTACCTCATGTGAATTCAGAGTGAGCACGAAACAAACTGTCACTCCATCTTGTTTGTATGTAGTGACAGCTGACTTCATGTTCACTTAATTTAACAAGGAGATGTTTACAGATTCGCACTGCTGATCTACACTAACTAAAATAAAGAATAAGTAGAGAAACAGTATAAAAATAGATACAGTAAAACTTGGATAACTGGGACCTTCAGGGACCTGCAAATTTGTCTCACTTAAAGAGGTGTTCCACTTACCCAGTGTCTCAGATATCCAGGTATAAATAGATATCTGTCTCATTTACGGAGAGTTCCATCCACATAATGTAGGTACACAAAATATAGTCCCAATAAAAGAGGTAAATTACACTCGCTGTCTCGATTATAGAGGTGCTTGTGACGAATAAAATCGAAAGAACTAATCCCTGAAATATAGTCTCAGTAAAATAGGTAAAATATACTCACTGTTTCAATAATAGAGGTAATTATGACGATAAAATGGAAAGAACCAATCCCAGATATTGAGGTTTGTGTTGTCCCACTAACAGAGGTAATTCATTGCTAAAGTGTCGGGACCTAAGCATGAGTTCCAGCTATGGAGGTTTCTCACTTATCCAGGTCCCACTTAACCAAGTTTTACTGTAATATAAAACGTCAACTACTTCTAATATGTGTAAAATGACGGTAGTTGCAAACTGTTCGCCATTTAGGTACTTCGAAACTAGACGTGGTCGTGGTGAATACCACATATCGCACCTTTAGAATTAAAGGACCTAACTCAAATACAAATACAAATACTTTTATTTGTTAAACATAGGTGGGTAGGTACAGATGTTCTAATTAATTATATTAAGTAACAGTATGTCTAGCCGGCATCGGCGTACAAATATTTAATGCATACACGAACTAATTATAACAACTTTTCAAGCGTTATTAATTCAATTTAAATCAACATAAATATTAATATTACATTTATATCATTCTAATTTGAAATGTCAACACAAACACAAAAAAAATACACTTAAATCATTCATATTTCAAAATGTCAGTACAAAAACAAACACAAAAGATTTCCAATAAAATATAAAAATAATAAAGTCTAATGTCAATAGTAAACAAATATAAAAAGTGGTAGTCAAAGTGTGTCATTTAAGTATTCGTCCAGCGTATAATATGCTTTGTCATGTAATAACTCCAGAAATGCCTTTTTAAAATCGTGTATATTTTCCAAAAATTGTAATTTTTGACAAATGAGCAAGAATTAAAATCTTTAAAAAGTGTTGGGTAAAAAAGATAAATATCTCCCGAGACCTATGTATAAACTGACCCTTTCCCAATCATACTGCGGAATCTTTTTCATCACTGGCTTTTAGAGTATGTTTTTTTACGTTCATTATATTTATAATAGCTAAATTATAAGTAACAGTGTACGTTACCCCAACAAGAAAGTATCTCCTAGAGTTATATGAGTAGAACGTATAGTTGGTGCCTTATCTGCTGTAAATGTGCCCCCACATAAAAAATGTGTGCCCCCTGTCGTTTTGAAAAAAAACCGGAAAAACGATTCTTGCTAGGGTAACGTTTTTCTAGCAGGAAAATTCTAAACGAATGATCGGAGAGACAAAAATTGTGCATGGCCAGAGAGCACACATGTGTGCCAAAATGTGCCCCAAAAAATAAAATCTGTGCCCCTTCAGATTTTCGAGATATTGAATTTCCTGCTGGAGTAACGTTTTGATGAATCGTATAATGTTTAAACCATTGCATGTGCCCCTGTAGAATAAACATACACGAGTAGCTCTTAATATGTGCCCCTTGTGCCCCCAATTAGATTTAAGAAAATATTTATAGTTTTCAAGTTATCGCGGTTTTATGAAAACCCGAAAAAACATCGCAGCGCCTAAATGAGACAAGGTATAAGTTTGCTGAAAACTGTATTTGGTCCTTCTTGACGCTAATAATAACCACACAAAGTTTCAAAGCTGTTCATGCATGCGTTTTTGAAAAAAGTCAAAACGATGGTGTCGTAACTTTGGCGGCAAAATACAAGGAACTGGCTCAATGCCAGATGTGTAGGTGTAAACCAAAATCGTGTGCCTTTAGTCAAAAATATATGGTGAAAATATTGAGCTTGGAATGTTTCGCATTAAGTAAATATAAACAAAAAACCAAAACATGTAAATAACGGCTGGTAACCGACCAAATTCCAATGACTACTAAAAAGCGACTGATTCATACATATCGATGACCTTCTTTATTGGACGTATTATACCTATGTTTTACGTACAGTCGCATTCAAAAGTTTTGGGGGCTAATTAAAAAATATATTAAATGCACCTTTAGACTATATTAATGAAACAGCTTGTTGATGTGGAAATTATTTTTCGGCGTAGGAACAAAAAACCAAAACAGAAAAAGTCATTCCTACACCTTTATGAACTTGAAATATTATTAAGAAGTATAATCATCAAAATCATCAATACAAATTTTGATAATTATACTTCCTAATAATATTTTAATCAACATACAACCTAGCAATGGCGTGCAAAAAACGTAAGAAAATTTGAATTTCGCGGGCGGGTTGGATCATTCACCTTAACCAAATAAATGTTGCTAACTACAGTTTTGAGAGTTGTATTTAGTGTATACCTATATTCAACCGCACAATGATCTGTGTTGCAACAACGTGTTTCCATTTTGTATGTCGTATTACGTACCTATGAGGTATTTTTATAATTTTTAACCAACAACTATATTAAAGCTGATTATGTAGTGTCACATAATTTTGATTTGATGGCGTTTTAGATATATAAGTGTCATTCCACAGTCAGGTGATAATGTTGTTACGTATATGGGATAAATATGTTTATTTAGAGCAGTGGTGGCCGAGTGGTAACGGCCCCGAATTACGAATTGTAGGTGCGGGTTCAAACCCAGCCAGGCGCATTACTTTGTGTGATTAAATTCATCACCACTGCTCTCAAAACAGTGAAGGAAAACATCGTGAGGAAACCGGCATGTCCTAAAACCTAAAACTCGAAGACATGTGACATTCACAAACCCGCACTGGGCCCGCGTGGTGGATTACGGCCCATTCCCTCTCCTAGAGAGGAGGCCTGTGTCCCAGCAGTAGGAACGTTAAAAGGCTGATTGTGCTTACTTTTATTTATAGCCAAATACCATCAGATAATTTTTGCACATTCGATGTTTACAGTTACATCTTTATGCGGTTTACTATACTAACACACTTTATCTGAATCTATGTATAAGCAAATTACTCGTAGGAAAATTATTTATCTGTGATTTCAAATTTAATATTTTTTTACACAATATTATACTTATGCTTGCTTATGCTTGATTAAGCCTAGTTGATGCCTTAAACAATACACGGCTGTGGGCCCCCCTATCCGTTTATCAACTAGAATTGGTCTTTAACCTTTACCGCCGAAAAACATTAGATTTAACTTGCAATTTTAAGTTGTTTTAGATTTAACTTGCAATTTTAACTTATTTTTTTCCTTTTCAGTTCATTAATTTTAAGCAGTCGGGTTTTTTGTTTTAATAATAATAATAAGTATATGCAACTAAAGTAGATGCAACTCTACGCACCTTCCTTGAGTCATGTATGAGGCAATGGAAAACGGTCCTTCGCTATCCAGGATGCCGACCGATTCAAGGGAGTGAGGAGCCTGTATGGATTAAACGGGGAATATTTCAGGGCGACAGTTTGAGTCCACTTTGGTTTTGCTTAGCTCTGAATACTCTAAGCACACTGCTGGAGGATTCAGGTCTAGGCTATCGGTTGAGAAGAGGCGGTCAGACCATATCTCACCTTCTTTACATGGATGATCTGAAACTCTTTGCCCCCAACAATTTGCGACTAATGGAGCTACTGAAGGTAACTGAAACCTTCAGTAGTGCCATCAGGATGGAATGTGGTGTGGACAAATGTGCAGTCATGCATGTAAAGAAAGGGGAGATTATGGAATCTGAGGGAATTCAACTCTCGGATTCCATACAGGTTAGATCCCTTAGCTCGACCGAAACCTACAAGTATTTGGGTATGTCGGAAGCGTTAGGCATTAACGGTGCTGACATGAAACAATCGCTGAAAGAGCGCTTCTTTGGCCGCCTGAAAAAGGTTTTAAATAGCCTTTTGTCAGGCGGAAATAAGGTGCGCGCTTTCAACGGTTGGGTCATGCCGGTATTAATGTACTCTTTCGGCATACTCAAATGGACTCAAACCGAACTCGACGCCCTGGATAGGAGAGTCCGTACACTGTTGACCGCAAATCGGATGCATCACCCACGATCGTCGGTGATGAGACTGTACATCCCGCGGAAGTGCGGAGGTCGAGGCTTTTTAAATGCTAAGACTCTCCACAACCGCGAGATGTGCAGTCTCAGAGAATATTTTCTCAAAGCCGATGTGGGTATGCACCGAGATGTGGTCGCAGTGGACAAAGGACTCACCCCGTTGTCCTGGCTAAAGAGAACTGGCGCAAACCTGTGATACCTACTACAGATGACCGTAGGGAGGTATGGAGAGGCAAGGAGCTTCACGGACGCTTTTATCGGGCTCTTTATGGGTCCGATGTTGATTTCTCAGCGTCCGTGGCCTGGCTACGTTTCGGTGATCTTTTCGGAGAAACTGAAGGTTTTGTTTGTGCAATTATGGACGAAGTTATCTTAACGAACAACTACCGGAGGCATATTATGAAGGACGGGACGGTTGACGTGTGTCGGGCATGCCACCGTCCGGGTGAGTCCATCAGACATATTATCTCTGGTTGTTCTCGTCTGGCTAACGGCGAGTACTTGCACAGGCACAATCAAGTAGCCAGGATTATCCATCAGCAACTTGCTTTGTGTGCGTCAGGATGGCTGGACCATAGGAGATTTTGGAGGTTTGAGCAATACCAAGTTTTTGTACCTATTTGGTACTATTTGGTACCAGACATCCAATAATTTGTACCTCGCTAAAGAGGGAAAACTATTACGAGGAAAGTGGCCAGCCATTCTGACGTCAGAATGGCTGGACCAAGTCGGTTTCACCTAGTTGTAGGCGTTATACTTAGTTTATCTTTTATTAAAATTTTGTACCTCATTGGTACCTCAACATATCTTTTTCTTATATTTTATCGATAAGCTAAAAAAAAGTTACACCTAGAAGAAATTTTGTATGTAATCTAGAGCACGTTGATTTCACCTAGTTGTAGGCGTTATACTTAGTTTATATTTTCATTAAATTTTTGTACCTCATTGGTACCTCAACATATCTTTTTCTTATATTTTATCGATAAGCTAAAAAAAAGTTACACCTAGAAGAAATGTTGCAAGTAATCTAGAGCACGTTGATTTCACCTAGTTAGTTTATCTTTTTATTAAAATTTTGTACCTCATTGGTACCCTCTAGATAACATGCAATATTTATTCTAGGTGTAACTTTTTTTTGGCTTATCGAAAAATTATAAGAAAAAGATATGTTGAGGTACAAAATTTGAATGAAAAGATAAACTAATTATGACGCCTACAACTAGGTGAAATCAACGTGCTCTAGATTACTTGCAACATTTCTTCTAGGTGTAACTTTTTTTTGGCTTATCGAAAAAATATAAGAAAAACATATGTTGAGGTACCAATAAGGTACAAAATTTTAATAAAAAGATAAACTAAGTATAACGCCTACAAATAGGTGAAACCGACTTGGTCCAGCCATTCTGACGTCAGAATGGCTGGCCACTTTCCTCGTAATAGTTTTCCCTCTTTAGCGAGGTACAAATTATTGGATGTCTGGTACCAAATAGTACCAAATAGGTACAAAAACTTGGTATTGCTCAAACCTCCAAAATCTCCTTTGGTCCAGCCATCCTGACGCACACCTTGCTTTGAAATACAAACTTGTGGATTCTGAGGTACCGTATTACAAGTATGTGCCCGACCCAGTTCTCGAAAATGACCATGTCACGTTGTACTGGGATCGGTCTATCATCACTGATAGGACTATTATTGCCAACAAGCCGGATATAGTGGTGATAGACCGATTAGCGCGCCGCACAATGATAATCGATGTTACCATCCCACATGACGAGAACCTCGTGAAAGCTGAGAAAGAGAAACAAATCAAGTATCTCGACTTAGCACACGAGGTTGTCGACATGTGGAATGTGGACTCGGCTGTCATTGTGCCGATTGTCGTTACGGCCAATGGTCTGATGGCCAAAAGCTTCGACGAACATCTGTCAAAGCTGGCGTTACACGGTTGGTTAAAGGGCCTGATACAGAAGGCAGTACTCCTCGATACGGCTCGTATTGTGAGGAGGTTCCTTTCTCTGGAGCCCTAACCACCGGTAGCTTGGACCCTGCTCCCGACACCGGCGGACTACTGCGTTTTATATTTTTAAATGTTTTTTTTATTTTTTATTTCTTGTCTTTTTTTAAGAAATATTTAAAAATATAAAAATGTATGTATAATTAAATAAATAAAGAGGGAATAATAAGTATTTTTTTTACAACTTTTTAGTTAGTAGCAAAATGATATGAATATAAGGGAGAACCCCAATTAAAAAACTTTAAATCGCTTTATATCCTATAATATTATTTCAACTGAAAAATGGTTGAAGAAACTCGGTGAAACTTCAAAAAGCGAAAAAAAAAAAACTTTTTACAAAAAAATACAACTGACTTTAATTTCGGAAGTCGGTATCCAAAAAACGAAAAAGCAACCCAAAATACCGAGTTCCGTAACTAAAGTTATTTTTCTTTACTTTTTTAACGCCCGACGTAAAAAGAGGGGTCATATAAGTTTGACGTGTCTGTCTGTCTGTCTGTGGGTCCGTGGCTCGCGAACGGATGAAGCGATTTGAATTTAGTTTTTTTTTTGTATGAAAGGTGAGTTACGGGCGAGTGTTATTAGATATTTTTGATAAAAATTGTGTGTGATAAAAAGTGGGTGAAAGCGGGGAAGAATAACTGAATGTCTGCAAATATACACGAGTGGGGTTTCAAATGAAAGCGCACTGAAAGAGAATATTGAAGATGACTTAATCGAGAGTGTTCTTATAAGTATGTAAATATAAAATAAAAATAAAAATTAAACATTTAAAAAACCACCAACCCCTTTAAAAGGTAAAAAATAATAAAAAAAGCTCAATCTTAAAGTAACCTTAATATGTATTAATAATTCTAAAAAAAACCGTCGCGTTGGGGGACCGCGCTGCTTAGTGAGGTTATAGACTATTTGTAATTAAATTGTTAGGTTTGGAACGGTCTCCTACTCCTTTTTTGGAAGTCGGTTAAAAACAAAACATTTGTTTGACACAGATTTGTGCGGGCGCCAAGCGGGGGGCCCGCGGGGTAGTAGTGGTTTGTGATTCTTTCTATATTTCAATTTCGTTGCATTCGAATTGCCGAATGCACTATCGGGCAGCGAGTGGGCAAGTGGGAGCGGAGTGGGTGTATGACTCTTGGTCGGACTCTATGTCAACTAAAACACACGTATTTTAAAATTAGGCCTAGAAACTGTTTTTGATGACGTGAGAGTGAGAATTAATGCCCTGAAGACGGATTTATTTTATACTGGTGCCCCCCCCAGACCTGATGCCCTAGGCAATTGCTTAATTTGATTAAGGGTTAATCCGTCACTGCGAATTTACTAATTATATGTTAGACTTAGATGAAAAACTGATCTGTGATTTAAATAATAATAACTACACAACATACAAATAATTTCTAATATTTATAGGTAGGAAATTTGATCTGTGATTTGATTCAATAATTATTAAGTAATTTTTAAGAATTAAAATTAACGGAATAAAAATAATAATTTCCAAATCACCAAGCTGTTTCATTTATATAGTCACAGGGTGCATTTAATCTTCGTACTATGGGGTGGGCAACAAAGACCTTCCGCTTGCCAGTGGCAACAAGAGCCGAGGAGGCTCAGAGTCAACGTCATCCGGATCCGCGTCCTTCAAGGAGCTGATGGCGTTCGGCTGTGATGCGGGGAGTTCGCCTGAGCGCCGGGGAGGTGCAGGGTCAGATTCTGGCTCTGCACTTGACCTAGTAACGGTCAGCTTGGCGGGCTCTGGAGACAGAGGAGGGGGGGCTGCTGTGGAGGGCGTCAAGCTCTTCCGCAAGCGGCCCAGACGGGAGGATGACAGCGGGTCGTCCTCCGAGGGCGAGTTTGCCTCCGCCCGGAAAATCCCCACCGCTAGGCGGGGCAGGGGCTGTGAGGCAGGGAGGGGGCTGGCTCCCTCTACCCGGGAGGTGGAGCGTCGGGCCGAGAGGTTGGCGGGGGAGGGGCGTCGCCCTGGGGGGAGCGGTCGCAGGGCTCCCTCTACTCGTCCGCCTCCTCTCGACTCCGACGACTCGGAGCCCCCGGGAGAGGTGCCTCCCACCGCCGAGGAGAAGAGGGCCAAGCTGGAGGAGGTCGTGGAGGCCGCGATCCGCGCTGTGGCCTTCAAGAGGAAGCAGTCCTCCAAGCGGGAGGCCATTAGCGCGGCCAAAGCCTCCATTATGGCGGCGGCGGCGGCCAACGTCGGCGGGTCCGGAGAGGCGACAGAGTTGCGGGCGGAGGTCGCCCGCCTCGCGGCCGTAACGGAGCGACTCATTGCGGAGAATGAGTCGCTCCGGAGGGACCTGGCTGGCATGGCCAGAGCGGCCTCGGAGGAGCCGCAGGGGGGGCCGAGTCCGGCGGCGCTGGAGGGGAGCCAAGTGCTGAGCCAGGTGCGGAGCCTGGTGCGGCAGGAGCTGGCTCCCTTCCGGAGGCAGGTCTCTGTCCTGGAGGACATGATCCGGCGTCCCCCGTTGGCGGCGGCACAGAGGCACCCGGGACAACAGAAGGCGGCTTCGTACGCAGCCGCGGTGGCTGCTGGCCCGGGAACGTCCGGCCAGGCGAAGGCCAAGGCGGGAGCCGCGTCAGTGCCTGTGGCGCCGGCGCCTGCGACGCCGGCGACGACCAAGTCGGCCCCGGCGAAGAGGGGCAGGAGGAAGGCTGGAGGGAGAGCGGCTAAGGCTGCTGCGCCAGTGGCGCCGCAGCCGCCCCCACCCCCACCCTCGGACCCTCCTGCGGCCGAGGCCGAGTGGCAGGTTGCTGGTAAGAAGCGGCAGGCCGCGAAAGCGGCCAAAAATAAGGCGAGGAGGCAGCGGCGGAAGGCCAACGCCATTGCGGCGAGGCTTCGCGCCCCGAAATCCGCGGCTGTGGTGATCACACTGCAGCCGGAAGCGGAACAGAGGGGCGTGACGTATCTCGCCGTACTGAAGCGGGCGAAGGAGGCGGTGAGCCTCCAAGAGCTGGGCATCAGCGGGGGCATCGGGGTCAGGAGGACCTTGACCGGTGCCCGGAAGCTCGAGCTCGCCGGACCGGAGAGTGGCCCGTTCGCGGACGCCCTGGCCGAAAGGCTGAGGGCGGTCTTACCCGCGGACGAGGTCCGGGTGTCCAGGCCGACTAAGCGCATCGACATGCGCATAGTGGGCCTGGATGATTCCGTGACGGAGGAGGAAGTTGTGGCCGCCGTCGCCAGGACTGGGGGGTGCTCTGCCGAGCTCGTCAAGGCGGGCACCCTCCGGCCTGACAACACGGGCATGCAAACCCTTGTGGTGAGCTGCCCCGTGACGGCGGCCAGAACTGTGTCGGAGGGCCGAAGGCTCTTGGTGGGATGGGTGTCTGCGCGGGTAAAACTGCTGGAACCCAGACCTCTGAGGTGCTACCGCTGCCATGTGGGTAACCACACGGGAGCTATGTGCCCCTCGGAGGTCGACCGCAGCGGACTCTGTTTCCGCTGTGGTCAGCCCGGTCATAAGGCTGGCTCGTGCGAGGCCACGCCGCACTGCAGTGCATGTGCGGCTGTTGGCAAGCCGGCCGAGCACTGGGCTGGGGGAAGGGCCTGCGCGCCATCCGCCCCGACCAGGGGCAAGAGGTCCGCCGCCACCGCCGCCTCTGCCGCCGCCGCGGCTTCTGTCGCCGCCACTGCCGCTTCTGCTGCGGGTGCTGCGACTCCCAACACTCGGGAGGGTGCTGAGATGGAGTGCCAGTAATGGTCCCATTTCGGCCCCCTCCAGAGACAAGTCGACCGCTGTGCTATCGCGCAGTGGCTGATGCCTGGGGACGGTGAGCGTGGGTGGCTCGCCGTCCGATACCAGGTTGAGTCGACGACGCGTTGTGTTCCACGCGCGTCACAAGGAGCCGTCAGCACCGAGGACGGGGCCCCATAGGGTCGGTGCCTGCTAGGGTTGCGGAATTTGTTCGAAAGAGTTACCGCGGCCCTGGAACGCATAGGGCACAAGAAGGATCACGGGTGGGTTTTAGTCAGTAAAAGTCTGACACTCCCTACCGCTCCACCCAGGGCGGGAGGGGTCATTTGATGATTTCCCATCCAGAAAAAAAAAAAAAAAAAAAAAAGGGTGCATTTAATATATTTTTAATTAGCCCCCAAAACTTTTGATGGCGACTGTACGGACAACAGCTTAGGTATAATACGTCCAATAAAGAAGGTCATCGATATGTATGAATCAGTCGCTTTTTATTAGTCATTGGAATTTGGTCGGATAAGCAGCCGTCACTTACATATTTTGGTTTTTTGTTTATATTTACTTAATGCGAAACATTCCAAGCTCAATATTTTCACCATATATTTCTGACTAAAGGCACACGATTTTGGTTTACAGCTACACATCTGGAATTGAGCCAGTTCCTTGTATTTTGCCGTCAAAGTTACGACACCATCGTTTTGACTTTTTTCAAAAACGCATGCATGAACAGCTTTGAAACTTTGTGTGGTTATTATTAGCGTCAAGAAGGACCAAATACAGTTTTCAGCAAACTTATGCCTTGTCTCATTTAGGCGCTGCGATGTTTTTTCGGGTTTTCATAAAACCGCGATAACTTGAAAACTATAAATATTTTCTTAAATCTAATTGGGGGCACAAGGGGCACATATTAAGAGCTACTCGTGTATGTTTATTCTACAGGGGCACATGCAATGGTTTAAACATTATACGATTCATCAAAACGTTACTCCAGCAGGAAATTCAATATCTCGAAAATCTGAAGGGGCACAGATTTTATTTTTTGGGGCACATTTTGGCACACATGTGTGCTCTCTGGCCATGCACAATTTTTGTCTCTCCGATCATTCGTTTAGAATTTTCCTGCTAGAAAAACGTTACCCTAGCAAGAATCGTTTTTCCGGTTTTTTTTCAAAACGACAGGGGGCACACATTTTTTATGTGGGGGCACATTTACAGCAGATAAGGCACCAACTATACGTTCTACTCATATAACTCTAGGAGATACTTTCTTGTTGGGGTAACGTACACTAAGTAACAGGAATTTCGAGTTAAGCCCCTTTAATTCTGAGAGTGCGATATGTTTGCGATATTTTTTCTATGACTCATGTTTGCTGATGGGAGCTTTTTAAATCACCTCTCAGTTAAGCGGGTACCAAAGACGCAGTGTTATTTTGTTTCCGCCTATAACTGGCCCAGTACTTGGCAAAAGCGCCGCCCAAATCTATCCCGGTATTCTTTTTCCGGTCCACCTTGAACCAGACCTTGGAGTAAGCGTCTAGGTTTTCTCGCCACCTCTTTCTAGACCAGCTTCGGCGGCGCTGTCAACCTCAGGCACCGACTTTGTGGAGACTGGCCAGAGAACACTGTACTCCACCCAATTTCCCGCGGAAAATAACTAGATAGTTTAATCAACTTTTATATTACCCGTAAATTGTGGTCGCTTCAGTCCGAATTGTCGATAAACGCTCATTGGAGTTATCCGGTGTTTCACATAGCGGGTGTGTAGGAGATTCCTGTCAAAACAGGCTTCGTACAACGTGTGGAAGGTCCTTTTCACTTGATACCCGACACTGGAAATTTAATAATTTAAATTAGAATGTAAGCTTGTGGCTATAATAAAAGCCCGGGTCGATCTTCGAGGTTATGCAACAGTTGCCGAAGTCAGCTTGTGGATGGGGGACTTACAAAGACACTTTGCTTCGTAAAACACGCTAAGCCGTCAGTCCTGGCCGTCTTTTCTAGATCTTTGGCAGTCGTTCGGTTTGTTAAAAACCCGAAAATCTGACACCAGGGCCCCAATAAGTCTGCTATTTTTAAAAATTGTCATTCCAGCACGATCCCATTGTCATTTTGATTAAAGTTCGTAATCTACTAATTTATAATGGTCCATTATTGGTCGTCAATGGTCTCGTAATACTTTTTGATAACCGAGCTATTAAAAGCAATTACTGCACAATGACTTTCTTATGGTAGGACACTGATTATAGGAACTGTCAAAATTTTAGCAGATTACCGCATACGTCTGTTATTCATGTACGAGATTACCATTCTATGCCATTTCTTTCAATGGCGTGTCAGTGGTTGACCATTGGAAAATCATAATGACGCTTTTATATTAGTAGATTACCAAACTTGTCAAAATCAACCATTATGAAGTCAATGATAGACCATTCTGACACTATTGTAATAGCAGACATGAAGTCCAGTTTCGCCGAGAAGTACCATCTTACCCTATTAATGAGTTGTGTAGTTCAGATAGCAAGTCGCTCCAAGTAGAATATTGGTATACAGCTGTATCCAGTTTGACTGGAAGCATATCCATATACAGCTGAGAAAAGGCTGGACAAATGCTTAAATAAGACAATAAGACACTAAGATAATAAGATCCTACAAAAGCAAAAGCGCAGAGGATGGCCACTGGGCAAGCGATGGACCACCACTTCCAGAAATATGGAACGGGCACGCCTGAAGAACACACACACTCTGCGTCTATGTTCAGGTGATAACCTGCTGACCTAACAGATAGACGGATGGATGCGCGGCCATGCGCAGGTTGAGTAATAGGTATGGTCCAGGGATGTTGCGGATGCATTTTATTTCACATCCGCGGATGCGGATGCGGATTTTAAGAGTCTCACATCCGCGGATGCGGATGCGGATCTGTAATTCGTTCCTCTACCACAGGAGTATGCAATAGATAGGGACAATAAAAACAAACGTGCGCGTCAGATCTTGTCACGACAAAATAATAGCGAGGCACGTCATCGTCACCGATTCACTGAAGCCCAAAACAAAATTATTGCTTTCCTATTGGTCAATCAGCACGTGCGGTCGTTGACACTCGACACGCGCCACTCGTCGGGCCCGCCCCCGCTGCCACACTCACACATCCGCATCAGCTCCGCAACGATTTATGCGGATGTCTAAATCGATGCGGATGTTCCGCATATGCGGATGCGGATGTGAATTATCGCAACATCCTTGGCTATGGTCCCATTGGCACCCTCTAGCTCGCCTTATAATTCTTAGGTTATTATCATCCTGCCACGGTTGTGGAGTTGTTCGACAGAGTTACCTCGGCACTGGTTGTGGAATAGTTCGAAAGAGTCATCCCGGCCCTAGAACGCAGAAGGCATTAAGAGGAACACGGGTGGGTTTTAGTCAATAAGAGATACTCCCTTGCGCTCGGCCCAGAGCGGGAGTGGTCATTTGATGATGATAACCCATCCATAAAAGCCCTGGAACGCAAAGGGCATTTCAAAGAGTGCTCCTTCAAATGCCCTTAGCTTGTTGTGGGTTGGTTGCGGAATTTGTTCGTGGTTGCGGAATTTGTTCGAAAGAGTCACCGCGGCCCTGGAACGCAAAGGGCACAAGAAGGATCACGGGTGGGTTTTAGTCAGTAAGAGTCTGACACTCCCTTCCGCTCCGCCCAGAGCGGGAGAAGTCATTTGATGATTTCCCATCCAGAAAAAAAAAAAAAAAAAAAAAAAAAAAAAAAAAAAAAAAAGCTTGTTGTGGGTTTTAGACAGGAGTCCGATACTCCCTTAATCCCTTTCGCTTCGCCCAAGGCGCGAGCCATTTGGTGATTGAAAAAAAGATCGTTATGATAGAGATCTATGCTTACTGATATATGTTGTTCTGGCCGTGACAAATCTCGGGGTACTCCTGGGCAGTGAACCAAGGTTGGATGTTACAGCGAATGTCTTTAAAATTGACTATCCTTCGATCAACTCTGAAAGTTTTATCGATAATGCAATGCGCGTCCTGAAACACAAATATTTTGTAGTTTAGATAAAGGAAGAATCAGAACAACAGGGAAACACCGGTCTCGTCTATTTTAATTTGACAGAAACGACTGATATGTAAAGGTGTTATTTTAACGAGACAGCCTCAGAAGCAGGGTAGTGATAGATTTTAATAACAAATGAGTATAAATAAAATATTTTGATCAAATTCAAGATGGCGGCTGTTAATTAATGAAGTCGTATTTTTTCGTGATCTTCACGTTGGGTATTAAAATAATGGGGTCAAGGAGGCGTTTAAAAAAAGTATAACTCACTATAGTTTAGGCAATATAAAAAAATGTGACACAAACGACTCAGTTGCAAAAAAAAAAGAAGTAAATTTACAAAAATCACAGATTTTATGTAGGCAGTATGTTTGAAAAAATATTTTTCAACCATATTGATAAATCAAAACTGTATAAAATATTTTGATTGTAAGCTCTCGATAAATTTGTCAACTGAACATTTGGCACACTTGCATCCAAATTTTGTAGTCTTTACTATAATCTCTCGAAGACAAATGTCTCAAGATATGTTATAATCTTACTCATTTTACAATTATCCGGTGACCGCTATATTCTTTATAATGATTTAGAAAACGATTCACCGAGTCCTTCCCCAACGGCTGGGCCTATTATGATTAAATTTTTAGTTTGAAGAGTTCCCTATCGGTCCTGGTTGGTGGCACTGCCGGCCGGGTCATAGATAATACTAACAGCGCTTCGCGTAATTCCTGTTCCCGTGGGAATACGGGGATAAAATATAGCCAATCTTACTCGTTGATAATGTAGCTTTCCATTGGTGAAAAAATGGCTAGAATTGATCCAGTAGTTCCGGAGTTTATCCCGAACATACATCGTGACAAGAGATTTTTGTATGTATAAGATTAAATAAATTTATAGAAATCAACATACCAGGTATTAAGTAAATAGTTGTATTTCGTAAATATATATAGTTTTTAATTAGTTGTAAAGTTGAATAACTTATGTTTTATATGTAACGATTCAAATAATAATATTACCTTTCATTCAAATTTAAAATTGCTGATTAAGTTCAACTTCAGTTATATTTAAAACCCGAATCCTTTTTAAAATTCAGAAACACACTGCAATCTTCTATCAATATTTTACAGACTTACAAAATCAAAAGTAATACATATTCACATACCAGGGAAGCATAACTTGTAGTATAGTTCCCCAAGACAATGTACCGTTTGGGTCCAGGGCATGAAACTAGGACGGTCTCCGATCGACTGAAGCTGATGTTTCCTTGTTCAGTATTAGCTTCCAAGAAGGCCCCATTTCTGATGAATACTGGTCCTGGGTTGCCGAAGTCTTTGTGCAGAGATAGAACGCAGTCTGAAAAGAAAATTAAATACTTTATTTAAAAATAAAGTACCTTCAAAATTTTTTTTTTATAAAAAGTTCAATTCTCCGGTTTTTTTTTAGCGATATCTTCGCCAAATGCCTACCGATTTCAATGACGATCCTCCTTGAGAACAGTGTCAAAAAGAAAATCAAAATCAGTTCACCTGTTCGGGAGTTACGATGCCACAGACACACACACACACAGACGCCAAACCTATAACACCCCGTCGTTTTTGCGTCGGGGATTATAAAAAAAAACAAGCAACTAAATCTGAAACACCGACTTCCGAAATTAAACTTATTTTGTACTCTGCTGTGTTTTTTATTTGGAAGTCGGTTGTATTTTTTTAAGTTTTCAACGCCAGCTGCCGACCGCGTGAAAGTTGGAGAGTGTCAGCTATTAATTGTGCCAGTAATTAAGGCATTCAGTGGCCGTACTACGAAGCTAATGAACGAACGAAGCCAATGCTTTCATGATTCGTGTGAAGGAAAGAGATAGTGCTATTCGCCTTGTGTAACTCCGTCTCTCTCTGACACAGAAATCATAATGGATTTAAGACGTCACAATAGGGCTTCAATTCGTGTTTAGCCCCGCATACTCACCTCACTTTGGAGGTATATATGGAAGGCAGGCGTAAAATCCGCAAAGCAACATTCTAAGCATGTAGTCGGAAATGCTTCCCTGTCATTCGAGGAGTTCACGACTTTATCGTCCCCTATAACTCCTCTCTCATCCGATCTAACCAATCCTTGTCCATTAACCTCAGGACACTTCCTCATAGGGCGACCTCTCACCTCAGTACCATCGTTGCCTATCACCTGCAAGTATCCTAACATCATAATCAGCCTTTTAACGTTCCCACTGCTGGGACACAGGCCTCCTCTTTAGGAGAGGGAATGGGCCGTAATCCAGCACGAGGGCCCAGTGCGGGTTGGTGAATGTCACATGTCTTCGAATTTTTGGTTCTAGGACATGCCGGTTTCCTCACGATGTTTTCCTTCACCGTTTTGAGAGCAGTGGTGAAGAAATGAATTACACAAAGTAATGCGCCTGGCTGGGTTTGAACCCGCGACCTACGATTCGTAAGACGGGGCCGTTACCACTCGGCCACCACTGCTCCCTCCTAACATATCAGTATCCTAACATATCAGTACTATTTGACCTGCGCAACTTTGTCAGCGTCACAAAGTCAAAGACAAAGTCAAAGTCAAAACGTTTATTTCAATTAGGCCATTAACGGCACTTTTGACCGTCATCAATAAAATTTATCATAATTAAGTGACTCTAGCGTCCATTCGCAAAGGTAGATTCTTATGGAGAAGAACGGACAAGAAACTCCATAGTTACTCTTTTCAAATGTTTTACAATATTTGGTAATACAAAAAATACTTCATATATGTGAGGACGATGCACCAAGTATACTAATAATAGAACAAAGTATCCACATTTACCACATAAGTGAGACAAAAAAAAATAAGACCGTTTTTGCAACATTATTCATTGATGTTCCGCTCCTGTTGATCGTAACGTGATGGTGAATAGTCTCCCTCGATAAATGGGCTATCCAACACTAAAATATTTTATCAATTCGAACCAGTAGTTCCTGAGATTAGTGCGTTAAAAACTCTTCAGCTTTATAATATTAGTATACTTAGATAAATATTGAACAGCTGAGACAACAATTTTGAGTGAGTTGGCGATGGGGGTATGTTGATGAACTTCAAGAACGCATCAAGTTGAAAACGAGGCAATGTGACCTTTGGGACTGGTGATCCTCATAAAAATCTTCCCCCACCATTCCATTGTGGTGGCCGAATCATCCATTCAGATCCTGGGAAAGGTGGAATCAGCAGAGTTGCCGATGTTTTAACTTCTTCTTTTCGAGTCGATGGTTAACTTCATAGATTGTTTGGCCCCGGTACAGTATGTTCTGAACAGGAGCGTCGCGGACAGTTGCGGTCGGGTCGTCGGGTCTATGAAACCCCAATTCGTGGGACTTTTTAACTTCAACGGGCATACCACAGATGGCTTTTAACCGCTGATGACGCAAAGGTTATCGCCGAAAATGACAGCGCGAAAAATCAAGGGTATCGTGGCGCTGATACAGCAAATAAAGCAGATGTTTGTAAGCTACACTTTCAAGGCCTGGGAAGACGTACTCTCGTAGCACTGGACGAGCAAAGGATGGAGAGGGGCGGGTGCGATCAGCGAGCGCAGGCTGCTCACACGGCACACCACAACGACAACGTAGCTCGTATCGTAAAATATGTAAAAAAAAAAAAAATTAAATACCCCCGACACAAAAACCTTTTTTTTTGTTTTGGATGGGAAATCATCAAATGACTTCTCCCGCTCTGGGCGGAGCGGAAGGGAGTGTCAGACTCTTATTACTGACTAAAACCCTCCCGTAATCCTTCTTGTGCCCTTTGCGTTCCAGGGCCGCGGTGACTCCTTCGAACAAATTCCGCAACCCTAGCAGGCACTGACCCTATGGGGCCCCGTCTTCGTTGCTGACGACTCTTTGAGGCGCGCGTGGAACACTACGCGCCGTCGACTCGGGCCTGGTTGCTATCGGACGGCGAGCCACCCATAGCTCGCCATCCGCAGGCCCGCGCAGGTGGCCGGGAATCGCCCTGCGCTTCCCGACGCCCGGGGCGTCTTCTTCTGTTGCGGCGGCTGGGGCGTGAGGTTTCCCTTTCTCGCACGCGTTCCGCCTCCTCCTTCTCTAGCATTATATACTGCTTCACAGAAGGAGGCGACCGCTTCCCATGCTTCCTCGCTCCGGACCATAGTTTGTACCAGAGACGGACGTGAGAGGTCGCCGCCGTCGAATGCCTCGACGAGGACACGGCGTTGCTCCGCCCAAGCAGGGAAGACCACCGTATGCTCCACCGTGTCCTCCGGGCGATCCACACAGTGTTGACACCCGCCGACACAAAAATCTAAGTTCTAATAAGTGATTTAGTAGTAGTAATTTTTTATTTTTATACTTTTTTATAGGTACATACTTATAAAAACACTCTTTGTCATCATCAATATTCTCTTTCAGTGCGCTTTTATTTGAGACCCCACTCGAGTATATTTGCAGACATTCAGTTATTCTTCCCCACTTTCACCTCCCACGACTTTTAAACGACTCAACTGATTTTCATCAAACATGTCTAAGAACATTAGCCCGTAACTCACCTTTCATACAAAAAAAAACTAAATTGAAATCGCTTCATCCGTTCGCAAGTTACGGAGCTGGAGCCACAGACACACACGTCAAACTTATAACACCCCTCTTTTTGCGTCTGGGGTTAAAAAAGGTCTATACATTTAGGTTTAAAGAATTTTTATTCTCATAAGAACAATATTACAGTTCACTTAAACTGAGATACAAAGTGCTTATAAATATTGTAACATTCGCATCTGATGTGTTTGTGGCGTCATACGGTATTATACATGTTTCTTTAATTTTAATTTAAACATATTAATATTTTCACATTTCTTTATGTCTTCGGGTAAATCGTTAAACAGCCGAGCTCCTTCAAACAGTATTGTTTTTTTTGCCGTAATTAGTTCGTGCGCGTGCGGTCATTAGTTGAAATTTGTTTGACAATTAATTTTACCAAAAAAAAACTAGTTTGTTTACCTGGCCCGGACGAGTTGCATCACAAAGAGCATTACTAGGTACTCGTCTGCTTTGTAAAATTATCTATCTATTAGTATATCATTAACCTACTCCACTTTAATTTGTAACACACATAGCTAAATTTGACTAATGATAAAACTGCTTTAGTTGTATTATGTTTTTAGTATTCACGTAAGTGTTTTGAGATAGATTAGTTATTACCTATATATACTGTGCTAAATCTTACATCGTTAATATTAGTAATATTATAAATGGCTTAATAGCCAAGAGCCTCGGGCTTCAAATAAAACATTAATCACGTTTGCTGTAAATTTTACAGCAAACGTGTTTTATAAAGAGGAAAGATTTGTATTTTTGTATGTAACGAATATCAAAACCTACTGGACCGATTTCAAAAATTCTTTCACCATTAGAAATCTACATTCGCCCTGAGTAACATAGGCTATATTTTATCCCCGTATTCCCACGGGAACTGGAACTACGCGGGTGGAACTAAGGGGCACTGCTAGTATATATATATAGGTATATGTAGCGGAGTAAAAAGGGGGAAAGACTCACAGGGCATCGACAAAATTCGTCCACATCGCTGTCAACGGGAAAATTTCCCAGAACACTGGCCGCATTGCCACGTTGAATGGCAATGCTGATTCGTTGACCGCCGTGCTAAGAAGATGCATGGCGCAAGGGTATCGACACCTGATGCATCCCATACCAAATGCCTGTCACCAAATAGTCGAAATGTCAAAATATGGATTGATCACTTGACATTTCGACAACGTTTATCAATGCCATACATTTTTGACATTTGGGGGCGTTCAAGTATTACGTAACGCAATTTGGGGGGAGGGGGTGTCTCTTAAAACGTTACGATGCGTTACGTATCATTGCTTTTTAAAAAATAAAATATAAGGGAATCAAAACTCTCAAACTGGCAACCCTTTTCATTTACATTTTACGGGGAATCCCTCGATTGTATTAGTCTGGTCGTAATTTTTAATTTGTTCTCTTTTAAGTCGATTAAAACTATACCAAAGATAATAACTATAACATAACTTTTAGCGACTTTTGGGTAAAAATGGTCACTTGAGTCTTACGTAACGTTTAGAGGGGGAGGGCGTACAGAAAAACGTTACGTACGTTGCGTTACAAGGGAAGGGGGGGCGGGGTCAAAAATCTTTAAAAATTTCGTTACGTAATACTTGAACGCTCTCTTTTAACAATCGCCTTGGCCACGCTACCACCGACAGAATGTCACTTCGGCTGCCCTACCATGACGTCTTAACTCCATCATGATTTCTGTGTCAGAGAGAGACGGAGTTACACAAGACGAATAGCACTATCCCTTTCCCTCACACTGAATCATGATAGCATTGGCACTACGTAGTACGGTCACAGGTCAATTAGTAGGTACTTTTTTTTTCTGGATGGGAAATCATCAAATGACTTCTTCCGCTGTGGGCGGAGCGGAAGGGAGTGTCAGACATTTACTGACTAAAACCCACCCGTGGTTTTTAGTCAGTAAAAGTAATTAGTAGGTACATACCTACGCTCACGAATTGTTTAGTGTCATAATTACCTTTAAGGAATGCTCTTAATGGTTTCTTATTACTTAGCAATCGTAAAATCATTATCATTATAGGAAAATTAAATTAAAAAAAAAATCGTGTAATTAGAAAAGGTGTTTGTAAATAAACGTACCTACTTAGTGAAAAATACTCAAAATAGTCTCAGGCTCGATTTTGATGAAAACTATAGATAATATCAACATCAATATCACACAGAAGAAGACACGCCAGGCGTCGGGAGTGTCTTCTTCTGTTGCAGCGGCTGGGGCGTGAGGCTTCCTCTCCCGCGCGCGATTGCCTTCTCCTTCACTAGCAGAGGTGATCGCTTCCCATGCCTCCTCGCTCTGGACCATGGATTGAACCAGGACCGTAAGCAAGAGGTCGCCGCTGCGGATCGCCTCGACGAGAACACGGCGTTACTCCGCTCAAGTAGGGCAGACCTCCACCGTATCCTCCGGGCGACCCAGGCAGTGTTGACACCCGGACGTGTCCTCCCGCTGAATCCGAAATAGGTACCTCCCGAAACAGAGCTGTGTCCGGTGAGCACATGCGTCAGGCGGAAGGTGAGGACGCCGTAGCGTCTCCCCAACCACTCCTCAAAGAGGGGATTTATCGTCACAAAAGTGGCACTTGTGGAGTTTTGATAGATATATAAATAAGTATATATACCGTATTCTGTCACTTAAATTTGAACCTTTTATATTGTAAATAAAATCATTAATATACCTAATTCCCAATTCGACTGAATGGTATCTATTTTTCTTTTTATTCCTTTCACATTTAAAAGTGTGTGTCGTGTGAACTTAGCCATATCATCATCTTCCTGCCCTTATCCCATGTTACTTGGGGTCGGCGCAACACGTTTTTTTCTTCCATTCTGTCCTGTCAGCCGTCACGCTATCACTAACACCATCGCTATAAATAACTCCTTTTTCTTTCATATCACTCCTCACACAATCCATCCATCGTTTCTTTGGCCTACCTCTCCCTTTCCATCCTTCCACATTCATATTCATAACCCTTTTAGTTACATGTGTTTCATCCCTCCTTTTTACATGACCATACCAAGACAAGCGGTTCCCTTTCAACTTTTCCGTCACTGGCGCCACTTTTAAACTGCCTCTAATATACTCATTTCTCACTTTGTCCATCCTCGTTACTCCACACATCCATCTCAACATTCTCATCTCCGCTACATGTAATCTATTTTCATCAATCTTTTTCACAGCCCAACATTCTGATCCATACAGTACGACAGGTCTTATCACGGACTTGTAGATTTTTCCCTTTAACTTGAGGGGCATCCGTGGATCGCAAGTCGTTCCAGTGACCTGTCGCCATTTCATCCACCCTGAGTTGATCCGATGCGTTACGTCTCGGTCTACATCACCATCACCCTGCACAAGTGTGAACTTAGCCATATGCCTATATAAATTAAAATGACGTCTGTGTGCACAAGTAATCGAGTTTTTTGTAGGTAGTTATGTCAACAATCATCTTGTTTTTTGTAAGATTAATGATATCTCAGTATCAGCAATTTATCAGTGGCAGCTTGATGTTTGGATTTGTGTGTGGTCGATGGAAAAATTATTAAATATTTAAAAATTTCATATATCTAGTTAGGTTGCCCACACTAAAATACTTCCGGGTATTGCGTGCAAAATACAAGTCATACCTACATATACAGGGTTATTTGTAAAACACTAACAACCTCTTAAGAGATTGCATTGTGAACAACCTACTCATGATTATGAACAACTTTTACTATGGGACCAAATCTGAAATCGCGAAAAAAAATCAGTGGTTCCTTACATTTGTTACGTTAGGTTAGTTAGTTAGTTAGTTACGTTACGTTTTATACGTTCCTCAAATCTGTGTGGTACTTTCCTCAAAAGGCCACTTCAGACACCAACCTACATGGTTCTCATATGATTTGACCAGTACAATTGTATGGACTTCAAAAGAGACCTTGACCTCTGAGTTTGTTTCGGTGTTTCTTCTCAGGGTAGTCAGCTAGGAAACACCGGCCTCATCTAGTTTTATAACGGCCAAAAAAAAAGGTTGACGTGTAAGTGTTTTTTACAACCTACTTACAAAAAATAAATCATTTATCATTTATGTTCGTATAACTCATCAAAATGTAGGGGACAGCAATTTATTTTTACCCAGTTAACTATAAATAATAATCGCCATAGCGTGTTCTTGAAGCTTTGCCTACTTATCTCACGAATAATGTTTCCTCAAATACTAATTTACCTGTTCATAGCAAGATCAGAAACGTTTCGTCAATGTTTCGTCAATTTTCCTCAATGTTTCATGTTTTTACTAGCTTCTGCTCGTGGGTTCACCCGCGTATAAAGTGAAAAGCTGACCACAAGACATTTCCATACCAACTTCACCCCTTTTTACCTCCTTTTTTCTGAATGGGATATCATCATGACCATGTCAGACTGTTACTGATCAAAACCCACCAGTGTTCCTCCTAGTGCCCTTTGCGTTCCAGGGCCACGGTGACTCTTTCGAACAAATTCCGCAAACCTAGCCAACTCTTTTTACCCCTTACGATTTTTTTTCACTTTTTAGTGGTACACCCCCAGCTTAACGTACCCATCACAGCGTTCATGCTATAAATTGGTGTAAACAATAAACAAACATGTGATTTCAGCAATCCCGAAAGATTTGCTATCGTTTATTGAAGAGTTTTCTATCTCTGTTCTTCATCAGATCTTCACCAAACTAGAAAGACTACCTTGAAATACTAAGATGCTCTTCCAAACCATCGTATACAATTTTATTGTTCCATTTTACATCGACAAGAGGGAATGAGAACATCAACAATGTAGTCGAAGCCACGCATTATTAGGGATAACTCAACTACTAGTCGTCAGATCTCAATCAAATTTAAATGATCCTACAAAAATTACAAAACGACCTGTTCAAAATTTGTTTTGTCAAGATAATTCCACTCGTGATGTGTGTGACACTACATACATTGAAAGATTTTAATTTTTAATATCTGTGTAAAATTGATTTACTGGATGACGATGTTTAAGCATTGGGTACATTGTTTTGTTTATTATGTGTCCATGTTTCTATAATGTTCATTTTAATTAAGTAGATGTCAACATTCATTCATAATTGGGATGTTTCCTGAAGAATAATTATATGATTCTATTAAGTCCGTCAGTTCGATTATCGAAACATATTGGTCACGTATTTTTTCCTTTATCAAATCTATAAAAATTGACGAAAACAAAAAGGTTCAAAGATCATGAGTGGGGGCTTGTGACGTCACTTCGTGGTAAAAATCGTAGCACGAAGTGACGTCACACGAGTTTTCAACGCACTGTATTTTCAACGCACTGTATCGTCTTCGTTTTTTGTTTACGTGAAAAAAGAAAAAATACGTGTCCAATATTTTTGGGAATTCTATCTTACGGACTAATTAGATTTTTTTAGGCAACTACCCTATTGTAATTGTTTTCAATATTTGCATGTTAAATGTTCCTATTGCCAAGGGCTGGTTCGAAGCTTTTGTCTTTTTATCAAACCGGCCCTTGGTAATATGAACTATAAGATTAGCGCCCAAAAGTGGGACAGTATAGGCCAGGGATGGCGAACCAACGGCACGCGTGCCGGTGGCATGCAACAAAATAATTCAGGCACGCCAAATGAATGATTGATGATTGAGTTAAGATCAGCTTATATTTTGCTTAAAATGAGAAAAAAAAATGGTAAATACTACCGCACATTTTTCCATGTATCTCAACTTTTTGCCACATATTTATTGGTCGTAGCGTGATGGTATATAGCTTATAGCCTTCTTCAATAAATGGGCTATCTAACACTGAAAGAATTTTTCAAATCGGACCAGTAGTTCCTGAGATTAGCGCGTTCACACATACATGCAAACAAACTCTTCAGCTTTATGTATTAGTTATAGAATATTCCATTTTTTTTTCTTTCTTTCCATATTATTTTAGGTTTTTGTCTATTAAATCGAATTAAGAAATTAAGAATCGTTATTGGAACGGCCATGGCCAAATCAATATGAATTCATATTTACAAAAAAAAAAAACACGAATTCCTATATAGGTTCCTGGTATAGGTCGTATAGGCAGTATTGCCCAACAGCAGAACAGTATTTGCTCAACAGCAGGACAGTATATATAGGCTGCATAAAATGTCCCTAGTATGGTGGGATGTGTCCTGCACTAATGTTATCTAACACATTTTATACGAATAAAGAGTATTTACTTACTTCCACACTCTAACAGAAAGTAAGTATATCAATCAACTGAAATAACCATAAACACTACCTATTCAAAAACACACACACACATTTGAATTCCGAAATTCGCGCCAAATGTTATGAAAAAAAGAAACACACTGATTGTTTACGAAACTAAGTAAAAAACAAATATTTGTAAACCCGATAAAAAGTATGGTACTTAAATACATCGCAAAAATAGATGTTAAAATATTAGTAATGAGTTTCACTTACCGCCTTTAACATAACATAGAAAATTGATTAAAAGAATTGCTATAAGAAAACACTTAAACGGTACGTCAGCCATTGTAACACTGTTGTCCGAATGACTGAATAAAATCAGTGTTGATTCTCTCGCTACGGTACTAGAGTGATACGACTTGTTTCAAACTCGTTCTCAGCTCACTTTTCCTGTGCTGAGTAACGTACCGTCGGGAGATTTTGTAGTGAATGTTGTTCGAGTTTTTGTTATTATCAGACTGCGTAGGTAAGATAGAGAGACGCGATGACACAAATCGTGCTAAGTATGATTAGGGTTGCCATCCGTCCGGGTTTCCCCGGATTTGTCCTAGTTTGGAGAGCGTCGGCGGAGCGTCCGGGCGGGGTTTTCAATGGTGTCCTGGTACAGTCTGTTGTCAACATTATCTGACCCACCCTAAAAACAAACGAATTTGGACCCTCTGCGTGTGACATTAAAGTTTATTCAATTTATATGAGCTTATTAGACGAGTGCGCGAGGACGCAAATTTGATCTTTAACACGTAACGTTAAGGTAAGCGTTAAGCTATTTTAATCATTATCTCGTTGACATTAAAGTTGAAAATCTTCTAAGTCACAATATATAATTACAACGGAATCTTTTATTTCGCACATTACTAATAAGTTCTCGTGGCTTAGTGGTTTGACGCTGGATTGGCGACCAAAACCAAATTGGTTCGAATACGCGTTTCACCTGTTATCAGTATCTTTTTTAATTTGTTATCATTTCTACACTATTGCTTGCATTATTAAAGAACCACCAATATAATTTACGCTCAATAACTTATCTTGTAAACAGGTGGGTATAATAAAAAACTTTCAAGTTCACAGAATTTATACAAGAATTTGGTTGGATACTAAGTAAAACATATTTGCTTCGTGAGGTAGATAGTAAATTCATCTAAGTGACAAAAGTTACACTACGCCTATTTGCAGTGACCGCGCACACACATTTGTAAATCGTTTCTCATAACTCGTTATGTATTTTTAAGCAATTCGGTGTAAAAAGCATCATGTCGCAACTTAATGACTATACCAAACACAAAATCATATTTTTACATGAGCAGCATGTTGGAATTAGAGAAATTAGTCGTCGACTTAATATAGCAGTAAGTGTTTTGTATTATTAATGAACGTGTAATTGGTTATTTTACCATTATATTTTATTTTTTTCATTCCTTACAAGTTACATACACGGTTCCAAACATGTTTATTTTTTGTTTTAGAGAAATACGGTCAGACTATGGCTAAGACGTTATGGAGACAATGGAAATATTCAGCGGATTCGTCCAGGAGCAAAAGCCATCAAGTATAGTCCCGAATTCGAACGCCACCGGGCCATTGTTTCTAGCCATAATGAAAATCCATTTTTGCCCGTTCGTGTATCCGCAATAAATCACAATATTTCAGTCGAAACAGTGAGAAGGCATTTACACGCTGCTGGGATAAAGAATTATAAGCCGGCACAGAAAATTGCATTGACACCTGCTCATCGCGAAGAAAGGCTCCGTTTTGCCCAGGAATATTTAAATTTTAATTGGGAAGAAAATGTTGTGATCTTCACTGATGAAAAATCATTTAAATCAGATAAAGATGGACGTAAAATCTTATGGAGACGAAAAGGAGAACGCTACAATGAGAAGTGCTTGCTACCTTGTAGAACCAGTGGTAGAATAACCTTGGGCTACTGGGGCTGGATGTCGTCTATGGGCCCTGGTGAATTGGTGGAAGTAGGTGGAAGGTTTAATAGTAATTTGTATTTGGAGATTCTGCGTGATGTCATGCTGCCGACTGTGCGAATTGCCTATCCAACATCGCACATTTATTTCGTGCACGATAACTGCTCCATCCACCGTGCAGGCATTGTGCAGGCAGGCAGCATTGGTTAGCTGCTCAAGAAGGTGTGACAGTTATTAATTGGCCATCTAAAAGTCCTGATTTGAACCCTATAGAAAATCTATGGGGTCAAATGGTTTTAAATTGGGACACAACTGAAGTGCGAAACAAACACAACTTGGTTGAGATCGTGACGTCGACTTGGGAGCACATGAGAGGCAAAGATTTGTGTTGGAATATGGTGCGCGGTATGCGTAGCCGCTTACAGCAAGTTATAGCAGGGGACGGTGCGCCACTCCGCTACTAATTAATCTAGTAGGGATTTTAAACACACCATGTAAGTAAATGCTCAATGGATTGACTGTTAAACAATTAAAATGTTGCAGATTATGTGGTGATGTTATTGTTATCAATAGCTTGTTTCTATTTAAATAACATGGTTATTCACTACATATAGGCAGCTATAAATCTGTAGTTAAAGCATTTCACGGATGAATTCATTTTCTCGAAAACAAAATTTTAAGCATAAGCATGCCTTTTTTAATATTTATAAATTGTTAGATTTCATTATGGCATACTAATATAAAATGTATATTAATTTGTAAATATATGAGCATTTACTTACTTTATCTTACCTAAGTCTTTTAATGAAATGATAAACATTTTTAACTTGCAATTTTCTTTAGTTTTATTTCTATACAAACTACCTTTTTAAAATGACAAGACCCTACGTCGTCCATTAAACAAGTGTAATAAAATAAAATAAAAAACAGCTGAGCAATAAGCCACGTCTAGGTCAAACTTGGTTTCGAACGTATTACAACAATGAACTCAGCACTATCCTAGTGACCACAAGACCAACTCTTATATGTCGTATTGAAATTAGAACGTTGTTGTAATGCTAGACACAATATTCTGAAGAATTTGACCCATATAGTATACTTTCATAAAGTTTATTCTTACACTGCACAAGCAACCATCCTTCTCCTCGTGCAAATAGATTATTTTGTATTTTAAATAAGTAACCACTCCATTAATAATAAAAAACTAGCTATACAATAGAAAATAACAGATTGTAAAGAGCCGTTGTTTTTGCAATTTTAAAGCAAGGTAAAATATGTTTACGCGAAGTCATTGCATACCCTCACTAGCATAATATTGAATACCAGTTTTAAAATGAATCCGAGTATTTATTGTTGAACTACCCACATATTACAAGTTTTGCGAAAATATTACATTCATTCATTCATTTCATCATTCATTCATTCATTCATTTATTTCTTTACATTATTACAAGAAATAGTTTTGGAATAAATTTTAAATTGAAAAGCAAAACGACGTCTTTGCCGCGGGATTTGATCTTACAACTTGTTTCTCAAAGTCATATGCATAGACCACGAGACCAGAATAAGATAACTATTTCCTTTAAAATAAGCTATTAGACTAATTATGTTATAACAAGTAGTTATAAAATATAACCTAATGACAATGGTATAAAGATTAAATTTGCGTGTTTGTATTATTATTGTATTTGTTCATCGATTCCTCGAGCACTTGTCTGATAAGCTCATTGCATTGAATAAACCTTAATGTTATAGATAGAACGTCCAAATTCGTTTGTTTTTAGGGTGGGTCAGATAATGTTGACAACAGACTGTACTACCCGGACATCCATTGATTGAAAATTTGGAAGATAAGCAACCAATTAAAACAATACTTAGTTATGTAATAATTCATTCGTAATCGTAAGCGGGATACGATCTACTTGTAAATCAGCAAAATTGCTGGCGCTATAGTTTATATTGAAAACACGCTGTAATAGATTATTAAAAAAATAAAAGTTTATCCTTTTTTATATATTTATAAGGCTTTTTTTTCGGGTCTGTTCGGGGAAAAATATCAATGTCACTCAATTGTCCGGGGTTTTAAAGATTTTGTCCGGCGTCGGCAATTTCGATGATGGCAACCCTAAGTATGATAAATGATAATTGATTTTGTGAATAGGTTAAAAATAGCACGTTTGCAAATCAATCTTTCGTGGTAAGTTTACCTAGACGAGACCTAGAAAGGTCAAAGTCATATTTTAAAAGTTCATACAATGGTAAACATGTTTTTGGCAAATCATATGAGAACAATGTAGGTTGACCATTGACCTACATGTTTCTCATGTTGATTTTACCGCATATATTGAATGACATAAAAGGTACACATATACAAACCTATCCACAGTCATTGACGACACGGTTGGCGCGGTGGTTGAGCGATTGGCTGCTGCGCTACATGTCGTGGGATCGATTCCCGCACGGAACAAATATTTGTATGACCTACAGATAATTGTTCCGGGTCTGGCTGTTTGTGTATGTGAGATTGTATGTTTGTAGACGCACCCACAACACAGGAGTAATTCTTAATGTGGGGCAACGTTTTTTTTTTTAAAGAAAGAAAGAACAAAAGAACGTCGTCCATCATCATTAAGTCGACCACGACCACAGAGGAAATAAGGTCATAGCTCACTTGCACGACTCTGCTCCATTACCGCTCCTACTCAACACCGCCCTAAACTAAAACGACTGCTGCCGGTCCACTCGTTGACAGCTAGCAGACGCCCAGCTGTCACCGCATCGACAGCTACAGACGACCAGCTGTTCAGTCTACCGACTGCGCGGCGCCGGCGGCAGTCAGCGCGCGGACACCGCACCCGCCGCTCGTCTACTACGTGTGGCCACCGAGGCGTCAACTACCGAGCAGTCTGATGGCGGGAAGCTTGCTGATATCGAGCTGTCGGCTAATTTATATTGTCAATATAAACTTTATCGCAAGACCACGACTTAAAGCTCATATTTGAATGATATTTTATAAGTCGGGTGGTAGCAGAGTCGTGTAAGTAGGCTATGACCTATAGGCCCCCCCAAAACGACCAATCCTCTGTCTCTCGTATAGCCCGGACTCCCACGTCCTTCACCAGATCGTTCTCCTTGTGGAGACACATGGGCTCTCTCCAAGAATATAATTTTGTTCACCATTATCAATTTTGTGGCGGGGACCATCACCGGACACTGCTCACTGAACAAACACCTACACACGATAGGTATCACCACAGAAATCTTAATATTGCTTTATTATTAAGATTTCTGTGGGTATCACAGACAGTCCCCTATGCAGAGCATGCATGGAGGAGGAGGAAAAGGGAATCGCATGTGCTCCTTGAGTGCACAGTTGTAGCCGAAATACGAAGGCAAATAATAGGGACACCGAATACGCTTACAGAAATGCTGAACATACTGAGTGAACTGCTTCTGGAGGGAGGTCGGCTGGTTGGAGTGACGGCCGCCATGGCTCACGCACAATGGTCCAACACTAGGACTAAGTGCGGAAACCAAACCCTAATAGATAGATAGATAGACCATTATCAATTCAGCCGAAAGATGTCTCCTGCTGAACGTGGGTCTCCCAAACAACGACTGGTGCTGTGTTTCTCGGATCCAGCAGACTCCAGTGGCTCTCACCATGTCACCAGTTCAGCTTGTGGGAATCTTCCGGCCCCATCAGCTATGCCTTATCGCCACAATGGTGGCATGCCCATCCAGATCACAGTGACACAGCATAGCGCCCCACGCACCACGCGTAAACGTGCGCGAGGGTTCTCGCCTCCAAATCCCATGGCGGCAATCCGGAAAAGAGTCTCGCCGCTTCGCCAGAGACCTACCTACTGAAGTTCTTTGTTACAAAAGAAGTATGTATAAAACTTCACGATGAGCCGCATAAATTCGCAAAAAAAACGACAAGATGCTACCTGATAGTAGTAGGTACATACTAGATTATAAATCGAAGAGCAAAGTCTACTGCATTGTAGCAAATCTTAATGGGAACTGAACTGTTCATCAGGGAAGTTGCTTCGTCGAGTTCGAGGGGTCACGGAACTTTGACCCCGACGTTGTATTGCCTAGTTTTTGGCTACACGATAATGTGCATGCGCCTGCTAAAATAGTATAGCAAAACACGCGCAAGTGTATAACTGCATATTGTTTGCGACAGGCGTGTTGCGACGCTGTGATAACCCCGACTACAGAGAAGGAAAACATTGTGAGAACTTTGTTTTAAAACCACAATTTCGAAGACGTAATATTCCCTCTCACAGAGATATGAGTTAGAGCAGTACCGCGTTATGTTATGCTACATCAAACAGTACCTAATAGATTGAACGCAAAATCTGTAAAGAGGTTTTGTACACTTTGAACATCTTTTAATGTCGAGACCAATACAGCAATCGCGAAAATAATGTATGGTACTAGTAATTCTGTGAAGAGTATTTTTACTCAACTGAATAAAAAGGACTGTTATGTGTTTAAGGTTTTAAGGCACCAATGAGTGCGTTTTTTATATATCTGTATCTTTCTATGAGATTTAAGGATATACATACCTACATATCTTGTTTGAGAAGCTCACTTGTTACTTTTGTGTAAGAAAAAGTTACAGTCAGTTCTGTTTAATAATGAAAGGTCTAACACAAAAGAAAAATAAAACTAAATTAATATATTACTTTTTTTTTATTTTACAGGTAAAAGATCACCCCAGTTACAGGACCTAGCACATCTGTATGTGGTCTCATCATACTTTGCTTTAGAAAATATAATCTCTTTCAACTCCCCTTGAGCTGTACATAGCCTACAGATCGTATGTTTGGACCTGACCATGGGTGCACGTACTATTCTCGGCCATTGCGGGTCATCCGGCGGACGTGGCCCCTTCTTCAATATAACGTAAGAAAATAAATCCGCATAGATATCAGCTTTTGAAGCATATGGCAAAGATTCATACTTCATAAGGAAATTACATGGTGTTTCATGTTCTAAATATCTCGGACAGACACTGTCGTTAGGGCACGGTGAGAATGCATACCCCTGTTGATGCTTCTTATCTTTTTCTAAATTCAAGACAAACTCTCTAGCTTCATTGACAACCCTGAATCCAGCGTTGGACCCATGTTCAACTATTATTAAGTAGTCTTCTGTCTTATTCCAAAGTTTTTGTATGGTTTCTAGCCTTGATTGCATACTTGGGAGTTCAAATAATGAGTATGCCGATAGAACAATACTGTATTTCAGATCTGTAGAAGCAGGTAGAAATTGTCTTTGGAAGTAGCCTTTTAGAGGCATTTCAACATTGTCTTTGCCTTGGCATAGTATGAGTCGTGCTAACTCGTGCATAGACGGTGATGTGTCAACACAGAAGTATTCAAATATGTATTTTTTCCAGAAGTGGTTGACTGCCCACGTTCCTGTGCCTACGCCAGAGCCAAAGTCAAAGAAACTTCGAGGTTTATAGTCAGGGTTAAATTTACTTATCTCGTCCAGAATTCGGATTAGGACTGCGTATTCTGGCGCAGCTCTGCTCATAAGATACTGCATGCTAGTTGGCTTATCGTACGCAATATTACCCCAACGGTAAACATTCTTCTTCAATGCACTAAACACTTTGTTCTTAACTTTTGTTTCGTATAATTTCTCTTCGTCTTCCGTTAGTTCTCGATTTATTTTCGAATAAACTTTTTTTGAGATCTTTTCATGAAATTTTTGTGCTTTTTCGTCGATTTCTCCTTCTTCAGGGGGGAGGTGACGTGAGCGGATGTAGTTACTTAAATCTATACTTTCCTGGTGATAAGCCTTTGCCCCGGCATCGTCTAGAATTAGTTTAATAGCGTTCTGTATATCAGGAGGAATCGCTGCTACTTTGATTCGCGTCGTACCGGGATGTTTGCGCGGTTTGAATACTTTTGCATCAAAATTCTCCTTTAAGTTAGGGTCGACTGCTACTCTAGTCGTGTAATTAACGCTGAAGGATGTAAAACATTTAATTCTTAATTTTCTAAACATTTTTATAACCTTAAAATACAGCTCAGTTTTCAGAAATACTGTTTGTCTACAATGTCACTGTCAACTTGTCAAGTGTCACATGGCGTGACTGACAGTTTCAGTAACATCACTCAATGTGACTCAATGTTTCTGAACGATTTGGAGGTACAAACGTTTCTAAACGAGAAAGTATCTAAAAAGAAAAACTTACCTGTCTTGTCTTTGGTAAATGTCAAACAAATCAAATCAAATACCTATAAAATATTTGTTTTGATTATATTTTGAGGATAAATTAATTTAGTACGATTTCTTAAAAGAGTAAGCTAAAATATGATTTATTTAAGTATATTTGTAGCTAGTTTAGCTATCACAGCTGCTGTAGATAATGAATACTGTGATATTAAGTCGAAAAGCTGCGAAAATGAAATCAATGTTGACAATTCCAAACGGCAGATATTTTACGATGTAAATCCTCCTGAAGGTTTTAATTTACGCAGGGACGTTTACATGAGGTTCGCAATAATGCTATCAGAAGCTCAAAAACTAGGAAAAAATAACTGGGAGCTAGTATTACCTCCTTGGTATAACCTCTTTCATTGGAAAACTGACCGCCAAGATTCAATACCCTGGAACAAATTTTTCGATATAAATTCTCTAAAATCATTTGCTCCTGTTGTAGAAATGCACGAAGTGTTCAGTAAAACTAAGAAAAAGGTGTTAGAACTTGACATTTTGTATATACTCCAGAATTATGAAGATGCTTTCGAAAACGGCGTGTTTGAGGAAAAATGGGAGATGGTTAGTGGTTGTAGCCATAGCGGACAGTTCTGGGGCTACAGCAACGTCACAGTAAAAGAAGTTTTATGTGTTAATTTTCAAGGGAAAAACTCAAAACTTTGGGAATTGATAGGGCTGCATCCACAATACAAAAGGATCATGTTTGCTCATGGTGAAATACCCCTTCACGATTCCTATGGCACCAGGACTTACTGGGACTGTCGCAAAAGCATGAAGTTTAACGAAAACCTTGTCGAGATAGCAAAGAAGTACACATCGCGACATTTGGATTGTAAAACGGATAAATGTAAAACCTACCTCAGTGTTCACTGGAGAAGACAAGACTTTGCCCGCAGCCGTGGGAACGATGTCCCATCGATATTGGGCACCGCAAAACAAATTAACAATGCGTTGAAAAAGCTCCCAAATATCAAGAAAGTTTTTATTGCAACTGATGCATCAATGTCCGAATTAAACAAACTGGAAAACGAATTGATTGGTCTTGGGTACGAGATACACTTTTTCTTGCCAAGTGCGTTGATTATAGACAAATATGGGGATGGTGGTATAGCAATAATTGATCAAATCATATGTTCGTATGCAGCTCACTTTATCGGAACACATGACAGCACATTCACGTATAGAATCCAGGAAGAGAGGGAAATCTTGGGTTTTGACAGCAGTACTACATTTAACCGACTGTGCCCCGACACAGGAAAGTGTGAAAGAGTTGCAAAATGGAAGATAGTTAACTAAAACATTAATACAAGATGTAACAGATAAACGATAAACGTAGAAGCTGAAAAGGGGTCATAAACAAAAGGGTTAAAACCACAGATAAAATCATAATTCAACAAAACGTATTGAACAGTTGATTATTATTTTTTTACAGTTTTTGATTTCACAATTTTAGTTGTTCCATATCAAAAGTTGTTCATAATAATGAGTACAATAATCCTTTTCAGGGTTTGCGTTTGTTTTATTAAACATTGTATACATAATATTTACTTTTCTGTAAAATTCAATGTTACATTTGCTGTTAAGCTTGTTATTAGAAACACAAAGACAACAGTAATTTATAGTTGATAGGTTGAATACTCATTATCAAGAACACTAAGTAACAGAATTTATCATAGAATTTCTTATAGGATAACACAATTTTAACATTACCATATCAATCAATTTCAAGACTATTGACTTAAAAAGTAATCTTTTAAATTAACATTCCAAGTACCCTTTTAAAATTGTATTTCTTTTTTTACCTTAACTGAAGATGTGTTTTACAATATTTTCTTCAAAATATGCTTATATTCACGTAACTAAGAGAGCTTCACTTTTTTTTTTCTGGATGGGAAATCATCAAATAACTTCTCCCACTCTGGGCGGAGTGGAAGGGAGTGTCGGACTCATACTGTCTGAAACCCACCCGTGTTCCTCCTAGTGCTGTGTAGACCTCACCTCAATGTTATTTGTTGTTGCTCATTGTTATTTTAACTAAAACATGTGTGGGTTGGTCACTCACCTGGTACCTTTTATCGTGCGTAACAATAGGGTATTTTACTGGAAAAAATCCAATTAGTCTGTCTTATAAAATTCCCAAAAATATTGGACATGTATTTTTTCTTTTTTCACGTAAACAAAAAATGAAGACGATGCAGCGCGTTGGAAACTCGCGTGACGTCACAACGTGCTACAATTTTTGACAGCGACGTGACGTCACCAGCCCCCACTCTTGAACTTTGATGCACTTTATCTTTATATTTTTTTTTACGATTTGAAATGAAAAAAAAAATACGTGCCCAATATTCTTTTTTTAATTTTACGGTCGGGCTAAACTAAATAGAATTATGATTTTTTTATGTAAGTAGTAACTTGCCCAATTGTGTAAAAAAATCATAATGGCCAACTTCTATAAAGAAAGATTCACAACTATTACCTACATAAGAAATATAGGTACATTGTGTACTTATTTATGTATTTCCAATCCTTTTAGGATTCATAACGTTATATTATGTTAAGTATTTGTAGATAAGTGTTTACATTAGGTATGTATAAATCTGTGCCATAATAATGATACCAAAGTTTTATTTTGATAAACTATTATTTTATAAGTATGTAATTCAAACTTTGTTATTTTTGATCTGCTATGATGAAATCAAATAAATAAACAATTAGGTACTTACATCTATGAAAATTTTATTATACCTATCTAGTTTTTCTCGCGACTTCGACGGATCGTTAACAAACGACATTCACAAAGTAACGATGGACAACACTGAACACTGCTTGCTCGCGCTTTTTTTTTATGACTGGCATCCAGCAGTTCAACCTAAGGTTGTCAACTGCTGAAAGAGGCTTGTTTGTGGCGGCCTTAATCACTACATAGTATAAAACAAAGTCGCTTTCTCTGTCCCTATATCCATATGTATGCTTAAATCTTTAAAACTACGCAACGGATTTTGATGCGGTTTTTTTTTGAATAGATAGAGTGATTAAAGAGGATGGTTTATATGTAAAATACATGCTTATTATAGTAGAGGAAACAGTATCTACATTGCATCCGTGGGAAGCCGGGGCGGATCGCTAGTATAAATATAAAGTCACCAGCTAGGGCTTATAAAACATACAAACTAAGCTGCGGGTTACGGATCAGGGGCTACCAGCTACGGACGGCCTGGACCGAACGAGATTTCTAGCGCAAACTAGCGTTATCTGTTATCATCAGAGTCAGTAACACAAGGTTAAATAAAAAATATCCCATTCCTAATGACCATGGGTTTAAACTAACTCGAGTTTATAAATCGTGCAACTGGGCCTTAGGTAAATTAGGGAGTACTGTCAATCGCAGACTGGATAGCTATAGAGATATAGATAGTATGAAGCTTGGAACCACATAGACTAAATAACCGACTTTGGTGGCGAGTGGTGACGAGGCTAAGCCCCCCTGCCCGCGGGTGCACTCCTCTGCCAGTAAAGATGGGTCCGTCGTTGAGTGACGCCTGCCAAAAAAGTTATAGCAACGCACGTCCGTATGTATAAATGCATGTCTTCAGGCCCGCCGAGGCACTGTTAACTTAGTGCCGCTTCTCCACGACAACTCGACCGTCAGTCCCCAAAAAAGCCCCTGTCATCTGGTGGATGCTCAACGAGTATCAGCGACGAGGGTGCCCGCTTTGGACAAACCTTCAGTAGTTATGCAGAGCCGGTCACGATACGAACTGCAGGGGAGTCTTATGTTGGGCACGCCACCATCGCGGCGTGTCATCCTCACCTTCCGCCTGACGCAGGTGCTCACCGGACACGGCTGTTTCGGGAGGTACCTGTGTCGGATCCAGCGGGAGGACACGTCCGGGTGTCAACACTGTGTGGATCGCCCGGAGGACACGGTGGAGCATACGGTGTAGGTCTACCCTGCTTGGGCGCCGTGTCCTCGTCGAGGCGATCGGCGGCGGCGACCTCTCGCGTCCAGCCCTGGTTCAAGCCATGGTCCGGAGTGAGGAGGCATGGGAAGCGGTCGCCTCCTTCTACGAAGCAGTAATGCTAGCGAAGGAGGAGGCGGAACGCGTGCGAGAGAGAGAAACCTCTCGCTCCAGCCGCCGCAACAGAAGAAGACGCCCCGGGCGTCGGGAATGGAGGGAAGGGACGTAGGGCGATTCTCGGCTGCCGGCTCTTACTGAATAAAACCCACCCGTGAACCTTCTTGTGCCCTTTACGTTCCAGGACCACGGTGACCCTACCGAACAAATTTCGCAACCATAAGCAGGCTCTCACCCTATGGGACCCCGTCTTCGTTGCTGACAGCTCTTTGAGGCGCGCGTGGAACACGACGCGCCGTCGACCCGGGTCTAGTTGCTATCGGACGACAAGCCACCCATAGCTCGCCGTCCACAGGCCCATGCCTCCGCCTTCTAACCTAAATTTTCCGAATCGGGCTGCCCCAAGTCCCGAGCTGGCTCTGTCGGCGATGTGTCGTCGGCGTTTAAACGTATACTGCCTTTTCCCAACTATATTGGGGACGGCCTCCAGTCAAACCGGATTCAGCTGAGTACCAGAACCTATTTTACGTTAGCGAGTGTGGCGGCCTCTCTAACGTCCACAAACCAGTAGCTGGATGTTGCGGTAAAAACGATTTCTCTGAATATGAAATCATAACAAAACAATGAGTAATAAATCATTTATATTAGGTTGTGTTTGTTAAGTCTTAAGGTTGGTAGGCACATGTTGCTTTCATTAGTGGTTAAGGGTAAACACACACAGAGTCGCGACTCTGCCGCACTTTTTAAGTGGGAAAATTAATACAAGAGAAAACAATACAAAGGGTAAGTAAGAGAGTGAGAGTGAGTAAGAGATCGCGAAATGCGATAAGGCCGTCCATTGTATGTGTTTTAGTTTTAAATCTCCTTTTTGAGTTACTTTTGGTCTACAATAAATAAATAAGTTCCTAAGCGCTACAAAATAAACCATTTACCTACAGTCAAGCAACTGTGACTTCAAATCACTAACTTTCTTTAGGAAAAGATCCCATAGAGTGTTTATTTTAACATCTGCCGGAAATTTATTATCTTCTCTGGGGATTTGATTAAATCCTTAATTTAATCATATGCCTGCGATATACATACATACTAAGCTCAAGCTGACCCGTGCTACTTAGTCTGCGTCACATAAAAGAGAGAAAAACATTGAAGCTCCGTTCCCATTGGGTGCAGCATGATGTTATATGGCTCCCTAGCTTTCCTTGAATAATGGGTTATCCAACACTTACATTTTTTATTTATTTGAACCAGTGGTTCCTGAGATTAGCGCGTTCAACTGAACAAACTAAAAAGTAGGTAGGGTAGTGGCACCAATAGTTGAACGACCCCCAATAGATGAACGATCGACCGAAAAATTGAAAAATATAAAACACCCCGCTACTTACATATGTGCAATATTTTCTCCAGCTTAGGTCAACATTTTTTCTTCCCTGTTCCTTAAAAACTTTGACAGGGACAATTCAAAAGCGCTCGCAGCAAGCCGTTGCGTGAGCCTTTCGCGCCAAAAATCAGTTTTATATGGAAACCTACTTAAGGTAAGTGCCCTACGAATTTAAGTGTTTTTTCACTTTACAAAATAATTAATGATAGATTTTAGTGGATATGGTTAGACTAAAATCTTGTTATATTTGGCTTTAATTATATTGATACACATACACAGTATTTACCGTATTTTAAGAGAAATTCAATGTTCAAGTAATGGATTCAGTTTTGTTCGCCTGGTCCAATAGATGAACGGCGTTCAACTAATAGAGCAAGTGTATAATTTTTACGGCTATTATTTCTTAAAAACTCACGCTTAAAAACCAAAACAAAACCACTCAAATGAATTATATTAAACGTATGAACTTAGTTACCAAAAGTTGAACACATTATTTTAATGTTTTAATTAGTTTTAAGACTTTATTTTAGTATGAAATCTTGCACTGTTCAGCTTTAGGATTCATGCTCAAAATTTGAACTAAGGAATATAATTATTCATATTTTATTCGTTTAAATTTTGGGTATCGTGCTCCATAAGCTGAACGCTGTAGAAGTCTGAGTAAAGATAAGAAGAATATACATTTTGGAAATTATGTTGTAGAATTTCAGACGAATAAACGAAACCGCTATTATTTCGGGCAAGTGTTAATGTGTGACTACGAAAATAATTTCATTAAAGTTAGGTGTTTGAGAAAGAAAGCCAGCAAATTTGACACCTTGATATATTTCGTTGAGCCTTCTTACCATGTTTTTATTTCTAATAATTATACAAAATGTTCTTTAATACCTACTAATAAAATGTTTGTTCAACTATTGGATACAAAATGTTCATAATTAGGGCTTAGTGTTCAACTATTGGGGTAAAACCCTAATATTTTTATAAATAGCCACTTAAAAAAAAAATATTGTAGATCTAGAAGGTTCTATTTTTAATCCGTCGAACCCTGAGGATTACGGATAAATAAAAAAAAAATAAGCATGAATAAATGTCATAAAATAATTGAGTTACAGCCATGTAAAGTTGACCAAAACGCTTAATCGTTCATTTATTGGTGCCAATACCCTATAATAGAATAGATTAAAATAGAATTTAAACATTTATTCGGCACAGACATAAATATAAAAATTAACAGAAACAATATTAGGTACAGTATTGGACTGAGCGTGCCCATACCGAAAGGGTTATTTCAGCATTTTCTGGGCGTGTCTACACCCAGCGCTGGTTTTCAGTTGGCAACCCGCAGTGACACACGGACGAAGGTAAGTACATATTCAGTGCCTGCTAGGGTTGCAGAATTTGTTCGAAAGAGTCACCGCGGCCCTGGAACGTAAAGGGCACAAGAAGGATCACGGGTGGGTTTTAGTCAGTAAGAGTCTGACACTCCCTTCTGCTCCGGCCAGAGTGGGAGAAGTCATTTGATGATTTCCCATCCGGAAAAAAGAGGTAAATATATATAAACAAAATACTTAATTAAATATCTACCTATTATGTATATGTATATGGTGTTAGAAGTGAATGTGTGAGAAGTAGATTCCTATAGAAGTATAGATAGGCCCCATCAAGTTTCGCCGCAGCGCGTGTCAGTGTGAGATGACCCTATTGTTGACAGTATCAAAACTAACCGCGAGCTTTACCATCATGCAGTTATTCAGTGTTCATAAGAATTTTAGTTTAATCAAAGTGGTCTGTGTAAGTGTTTTGTGTTTAGTGCCAGAACCCATTTTGTAATGAGGTTCTATTTCTAAGTTTTTTTTTTTTGGCACGTATTGGGTAGGTAAAAACATTTTGGCTATTAAGATAAGAAAAACTAGGAATTTAAAACTTTTAGTTGGTACAAACAATAAAAATTAAGCATTTTATTTTCCGTTTGAATAACCAATTAGGTACCTCTACCTCTGGTAAAGAAATCTGAAATAATTTCTAAAATGTCTTCATTTGCATCAAAGTTTGTTTTTGTTTTTTTTTTTATCCACACTGGAATTTCTCCTGTATCGTAGGTGCGTTTACAAACAAACAACGTCACATACACAAACAGCCAAACCCGGAACAACTATCCGTAGGCCATACAAATATTTCTGCAGCAGCCAATCGCTCAACCACTGCGCAAACAGCATGGTAATAAAAATGCCATAGAAAACGATTAATATATTTGTATAATTTCAGACAGCCAGAAAAATAATATTATTGTGTTTTAGCTTTTATGAATACTACTAGCGACATCTATTGGCAGTTCTGAATATCAAACGTCTTTTTTGTGTTTGTATGATCCGATTTTTTTAATCTGTTATATACTAAGTTAGTTCTGCACTATCGGGAATCTTTATCAATATCTGATACGAAGCAGCTACCGTTTTATTAACCGACTTCCAAAAAAAACATTTTTATTATTGATATTATTATTGTTCCTGTACGGGGCGGACGTGATCGACTGGACTGTAGGGTGGCCAGGGTAGGTTATCCTATTCTTCAAAAGTGGACTGTATGGTGACAACCCACCTAGGTATAAATGATCCAGACGCGTTGACGCTCCGTCTATAAGCTACGGGCCATGAGGATGCAACCCTTAGCTAAATACTTGCTATACTTGCTGTTATTGACACAGTATATAGGGGTAGGTATAGAGGGCTTACCAATAAAGTCACAATAAAACACTATTTAACTTGTTCACTATGCACTTAGCGATTTGAAGGGTGAAATTCGCGACTATATGATTCTACATTTAGGTATAAATCCGAAATATCTTGCAAATGACTACAAATTTCTTAAAGTTTCTATGTTTCTATTGTACGGCGCAACTATACCGTATCGACACCCAAAAAATCACCGTGTGTGATGAAGTTTATTAACACTAATTTTCACTATGTCTATCCTAGAATTTAGGCTATATCTAGGCTTAGGTCTATGTGAGTAGGGGTTGTCGTACCTCTATGGATAGCCCTCGGTATGCTCCATGCAGAGGAGACGAATTCACCCCTTCATCCCCCTCCATCAGTCCTGGATTTATAAATAGGCCGTATAGGCCGCGGCCTAGGGGCGGCAGCGTCCTAGGGGCGGCAGATTTCAGAGGACGGTCACTCAATTTGAGACGATAAAAGTCAAACACGTTCACTGGTTGTATCATGGTTTTTTATACTTTAAATAAATACCTATTCTATAGGTATTTATTTCTATCGAAACTCATTCGTAGTGAGTGATAGATGAGAACAGTGCGGCGGGCGGCGAGCGGACAGCAGTGGCTCAACTCAACGCGAACAAACCCCGCTTCCCGCCCGCACTCCGAACCGTCAACCAATGCCCGCGCCCGCACCAGTGTTTTGATGCAAGCACCGATCGCATACGCACGTTACACTCTTTTTTTTTTAATGGACTACTCGCAGTTCAGCACATTAAGGCTGGTTACTGCTCAACCGGGCAATACACGTTACACTCTCGTCGTCTTGTCTTTAAATACCTACTTTACTTACCAAAACAAAATACGTAACAAAAAATCACAGTGATATCTACTCAATATTCTTTGTTGTTAAGCTTCAGTTTTTATTGACATAGATAAGTGGTAGGTACACAATAGTGTGCAATACTCTAATATAAACAATAAACAATAAACAAATCTTTATTAAAGACCAAGAAGTTTTAAATTAGTTGGTGATTGGAGCCTCCCTTTAAGCAAGTAATGCCTGTGTTGGGAGACTCCGCTCTTCTACAACAATAAAAAAATAATAAAATAAAAAATAAAAAAATCTAGTAATAACTTAGATGTACCTATTTAATCATTAACACTCATTAAGTTTATTATGAAAATGAAAATTATCCTTCTTAAACACGATACTTTTACATTGGTGGTTTATTGATGTGTTTCTACATTTTAATATTATATTATTTTGAGTCCGACGTTTCGGTTGCCTTTCAACCGACTTTCAAAAAATGAGGAGGAGCTCAATTCGACTATATTTTTTGTGTGTGTTACATCTTTGTACCGGGTGTACCGATTTTGATGATTCTTTTTATATTTAAAAGCTGATGCTTGTTTGATTGAGATCTGACGACTAGTGATTTTGTCCGGCGTCGGCAATTTCGATGATGGCAACCCTACCTCTTGTCGATGTAAAATGAAAAAATAAAATTGTGTACGATGGTTTGGAAGAGCATCTTATTATTTGAGCGTGGTACCTTTCTAGTTTGGTGAAGATCTGATGAAGAACAGAGATGATAGGAAACGGAACTCTTCAATAAATGATAGCAAATCTTTCGGGATTGCTGAAATCGCATGTTTGTTTATTGTTTACAACAATGTTATTGGTACGTTTAGGTGTGTTACCACTAAAAAGTGAAAAATAAAAAAACTTTTTACAAAAGATGCTGAAGTCGGTGTTCAAAAACGAAAAAGCAACCAAAAACACAGAGTTCCGAAATTAAAGTTATTTTGTAGGTACTTTTTGGATTTTTTTTTTTGTGTAGAAGCCGGTTGAATCTACTATATAAAAATAAGTCGGGTTTTCCTTCCTGACGGTATAACTCCAGAACGCACGAACCGATTTCCACGGTTTTGCATTCGTTGGAAAGGTCTCGGGCTCCGTGAGGTTTATAGCAAAGAAAATTTCCACAGAAAAGCGGGAAAATCCCATTTCTTTTTCCCATACAACATTTTCTAACTAAAACGTAGAGTCAATTTGAGCCTTATTGTCATTGTATAAAGTTCATATTAAATTACAAGCACTCACTGTTGCTTAAACAATGTAGGTATGTTCCTAAAACATGTCGAAGCGTTTCTGGGGCTGGAATTGCGATTGAAGACTTACAAAGTACCAGGATACCAAAACCATAATTATTTAACATAAAGCTATGATCCTTAGGAGACGAAAGAAAGAACACTGAGCCAGAAAGAATAAATGGCGCAGGCATAGGATAAACTTAAGGACATTTTATCCCGTTTCCGTGGGACGTGATAAGTCTAGCCGTTCATTTGTTAAGATGGTATAGTTTCCGGGGCTAAAATTGCATGCGCTAAAGATTTAAAAGTATTTTAAGACCAGATAGAAGAATGTCGAAGTATTTCAGGAGCTGAAAATTTGAGAGGTAAGGATTCACGTGTACCAGCAGACCATAAACATGTCGAAGCATTTCTGGGCCTGGAATTGTGAGTGAAGACTTACAAAGTACCAGGATGCCAGAACCATAATTATTTAACATCAAGCTATGATCCTTGGGAGACGAAAGAAAGAACACTGAGCCAGAAAGAATAAGTGGTGCAGGCAGGTGAAACCGCGGGATACAGCTAAGAAGTATTTTAGCTTTAAGTTTTCTATTTTAAAAATATTTCACCAATAGAAAGCTACATTTCACCTGCGACTTTCTTTTATTATATAGAACATCATTCATACCCCTAAATATTGTTTTTATTTTATATGGCAAAACAATGTTTGCTGGGTCAGCTAGTTTTTTTATAAAAAGTTTTTTTTTTATGATTTAGGTACAATTTCCGTTGGTTCCCTATCCATTAGCATAAAATTTTAAGACCTAATATAACTTAGCATAATGTTGTTTGGCATAATTATTTTTTCGCATAATATAATTACGCATAACAGCTCATGCATAATTTTTTTAAGCATTATGTCTGTAACCATAATAATGATTAGGCATAATATTTTAAAGCATAACCTTATTAAGCATAAAGTTCTAAAGCATAACTTTTTTAAGCATAAAGTTCTAAAGCATAACTTTTTTAAGCATAATATCCTAAATAAAATATTAATATATTATAACGTATTGAACAATTTTGTGAGTATTTTTTCGCTGTAGGAAGCAAGCATTGCAAGCATACAGCATGCAAGCAAGCATGCAGCATGCAAGCAAGCATGCAGCATGCAAGCAAGCATGCAGCATGCAAGCAAGCATGCAACATTCAAGCAAGCATGCAAGCAAGCAAGCAAGCAGCATGCAGCAGGCAGGGTTTCTGTGACGGCTCCGGCGCTGCGGCCCTCCGGCGGCCCCACGCGTGCTAATCGTCGCAGACGGCTTTCGCTCACCACCGCAGCTTCGGCTTGTTGGCCGGCTTCGCCGGCCAGCCTCAGCCGCGGCGGCTCGCTCGCAGCCGCCTGCTCCTCAGCCCGCGGGCCGCCTCGTCCCTACGCGCCTACGCGATTTTAAATAACACTCTAGGGGTAGGACAAACAAGACTACGTGAAGTCGGTTTTGCAGCAATTCGGTTCTGTGACTAACTTTTGTTGCACAGCATATTAATTTTTTAACCAACAATATTATTTGATTGTTACAGGTACTATAGCTAATTGGTTTGCTCAGAATATTATGCTAATAGCCATTAGGCCTACTAACGTTATGCTAAAAGTCTTTAGGCCTACTAACGTTATGCGAATCAAATTTATGCCAAAACAAATTAGTCTTTAACATGATTATGCCAACATAAAATGTATGCCTAAAAAAATTATGCCAAAGTATTATTATGCCAAAACAAATTGTGCCAAAATCGTTATGCCGAAGTATATTAGGACAAAAAACATTATGCGAAAAGAAGGGATCCCATTTCCGTTGTCGCGGTTGACTCTGCGAAAAAATAAAATAAAAAAATGTAGAAATACTTATTATTTAGTTCCTTTTACACTTAATGTAGACCGCAATGTTTGGCCAGCCAAGCTAAAGAAATATACAACGTGTAACAAACGTAAGACCTGAAACTAGTTTACTCGGAATCGTTTACTAAATCCATTTCCGTTTTTAAAGGTGTATATTTACACCGGAAAAACCATCTAGCTCTTCTCTACATAGAAGCAGAGATAATGAATACCATAAACTATGATGATATTATAGATGATTTTGCGATTAAAAAGTCCTGTAAAAATTGTATTCTTGGTTCTTTTTGACACTCTTTCTTAATGACTAATTCATTCGTTTATTTAACTTTAAGTATCTATAAGGCATTCTAAATGTAGTAAACTACAAATGGAAAAATATTATTTTAGAAAGGTGAACATGGGGCGGCGGGAAAAAGTGGCCTACACTCATAAAAAATATAAATCCGGCACTGCCCTCCATGTAGGGGTGAGATGCCGAAAACTATACAAAACTATAGTAGGCGCGAAGCTATTACCTACTTGGGGTGAATTTACCGTAAAACTATGCTAGGAGGGCTATACAGCTATATGTATCTCTGTAGATACGACAACCCTCTACAAAACTACATATGTTTCAACCCTGTCACTTAAGGGGTTGCAACTCTATAAGCGTATATGTTTCAGGGGGATAAAAATAAACAGTTTTATTTAAACCTAAATTACGGCTTTATGCCTGCATACGCTATAGACATCTATATATCCCCTGAAAGGATTTTTCAAGGCGGTTCTATTTCAGACATTTAGAAGTCTAGAATCTAGACTTGTATTTTCGGGAAAGGAAGAGGGTAGATGCAAAGTGTTTTATTTTGTGCATACCTTCACCAGGGCTATTTATCAAAAACTGTTGACCAATCACGTACCAGCACCCTCCTGCTCTGTGATTGGTCAGTGTCGCTTTTAGCTATGCGACTACCTTTGACCTAATATTTCAGGTCTCAATTACCAAGCCCTTTCTATTTACCTATGTATGTCTGTCTGTGTGTGTATATACCTCGATTACCTTATATACCACCGATTACCTTTTATATACCTTGATTACCTTTATATACCTTCGATTACCAGGGTTACCATGTGTTTACTGTTATGTGTAAGGGACAGGATACCCTACCTAACTATATTCTATTTACTTGGAAGAAATAAAGGCTCCAAGGGCTTATATACTGCCTCTTGAGAGCAAACAACTGTAACGAATGTGTTTTATTTCAATAACAAACTATGTATCAACTATAGCTACCTATAACTATCTATACTATGCAGCTTTATTTGTTACAGCATTCTATGTACTAACTAACTACCTATAACTACCTATACTATGTAGTCGCGGTTTTATTTGTTGCAACATTCTATGTACTACTATAGCTACCTATAACTACCTATACTATGTAGCTAAGACGCATCGTCGCGAACAGTTCCTTTACTCAAGCTTTAAACTGAACTAAGTAAATAAAACATATATTATTTAGAGTTATTTTTTAAAACCAGGACTTTATTGAGTACCTTTTATCTAATAAGCGTGCACTGTCTAAAATATCGCGATTTTAATTAATATTGCTAAGTTTGTTAACGAGATTATCAACTACAGATATCCATGGCTGAATGACGTGCTTACTTAGATTGTTACAAAGATGGACTTTCATCATTAATGCAGTGGACCCTTCATATATTAGTCTATGCCCATTTTTTTTTTTGGATGGGAAATCATCAAATGACCCCTCCCGCCCTGGGTGGAGCGGTAGGGAGTGTCAAACTTTTACTGACTAAAACCCACCCGTGATCCTTCTTGTGCCCTATGCGTTCCAGGGCCGCGGTAACTCTTTCGAACAAATTCCGCAACATTAGTCTATGCCCTGTGGTTCATTGGCCGTTTTACCCCCCCCCCCCCATTCACAATGAATAACAAAATTAGTAATCCTTGGAAGTGTCATAGCAAAATTATAATTTAGGTATTAGTTTTAATTAGTAAATTGCAAAATGATTAATGTGGTACATCCTCGTATTTTCCCTATTTGTTTATTTAGGTTTTTCATGGTATGCGTCATGATTGGCGCAAATAAACTGTTATGTATTCTTATGATTATGTTTATTTCAACAAAGAGTAGGTAGGTATATTATGTATGTCAACAGAAAATGGCAAACTTCGTAACATAAAATGTTTATTTCAGACAAAGTCCAAACCGCAATTTTTTATTTTACTTTAATTCTAACTATATACAAAGTTGATACGACAGAGGGGCTTTCCTTTAAACAGCATATACTATGTACCATTTACAAGCTCTGTACCAAAAATCAATTAAATAGGAGCAGTAGTTTAGTCACAAATGTTTTTTTAAGTTTTTGCCTCGTTTGAACACGATGTATATTTCCTAACAGCTGATTATGTCTATACGCATAGGTCATGCACCTTAAAACGATAAATCTGAGTATAACCTACGATACGTTGTTGCTGCTCTGACGCAAGTCACAAGTACACCCAAAAGACAGTGACGCTTTGTCACCTAATTATCTAAGGTCAGTTAAATTTATTTACAAAGGGTGGTTGCGTTTTACTCTGATTTGTAAGCAATTTAGTTTGTTTGAAAAAGATATATAATTTTTGGTGTTTTTTATTTTTATACCGTATCGAATTAATACTAAACACGTATAAGTAATATAAGTATACGTAGTATAATTTAACGCCCCTCTGTCATATCAACTCTGTATACTTACACTTAACTAAAAATAAACAAAAATCCTCCTAACTACAAAATCGCATAAAAAAACTCGTCCGCATCGCTATCGACTGGGAGTGAACCCAATCGACTGGCGGCATTGCCAGGCATTGCCACGTTGTATGGCAATACTTATCCTCTGTCCGAAGTAAAAGCCAGCCCTTGGGTTACATTATAAAATATCTTGAGAGGTTGTAAAATTTCGATAAATTGTCAGCTGAACAGTTGAAACACTTTTATGCATCAAAATGTAAAAGTCTAGAAGTTATTCCCCGTGCTCTCGAAGTTTTTATCCCCTTTAGTGTGTTTTATACTTTTATATTTACCATAAATGCTTTGTTCTATTTTAGATTGGATTATTGGATGCCACCGCTGCACACTGATCAATTCAACTGAACAGTGCCATCTCATAAAATAACATGAAATAATCAAAATCATCGTAATTTCAACGACGGTGCGATTCCTAAATTAAAAAAAAAAAAAATTGAAGTGTCAAAATCATACAATGGGTCCTCTTTTTAAACTATCGCCTGACAATACATTGCGTATGGTACAAGAATATAAAAAACATGAGCTTTTATACAATAAAAGTCATAAACTATACAAAGATACAGCGGCTAGGAGAGTAGCCTTGAAGTCTATAGGCGATGTTTTGCAACTAAATAAATCAGTGAATGAAATCAACAGAAAGCTTAAAAGTTTGAGATCGACTTTCATTCTCGAACAAAACAAAATATTAGAGGATAAAGAATACATACCTAAACTAATTTGGTATAACGAAATGGCTTCGTTCATTCCCTTCAGTCCTGCCGGGAAATCCGTAAGCATCAATGTGCAATCAATTGGCGTAAGTATTCAATTATTTTCGTCCCAAGTAAGGAGCAATCCATAAATTACGTCACACGTTAAGGAGGAGCGAGGAGGTTGACGAAATGTGACATTGTGTGACAAGGGGGTAGGAGGGGTCCTAAATTTTGTGACGTCACATTTCAAAATATATTTTAAGTAATCTAAGTGTTAAGTAATACAACAAAATACACGAATGAAATTGTAAACTAATACACTAGGACCACCACAAATGTGACCAGTTGTGACAAGGACGGAGGGGGAGGGGGGGGGGGGGGGGTTAAAAATGATGAAATTCGTGTGACGTAATTTATGGATGGTTCCCCTAACCCACTAGGTTCGATCAAATCGACCTCTAATCAACGGAGGCCTATCTGACCTACGCAACCCACGGTAGTTTTTAGCAGAACGGTCGCAAGTTCTGACTGCTCTCAATCCGCTGCCAAAAGCTGTTTAAATTACAGCAGGAACCAACGCCTTAGCGTCCGAACCGGTAAGAATATATATAGCGTTCTTAGTCGACCAAAGCGCAATGCCATTCTGTAAGCGATTTTTTTTTAGTTTGTTTTTTTTTTTCTCGATAATTCGCCGTGTTTTTGTTTACGTAATGTCATGGTTTTCGAGATTTTCATCCGAGCTACCATTTTGGAAATACATAAATAGAGCGTTTTGTAGAAAATTTATTGTTATTATTTTTAAGCAAAAGGGGAAGTGACCTTGAAGCGAGCTTGAGAATCCATGTGAACAAGATGAAGTGACAGTTCCCTTCATGCTTAGGTACTTCACCTAAGCTTAGGTACACGCTGTTTGTTTATTGGTTACAAGCACACGACTTGACCAAAGAGTCGAGTTGCCAATAAGGGGTGCACTATTAATCACTTGAGTTCGCAGTCGAAGATCGTTCTCGAAGTTATCACTTGTATGTATCGCAAATCGAATACTGACTCGGTCGGAGTATAGGACGCCGGATAATTCCAGAACCTTCCATTGCAGAAAGTTCCAGAAAGTTCGCAACATATCGGCAAGTTCGTACATATCGGTCGCGACTGACTAGGGTTCGAGAATTCTAGAATGTTCTAGCATTGAAAAGTCTCGAAAGTTCTTGACTTTAGTAGTTCTGCTACTCGATACTGGATGGCGCTAGTGTTACCGAATGCCACTATCTTGTGGCGCGCAACAATATTAAGTCCGGTTAAGTAGTGACAACCTCCTAGGATCACATGGACAGCTAATCATAAGTCATTTTCTACTTTAGGGTCGGCTCCCACCAAGACACGATGCGACGCCACGACGCTTAAAGAGGCTAAATGTTTCTCACCGCAGCAAGACCCATCATAACCCCGCGATGCGTATGGTAAAGCCGCCAATAAGCGTGCTTTTGGCATCCGCATCAGCTGGTAAAGCACCTCTGCATCAAGCAGCGTCGCGTCACAAAGTGGTTCCATTTAAGAAGACTGGCTTGCAGACCATCAGAAAGGAAAATACATCTGTGGACGTGAGATACTTTTCGTAAATACTTTAGACATTGGGCACGTAATTATACTTATTACGCATACCTAATTTTGTCTTTGGGTGTGTTTGTCGTTTGCCGTAACCGTCTGGGCAAAACGGGTAGGCCGTTTTGCCCAGAGGGTTACGGCAAACAAGTTGTAAACAGTTTTATACATTTCATTTTAAGCAGGATATTTCTGTTTTTTTTTTTATATAGTTTTATTAGTATATGCGAAAGTGATAGATTGTTGTTTTGTTCTTTTTTAATAAATTTTGTTACAGAGATATTATATATTATATTATGGTACCTTGGCGACGGTTATAGGTTAATCTAATATAGATTATCGCAAAATAATCGAGCGAAGACACGGGCAAAAGTTGGCAGTAAGAGTAAACATTTATTACGAGCAACAAGACTTTGTTATTGTGTTCGTAACATTTTGCCATAAAATATTCGACTTGGCATTTTTTGGAAAGTAGTTAAAAAATATAAAACAAACACAATACGCCATCGACCTGGGCGTAGTCTTCATCAGACAGCGAGCCACCCATCGCTCGAAGTCCTAGTGATGGACCCGGAAGGTGCCCGTAGGAACTCCTCAACATTATAGAACTGTGTTTGGGCTAATTGGATATGAATTGATATGCGATATTACATAGTACTTTCATAAAAGCTTGTTTGAAAATGTTTTTTGACTAAACCTATTTCCATAAAAAATGGTTCAAATAATATGCTTTTAGTCTGGTGCTTTTAGTAGTACGAAACTTTTAGTAGTAGGAATTAGCTACAGGTGGCGCTGTCAAGTAAACATTGTAATCAGGTGTGCTTCTACTAAAATTAAATAAAAAATATAAGTACATAAATTAAGTTTATCGTTGTGTAAAGTATATAATCATCAAACCTGACTTGTAAACTAATAGTTTCAGCTAGGTTTAGTGAAAGACTACGAAATAACATGTACTTTAAAAACTAAGTGAATAGTGAATTTCAAAACCGTGACATTCTATTACTCAAGACCTTTAGTGAGTTCCATGGCATGTCGCACCTTTAGAATGAAAGGGACCTAACTCAAAAATTGCAAATTTTGGTAAATGAGCAAGAATCTTTAAGAAGTGTTGGATAAAAAAACAAATATCTTCAGACTTGTACATTTAAGCTGCTCCTTTCCCAATTATATTTTGGAATATTTTTCATCACTGGGTTTAGGAGTATGTTTTTTACGTTGAGTTTATAGCAAAATTATAAGTAACTGGAATTAAGAGATGTGCTCCTTTCATTCTGAGAATGCGATGTGTTCCCTGTACTTTTATCTAAGTCTGAGTGCAGTAACACTTATAATTAACTGATTTATTTATTTTGAATTGATTTAGGCTCAGAGTTGCGACGAACTAAGCCTGGGCAGCGTCGAGGTACCAGCGACCTCAGAAGTTGAGAAGATAGGCTCACAGACCAACAAGAAGACAACGAGATCTATAAAGACCCGCACGCAGGTGAGTTATTTTTTATATCATTATATGAATTAATGGTGAGATAATTAATAATGAATTTAGGAGCAGTGGTGGCCGAGTGGTAACGGCCCCGACTTACGAATCGTAGGTCGCGGGTTTAAACCCAGCCTAGTGCATTACTTTATGTAAGTTATTTCATCACCACTGCTCTCAAAACGGTGAAGGAAAACATCGTGAGGAAACCGGCATGTCCTAGAACCAAAAATTCGAAGACATGTAACATTCACCAACCCGCACTGGACCCGCGTTGTGGATTATTGCCCATGCCCTTTCCTAGAGAGGAGGCCTGTGTCGCAGCAGTGGGAACATTAAACGGTTGATTATGCTTAATGCTTAATGTTGAATTTCTAGGGCCATGTGTAAAATTTTGAAACCAGGTGGAAACATCTGGGCCATTTCGGAACCCTATTACTAAGCCTCCGCTATCCGTCCATCTGTCTGTCTATCAGCTTGCAGTACCTCAAGAACTGTAATTGTCTCACATCTAAATTATTCCCATTAAAACAACCATCTTTAACTTCGCCTAGTTATCTAACGGAGAAATCCTTGTGGTTCACAACCCAGGATTTCCCCTACCACGGCATCCCCGGTAGTGTAACGGTGTGGGTTCTGAACGAAACGCATTCGTACTGGCCGGTCATAATTTCAATTTTCGGTTCCTAATTTTCAAACATATTCCATTTTTCCAAACAAAAGAGGAGCTCGTGGCTAAATTATAACAGCCATACGGGTTGATCTTCTAGGTTAAGCAACGCTTGCCGAGGTTGGTCTGTGGATGAGTGACCTTAACATAACGATATTTCTCCGTGCCTCGGAAAGCACTTTAAGCCGTTGGTCCCGGCTGTCATTTGGAGATCTTTGGCAGTCGTTACGGATTGTCAGAAGCCAGAAAATCTGACACCAGTCTTGACAAGAAGTACCGTGCTCCCCAGTTAATGGGTTCTGGAGGTCTGGTAGGCGCTTCACGTAAAATACTGGTATTCAGCTGAATCGGGCTTGAATGGGAGCCGACCCCAATATAGTTGGGAAAAGGCTAGGCAGATGATTCCATTTTTCCAAACAAATCGGCAGTCTTTTACTGGCAGGGCACTTCGATTCTGTTCTCCGATCGATGAACATCAATACGGTTATGCTGATTATATCCTCTAAATATCATGGTGTTATAACATTTTTGTGATCTGCACAAGTTAGTGCTGAATTAATGATTAAAATACTTATAATAATTGCTAATCCTGTGTTTCCCTTACTCTGTGAGGTCTGCAAGCTCACAGTAATAGGTAGAAAGTTGAAATTTTCATAGAGTGTGTATTTCTATTGCCGCTATAAAACAAATTTAAAACTTAAATTAAAGGGGGATCCCATTCAGGGAACGTGTTTTTTTTTCTAGTTTATGGTGCGGAACCCTTTTTGCGAGAAGCTGACTCGCACTTGGCTGGGTTTTTGTTTATTTTAGGATTCCGTACCTCAAAAGTAAGAAAAAGGAGTTCTCATAGGAACATTACGTTATCTGTCTGTCAGTCTATCAAGACCTTATTTCGCATCATGGTGAAGTTAATAATCAAATACGTAGGTCTATGGTCCTTTTGGGCCTGCGGATGGCTCACTATGGGTGGCTCGCCGTCCGATAGCAACCAGGCCCGAGTCGACGGCGCGTCGTGTTCCACGCGCTCCTCAAAGAGCAGTCAGCAAAGAAGACGGTGCCCCATAGGGTCAGTGCCTGCTAGGGTTGCGGAATTTGTTCGAAAGAGTCACCGCGGCCCTGAAACGTAAAGGGCACTAGGAAGAACACGGATGGGTTTTAGTCAGTAAGAGTCTGACGCTCCTTTCCGCTCTGCCCAGAGCGGGAGAAGTCATTTGATGATTTCCCATCCAACAAAAAAAAGGTCTATGGTCCCTTAGAGTGCATACACAATGAAGACTCTCAAGTCAAGTGACTTCCCACACATTTAACTAACATTTTATTTCTTTAATTTAGGCAGAGCGTCGTGAAAAGCTTGGTCTGGGCAGTATTGGGGTGCAAAAGCCCACGGCAGTTAAAAAGATGGTTTCACAGACCAACAAGAAGAGGAAAACTCCAATAGGTATCCAGGTGAGTATAACACAAGTGTTTGAACGTAAGCTCTTCACGTCTTACCCAATTTGAATGAAACTGGGACATAGGTAGACTTATGCTGGAACAAGGTCGGCACGTCGCGGGCTCGTAATATTTGTATGGCCTACAGATTGTTCCGGGTCTGGCTGTTTACGTAATGAGTTTGTATGTTTGTAAACGTTTCCAGTGACGTGGGAGCGTTTAAAAGGTAAAAAAGAACCAGGAATTTGTTTCTTTGGGATAGTATACGACTTTCAGACTGGGCAACCACGGGCAGCAACTAGTTGCACATACATGAAAGACTTGGCATTTCCATTTATGATGAGTGCAACGACAAACATATAGGTATCTATACTTTTTGCGTTTTGAGTTGGAACGTATCCGTTTTGCCCTACGTTCTGGGCAAAATGTACTCTGTTTAGTAAATATCATATTTGATCAATATATTTTTTTGGATTTTATTTATTTTGAATAGTATATAGAAATTACTGTGTATAAGTACCTAATTGATTTAACACGTAACAAAATTTAAATGCAATGAATTTTATAAATTTTTCACTGACGTGTTTCCTTGACATATCGCACCTCCGCTCAAATAGTGTCATAAGTAAAAAAAAAAACAAACTAACAAGTAATAACAAAACAATTCATATATATATTATTTATACGATACGAACGATAGGTACAATGTCACTAGCGCCATCTAGGTATAAATAGTTAAACTATTTACATTATTTGAGATAAGATGTTTAAGTTTTTTGCACCAATAGTACAACAAAAGAGATTTTCTATTTTTTTTTACTTAAGACACTATTTCATCCATCGAAAAGGCGGCTGTTGTGTGTGGAGGGTAATAGGCACTGCCCAATGCTTAGGTACTGTCGGACAGTTGCATACTCCATTCACAATAAGATTAGACATTTAAACAAAACTTTTTACAGTACGTTCAACCGATTTTTACTCCTATTCCATAGACATAAGGATGGCATTTAAAGCAAAAACGTGATTATAATACCAACTGTTTACTGCAGCTGCCATTTGTCATGCCACCAACGCAATAGAAGTCAAAATCGGTTGAACGGACTGTAAAAAAAAAATAAGATTAGACAGTAAAATATTTTTTTTTACAGTCCGTTCAACCGATTAAGGTATGTATATGTTAAAATCGCGCGGAGAACATTAATACCGCGATGTAGGATTTTGCGTGACGTCAGATCATTTTGTAGTTCGCATGTTGCGGTATAGATGGCGCTAAATTTTCACCGATTTTACTTACACTTCATTAATTACCTTACTAGCTGGAGGTCCCTAACGAAGCTGAACTGGGTAGCGTCGTAGCATTGTCTTCCGACGAAGAGGATCTAGAGGTTTCTATTAATGCCGCGAGCAACAAAAAGAGGTTGAGATCGAAAGAGGTGAGTGTAGTTTTAAAATCTGCGTAAGAAAACGTAACGATAAACCCCTCTTTGTATCTGGGACCCGGATTATCTGGGTCCGGTGACATCAAGCGGTCGATAGCCCAAGGTGCTGATGTATAATCTACCGAGAGTCCGTATATTGGCGAGGCGTAAATAATACAGCCCTACAAGCGGTATAGCGTATATTATAAATCATTCAACTTTCGTAGGCTAACACAAAACAAAAAAAAATATCCTCCTAAGGTAAATGCCGGTAACGAAACCATAGTGCGATCTATCTCGACGCCAACGCCATCTATCGAGCTTAGTGACAACTTTTGAATATTTATTGAGTCAGTATCTCGCCATGATTTCGTTGTATGCCCAAACAGACGTTGTGTGCTTCCCCCGCGAACCCAGGTGTCTAGTTGCATCTTAGGTGCTACGCCACTGAAAGCAATGTATTTATTTTTTCAGAACGGTGTCTCAGCAAGTTGCGGTACCAGTACTTCGTTAGCAATAGAAAAAAATCAATCGCAAAGCTCATCAAATTATCGAGCGACTGCTAATGAGCTGGATCCGGAAAGCCAGGAACAATCACAAACGAACGAAACTTTACATGAAGATGACATTTTGATTGCCTTCGGTAAATTTATCAACCTCAGTTTAAGAAAATTAGACATGGATTCTTTCTTAGATACTAAAACACTTATACAGAAAATGCTAAAGGATTACCGGGCATATTTCCTTCAAGAAATGTCTGATTCAGATAATGATGCGACTGATGACTCGGGACAACCAAAGCCAACAAATAGATCACTTTTACAGCAAGTCGCCAATACCAAACCGAAGGTAAGTTTCAAAACATTGGTAAACAATGATGACGAGTATGACGCGTTCACTTACGAAATCGTCCACCAACTGAGAATGATACCAGGCCACCTTTATTTTCACGCTCAGTCTCGTATAGTGACACAAATAGTGGCTGGTAGGTTGCCTATGAGATCTTCAGATGAGGAAGAGAGTGCCTCTGAGGATGAGGGTACTCTTAAAAAACGGAGTTTGTCTCAGGAACAGAGTAATCCTTCAAAAAAAGTGATTCTTGATGAAGATCGTAATACTTTAGATGAAAGACGTTTACCAAAGATACTGTCTGTAGAAAGAATAAATCCTCAAGAACAGAGTAATTCTCCAGAAAAAGTAATACTCGATGAAGATTGTACTACTTTAGGTGAAACGCCTTTACCAGAGATATTGGCTGTAGAAAGAATAATTCCTCAAGAACGGGAAATCCTCGATGAAAAGTGGACCATTTTAGGTAAACAACTGTTTCAAGAGGTTTCTTCTCGAGAAAGAATAATCCATCAAGAACAGGGAATTGTTGGTGAAGAGGGGACAATTTTAGGTGAACAAAATTTTCAAGAGGTTTCTTCTCGAGAAAGAATAATCCATCAAGAACAGACTTATCCACAAGAACTGGAGATTCTTGGTGAAGAGGGGACAATTTTAGGTAAACAAAATTTTCAAGAGGTTTCTTCGCAAGTAAGAATAATCCATCAAGAACAGACTTATCCACAAGAACTGGAGATTCTTGGGGATGAGGGCAAAATTTTAGGAAAATCACTTGTTCAAGAGCTGCCTTCTCAAGAAAGAATTATCCATCAAGAACACAGAACTCTTGGTGAGGAGAGTACACCACCATCTGACGCATTGACTGGACAACTAAGTAACATGATTGGATCTTCAAATATTGACACAGAGGCGGCCGTCCAGGATTTGTTAAACGATGTGACATCGCCTTCTAAACAACTCTTTCGTGATTTAGATACCCTGGACATGGAAATTTAAAAGTGTCACTATACATAATCAGCCTTTTAATGTTCCCACTGCTGGAACACAAGCCTCCTCTCTAGGAGAGGGAATGGGCCGTAATCCAGCACGCGGGCCCAGTGCGGGTTGGTGAATGTCACATGTCTTCGAATTTTTGGTTCTAGGACATGCCGGTTTCCTCACGATGTTTTCCTTCACCGTTTAGAGAGCAGTGGTGATGAAATGAATTACACAAAGTAATGCGCCTGGCTGGGTTTGAACCCGCGACTTACAATTCGTAAGTCGGGCCGTTACCACTCGGCCACCACTGCTCTGCACAGCGATAGCAATAAAAATGAAACAATTTCTATTATTTTGGAATGTTTATTTTTATAGGAATTTCTTTAAAATATTACATTACTACATTAATCAATTATATTACTATTATATTTTCGACATGACTGGGTCTACATTATTTTCTAGTTTTAAATACTGGCCCTTGATCAGACACTGGACTGGATTTTAAGACAGCGGTACAATATAGAACTTATGTACTACAAAATAAGGTATAGAGTAAACCTCGCGAACTTTAAAAATTGCATGTAATATATGTATTAGATGTAGTAAACAATCATGTACTTTTATATATCTTCATAAACGACCAATATAGAATTTCAAATTCACGAAATGAAATGAATGTATATGTATTCGTTTAAAACTGTTATATTACATTTCGTTATTTTTTCGATCCATTTTGATGCTTTTTTCATTGTTAATATTCTTTTTTTTTGTATTTTTATTATCAGTAAATTGGTTACATAATGAACACTTTTTGCATATTCCCTGTGCTGTCAATGTAATATGTGCCTTTGTGATAAGTCTATAAAGTTCTAAATTGCATTGTTTCTGTAGAAGATAATGAAACTGATGTTTTAATTATTAGTTTTTCCAGTAAAAAATCGTAGATTATCTATCTATACCTTATAGTATACATAAATTAAATTAACAATTTTAATAGGGTGAGTTTCTGAAAAAAAAAGACAGTTCGTCTAATAGACAGATCTACCAAAAAAGAATAGGACACATATTTTTTTACTTTGTCGAGTAAAAAAATTGAAAACTTGCGTAACGTCACTTTTTTGTATACCTGTTACAAAGAATTGACTATCATGAACTTTGATCCGTATCTTTGTAAATTTTGCATTGATTTGAAAAAGCAAAACATTTGTGTATTTAAGTACGTTATTGAAAATCTAAGATTGACTAAATAGAATAACTTTGTTTTTTTTTTATACAGGAAAATAGTCTTTTCATTACGTTTATTTTGACGAAAATTTTACAAAAATCTAGTTTTTGGTGTTTGATCAAATTTATAATACGTGCTCGTACAACTACATTGTTCTATTAGGTAATTATATTATATTAGTTAGTAAAACATACATATAATATGCAAAGACAATTAGTTGCCTTTCATTTGATAAAATTGTCAAATACAATAATGTTTTTAAGATATTACATTTTAAAAAAGTGGAACTACCTTCGCTTAGTACATATAATTAATTACATTTAGGTCAAAAAAAAAAAAAAACCCACCCACCCACTAATATTCGCGGAAATTAAAACTAGATATATTATTTTCATTTTCAAATTTACATTTAGGTCGATTCAAACTTAATGTCGTCTGTGAAATACAATTTTCGCGGAGTAATCCTAGCCGCCATTAGGTTTGATTCCACCTATACCTATGCTTTATAAATAAGAAAAATTCCATATAATGTAAAAAAAATAATATATATTTTTAAAATAACTAAACGGTACTTATTTGTAAAAAAAAAAAATTGCATAAAAAAAATTGAACTATTTTCGCTCATTACTCACTCAAAAAGATTATTTACTAAAAACATGTTTTTTTATCATTTAATGATATTTGATCTTACAACTAAATATTTATCACAATATAAATTAAACAAAATAGATATCACATAACAATGAATTGAACAAAAAAACAAAATATAATTAAAGTTATAATTTATACTGTGTTATTTTGGAGGCAGTGAGTAAATTCTATGTAGGTATAGCAAGATCATACAAATTATATACAGGGTTATTTGTAAAACACCAACAACCACTTAAGAGGTCATTGTACTAATCATTATGAACAACTTTTACTATGGGACCAAACCTGAAATCGCGAAAAAAAAATCACCTGTCCCCTACATTTTGATGAGTTATACTAAGGAACAGTTTGGTCCCATAGGAAAAGTGATTTTTTTATTATTATTTAAAATGCACCCGATATACATATTAAGTTATGCTTCATACATTAATTCAAGTAAAACTTTAAATAGATAAAATAAAAAAAGATCTTAATTTAAATCGCTATTTTAACGATACCATATTACATAGATAAGCATTTGTTGAATAACAGATACATTAACAACAAAATAAAATAATAAAAATTCAACTAATGTAATTAAAATTTGTTAAAACAATAACAACAATATAATTGAGCTATTAAGCTAATTTATTTAATGATTTATATAAAAAAAAACAATTGTCATTTAAATATCTTTAAGTAATTAATCACATTTTAGGTAAAAAAAAAAACTATAATTACTTAAGTACTTATATAAAAAAAACAGGAACTGTGATCGACATCATTCGTATCAAAAGTACTTTTTTCATTATTATTTTTATATTTAAAACTAATAAAAAAACATTTGAACTATAAAATTAACAACTAACTGCCACACGCGGCCGCGCCCGTGTTAGACCCGGCGCACATTGGCGGCACGACACGGCAAAGAATTTTTAGGGGCCGATGAAATTATAACCTAATTGCATGGAAACAAAAATGAAATTTCAATATTAACAGTCGTAAGTACAAAACAATACCGCGGTATGCTTAGGCATGCCGTATCTGCAGGCTTCGGCAGCCTTTGTTTTTCTGGATGGGACATCATCAAACGACTTCTCCCGCTTTGGGCGGAGCGGAAGGGAGTGTCAGACTGTTACTGACTAAAACCCACCCGTGATCCTTCTTGTGCCCTTTGCGCTCCAGGGCCGCGGTGACTCTTTCGAACAAATTCCGCAACCCTAGCAGGCACTGACCCTATGGAGCCCCGTCTTCGTTGCTGACAGCTCTTTGAGGCGCGCGTGGAACACGACGCGTCGTCGACTCGGGCCTGGGTGCTATCGGACGGCGAGCCACCCATAGCTCGCCGTCCGCAGGCCCGCGCCTACCTTGGCCGAGAATCACCCTGCGTTTCCCGACACCCGGGCGTCTCCTTCTGTTGTGGCGGCTGGGGCGTGAGGTTTCCCTCTCTCGCACGAGTTCTGCCTCCTCCTTCGCAGAAGGAGGTGACCGCTTCCTATGTCCCCTCGCTCCGGATCATGGTTTGAACCAGGGCCGGACGCGAGAGGTCGCCGCCGCCGTTCGCCTCGACGAGGACACGGCGGTGCTCCGCCCAAGCAGGGCAGACCTCCACCGTATGCTCCACCGTGTCCTCCGGGCGATCCACACAGTGCTGACACCCGGACGTGTCCTCCCGCTGGATCCGACACAGGTACCTCCCAAAACAGCCGTGTCCGGTGAGCACCTGCGTCAGGCGGAAGGTGAGGACGCCGTGACGTCTCTCCAACCACTCCCCAAAGATTCCCCTTATACCTGTCATGTTGTACCGCAATAATCTAAGGTCGACTGGTACAAAATGCCTATGGCATTAAGTCCGCCTTTGTACAGCTTTTTTACTAGTGCATAATGTTCTAATAAATAAATATTTTTAAGATGAATCGTCTAGTAGCCTCTTTGGAGACAGAGGAACCCAAGTCCCCGACCCCAAGTCTCGATGCTAGGTATATCAAAAAAAGTTGATAAACGACATTTATACCAACATTATTGGTAACTAAAATTGTTCGGTACGTATACCAAAACAGGTAATTTCCAAAAAGAAAAAAAAAACGAGAAAAATAGTTTACATTCCCAAGAAAAAAACCGTCAGTTAGCTAAGTAAAAAATGTTGAACACGTATTTTGTTCTTTTGTAAATTAAACAAAAAATTAAGACGATGCCAAGAAAATTCGCGTGACGTTTGACACATGTTTTTCTAGAAGTGACGTCACGAGTTTAAATTCATGATGCGCCGATATACAGGGTGTCCTGTAATTAGTATATAGGCTCTAAAGGGGTCATTGTACTTATCATTATGAACAAATATTACTGTGTGACCAACAATGAAATCGCGAAAAAAATTTACCAGCTGTTCCCTACATTTATGTTCGCATAACTTGTTGAAATGTAGGAAACAGATGTGTTTTTGTCCATTAATAGGGAAGTTGACGAAAAAAAAATCTAAATAGTCGACTTATTTTTTATTTTTCACGTAAACATTAAATGAGGAAGATCATGCGTTGGAAACTCGTGTAACGTCACTACGTGCTACGATTTTTGCCTAGCCATGACGTCACAAGCCCCCACTCCTGATCTTTGATACTTTTTATCTTCGTCAATTTTTATAGATTTGATAAAGCATAAAATACGTGTCCAATATTTTTCGGAAATCTATCTGACGGACCAATTAGATTTATTTTAGTCAACTACCATATTTTAGGACACTGTATATATGTATGTACTTTTGTAAAATTTTACTTATTTGATTAAGTAGAGCAAAACATACGCGTCAATAGTTTAGAATTAAAGAAACTTTATATTAATAAAATAAACTTTCTAATACTAAAACAATTATCCAACAAACATTCTCACTGTTCTTGTACTTAAAAACATAAAAATTCAAGTCGCAATCTCATCCCGGCTATTATATGTAATAAAAATTAGCCAACGTTTAGGGAAATTCGTTGTTTTTTTTTGACAAATTGTAACTGAGACTAGATTGCAAACAGTCACTAAAAACACAGGAATTTCCTCACTGGTATTTTGCCTCTAAAAACCAGGTAACCCAAAAAAAAACCGTAGTTTACCGTAGCCCAAAAACTAGACATTTTATCCTAATGACTCCGTTTTCAACAAAAAGAAAAACCTAAAACTTTCCTTGAAAAAAAAAAAAAACAAAACCGAAAACTCCATTTAAAAACCGTATTCAAGAAAATAAAATAAATTAAATCCACTTATCGTCTTTCTTTCCGTTTAGCAGCGGAGTTGATTCTTCTTTAACGTCTTTTACAGGGCTGTCTGGCTTTCCGTTGAAGAACTTGGCTGTATTTACGCAAGATACTATGTAAGGTATACCAGCCAGGTCTGAAGATAAAGGATTGTAGTATTGACGATAGCAGAAAATTGCCACGGAGTAACCCAAGATGGAGCCGACCAGAATATCTGAAAATAAAAAGGATTTGCCATGTATAGGACGTCGCTGGGCGGCTTTTACCGTAGCAAGGCCCCGGGCAGCAGATCTTTGCGAGGCCCCGGGCGGTAGATCTTTCCGAGGCCCCGGGTGGCAGATCTTTGCGAGGCCCCGGGCGGTAGATCTTTCCGAGGCCCCGGGTGGCAGATCTTTGCGAGGCCCCGGGCGGTAGATCTTTCCGAGGCCCCGGGTGGCAGATCTTTGCGAGGCCCCGGGCGGTAGATCTTTCCGAGGCCCCGGGTGGCAGATCTTTGTGAGGCCCCGGGCGGTAATCTTTGCGAGGCCCCGGGTGGCAGATCTTTGCGAGGCCCCGGGCGGTAGATCTTTGCGAGGCCCCGGGTGGCAGGTCTTCGTAAGGCCTCGGGCGGTAGATCTTTGCGAGGCCTCGGGCGGCAGGTCTTTGTAAGGCCTCGGGCGGTAGATCTTTGCGAGGCCCCGGGCGGCAGTTCTTTGAGAGACCCCGGGCGACAAATATTTGCGAGGCCCTTGATCTTTATATGTTTATTATAAATATGAGTAGAAAATAGGAATATCCGATTATGTTTGCGGTTTTTCCTAAGACTAAAATTGTATAGATAATCACAATAAGATACAAAATTGTAAAGTATGAAAATACTGCCCAAATGAATTTGACGGTATTAAAATGAACTTCAATTTATAGCTAAATATATTAAACGTAAGGTTTTTGAACTCAGGTTGCACGATGCAAAAGCGAGGCCCCGGGCGGCTGTTCTTTTCACCACCCTCTAAGGCCGCCACTGGTTTTCATGTTAGTGAGTAGACACACGGAAAATAAAAGGGAGTCCAGTAATAGCATGACTTCCCACGTAACATGAAATAAGGGCAGAGAGATGATGATGTATGGGACATAATAAAATTACTTCTCCCGCTCTGGGCTGGCTGGGCAGGGATATAAGTTACCTTATAACGCGCATAATAAGATCTACTTTACCTTGCCAATGATGATGATAGTCGCAGTTCCTTGCCAGTGCGATGCTAGACACATGAGGGGTACAAGATACCTTATACAGCACACAATAAGATCTACTTTACCTTGCCAATGATGATGATAGTAGGAGCTCTTTGACAAGCCGATGATAGACATATTAGATACCTTATAACGCGCACAATAAGATCTACTTTACCTTGCCAATGATGATGATAAATGCAGCTTTTTGAGAAGGCGATGCTAGACATATAAGATACCTTATAACGCGCACAATAAGATCTACTTTGCCTTGCCAATGATGATGATAGTAGGAGCTCTTTAACAAGGCGATGCTAGGCTCATGAGGGGTATAATATACCTTATACCGCACACAATAAGATCTACTTTACCTTGCCAATGATGATGATAGACGCAGCTCTTTGAGAAGGCGATGCTAGACATATTAGATACCTTACACAGCACACAATAAGATCTACTTTACCTTGCCAATGATGATGATAAATGCAGCTTTTTGAGAAGGCGATGCTAGACATATTAGATACCTTATACAGCACACAATAAGATCTACTTTACCTTGCCAATGATGATGATAGTAGGAGCTCTTTGACAAGCCGATGATAGACATATTAGATACCTTATAACGCGCACAATAAGATCTACTTTACTTTACCAATGATGATGATAGTAGGAGCTCTTTGACAATGCGATGCAGGAATATGAGGGGTATTTGATACCGTATACCACACACAATAAGATCTACTTTACCTTGCCAATGATGATGATAGTAGCAGCTCTTTGAGAAGGCGATGCTAGACATATTAGATACCTTATACAGCACACAATAAGATCTACTTTACCTTGCCAATGATGATGATAGTAGAAGCTCTTTAACAAGGCGATGCTAGACATATAAGATACCTTATAACGCGCACAATAAGATCTACTTTGCCTTGCCAATGATGATGATAGTAGAAGCTCTTTAACAAGGCGATGCTAGGCTCATGAGGGGTATAATATACCTTATAACGCACACAATAAGATCTACTTTACCTTGCCAATGATGATGATAGTCGCAGTTCCTTGCCAGTGCGATGCTAGACACATGAGGGGTATAATTTACCTTATACCGTACACAATAAGATCTACTTTACCTTGCCAATGATGATGATAGTCGCAACTCCTGGACAAAGCGATGCTAGCCGCCAGCATCAGGGGTATGAGACACCCGATGACTCGGAGCCCACTGCCCCTATGACGCGACAAGACTCCAAGTCGACCGCACACCCACAAGGACAAAATGCCCAAAGAACAGAACGATACTGAAAAAGATGAAAATGGGATTCTTTATATTTATTTATGTAAGTACATGGAGGACTGACAGCTAACGGAAACAGGCAATAAATGAAAACGTAGTCACCAAAAAGCCAAAATCAAAATCAAAAAATCAAAAGTCATTTATTCAAACTAGGCTGAGCGACAGCACTTTTTGAACGTCAAATTTTACATAAAGACAGTCTCCCAAAACGGGCCCACCCGTCACCACTTCCTAGTGTTTTAGCTGGGAAGAAGAAGTGGCGCAACAAACTTCCCAGCAACACATCTCTCTGTTGCGTTTTAAGAACTTGAATTTATACAATAGTATGCAAAGTCATTACATGCCAAAGGTAGGAAAAAAAATCAATTATCCAACATGGAAATATTAAATCAATTCACTATAAAAACATTGTAAAGAGTAGATTGAGTCAATTAAGTAAAAATAGATTGACCTACATAGTCATAAAAAATTACACAAAAAAAAAACAATTATATGAACTCATATAACCTGTCATAAGCTAACTTATAGAGAAAGAACATGATAAATATGACATTGTCTTGCGTTCAACACAGCTACCAACTATCCTTATCAAATCCAATTACAAATCGTCATTGTATAGACATATAATAATAATGTGTGGAGCATAAAAACAAAAAACACATCGTCGTAAGTAAAGTAAGAAGCAATATAAACTACAATGCAATAGCAATATATACCATTTTTACAAGCTTCGGATACGTGACGAAAAAAAAAAAACAGCTGATTAAATCACCCAAAACACGACACTTTAATTAATCAACACAAATTAAAACACTAATTGTAAAACACAATTGTACTACTGATTCGAAGTTGTTTTTTTTTTATAAGTTCCACTCGCAGTTCAGCACACTAAAGCTGATTACTGCTCAATCGGACAATACTGTGGTGGCCTTTTTTACGGATGGGAAATCATCAAATGACTTCTCCCACTCTGGGCGGAGCAGAAGGGAGTATCAGACTCTTACTGACTAAAACCCACCCGTGATCCATCTAGTACCCGCGGGTCAAAAGCACGTCGTGTTCCACGCGCGCCTCAAAGAGATATCAGCAAAGAAGACGGGGCCCCATAAGCTCAGTGCCTGCTAGGGTTGCGGAATTTGTTCGAAAGGGTCACTGCGGCGGGCATTAGGAGGAACACGGGTGGGTTTTAGTTAGTAAGAGTCTAACATTCTCAGCCCAGAGCGTGAGATACCATTTGAAGATTTCCCATCCAAAAAAAGGACCAGAAAAGTACAGCGGAAGAGTAGGCATAAAATATAATTTCCAGTCCACCTTATCAAGCAGCAGCGCTACCATGACGTCTTAAATCCATCATGATTCCTATGTCAGAGAGAGACGGAGTTACACAAGACGAATAGCACTATCCCTTTCCCTCACATTGAATCGTCATAGCATTGGTACTTCGTAGTACGGCCACAGGAGACAGAACAAAACAGACAGTTATAAGCAGTGATCGGAGTAGGCAGATTGATTTTACGTACTTGCATCATAAATAGTCATAGAAATCATAACATGGATAAGCCTTTTTTCCGGGATTTCATTTTGGTACTTACGGGATTAAATTAAAAATTTGAATGTAAAGATTTTTAAACTACTACAATTGAAATTAATAGAAAGCTAATCAAACATTTTGAAAATTATAATTACATAATATTTAAAAATAAAACGAATAGCATTCAATAATCCTATTACATACTAAAAATAAAGAAAAAGGTGTAAAAAGTTTGAATCAAAATCAACGTCGTTTAGATTTCATTTTAAGTCGTTAAGATTAGATTACATTTTATCCCGAAAAATTCAAGTTTCCACGGGAATAACCTTCAACTCGGAATCTCGGAGGCATGTCTATATTAATATCTGCGTTTCAGGTTATTGACCCCAAATCAATCTACCTACTCCGATCACCGGTTATAAGTGGAACATAAACATGATCAAAATTACTTACGACTGCTATGCCCGCTTGGAAACGACTTCCGGCCTTCCATGATCTCACCGGGATCGCCTGTGCACTGGAGATACTTAGTCTCTACTCCGTCAGGGAAACAACGGTAGAAGAAATCAGGTCTCGGTCGCCCTGGAAATAAAATTATGTAAATGTCAATTGTACACTTCTGGGATACCTACTAACACCAACCCGCGGTTTCATCCGCATAGTTCCCGTTCCCGTGGGAATACGGGGATAAAATATAGCCTTTGAAACTCACAAATAATGTGGCTTTCTATTGGTAGAAGAATTTTCAACATCGGTTCAGTAGATCCACAGATTACCCTCTACAAACTCACAAACTTTGCCTCTTTATATTATTAGCATACTCGTAAGCATAGCATAATCAGCCTGTTAACGTTCCCACTGCTGGGACACAGTCCTCCTAGGAGAGGGAATGGGCCGTAATCCAGCACGCGGGCCCAGTGCGGGTTGGTGAATGTCACATGTCTTCGAATTTTTGGTTCTAGGACATGCCGGTTGCCACACGATGTTTTCATTCACCATTTTGAAAGCAGTGATGGTGATGAAATTAATTACACAAAGTAATGCGCCTGACTGGGTTTGAACCCGCGACTTACAATTCGTAAGTTGGGGCCGTTACCACTCCGCCACCACTGCTATCTTTATATCTCTCTCTTTATCACCCTCTCTCGATAACATTAGTATAGACTTTTACTTGAAATCAGCTGGCCCCTACATTTTGATTAGTTATACGAACATAAATGTAAGGAACAGCTGATTTCTTTTTCGCGATTTGTTGGAGTTATTGGTGTTTTACAAATAACCCTGTATACAACGTGTAAAAGTATAAACGCAATACCTGAAAAGAGATCCTTGTACTCATCATTATGAACATCCTTTACTATGTATGTGATACTTGGGACCAACACTGAAAATTACGAAAAAATGCCGTATCCATTTATTTGCGCGTAACTTGATAAAATGTTCACAATAACAGCAGATTTTTTTTTTCGATTTGTAGGTAGTCTCCATAACAGTTTGTTCATAATTATGAGTACAACGACACACGTGAATAAACGCAATTTCATATCAAATCTTACCCAAGTATACCTGTAAAAACTTAATGAATACTTACCAGCCATTAATTTAATCATGTCTGTTAAAACTCCATTTATCCCAAGCGCTAACGACCAAGAAAGAAGTATCTGTAAAAATGAGATAATACCATATAAAAAAAAAATCTTTATTAAAAATCTTTTACACAATATAGTTACAGATTAATAGCCACAAGAAATCTATACTTATAATAAATCTGTAGAGAGGTCAATTCTGTACAAGGAATATATTTTCAAAATAACTATCAGGGGGTGATTAGTGATCGATACTGGTGCCAAAAATGCAATCAGTAAAATTTTTGTCTGTCTGTCTTTCTGTCTGTCTGTCTGTCTGTCTGTATGTTCTTTATAGAAACAAAAACTACTCGACCGATTTTAACGAAACTTGGTGCAATTATTCTTCATACTCCTGGGCAGGTTATAGTATACTTTTCATCACGCTACAATCAATAGGAGCAGAGCAGTGAAGGAAAATGTTGGGAAAACGGAAGAAGTTACTCCATTTTTTAAGCTTCCGTCGCGTGTGTAGCCTTAATGGTTTAAGTTACATAGAAATCATGTATTACGGAAATGTTCTACATAAAATTATCTAAAAAATATCCCGAAACAGCATGTCTATCTTTTGTCAATTTTAAACCGATCGGGCTGAGAGTTTCAAAATCGGGGGTAAAGTAACTATTCCACGCGGACGAAGTCGCTGGCAGAAGCTAGTCTTGAATAAAATAATTATGGTAGTATCCAACAAATAACTATGTGTGTAACTAAATTATCAATAAATTAGGACTTATGGTAAAAAAAAGATATCATACATATATAATCATATCAATCTGCCTAGGCTCTCCTAACTGCGAGCTATTGCGGATTCAGAATTAATCACACAAGTTTATTTGGCCCTTGGTCAATCTGTAGTCCAGTACTGTATCACTTCATGGGGTGGAGCACCCAAAACTCACTTACTCCCGCTTGAAAGAGCTCAGAGAGCCATTATAAAAGTAGCTTATTTCCATCCCTTTCTCTATCCCACAGAGCTCCTGTACAAATTGTGCAACGTACTGACTGTTCGTCAGCTTTTCATTATGCAATTGATATTTAAACAGCACACCATGCTTTCTTACAACACCGGTATTAATAATAAGAGACGGAATGATATTGTATGTGATTCTAATGCGTTTATGTTTTTGTAGAAAGGTTTTTTTACATTTTTAGATACATTTCCGTACAATAGATTAAATAGAAAAATTGTGCAATATTTACAAAGCATCTCTTACGAAGAGACAGAAGATAATGTTTGTGTCTATAAATAAAACATTATGTGTCGTCTAAGTTTTTATTATATATTGAGTCAATGTTGATTTAATATTTTCATTAGATTACACTGGTTTTGTAGCCCACCACTAAGCGTGATCCATTGTCGACCAATATCATATTTTATAAGAGTTTATTTCTTTATAACTCTTCACGTTTTACGGCTGTACGGTTTTGGATGAAACTTAGCACTCGGATAGACCATATCTTGGATTAAGGCATTTCATCCCGGCAGTATGTTAATTGGGATAATTTTCGTCTTTCAAGCGGAAAAACCGCTAGCAAAATCTACTAAGAAAAAAAAAAATATGTGGCACTCGGGGACTGCCGCGGTAAAGCTATTGCATAGCATTTTTTATCAACTTATGCAATTATATATTTAGTACTCTGCGTCATTGTGATATGGTCTCGATTCGTTCACCTGGGTTACTGTACTAATGTAAATCACATTAGTTTCACTTAACTTTGTCCCACCGATTGTTTCCGAACGCAGACGTTCGGGTCGGCTCGGTGACGGCGACATAATAACTCAGTAACGAAGCGACCATTTTAAAAAGGCGGGGCCTAATCGTATGACGTAGCGGTGTTAGGTTATTTTCGTTACGGAATTTCTGGATTCGGTTGCCACGCTCAAGGCCCACGATAGAAGCTATGTAATAGCTTAAAAAAACACCACACAGATCGAGAGGACCTTTCAAACACAAGAGTATTTCTCTCACCTCAAAAGCATCATTGCAGTCGTTGCAAGCCGCCCAGGCCATGAGTGACAGCACACAGGGCACAGAGAGGACGACGGTCCACAACATGGCCCCTGTCACAAAGGACTCCATATGTGGATACATGTAATCAGATTCAAGCTCGGCTTTCTGTATGACGCGAATAAACGGCTGCATGGTTTCCATGTAACTGAAAGGGAAAATCTCTAATAATATAAACATATATATAACTCAAAAGTGACTGACTGACTGACCTAGAGATCTATCAACGCACAGCCCAAACCACTGAACGGATCGGGTTGTGGCATGCAGGTAGATGTTATGACGTAGGCACCTAACTCAAAAGTGACTGAACGACTGATATAGTAATCTATCAACGCACAGCCCAAACCACTGAACGGATCGGGCTGAAATTTGGCATGCAGGTAGATGTTATGACGTAGGCATCCGCTAAGAAAGGATTTTGATTAATTCTTCCCCCAAGGGCATAAAATAGGGAATGTAAGTTTGTATGAAACTTTGTCAATTTTAAACCGATCGGGCTGAGCTTGAGACGAAGTCGCGGGCAGAAGCTAGTATAAACATAAAGTCGCTGTCTACTTCTGTCTGTTCCTCTGCTAATTTCTTCTTAACCATGCAACACAGTTTGATACGGTTTACGCAACTGGTTTTTTTTAATGGCCGTTATTTTTTTATTTGTTCCTTAATACAGTTTTTTTTTTACAGTTTTGATTTTGGTATTGTACCATTAAACCAGGAATGCTTTGTATTGGTACTCACATTCGCTAAAAATAATACTGCTTAATAACTAATAAACTTATAAGTGACTAGCAGCACCCTGCGGTTTTACCCGCGTAGTATAATATAATCAAATATAGCCTATGTTACTCGTGGATAATTTAGCTTTCAAGAATTTTTAAGAATATTTAAAATCGATCCAGTAGTTTTTGAGCCTATCCATTACAACCAAACAAACAAAGTTTTCCTGTTTATAATATTAGTGTAGATTGAAAACATTTTACACAAAGTTGTTAGGTTGCAAACATCTATTAGTTTGTGAAATTGTAGGTACACGAATAATTTGCATGTTACGTTTTGGCTCAAATGCGGGCTAACGGGCCGCTCATTAGAAAAACTGGTTCTAATCTAAGTATACAGCAGACTTTTTGTATTTATGTTTATAATTTTTACATTGACAGTCTCACTTAAAGCTCGGCACAAAAACTAATATAGCGATATCTATACCATCAGATACGAACTAAATAACTGACGTCATTCAAATCCTGCATCGCGCTATCAGTTTTCCGATTCCGATTTGAACGTATAACACTTTGGCGACAGGTACTGAGAAATTTCAGGTAAAAATAACCCAATAACAGTTTTGCGAATATACGTGTAACAGAATAAACGCAATTCCTGTAAAGGCGTGAGCAGTAGTGGCCAAGTGGTAACGGCCTCGACGTACGAATTGAAATAGGCTTGATAATAGTAGGCTATGTCTACCTACTGCGACAAAAACAAGAAAAAAAAAACAGTAAGTTTTTAGTTGACAAAGCGTATTATAGTGTGACAAAATTTTTAATGAAGAAAGTAATTTCTTGAGTACTTTCATAATGGCTAGAAGTAGAATATGACATTTAATTTTTTATTTTATTTTTTGTTTTATTTGAATTCAATTTAATTGTTATACCAAATGAGTTGACTAAAAAAATCTAATTAGTCCGTTAGATAGATTTCCAAAAAATATTGGACACGTATTTTTTCTTTTTTCACGTAGACAAAAAATGAAGACGATACAGAGCGTTGAAAACTCGTGTGACGTCACTACTCGCTACAATTTTTACCGAGCCGTAACGTCACAAGCCCCCACTCCTGATCTTTGATGCTTTGTATCTTCGTCAGTTTTTATAGATTTGATAAAAGAAAAAATACGTGTCCAATATTTTTCTATAATCTAACTGACGGACTAAACATAATCATATATTTTTTACTCAGGAAAAATCCCTATATATATATATAATTATATGAAAAAAAAAAATGTTTGAAGCACTTCATAATTAAATTGTATATATGTAGTTTATCAATCTTTATATTGATAATATTTATCTATATTTGTATGTTGAACTTAGAATCTTTGGTAAGTTTTTGTACTTTTGCATGCCCTCTGGTAAAGTATGACTGTTGCTATTTATATATTATGTCACCGTGATTTGTACCCATATTTGCAAAATAAGTATCTTATCTTATCGAACTACTACTAAATATAGAAAAATAACATAAACCATCTACTCAACTTGGTTGGTAAATAATGTTTTACTAAGAAGACGTAATAAACTAGAATATTCGACATATAGCCGGGGTTTCGTGAAATCCCTGATAACCTCATTTCCCTGCCACATATTTCCAACCAACTTACGTAGGTGGTTTATGTTATTTTCAAATTATATTATTAGGGATCATTTTTCTATACTACTATTAAAAAGAGGAAAGATTTGTTTGTTTGTTTGTATTGAATAGGCTCCGAAACTACTGAACTAATTTGAAAAATTCTTTCACTGTTTGGAAGCTACACTATCCCCGGGTGACATAGGCTATACTTTATCCCCATATCCTCACGGGAATGAGAACTACGCGGGTAAAACCGCGAGCCACTGCTAGTATATTATATTCTTTCACTGGTAAAATCCAGATCTATGAACTTATACACTGCTACCTAACCATTCAAAACATAAAAGCGTGTTGATCTGTTTATGCTACACTTATGAATATACGAATCAAATGCTTATTCATGCTAATTTAAACCTCAATACAATTAGGTCGTGAGTAAAATCACACTAATTAGTAGTTCTACTAACAGCTGCGGCAATTAACCGATATGGTTTTGATGATGTCACTTATCTATAGCAAGCTAACAAAGGTAAAACCAAGGTGCGACGAAAAATAAAAAATCTTTAAAATAAATGCAATTTCTTTTCAGAAAAACAAAGATTTTCGTTAAGATACTTCGTTAGACTATAGTTTAACTATGGAAAGATAACTTGCACTAGGATTCAAGTAGAATTAGGATATATTTCATTAATAAATCATCAAAATATGTTTGTAAATATTCTAAGAACATATGGACACGACTTACCAAAAGGCGGACACTAAAACTATACGCACGACTATTTCCATAAATAAATTAAAGTTTGCAGATCGTATTAACGGCATTTTTAACATGTATTTTACATAAATAAATTGATAAGTTTAATAAATCCTCTTCGCAAATTCGCAGTAAGTACTGAAAATTTGGGATAAAGGATTTGACGTCTGACGTTTCGTTCGGAATATATTTCTTAGAACCTTTATCAGTAAACGTTTAGTTCTGGCTACCTAACCGCGTTTTATTTTACCTGCCTGTTACAGTATAAAATCTGCTTGCCATTGTGACACATAGAATTATTATTTTCTCATTCTACCATTTTACTGAAGAGCGTTGGTGGCTCATATGATTAATAGTATACTCTGTGCTCATATGAAATTGTGTGCCTGGGTAGAGGGCCCGTACCCGGCCTGAGGGTGAGCCGGGCAAATGCCCAAAGCAGCATAAATGAGTAAATAACTATTTTATTGCTAAAAATATAAAACGTTTAAAATTTAAAGTGTATGAACTCAGGTCGCGCGAGATCCCGGGTGGTTGCCCGGTTCGCAACACCCTAAAGTCGCCACTGCCAGAAGCGCAAGACAGACCAGTCCTGAAATATTTGCTCCATTATAATGTGTTAGTTAAGGGGCAGCAAACATTGAGTTTGCCCGAATCGTCTTACTAGCTAGATAGGGCAGTGGTTACATGGGAAAAGGACAGGAAGATGGTGATGGCCCAGATGCATGTGCCAATAGGGATGTTTCCTGAGTAAAAAAAGTTAATCTATTTAGTCCGTCAGTTCGATTACCGGTAAATATTGGACACGTATTTTTTGCTTTATGAAATCTATTAAAATTGACGAAGATAAAAGCATCAAAGATCAGGAGTGGGGGCTTGTGACATCACGCAGTGGTAAAAATTGTAGCACGTCACTACGTACTACAATTTTCGTCACACGAGTTTTCAACGCATTGCCTTAGTTTTTTGTTTACGTAAGAAAAGAAAAAATACGTGTCCAATATTTTTTGGAAATCTACCTGACGGACTAATTAGATTTTTAGTCAACTAGCCTATTATCCATTATTTTCAAATTCATCAAAATCGTCATTTTTAGATATGCGAGAACAAAGTCCAACCAACTGGTTTTTTTATACTCGATGTATAGGTGGTTTACTTGCGTATGTTGTTACGAGTGTGAGCAATGTAATTAAATAAAAAATAACAAGTTTATATTGTTTATTAACTTATACCTAAATACATAAATAATATCATGTACGATTATTTTCTACTTTTAAAAACAGCAAAATATATAAACTTACTTTTAAAACGAGCACATATTCAAAAAGTATTTGAAAAGAGAACAATAAATTTAAAAAATAATTGTGTTACCATAATACAGCCCTATTCATAAAAACGTCGTACCATAGATAACTTGTTTATTTAAAAATATTTATTAGCAGATCCTTTAGTCAATTTTACTTTAAACAATTTGAATATAAAAATCTCGGAATCAGTAGGTACCTATTCAAAAAACGTGAATGAGCAATATAATAAATATGTATTTAGGTCATTCGTTCCATTTCTGCCAAGCCAATTTAAAAGACGTTTTAAGTAATTTGTGATAGGTACCTTTTTAAAGTATTAAAAGTGATACAAATATGCCTTACATATTTCTTAATACCAATCATATAAAATACTTACAGAGCCCCGCGGTTTCACCCGCTTAGTTTCCGTACCTTTGGAATACGGATATAAATTATTAATATATTAATGGTGAAAAAATGGTTAAAATCGGTCCGTTTGTTTGTTTGTACCGAATCAGCTCCAAAACTACGGAGCTTATTCGGTGTAAATAAACAAAAAAATCTTTCCTCTTTATAATAGTTACAATTCGTATAGATAATTTTAAGTACATTTTTATTTATTTTTTAAAGTATAGATACTTACAACAAGAAAATATAATTTAAATGCGTAAAACAAATGCCAGACATAATTTCGATGAACATTTAAAAAATAAATGCCTTTAGGTAATTTTAGAATTAAAACATATAATTTGAGATTTCGTTAATTTTTTTTTTTATTCTTACAACTACTTATTAAATTATATTATGACTTCGTAACAACTAAAACTAAATCTTTATCGTTTTGGCCCATTACCAAGAGGCCAAAGTTATATTGTGCGTAAAAAATAGAAAAAATCGACCTATTAGCCTTAAGTAAAAGACAATGGGCAAAATGGACCAAATATATGTAAGTAGGCTTTTCTATAAATGTCTTACCTAGTTCTTTTTCTTTTCGAGTCGATGGTTAACTCCTTAGATTTTTTTGGTCCGAGTGGGTGGCTATGTTAATTTCAGCGTCCTTCGCATTCATTAGATACCAAAAGTACAGGTGCATGAGCACTTGGGGCACTCCAACGTGTGGCTCATGTTCTGAACAGGAGCGCCGCACTCACATTGAGTACCCGACGGGTTTATGAAACCCCATTTCACCAGTTTGTCTAATGTCAATTTCTTAGTTTTAATTTGATTTTTAAAATGACATTGGCCTGTTTAGTGACGGCCATGTGTTAAGTCAATGTACCTCACGTGAACTCTTAACCACCCTTGGTTGACTGCCACAATAGCCTAAGGCATAAAGTATGACATTGTAACTTGGAGCAAGAAGTTTAAATAAATAACCATAGAACTGGAAGCTAAGAAATAATTTCGTAATAGTACTTACTAAGTACATAATGATAGAAACAAAAGTAAAAAGGTTTTCCTTCCTTTGATTGATATAATAATACATACAAACTATGCAGAACTCATAACTGAATATTGTTAGCGTCGCCATAAAATGTGTCACCGTGTATGGCGATGCTAAGAAAGGTGCACGTCCAGCCGTAGACCTTTCTCAGTTTTATCATAGACATTAAAAAATACCATAGACACAATCTACTTAGCCACACAAGGAGTTTTTGACGCAAAGCCATAACGAAACTTAAGCCGCCATCTTGTCTTTTCAATACAATTTCCATTGACAATTTCAGAAGTGAGTCATATAGAAATCGTAGACAACGGACTTTTACTTTTACTGAGGCTGTCGTCTGCTAAACCAGCCTTGCCTAAAAATGTAAACCTCGAACCAGGACTTGACAAAAAGGCTTTAAGCGAATACAAGCTCGTTGTTGCGGAATTTGTTCGAAAGGCTCAACGTGACCCTGGAACGCGGCGGGTATTAGGAGGAACAAGGATGAGTTTTAGTCAGTAAGAATCTGACACTCCCTTCCACTCCGCCCAGAACGGGAGAAGACATTTGATGATTTCCCATCCAGAACAATAACCCCTTTGAGGACAGACCTCGGCTTAGGATGTCGCTGGGGGGATGACAGCTAGGCACTGGCTGGTGAGAAGATACAAAAACTGGATGTAACCGCCTTTTTCTTTTATACAGGGTTATATGAAAAACACCAACAACCTCTTAAGAGGTCATTGTACTCATCATTATGAACAACTTTTATTACGGGAACAAATCTGAAATCGTGAAAAAAAAATCAGCTGTTCTCTACATTTTGATGTGTTATACGAACATAGACGTAGGGAACAGGTGATGTTTTTTAGCGTACCAACAGCGACCCCTGAAAATGTCTTTCCTGCGTCAAAAAATCCTTGAATCACTATACATACAGATGTGGAATTATAAGTAGTATCCCATTGTATGCGTTCGAGCATTCTTGTAATATTCAAAGTACTCTTGCGGTGAGTTCGCGTGCTTCTTCACAACATCATCTAACTGCATTTGATCGCCCCAGTCGGCCTGAAAAATAATGAAAAAAAAAACACCTGATTTGAGAAAAAAAAAGACTGCCTTACCCTAAATTTTGGTCAAGTCCAAAAAGAAGATATTTAACTATCACAGAGCAGACAAAAAAAAGGAACTTTTTGATGCACGAGTGTTCGATTCGAAAACCAAACTGCTCGTCGGGAATTAGACTCTTTGGCTCAGCATAATCTATGAGAAGCCTCTCGTAGATTTTACCGAGAACGTTGAGTGAACTATGAGACAAATATGTTTTGAATAGCAATTTTTTGAGTGTTGCAAAAATCTATCTGTAGGTACTAATAATAATATAATTTGCCCTGCTTGGGCGGAACAACGCCGTGTCCTCGTCGAGGCTATCGTCGGCGGCGACTTGAGCGTCCGGCCCTGGTTCAATCCATGGTGCGGAACGAAGAGGCACGGGAAGCGGTCACTTCCTTCTGCGAAGTAGTAATGCTAGCGCAGGAGGAGGCAGAACACGTGCAGGAGAGGGAAACCTCACGCCCCAGCCGCCGTAACAGAAGAAGCCGCCCCGGGTTGATAACAACCAGGCTCGGGTCGACGACACGTTGTGTTCCACGCGCGCCTCAAAGAGATGTCAGCAAAGAAGACGGCGCATCGTTCAAAATGATAGAATGAATTGTTATCGTTTCTACAATGTTCAACGCTACATCCTTGGTTAAAATGTTTAAACTTAATGGTTAAAGCATTTAAACAGAGTGTAAATTTCACTAAAAAATTTTTTTTCTGAAGACATTGTAGAACGAGCGGCCGACTCAACATGGCTACCAACTTTTCGTTTTCTATAATTGCTGACACCGAGGCGTTACCGATTGGAGAATAGAATTAGACACAAAACGGTCGTAACTTGGCTAGGGTGGCTGGAGAGATAGACGTCAAAAAAAAAAAAAACAAGTGTAGGTACTCACAAAATTAGGGAATAATCCTCTTTTCTCGTCGAATTTCCTCTCGTTTACTGCTCTGAGGAGGTACAGCCTCTCTACCCAAGGCCAAATCATATAGTCCAACATACCAGGGCGATTGCCTCCGAAATAGTTTGTTCCTGTAAGTTAGATAATAAAGTAATGACTGAGTCGCTAGCTAAATAGATGTTTAGTCATAATAACAGCCACACACACAAGGTTAGCAACGCTTGCCGTGGTGGGACTCACAAATGTGACCAGCTGTGACAAGGACGGGGGGGAGGGACCAATCAATAAATAAAATTATGAAATTCGTGTGACTTAATTTATGGGTTCTCCAACGGAATTCCCATAATATTCGGGACCAAGAGCCAAGGCACGGAGGAGGAGTCTCGGTACATACGTAACGGGTGGTGTGTGACCATCTCTTTTTTTACTGTCAGATGGATATACTCTTGACTCTTGTCTAGGTCGCAGGTGACAGAGACAAAGTCGACGATGGAATGAGCTTACCCAGAAGAAGCCTGTTCACTCTAACTTTGAAGAGACCAGGGTTGAATGCGTTCGGAAACACAGAAGCAGGCAGAGAGTTACGTACCAAGACTCCTCCGGTCCACGGGTCGACCTTTGAAAGCTCTGCTTAATATTGTCCAACCTTAGGCGGATCGAATTCAAGCCACAACAACAATATATATAACTCAAAAGGGACTGACTGACTGACATAGTGATTTATCAACGCACAGCCCAAACCACTGAACGGATCGGGCCGAAATTTGGCATGCAGGTAGATATTATGACGTAGGCATACAGTAAGAAAGGATTTTTGAAAATTCGTCCCCTAAGGGGGTGAAAAAGGGGTTAACATTTTGTATGGAACTCCACGCGAACGAAGTCGCGGGCAGCAGCTAGTAACAATATAAGTATGAACAAGACATAAATCCTTACCTCTAGCCGCTAATTCCTTTTCGAATATATCCAATGTTTGTAAGATCTGTTCGCTCCCAAACGCGAAGTTTGTGTCGAAACATTCTAAACTACCTTTTATTAACTGAAAAAGAACATGATAATAGGATCAGTAAAAAAAACAGCCCTGAAAAAAGGACAATACCCAAATATGTTTTCGTAAACGCAGTATTTTAGCCTCTTTTCCTAAATATCGGGGTGAAAATAGGCCGAAAATTTGAGTAGACTAGGCCTGTTTCTACCCCGTACTAACTAATATTATAAAAGCAAAAAGGACTTTTTTTTGTTTGTGACACTTTCAAGCCTTTGATTCAGAGATAGACGGAACCCTCGAGATGGTTATCACTACATAGTACAAAACAAAGTCGCTTCCCGTTGTCTGTCTGTCCCTATGTATGCTTAGATCTTTAAAACTACGCAACGGATTTTGATGCGGTTTTTTTTTATATAGATAGAATGATCCAAGAGAAAGATTTATAATAAATGTATAATACATGCATAATATAGTAGAGATTTAGTACAGCATAGCACCCGTGCGAAGCCGGGGCGGGGTGACCGCGGGTGGCTAGTAGACTATATTTTATTTGTTACCACTAAACTGAACTTCTTGGATTAGGACATAGATCTTCCCTTAGGATGATTTTCGAAATTTACAAAGGCGAACTCTGACAAAATCTTTAAAAGAATTAATAAATTCGGGCATGAGGACGGCGAGCTATGGGTGGCTCGCCGTCCAATATCAACCAGACCCGGGTCTTGAGTCGTGCTCCACGCGCGCCTAAAAGAGCTGTCAGCAAAGAAGACGGGGCACCATAGGGTCACTGCCTGCTAGGGTTGCGGAATTTGTACGAAAGAGTCACCGCGGCCCTGGAACGCAAAGGGCACTCACTAGAAGGATAACGGGTGGGTTTTAGTCGGTAAGAGTCTGAAACTCTCTTCCGCTCCGCCCAGAGCGGGAGAAGTCATTTGATGATTTCCCATCCAGAAAAAAATAAATTTACCTCATTAAATCTCTCTATCAGCAGTCTATCCTGAGCCTTCACGTAAGGATCTCTGGAGTGCAGCTGATTTCTCGTGTATTTCTCATCGAGGTAGTCGCAAATCACTACACTCTCAAACAAATATTTGTCGCCATTTTCAGTGGGAATCTCTAGCACTGGTATTTTTACTGAAAATAAAAAGATTCTTATTATTGACGGTCACGCACATAACATAATCAGCCTTTTAACGTTCCCACTGCTGGGACACAGGCCTCCTCTCTAGGAGAGGGAATGGGCCGTAATCCACCACGCGGGCCCAGTGCGGGTTGGTGAATGTCACATGTCTTCGAGCTTTTTGGTTCTAGGACATGCCGGTTTCCTCACGATGTTTTCCTTCACCGTTTTGAGAGCAGTGGTGATGAAATAAATAACACAAAGTAATGCGCCGGGCTGGGTTTGAACCCGCGACCTACAATGCGTAAGTCTGGGCCGTTACCACTCGGCCACCACTGCTCGTCTTCAAGAGTCGTTGACGGGCACGCGTTTGACCTATATCTCACCTTATGGAGAGCGTGATATGGTCGATAATTGAACACACTTTCTTAATAATAATGAATGGAAGATTCATCATTATTTTTCTCGCCGACTCAACCAATGATGGGAAAGGATTTGTCACAATTTTCTTGGGTACGGTTTCCATTTTAACAGCATGATGGAGCTGAATGAATGGAGCGGCTTCCTACCAGACCTCCATAACCCAATAACTGGGTAACACGGTACTTCTTGGCAAGACTGGAGTCAGAGATTCCGGCTTCTGGCAATCCGTATTAACGACTGTAAAGGATGTTCTAATGACTGCCAGGACCAACGGCTTAACGTGCTTTCTGAGGCACCAAAGAAACTCGGTCAGATCGACCTGAGTAGTTTAAACTCGTTCACTAAAGTTCACCCCGTGCAGATGTTATTTAAGACACAAGCCCCTCCCTCCCTTTTCTTAAAGGCAAAAAAGCATCTCAAACTTACACCTTGGGTTCTTGATCCTGAACCACTCAGGCAGCCTGAGAGGGTCCAGCTTGTAGACCTCATACTTCGCCTTCTTAGCCTCCAGGATCAATAGGACCCTGTGACCGTAAGGGTTCATGTCTACATGGTACAGGCGGAGCTTGTCTGACAGCGCCGGTGGGGGCAGGGGACCTGGAACCAGAAAACCAACATTATGGAGCTTAATGTGAAACAAAATATTTATCTTTGACAGTCCTAGTCAGTCATCGGCTTGGACCTTTTGAACGCAAGAGCATTGACTTATCGTCGCTGGCGTACTGCACATGCCAAGCCACAAATTCATCGTGTTTTAAGTCTTGTTTTTGTGATGTTGGCGTGCCTTTTTGTGGATGGGGAATCATCAAATGACTTTTTCTGCTCTGAGCGGAGCGGAACGGACTGTCAGAGACTTACTGACTAAAACCCATCCGTGTTCCTCCTAAAGCCTTTTGCGTTCCAGGGCCGCGATGACTCTATCAAACAATTTAAACCAGGCAAGCCTAAGGCCCCGACCCTATAGCCTAAAATCTATCCGAATGTTTACAGAGCTAAAGTTTTTAAGTTTAGATGTAGTAATTATCTCCCAAACCTATATCAAATAATTTTACCTACAGTACTGTAATTCCTTTTTTCTTTAAAATCCAACCAAAAGTTGTCTTGAATAGATTGCTTTTAGCGATGAGGCCGCCCATTGTATCACCCTATGTAATGTTTTCTTCATCTATATTTTCTGTAACTTATATAGTGTACATAATAAAGAGTATTCTATTCTATTACGTTTTGTAGATACGTGTGTATGTCACTGAAATACTTCTTAACGCTTTGATTTAAAAAAAATAAGCCACGGAAAAAGCAAGCACCTTTTTCTACATTATTTACATTTTCAACAAACGTTGATATCGCATTGCAAGTAAGCGCTGTATTTAGGTCCGCCATTAACCTATTTCCATAGGAGGTCAAGGAGAATGGAATCGACTATTCAGAAGTAAGGGCCTTGTTAAGTCGATAACATTGTCTGGTCGATAATGTGTGGGTGGGCTGAGCGACTTTCTTTTATACTAGCACTTTACCTGCGACTTGGTCTGCGCAGGATTAGTAAAAACAATTTCCATCCCCGTTTTACCTCCTTAAAAGTGTAGTTTCGTATTATCCGTTTTTAGTGGATGTCTACACCGTATGAGGAACCTACCTGCAAAATTTTAAGTTTGTAGGTGTTATACACTTTCTGAGATTTCGTGATTAATTAGTGAGTGGTATTTCGCTTTTATAGGTATACATAGAAGATGATCACGAAATTAATAAGCTGTGCTGAACAATTATATGTTTATTTAATAAGAATAATCACTACTATATATACATTTAAATTTAAAAAAAAAACACTAATCTAACTAAAACTAAAAATAGTCAAAAGATGGCGTCGAAAAATTCCTCCGCATCGCTGGCCACTGGTAATGTACCCAAAAGGCTGGCAGCATTACCACGCTGTATGGCAATGCTTATCCTTTGTCCAAGGTAAAAGCCAGCCCTTGGGTCACGCGAAGTGTCAACTAAACAGCTGTGCTTAATTCAATCTGTCGAGAACTTTCCGAAGTTGTATTTACCTTCTTGACTACCTAGTTGCTGAGTACCGGTGTTTTACATGGAGCGATTGACCACTTCCAGTAGCTGGCTCCTACACGCTTCTTGACATGACTGGTGGCAGATTTTCCTACGTCTGACAATCCGTAACGACTGTAAAATAAATACCTGTCAAATGACAGATGGTACCAACAGCTAACGAATAAACTAATCTGGACCCCAACTCTGCTATTTTTATAAATATTTCATTCCGACACGATCCCATTGTTATTTTGCTAAAAGTTCGTAATCTGCTAAATTCATAATGGTCGATCATTGGTCGGTCAATGGTCTCGTAATACTTTTTTATAACAGAGCTATTAAAAGCAATGACTACACAATCACGTTCTAATGGTAGATCACTGATCAAAGGAACTGTTGAAAATTTAGCAGATTACTGCATTTGTCTGTCATTGATTAGTCATTATGTACCAGATTACCATTCTATGCCATTTCTTTCAATGGAGTGTCAGTGGTTGACCATTGGAAAGTCATAATGGCGCTTTTATATTAGTAGGTTACCAAACTTGTCAAAATCAACCATTATGAAACCAGTGATAGACAATTCTGACACTATTGTAATAGCAGACTTGAGGCCCTGCTTATTTGACCACTTAACCCAGTAACTGGATCCCACACGCTTCTTGACATGAATGGTGGCAGATTTTCCGGCGTCAGACAATCCGTAATGAATGACAGACGGGACCAACAACTTAACGAATAAGCTTATTTATTGAAAGTGATTTTCCTTCGCCCAAAGAATTAACTTTTCCGTTCAACGTGACAATATTGATGGTCTTCTGATGGGCATGTTTCCGGGTGACAGCGATGGTGAGGAGTACATCAACGTGTATTTTTTTTTATGTATAATATACTAGTATCTACGGAAAATACATGCGTATCTCGGGGAAGACGTCCATCGTTGCCGAGGTACGCATGTAATTTCCGTTTCCGAGGAATGCCTAAGAAACGCTGGCGTGAAGACTTGGAGGCGTTCATGACGGACTGGTCGTAGAGGACAACACACCAGGAAGAGTGGAAAGCTATGGGGAGACCTCTGACCAGCAATGGGGCACTATAGGTTGCTAAAAAATACTGGTATTCAGCTGAATCCTGTTTGACTGGAACCCGTCCCAATATAGTTGGGAAAAGGCTAGGCAGATGATAATACTAGTATGAAAATACGTTTTGTAAATATTTTTGTTACTTATAATACTGGAAATGATTAGTTATTATTATATTAGTATTATATTATAACCAAACTTGCCTAATAAAAATCCCTTATCACACATTTTTGCATGCTTTATCTGAAGCGTAACCCAATTACCTGTATTACTTCAGCGATAAAAGACATGCAAATAAATTATCTAGACGTTTTGCTGCTAAGGCATACCGGAAAAGATAATATATGCATAGTCTAGATGTTAGACTGTCACATTTTTTCATCAGCTCTCATTATTATTCAACATTTTAAGAATATTGTCCCAGACAGAAGTGATGTGCAAGAGCAGTGGTGGCCGAGTGGTAACGGCCCCGACTTACGAATTTTAAGTCCGGGTCCAAACCCAGCCAGGCGCATTACTTTGAGTTATTAATTTCATCACCACTGCTCTCAAAACGGTGAAGGAAAACATCGTGAGGAAACCGGCATGTCCCAGAACCAAAATTTCGACGACATGTGACGTTCACCAACCCGCACTGGGCCCGCGTGCTGGATTACGACCCATTCCCTCTCCTAGAGAGGAGGCCTGTGCCCCAGCAGTGGGAACATTAAAAGGCTGGTTATGCTTATATGCAGAAGTGATGGACATTAATTAAATCGCTTGCACCCCAAGTAAGCCACTGCAAGTACCTACAACGTAACAAAATGGGGTTTCACACACGCATACCAAATGTGAGTGTGTGCCGCTGCCCAAAATATGGCCCACTTGATGGAATGCCCCAAGCCCCCTCACACCTGTGAGGACCTCAAGCCACAGATATCGCTATTAGTGTGGCCACATACTGGGTACAAAATTGTCTGGGGTCACCACGACTCAGGAGGCATGGGAAGCGGTCGCCTCCTTCTGCGAAGCAGTAATGCTAGCGAAGAAGGAGGCGGAACGCGTGCGAGAGAGGGAAACCTCACGCCCTAGCCGCCACAACAGAAGAAGACGCCCCGGGTGTCGAGAAACGCAGGGCGATTCCCGGCCACCCGGCGCGGGCCTGCGGATGGCGAGCTAAGGGTGGCTCGCCGTCTGATAGCAACCAGGCCCGAGTTGACGGCGTAGTGTTCCACTAGGCGCGTCGTGTTCCACGCGCGCCTCAAAGAGCCGCCAGCAAAGAAGACGGGGTCCCATAGGGTCAGTGCCTGCTAGGGTTGCGGAATTTGTTTGAAAAAGTCACCGCGGCCCTGGAACGCAAAGGGCACAAGAAGGATCACGGGTGGGTTTTAGCCAGTAAGAGTCTGACACTCCCTCCCGCTCCGCCCAGAGCGGGAGAAGTCATTTGATGACTTCCCATTAAAAAAAAAAAGGGTTCACCATGACTCGAAAAGAAGAAGCAGAAGAATGACATCTGTTTGTTGTTTGTTCGAAAGAGTCACCGCGGCCCCTGGAACGCAGGGGCATAACCAGGAACACGGATGGGTTTTGAAGAGTCTGACTCTCCCCTCCTCTCCAACCAGAGCGGAAGCAGTCATTTGATGATTTCCCATCCAAAAAATAGGTTCAGTACTCGCAACCGGTCTCTTACCAGATAGGTACTGATTTTTTCAATAACTAGTCGCAAAAAAGTGCGCTGCAACGAAAGGCGTCCATATTACGTGTACATACCTCTTTCAACAACGGCCTATTTGGATACACAGTTTATGTAATGACAACAAATTATCTATGATCTAGCCTCTTTTAAGAAATAAGGATAAAAGCCAAAAATATAGCATTAAAACATTGCCAGACCTAAATAGTAGTTATACGTTGGTACAAATAGGCCACTTTTTGACCCACAACACTCTTTTTGGGTTTTATTCAGCAATTTAAATAGCATAATAATATGATCAGAAAAACCAGCTAACATTACTTTTGAAAAATTGAGGTCGCCTATTTTTGGCCTCACAGAGATGTTGAAAATTGCAACACATCATTAGAATTATTTAGGTACCGAAAGACTTATGACTAAAATATGTTTCGTGAATATTGTACAATGATGTCATAATTCTATGCACTATTTTTTGTGTCAATGTACAACAGACGAGGCCATTTTAATTGACAAGGCAGGTAAGCGATGATGCACCTTGCGACCTTGAATTAGAATACGAATGACAATAATTGTCATAAACAGCTGTTCAAGTATTTTAAACAATTGATTGAGCAACTATTTGATTTTTCAAATCGGTAAATATACAAAATTATCACGGTAAAAATATCCGTAGGTATATTTCCTACTATGGTTATCCGTACTATGGTTTTTAAATTATGTATTAATCAAAATATTATTTAACACAAATAATACCTAAATGTTGTGATAATGGAAATGAGAGAAATACTTCAATACCTACTACTACTACTTTTTTTTAAATTACAAGACTGAAAAGCCGAGAAATAAAGGCCGAATAACAAAATTTTCCATTGTCACGATCAATAACAAAAACAAACTACACTTACCAGCTGTCCGTTGTTGATAATACGACATATTGTTATCTTTTTGCTATTCCTCGAGTTGAATTAAAGAGAAAATTGTTTAATCCGAGTAATCGCGCACCCGCGATCCACGAAAACCGGTGTGGAAATAGTAACGTCATTCTTAAAATTAAAGTTGTCGAAAGAGATAGCACATTTAAGTTACATCACGTCAAGGTGACGTCATGGTTGATGAACGAACAGAACGAATAAATCGAGCTGTTCTAAATTCATAGATAATGGATTGTAGGATGAATACTCTCATAAAATTTATCACTCTGTAGAAAAAACACCGGCCGTGTGGCCCGTTTTAAAAAATCACACCAATAAGTGTCTCTTACATGATCATACTGTACATAAAAAGTTAACTAATGAACGTGGATTCTTGAGGAACTTGATCATGCTCTGTGCGTGATCCCAATATTTTCAGTTTCATGATTTCACTATAAGTAGCGTCAAGTTGATTGTAGAGCGTAAGCTAAGTATGCGAATGCCCCCCTACTATGACATCATCTGTGACCCGATTATCTATAACCATGACAATTACGATAGTCCAAAACAGGATATCACTGATGCACTGATGTGATGTATTTTCAATTTAGCCGCATAATTTTTAGAAGGCCAATAACATAGGTGTTTGAATTTTTTAGTCATACCTACTTTTATTTAAATTGTATGTGTTTAAACTGATTAATGACTGGAACGTTATTTTAGAAAATGAGTCATTCAGGAGGATTTCGTTATCGAGCATTAAGAATTTTAATTTTCTTAATTACTTAAGTATATATATGCAATAGGTACGGAAGACATTTATTATGTTTGCCTACTAAATACCAAACAGAATAAATGTTATTGGTAAAATGGTAATGTTGTTAGTAAAGGTTGTATTCTTGAGATGATGAGATGTGATAAAATGAAATAAAAAGAGATAGTAAACATTTATTCTTCGGTACCTACATAAAATGCTGCAAAAATTAAACGCGAATTAAATGTTGCAAAAGGAAAAATAGTACACTCGACTGTTATTTTTTCCAAGCTGCGATTGCGTTTCATTTTAGATTTTCCCGCTTTGATTATTGCTTGGGTTGTGGTTTATAGTAAAAATAGCAAACAGAATTGAATAAACTTCTTCTATAGTGATATTAAAACGAATAAACTTCTTCTATAGTGATATTAAAAAAAGAATATTCTCACTAGAAACAACGTTATGTATGACGTCAAGTCAATTTTTATGAAACTAAAATTGAAACCAGGAAATATAAATGGTAGTTTTGCCAAAAAAAGTGACAACACTAAAAATCGTGTCAATGTCATAAGGGTTTTTTAAACTCGTTCCATACATTTTTAATTTGAAGCATTTTTCTACATCATGCTTAACTGTTCACACTAAACCAACAATGAATCTTCTATCCCGCTTAAATTTGAAAACCAGTTTTTTTTGATAAAAATAAAATAAATTGACGTATCTTTTGTGAAATAAATATAAATGAAACTCACAGAAATAGGAATTATATTTACTGTAAATTAATAGCTATGCTAAAACTTCGCTTGACATAATTAATTTGTGGCAAAATGTTATAGAACAAGCAATAATTCTAGTTTATATTATTAAGTACTTGACCCTTGGCTTTCGTAAAAATTGAATAATATAGCAGGTAATTACAACTTATTCATCTTTATAATTAATTTTGAAATATTTCAATAACTCCCACTGACCTGAACACAAAATAAAAGTTATATAGGTATTCTATTTTCCATTGTTATGAAAAGACTTTCACCTACAACTTATTGTTCAACTTAGAGTTGGAACGTAGCTTGCAAGTAAACAATATAAATATTATTTACTAGCTCAATTTCGTCTGCATCACATAAGAGAGAGAAAAATACCCTGTTCTTGCAACATTTTCCATTGATGCTCCGCTTCTCTTGGTCATAGCGTTATGTTATCTAGCCTATAGCCTTCCTCAATAAATGGGCTACCCAATACTAAATAATTTTTCAATACGAGCCAGTCTTTCTTGAAATTAGCATGAAACAAACAAACTCTTGAGCTTTATAATATAAACTTAGTACCTATAGATTTACAAGTTTTTAGAAGTTACCCGCAGTTACACCAGAATCCCATAGAAATGGTGATATGTTTGGGTCATGTCAAACTTTAGTACTGAGTTCATTGAAGTTCATAGTAGTGGAGAACGCACACTGCAATTTGTAATATCAATCCAACTACGTAGGGGTCAGTATCCAGTCTTACCAGATGCTGCTGAGTGAAAGAAAGAAAATTTATTTATTTGGCACATACAGATACACACAATGTAGATATAAATAAAACGAAACTTTAATTTTGAGACAATAATATTGTGTGACCTGCGGCTATGCCAAATAGGTCCAGTTCAGCAAAATGCTAGACAACTAGGAGTGCACTTACTATACGTGAAGCGCCTCCCTATCTCTGAAGGACACGGCGTTCAACGCACAAAAACGTTTTATACGGTTTATGTGTGGGGCAACGTTTAAAAAAAAAAATGTTTGGCTTGCAAATTACTGACAGTTGCAAACCAATGTTTATAAAGCACAGAATTCTAACACTTCTGTCACTTTACATATTAGATTTAAAAGAGTGTCCGTGGAGTTTCTTGCACATTCTTCTCCATAGAGATCTATGCTTTGGAATGTGCAGATAGCTTCACCTCTTTCGACTTGACAATTCAAAAGTGCCTGTACAGGGTTTAATTGAAATAAATGCTTTCAATTTTTTTGAATTTTAGAAATATCACTATTTGTAAAATCATATTTTTCCCAAAAATAATAATACAGGTGTATTATTATTTTTGGGAAAAATATGGATGAGACATAGGCATGAGAAGTACAGATTTTTGGTGCAATCAATCTCCGCCAAAACAGCATTTCTAAGAAAGAGTGTAATATGCATGGCTCCAACAATTTATAGTAAAATTCCTAATTCCATAAAGATAATGAATATTAGTTAATTTAAGTAAGACTGAACTAAAAAAAAATGCTACTTAGTAAGGGTTATTATAATGTTGCGGAGTTTTTAAATGAAAAATTTTGAATCTTGACTATTTTCATTCAATGTAATTATTCTATTTCTATGTATTGTCTGTATTGACCGTAATTGAATTAATTGAATTTTGATTTGACTGAATTTTTAATATTTTCAAATGTTTTTTTTGAATAATTTTGTACACCCATTACAACAAAACATGTTGAAATGTATTGAGTTTATCTCCATCTTAACATACACATGTTTATACAAATAAATGATCTTATCTTATCTTATCTATGGAGGCTTTGCTAGGGTTATATAAATATCAAGATTATCTGACTAACATTTTTTCTTGCTCCATATAAAATACAGCAGCGCCCAGCGGTTTTACCCGCGTAGTTCCCGTTCCCGTGGGAATATGGGGATAAAATATAGCCTATGTTACTCAGGGTGAATGTAGCTTTCTAATGGTGAAAGAATTTTTGAAATTGGTCTAGTAGTTTTTTAATTTATTCATTACATACAAAAATACAAATCTTTCCTCTTTATAATATTAGTATAGACTTGTGTTCAGCTGTAACCAGTGAGACAAATAGGCAGGCATATTGATTGAAATCTTACTATCTAATTTTTCAGAATAATGGAAGCAGAGGTGGAAGAAGTAGTAATAAAATGTGAAGTCATCGAGATATCTGATGCTGACGAAGAAGAATATGAGAACAATAAGAAAAAGAAGTACTAAAAACCTTTTTTTACAAGTTTTTATTTAACATTTCAGTGCCCAGAACTCAGCATAGTCAAACAATAATTTGTTTCTGTGCCCATGACTCGCTTTATATAAGGACTAGTTATGGGCGAAAACAAATTACTGATCACCAGTGGCCGGCTTAGGTAGATTGATTTGGGGTCAATAACCTGAAACGTAGATATTAATATGGACATGCTTCCGAGATTCCGGGATCTTAGTTTTTTCCGGAATTTCAAAATTGTTAACAATTGTGTAGGATGATGAATTATCAGCACTCGCTAATGCGCGCGGCTTCGCCCGCGAGGATTTCGAAAATAGTTGTAGTTATTCCCGCCGTATTAATAAAACGTTTTATTAGCTTCCTAAAAAAGTAAATTTATTTATACGAGTAAAATCCATACATTCAAAAATATTTAATTCAATCCCGTAAGTACTTACTGAAGTAAAATCCCGGGAAAAAGGCTTATCCATATTATGATTTCTACGAAAATTCGTGATACAAGTACATAAAATCAATCTACCTATTCCGACCAAATAGCTGATCACCCAAAGTGTCATTTAGTTTGTATGTGTCACAACTGCCCTGATTTTATTTTATCATATTTTCGTGGTTGAACGAAAACTCCCGGAACCCGAGGAGCTCGTGGCTAAAGACTAACAGCCGCACGAGTCGATCTTTAAGGTTAAACAACGCTTGCCAAGGTTGGTCTGTGGATGGTCACCCATTCACAGACCAACCTTGTCAAGCGTATCTAAACATACCGAGTTTTCTCCGTGCCTCGGAAAGCACGTTAAGCCGTTGGTCCCGGATGTCATTTGTAGATCTTTGACAGTCGTTACGGATTGTCAGAAGCCAGTAAATCTGACTCCAGTCTTGCCAAGAAGTACCTTATTACCCATTTAATGGGTTGTAGAGGTCTGGTAAGCAGCCGCTCTACGTAAAATACTGGTATTCGGGTGAATCCGGTTTGACTGGAAGCCGAGCCCAATATAGTTGGGAAAAGTATAGTTGCAGTTCAGTTTATCGAAATATAATTATATTACGAAAATATTGGACACGTATTTTTTTCTTTTTTCACGTAAATGAAAAACGAAGACGATACAGTGCGTTGAATACTCGCGTGACGTCACTACTCGCTACAATTTTTACCACGACGTGACGTCACAAGTCCCACTCCTGATCTTTGATGCTTTTTATCTTTGTCAATTTTATAGAATTGACAAAGCAAAAAATACGTGTCCAATATTTTTTTGTTTAGTCAAATCTATAAAAATTGAATTGCATTCCTATATTTTTTGTAAATCTATCTGACGGACTATTACAAAAGCCGTAATTTCACAAAATACCGCGTGAAATTTTAAGTTTGATTTTTAGTCAACTACCCTATTTCCTAACAACGTACAATTTAATTTTCAGACGAATAAGAAAACGCACCGTACCAAAAGAGAGATCAAACTGTGAGCACTGTCCAAAAACCTTCGCCACGCGTTACGAACTAAAAAAACACATACGAACACACACCGGCGAACGGCCATACATGTGTCCTATATGCGGGAAGACTTACACACAGCTGGGCCACCTCAGCATACACCAGCTCTCCCACGAAGGCATAAAGAACTTCGGCTGCGGGGAATGTGGGGCCTCTTTCTACCGCAAAGCGGATTTGGACCGCCACGAGAAAATTCATCTGGGTATAAAACCTCATGTGTGTGAGATATGTTCTAAATCTTTTACGCAGAAGAATAATTTGGTTATGCACGTCAAAATGCATGTCGGTGATCGTGCCCATCAATGTACGGTGTGCAATAAGAGATTTATGACTCGAAGTAAATTAATGTTGCATTCTAAGAGGCATGATAAAGATAAGAAAGTTAAGAACGAATTGGACACTGTTATGGATGAGGATGTTGTTGTTGGATGACTTAATTCAAAGAATAAGCTTTTGATTTTCCCTCGTTATTCGGAAGGTGAGTGAAAATTATCAGCCCCCCCCTAGCCAAGTTACAATCGGTGACGCCTCGTATCAGCAACTGTAGAAAACGATAAGTTGGTAGCCATGTTGACCTGCGCCTGAGTCGGCCGCTCGTTCTACAATGTCTTTAGAAAAACTACCTATTCTTTAGTCTATGGCGAGCGTTCCTTTAAACGTCAAAAAGGTTTAAAACTTAAACAATTAAGTTTAAATATTTTAACAAAGGATGTAGCGTTGAACATTGTAGAAACGATAACAATTCATTCTATCATTTTGAACGATGTGAACTTGGCTACGAATTGTCTATTCGTTTGTTCTAACCACGTGACTTAAAGTTGAGATGATTTCATTCCCATACATTTGATTTGTTTTCGACTAGCGTTAACGATTGCAGATTATCAACTAGGCTAGGCTGGGATGTTATGGATACTATATTTCGGACCCGTTAGCTGACTCGCGTAATTTCGTCTCCCTCACATAAAAAAAGAAAAAAATAAAACCGTTTTTACAACATTTTTCACTGATGCTACGCTCCTATTGGTCGTGGCTTTATGTTATATATAGCCTTATCTGTACTAATATTATAAAGAGGAAAGATTTGATTGTTTGTTTGTATTGAATAGGCTTCGGAAACTACTGAACCGATTTGAAAAATTCTTTCACTGATGGGAAGATACACTATCCCCCAGGACTCGAGTGTTTAAGCCCTGTAAGTCATTTACTCCACTCCACTTGACTTGACTGTGAGTTAAATTTTCTGTTGATCAGAAATTCAGGTATACTCCCAATGGCCACCACTAAAACAGGCACCAGTGGTGGCCGTTAGAACAGTGCATAATTTTTTGTCCCAACGGCCATCAGAACGTTGGAACATTCCAAATAATATTTGTCTCAACGGCCACCACTAATAAATAGTAAAATGAATGAAATAATATTTAGTAGTAAAGCGAATAAAATGACTAGTCACAAATTGTTGAATTAACATTATCTAGAAATTCACCAGATATATGTAGTTAAATTATAGGTACATTTGCTATAGTTAAATTACATTGGTTACAAAACACTGAAAATAAATATTATTTTTAATGTCTCAAAGTCCGCCACTGGTGGCCCTTGGGACAATAATTAATGAGTTATTCTAACGGCCACTACCTACTGGTGCCTGTTTTAGTGGTGGCCGTTTGGTATACTGAAATTCAGGGGGGGGGGAGTCACCGCGGCCCTGGAACGCAAAGGGCACAAGAAGGAACACGGGTGGGTTTTAGTCAGTAAGAGTCTGACACTCTCTTCCGCTCCGCCCAGAGCGGGAGAAGTCATTTGATGATTTCCCATCCAGAAAAAAAAAGAAAAAAAAGGGGAGTATAGGGGGAAGGGAGACAGAGCTATGCTAAAAACGTATAGCGCTATCCCTTTTTCGCAACGGAATCATGATGGCATTGGCACGTCATGGCTAAGAGGGGCAGAAACTGACAGCCTTATTACATAATACCCAAATGAAAGAATTTTGTGATTTCAACAGAATTTCATTGCGTGTTTTACGTAGTTGATCATGCATGATGCAATGGATCTAGAATTCCTTTCGATTGTGGAAGCGCAAGAGTATTTATGAGTTACGCAATTGGGGTGCCAGTAATTGTGGTAAATCCTATTTTACCTGTATTATACTGCATCATAAGAAAAAGGATATATCTACACAAAACGAATTAACCGATTTCCAACATTAAGAAATTCGCTTAAGGTCAAAAATCGATAGACACGTTCTATAATTCTTATGACCGCAGTATAAACTAACAGCGCTTTTGGGTTTCATCCTCATAGTTTCTGTTCCCATGGGAATACGGGGATAAAACATAGCCTATGTTACTCGCTGATAACATAGCTTTCCATTTGTGATATGACAAAAATATTAAAATCGGTCCAGCAGTTTCTGAGCTTGTGCGGTACAAACAAACAAATCTTTCCTCTTTATAATATTATTATGTACTAGCTTTTGTCTGCGACTTTGTACGACTGGTACTTAAAATCTAGTATTTGTAAGTGGTAAAATGTAGCCTATATTTTAAGTTAGGCATCTAGCAGTAGACGGGTGAAAACTGCGTTTTAATTCATGCAGCAGTTTTTGCGTGATGAGCGTACAAACATACAGACAGAAAAGCAGACAGACATACAAAAAATCGTAAAAACTGTTTTTTCTTCTATTGTTTTAATAAAGACAGCCCATATTATTATTATTTTCAATATCTTCAATGTACAGGCATCGGCCTGTTAAAATATATTTTTTGTATGGTATTTGTATAGATACGAAAATGACTTTCTTTGTATGCTACGCTAAAATCGCGGGACCGATTTTGATGAGTATTGTATTTGACTAATAGAAATCTATCTAACGGACTAATTAGTTTTTTTTTGTCAAGTACCCTATTTTGGTATAGAGAAGATGGAAGCCAGGAGAGGGTTATACATATGACAGTTTCTTTAAAAAAAAATATATATATATTAATGCGAGCGAAGCTGTGGCAAAAATCTAGTTGATAACAAAGATCAATTATCTAAACTTAGATAACGTTTTCAGTTATTTAGACATAATCCGCAAAAGTTTGCTTTGTAAATATTTGAATAGCGAGGGTATACAATTGTTCTGTGAAAAGTTAATGTAATATTAAGTAGGTATAAAACTGGTAACAGAATAAACCTCTTAAGAGCATAATTATACGCCAAACGGCATTTCATACAAATTTTCAAGTCGTTAATTTCCGAAATGACTGAACCGATTTTAATGAAACTTCACACATATAAGGAGGATACATAGGTCTAAAAAGTTAGTTGAAAACATTTTCGATAAATAGAAAGAGACAAATATAAATTTCCAGTTATCTTTTTTTTAATATTTACAGTAGGTATTTAAAAAGACATTTCGAAAATGTTTTTAACTAAATTTTTAGACTTATCCTGCTTATGTGTGTGAGGTTTCATTAAAATCGGTTCAGTCATTTCGCAAAATAGTGACTTTAGTATGAAGTGCCATACGGCGTACACGCTCTTAAGGGGTCATTGTACTCATCATTATGAACAACTTTTCATAATCATAATCAGCCTTTTAACGTTCCCACTGCTGGGACACAGGCCTCTCTCTAGGAGAGGGAATGGGCCGTAATCCAGCACGCGGGCCCAGTGCGGGTTGGTGAATGTCACATGTCTTCGAATTTTTGGTTCTAGGACATGCCGGTTTCCTCACGATGTTTTCCTTCACCGTTTTTTGAGCAGTGTTGATGAAAGAAATTACACAAAGTAATGCGCCTGGCTGGGTTTGAACCCGCGACCTACAATTTTTAAGTCGGGGCCGCTACCACTCGGCCACCACTGCTCTCAACAACTTTCACTATGGGACAAATAAACTTGACTGCTTCCCTACCTTTAAGTGCGCAATTCGACCAAATATATTAAAGTAGGTACTTATTTTTTTTAATAAGATTTCGTGGTTGGTCCCATAGTAAAAGTTGTTCACATAATGATGAGTACAATGACCCTATTTCAGTGATTGCGTTTAGAATAAACGTTATAGTTTATATTTGGTGGGAGGAAATCCACACACGGCCTATCAAACTAGGAATTCAGAACATAACAATGGTCCCCAAGAGTTGTTTTTTGCTTTTTCGATGTCTTCCTGTTTCTTGAAATTTTGACTGCAGTTTTTAAATTTTCCTTCCATATGTATGTTTTACAACTTCTTGCCTATAAGTTTCTATGTAGCCTTATTAAAATTTGTATGTAATTTTAGCATCTGGTGTTTTTAAATTGGCTGTTGGTCCAAGCTAGCTGGTATGTGGTACGTTCAATGTATGTGGGATACCAAAAAAATGTGGGCTAGAGTACTCACAAATTTTGCTAGTAAGGTCTTGGGGCTCTGGGATATTAGTTCATAAATGATATTTATTTTGTAAGTAGGTTAAACATAACTCTTTTACATGTCAAATATTTCTGGTCATTTTAAGCTAGATGACGCCGGTGTTTCCTAGCCGAATACCCTGAGAAGAAACACCGAAACAAACTCAGAGGTCAAAGTCTCTTTTAAGTCCATAAAATCCGTATGCATGTATCCATAAGCGATTTTGTTACCCGAGGAAATGCGGTGAGGTCCGGATGAAGATATTATTCTTCCCTATTACAAGAGGTTTAAGGTGTGCTTACACGGGCAATTTAAATTTATCAATGAGGGTTTCCTGAAATGAAATGACGCGTCACCAGGTGGCAGCACGGCGGCGTCTGGTTCAGCCACCTGTCACCTGTCAAATCACTAACGTTTTCTGTCATTTTTAAATTAATATTTAACGTCGTGTTTATGCCAAAATCATTTATTGAATGTAGAGGACCACTCTCCTTATAGGGAACGTGTAGAAACTATAGGTGGCAGCACAGACGCGTCAATGTCAAATATATTTTACTTATAAGTTTCAAATTTGCAACGCTAGATGGCACAGTCTACTTCGTGCATGTTCCCTATGTGGTGCCAAGTGCTGGCGTAACGTTTCCTCATTATAAGAAATACTGAGATGTCAAAAAATATCAAGTAACTTACGGTAACTGTAGGAAACCTTATTTGGTGAAATGTTTTGCAATGAAAATGTCGCAGTATGGAGTAACTTCAAAACTAGGCAATACTCTCCTAAACTAGTAATTTAATTGAAAAATTAAACAAAACATAGAGAGAGCAGTATGGAATATAATATGGAGCAATTAAAAACAATATTGTTGAAAAAATGGTCGCATTATAATGAAATTGTTGTATTAATTGCTCCAGATTGATTCACACGTGTTGCCGAGCAATAATTGCTCAGAAATTGCCAGTGAGAACGCTGCTTTAGTAAAAAAAAAAACAAAACATAGAGAGCAATATGGAATGATGGAGCAATGACAAACAATATTAACGGAAAAAATAGTAGTATTTTATTGAAGTTGCTGCAGATTGCTCCATACGTTTTGCCGAGCAATATCACTGCGTTACACGATTTTGGTACCCGCTTAACTGATAGGTGATTTAAAAAGCTAATGAGTCATAGAAAAAATATCGCAAACATTTATGGTTTCCATCACGTCTAGTTTTTTTTTTAAATCACTTAAAATAATTAAATTGAATAAATTGTAACTATAAAAATAAAACGAAATAATACAGTAACTTCTACTTAATTTCAATATTAAAAAAAAACAAAGGTATTTTAAATTTTTAGCATTATTTATTGGTACATTCTCCAGGATAGAAAATGTGACGTGATAGGAAGAAAATAAGTATAAAATATTGTTATACAATAGACATGAATACGAAAAAATATTATTCAAAGGGGGCACTAAAATTCATTTTTATTTGTAACTCAGTGTTGCTCAAATTGCTCATAAAATTGCCCGTGTAAGCGCATCTTTAATAAAAGTGTTTAAATGTGGGTATCCTATAGATATATCTTTGCCTAACACTATTTTGTATTTCTTTTTTGTATAGGAAATCATCAAATGACTCCTTCCGCTCTGGACGAAGCGGGATATCAGACTCATACTGCCTTACAGCCCATTCATTTTCTTCCGAATGCCTTTTGCGTTCCAGCAGCTCTACCATGACGTCTTAAATCCATCATGATGTGTGTGAGGGAAAGGGATAGTGCTATTCGTCTTGTGTAACTCCATCTCTCTCTGACACAGGAATCATGATGGATTTAAGACGTCATGTTAGGGCAGCTGGTTTTTTTATTTTAAAACGTCGAACATTGTGTTCAATTTAAGTTTTCCAAAATGTATGACATGATACCTTGAGTTTAATTTTTTTTAGGGAGTTAATCATGAAAGTATACAAATATATTGCACGTCCGGTGGAATACTGTAACTTTTGTAATATTTTGAAAAATGAACTATAACGCCATCTAAATATAAGTGACTGACTGGCATAGTGATCTATCAACGCACAGCCCAAACCACTGAACGGATCGGGCTGAAATTTGGCATGCAGGTAGATGTTATGGCGTAGGCATCCGCTAAGAAAGGATTTTGATTAATTATATCCCCAAGGGGATAAAATAGGGGATGAAAGTTTGTATGAAACTTTGTCAATTTTAAACCAGCAAGGCCGAGGTGACTCTTTCTAAAAATACTACGACCTGCCTAACCTTTCGGGAAAAACAGGCGTGATATTATGGTTATGATAATAATGATTTAGAGAACTCCAAAATTTTGTTATTATAAATAGTTTACCTATCTTTAATTCCTCTTCCAGCCGTAGTGGCGCTAGTGTGACTTCCCTATGAATGTTTTATAAAACAACATAAGTAGCTTATATTTTTAGTGAATGTTTTATAAAACAATGCGTATCTTACTATTTTAGGTCAATTCTGAGTAAATTATGTTTCGAATGTTATTTTGTAAGTACTTCTAATATATGTAATTGTACATAAGTATTGTGTTTTTTTTTTGCAAATAAATTTGAAAACATTCCAGAATTATGTTTGTTTTATTATTTACATGCTTTACAAGTGGAAATAGAATATTTGGAGGCATGTGACGAAAATTTGTCATTGCAGACTTTGTAGTCCGCCTCGGCAGCAATAACAAATGTGTTGTGAATGCGCGTATCAACGCCTTTTTCTAACACATTCGAAAGCATAGTACAAAATTTGATAAACATAATATTTAGATCCAAAATACTGGAAGAAACGGCTCGCGGATTTATTTCGTGCACCAGGTTAGTTTTTCGTGTGTGTTAATCGGAGCCCAGTTTGATATATATTATGTACTTAGATACATGCGGAAATTTAGATGAACCAATTTTAGTAACGAACGGCTGATCGGGCCTGGATGAAATTTCGCAAAGAAAGAAAACAAGTTTATTTGGAACGCACAGATAGATACAAAATAAAATTAAAGATAGATTTATAGTCTGGAAAAACACATACATAAAAGACTGACTCGACTGACTGAGGGGTTCTGAAGCCGGGGTTATATTACTGTGTTGTGCCACAAAGGTATGAATAGATTCATTTCAATGTGGTCTCCCAAAACGACACAGTAATGTAAAACTAGCTTTATTATGTACTTAGCTGCTGCCCGCGACTTCGTCCCCGTGGAATCCCCGATTTTAAAACATTCTTTATCGCTGTTCCGCTCCTATTGGCTTAAGCGTGATGATATATAGCCTAAAGCCTTCCTCGATAAATGGTCTATTCAACCCACAAATAATTTTTCAATTCGAACCAGTAGTTCCTGAGATTAGCGCGTTCAAACAAACAAACTCTTCAGCTTTATAATATTAGTATAGATTTCTGTGTAGAAAGACGTAGGTACGAGGCTTCGCGTAGCGTGTGCTACGAAATTGCTACTTAATATCGACTTTGAATGAAGAGAAAATCTGACTAGCCTTTTCCCAACTATATTGGGGTCGGCTCCCAGTCATACCGGATTCAGCTGAATACCAGTATTTTACCTGGAGCGGCTGCCTACCAGACCTCCAAAACCCATTAACTGGGTAACACGGTACTTCTTGGCAAGATTGGAGTCAGATTTACTGGCTTCTGGCAATCCGTAACGACTGCCAAAGATCTACAAATGACAGCCGGGACCAACGGCTTAACGTGCTTTCTGAGGCACGGAGGAAACTCGGTACCTATATTAAGTTGCTCACCCATCCACAGACCAACCTTGGCAAGCGTTGCTTAACCTTGAAGGTCGACCCGTGCGGCTGTAGTCTTTAGCCATGAGCTCCTCACACTGATTGTACATAGCGTGAGCTACGAAAAAGCTACGGGTTTCGCGTGGTGAGTGCTACGAAAATGCTTCGTGGTGTCGCCTAGCATGTGCTACGAAAACACCAGGTGGAATGGCGTAGCGATGTTGCGATGAATACGATACGAAACTTCGTGTAGTGAGTGCTATGAAAAAGCTACAAGGTTTCACGTAGTGAGTGCTTCGATACCACTACGAGGCTTTCATAGCGAGTGCTACGAAAAAGCTACGAGGTTTCACGTAGTGAGTGCTACGATATCGCTACGAGGCCTTCATATCGAGTGCTACGAAAAAGCTACGAGGATTCACGTAGCAGTCGCTACATACTGCTATTAGGATTCGCGTAGCCAGTGCTACGATACCGCTACGAGGCTTTCATGAATGCTACGAAATGCTACGAGGATTCACGTAGCAATCGCTACATCCTATCTATCTATTCGGGTTGTGGTTTCCGCACTTAGTCCTAATATTGGACCATTGTGCGTGAGCCATGGCGGCCGTCATTCCAACCAGCCGACCTCCCTCCAGAAGCAGATCAGTCCACTCAGTCTGTTCAGCATCTCTGCAAGTGAGCTCGGTGTCCCCATTGTATGCCTTCGTATCTCGGCCACACCCGTGCACTCGAGGAGCACATGCGACACCGTTTCCTCCTCCTCCATGCATGCTCTGCACAGAGGACTGTCTGTGATGCCTATCGTGTGTAGGTGTTTGTTCAGTGAGCAGTGTCCGGTGATGGTCCCCGCCACCATTCGCAGGCTGCTTCTATCCATGCGCAGAAGGCGCCTGGTCAGTTTCCAGTCCAGGGTTGGCATAAACTCCTTGGACTGCCTGCAGCCAGATACCGAAGACCACCATCGTTCTGCTTGTGTGTGTGTGTGTTCTCGTAGCCATGTGCGTAGCTGAGTGAAAGGGAGTGGAACTATGGGTTCGGGCCCAACAGCCACCGCTCCAGATCCCCTTCTAGCCAGCTCATCGGCCGCATCGTTTCCTAGTGATCCGCTGTGTCCCTTTATCCACTGCAGCGTCACGGTGTTGCGGTTACTCACCGTGACACGTTCTAGGGCGTTGTGGCATTCTTGTATGAGTTTCGAGGTAGTATAGTTCTTATCTAGTGATTGTAGTACTGAGGCGCTGTCGGAGAGTATACGAATGTGAGTATCCATAACTCTCCTGGCATGGACCGCCAGGATGATAGCTACACATTCCGCCTGATAGACGGTGTTGAGCTTTCCTAGTGGTCTGGATATCTTAATATTGAGGTCGATGGAGTAAACTCCAGCTCCAGTTCCGGTGCTTGTTTTTGACCCATCAGTGTAAATTCTCAGCTCTTTGAGACCTGAGTGGTCTTGTGGTTCTTGTGTGAGCACTATGTGGTAGTGCTTTTGGAAATAATGCATTTTTTGAGCCTTATCGTTGGATGATGTCATCATGGGTTGTCGTTTGACAGCATCTTCCATGATTCGCGTGTGTTTGATTCTGGAGTCTGTTCCTAAAGTGCCCAGCGTGCTAAGTCTGAAGGCCGCTAGGGCCGCCTCCTCTCGTACTATTAGGTGGAGAGGTGGTAGCCCCAGCATAGCCTGCAAAGCCGCAGTGGGTGCTGTTCTCATGCTGCTAGTGATTGCCACGCAGGCAAGTCGCTGCAACTTCTCAAGATCCTTTTGTGTCGTGCTCAAGTCGGTCCTGGGCCACCAGACTAGAGAGCCATAAGTGATTATTGGTCTGATGACTGTGGTGTATAGCCAGTGAGTTGTATTGGGGCTAATGCCCCAATTTTTTCCCAGCATGCGTTTGCATTGCCACATGCATAGGCTGGCTTTTTTTGTGATGTATTCAGTGTGCTTTGCCCAGTTCAGCTGCTTGTCCAAATAGATACCCAGGTATTTGGTTCCAGTTGAGAGGCTTAGAGTAGTGCCGAAGAACCGTGGTAGTTCTAAGGTCGGCAGTTTTCTCTTTTTGGTAAAGAGAACGAGTTCTGTTTTGGTGGGGTTGACTGTCAGCTGATATTCTTGACACCAGTCCTCTACTATTTTCAAGGCCTGGCGCATGAGGTTGCACAGCGTGTTTTCGTGTTTGCCATTTATTATTATGGTTATGTCATCTGCGTAGCCAACGGTAAAGTATCCTTTATCGTTGAGTTTTTTGAGTAAGCTATCTGCAACAAGGTTCCATAATAGTGGTGAAAGGACACCACCTTGGGGGCAGCCTTTCGCTACAATGGCCCTCTTTGTGTCATTTATGGTGACTTGTACAGCTCTTTGCTTGAGCATGTTTGTGATCCAGCCACTCAGGGTCGTGTTCACGCCATGCTCTCCAAGGGCTGTGTTGATGCTCTGGAATGTGGTTTTGTCAAAGGCGCCCTCGATGTCAATGAAGACAGCTAGTGAGGAGCATTTCTGGTCAAACGCGCATTCGATCTTCGAGACCACGGCATGCAGTGCAGACTCTGTTGATTTCCCCGCGGAGTATGCGTGTTGTTGTCTGTGAAGCGGGTATTGGCGCAGGGGTCCATCCCGAATGTATCTGTCACAGAGCCTCTCCAGGGTTTTCAGTAGGAAGGATGTTAGACTTATTGGTCTGTATGCTTTGGGTTGTGTATAGTCCGTTTTGCCAGGCTTTGGGATGAAAATGACTTTCACCTCACGCCATGACAGCGGTACGTATCCGTGCGCTATGCAAGCCTGGTAGATGTCTAGTAACCAAGGTGTTAGGGTGCTCTCTCCCCATTGTAATAGTGCTGGGAAGATGCCATCTAAACCTGCGGATTTGTACGGTTGGAACGTCTTTATGGCCCATGCTATCCGTTCTTCTGTCACCAAGTTACGGGCTATAGACCAATCTTGATCGTCAGGGGTCCGTCCCGGTTCGCTCGCCCATGTTCTGTCCTCTAGGAGGTTACAGTCCGGGAAGTGCGTTTCGAGAAGAACCCTGCTGGTCTCTTGATCTGTTTGTGTGTAAGTGTTATCGGTTTTTTTCAGTGTGCCCAGCGTGCGATCCTGTTCGGTTGATAGAATCTTCCTTACACGTGTCGCTTCGCTGTTCGATTCAATGGATTCACAGAAATTCCGCCAGGCAGTTCTTCTGGCGGCTCTGATCTGTTTCTTGAAGATGTATTGGGTTGCTTTGTATGTCTCCCAGTCTTCTGGAAGTCTCGTATTTTTTGCTCTGTTGAATTGTTTGCGTTCGTACTTCTGAGTTTGTTAAGTTCGGCGTTCCACCAAGGGTTGCCCTTACCGTTGGTGTGTGGTGCCCTTAGTTTGCAGCACGAATGATATGCTTCGGTTATGTAGTCGGTTAGTTTTGTTACGGTGTTTTCTAGTTCTGTGAGGTCCGTTATTGGAGTTTGGTGCTTTAGGTGCCTTGCTAGCAAGGAAGCCAGGAGGCGTTTAAAGTCGGGTATGTTTGTTCGGCGAGGATTACGCCTGGGTGCGGGTTTTTTTGTGTTGGCAATTAGTGTGAAGCGAATTCTCCTGTGGTCAGAACAGGAGGGTTCGTCAGTTACTCGCCATTCTGAAATAAACTTTGTCGCGTTTTCTGTGGCTAGTGTTAGGTCTATAATCGTTTGTCCTCTGGCAGTGACCCAAGTGGGTTCAGAGCCACGGTTTACGATGTTGAGATTTGTCGAAAATAAGTATGTGGATAATGCCTCACCCCTGGTGTTCGGTACTTCACTGCCCCATAGTGGGTGATGAGCATTGGAGTCAGTGCAGATGATCAGGTCCAGGTTGGCGTTTTCGCAGTGTCGGACCAAATCAGCCATCTCCTTCGGTGGGCAGTTCTCTTCGTCTCCTGGCATGTACACCGAGGCTAATACCAGGTCTGGGATATCTCGGTCAGTTTGGAGCCTGATCGCTGTCAGGTCTCTGGAACAGAATTGGGTCAGTGGCGTAGCGGGTACGTCTTTAGGTGAGTATATACAGGTTCGTGGTCTGTTTGTGTTGTTTGTATTTAGTATTAATTTACCTCCGATATTACCAAGGCCGCATATCCTGTTGCTTCTGATCCACGGCTCTTGTATAAGTGCGATTGTTCGTGGTTTCACCTCCAGCGCCCTGCGCAGGCTAGCCGTGGCAGTTTGGCTATGCTGAAGGTTTGTTTGTATTATGTGGATGGTGTTAGGTGTGGTTGACGGGGTGATTGAGTTAGGAGGAGACGGATCCATCGGATAGTGTGTCCTCCTCCTCCATTCTGGGCCAATTGTCGCGAGTCGGCGAGGATGCGAGCAGCGCAGCTGTCCACCCGGGTGATGTGGGTGGTGCAGAGTTTGTCTCTGCATCGGCCATCGCCGCCCTTGCCATCTCTTCCTCTAGCCGAGCCATGTCACGGTCGTCAGTCTGGGTCGGTTCCGTGTCTTTCGTCTCAGTGTCAGTCTTGACGTCAGAGGGCTGGGTCTTGGGAAAGAAACGGACGTATATGGACCCAAGCAGGTACGATATACGCCGCTCCCGTCCCAAGACCTTTTCAACCTCATCGGTCGGGATACCCAGGGTCAGGTATGTCCCGTGGTTATCCCCACCGACGGAAGTTGCCCTATACAGCGACCACCTACCTATGTCATACCAAGTGTTCTGACGGATCAGAACACTCTGGAGATGCACTATGTCCCCATTATAACCGGGAACGAATAGCGCAGCTCGGACACGGGTAGGTATGTCTGTCTGTCTCATGACGGTCAGAGTCAGGTCAGTCTCAGGGAGTCTTATTCTGGGCGCATTCAGAGTCAGCCAAGTCAGGGCGTTGTCGTCCTCGCACCACATCTGCACGGTGCCGTCCGCTACCCTGGGGTAACCGCGGAAGGCCGGGAGTGGTTTGGTTCGGTCGGTCTCCATGACTAGCCTCTCTAGTTCAGTCCGTACGTAAGTCGCTTCGGTCACTGTCAGGTCTCTGGACGGGGGGGGGAAGCAGATCGCTACGGAGAGCCGCGCCGGGATATCCTTTGTGGCCCGCGCGTAGGTTCTCTGCTCCCCTTGAGCGGCCTGGGTCCTCACACGTTTCGGGTTTCCCTGAAGCGTACTCGGCGAGGCCGTATCGTCCGGGCGTTCCCTCTTTGCCGCCCCCAAGCCGCTAGGCCCGGGTTGTGGTTCAGAGGCACCCGGACGAGTATGGGACGCCGGGTCTCCCCTGTGCGGGGCCCGGAGCCGCTTGCCCCTCGCCCTCCTTCGTGGTGGTCTTACTGTGTCTGGTCTGGGTCGGTCCTGGTTCGGGCTTTCTGCTCCGGTGGATTCCAACGTTTCCAGGGATTTTTCGCGCTGGGTTTCCCCTTCGCGGACTCGTCCCTGGTTACGCGTTTCCGCGTCCGGCCGTTTTTCGCGCTGGGTTGCCCCTTCGCGGACTCGCGGCTGGTCGCGTACTTGCTCTGCAGCAGCCGTCTGCGCGCCGCTCCGGCTATTGCCTTCGCGGGCTGCGTGCATCTGGCCGCTGTTTTTCCTTTCCCCAGCTAAGGCTTTTTCGCGCTTATGCATGCGTACTTCGCCCGCCGAGGTCGGGATAGAACCACCTGAACCGGCAGCCTTCCCCACGTCTTTCTGGTCAGAGTCGGGGTTGTTTTTGAAGCTGTTCCGAACAATGCTCTGTTGCCAGGCACTGGTGGAAGGCTTCGTCTGTGTCAGTAGTGGCGCGTGTGCCGCAGCCGATGTCAGGGTAGTGGGCGCGTGTACCGCAGCCGATGTTTGGGTAGTGGGCGCGTGTACCGCAGCCGAGTCTGTGTGTGTTGTTGTTTGTGGCGCTGTGACAGCAGCCTGTCGCGCTGAAGGCGCGGCATCATTGGGCAGTAGGTTGCCCCCTCCCAGAATACGATGGGGCTGACCGACGAGTCGGCATGGGATTCCCCGGCTTGGCCGGGACCCACCTGGGTAGTTATTTTTACTTTCTGCTTCATGATGGTGGTTTGGTTGTTGGGCTTTTTTGGAATCGAGGTTGCCCCTCCTCTGGACCGACAGGAGTGTAGGAGAAGGAGGGAATGAAGGTTGGAGTGGGTGAGTTGAAGGAAGTAGGGTGCTGGGATAACCCTAGGCCTTGGATTTTGGCTTTCGGGAAACTTCTCTTGTCCGGAGTCTCAGTCGAGACACTCCGACTGAGGGATCGACCCCGAGTAGTCGGGTGGCGGTCCCCCAGCCGGAGCTGGGCTATCCGCAACCCGCCCACCCGCTCGGTTGCATGAGAAGACCTGCCTGGCGGTCTGTGCTGTCCCCCCGTGTGGGTACGTATACCCCCGCGTTGGGACAACTCAGCCGAGCCCCGAGCAATCGCTACATACTGCAACGAGGATTTGCGTAGCAAGTGTTACGAAAACACCAAGAGTTTTCGCTTTTTTTTAATAAATTTAAAAAAAATGACTTGATCGAATCATTCACCTTGTTGTTCACTCAAATTACCGAGATTTCCTGGAAATTGTTCTAAATGGCCGTGCAAGAGTGTGCTTTGATGCTCAAGTCGCTGGAAGTGAGACAGAAACTCTTCAACACGCCTAACGCAATCATCACTTGGCCTTACTGGCTTGGCCTTGGCTTTTTTGGCTTCTTCTGGGTATGCTCATTCCATATTGTCGAGTTTGTCTCTGTCTCCTGTGACCTAGACTAGAGTCAAGAGCAAATCCATTTCACAAGAAAAAAAAAACACTCCTCTTAGTGCCTACAAAACTTTAAGCCACCATAACGAACATTAAACTGTTGAAGTAAGGATCATTAATCAATTTGCTAATCTATGGAAACGTGAGGAAACCGGCATGTCCTAGAACCAAAAATTCGAAGACAAGTGACATTCACACGCCCACGAGCCCGCGTGCTGGATGACGGCCCATTCCCTCTCCTAGAGAGGAGGCCTGTGTCCCAGCAGTGGGAACGTTAAAAGGCTGATTATGCTTATGCTTATGCCATCTATGGGGCCATCAAATACACCTTTTTATATGGATGGAAAATCATTAAATGACTTCTCCCGCTCTGGGCGGAGCGGAAGGGAGTGTCAGACTCTTACTGACGGAAACCTATCCTTTCCAATTTATATACACGGTGTTCCAGAAGTGCGTATTTAAGTAAGTCTTGTTCCGTGTCTGCTTGAGAGTAAAGTCAATATTAATATCTATTACATAAGTATCTTGGATATTTTTGCACGCAACCCTAATCTGTTTTCTGAAATAAAAGTAATCTAATAACTCCTTATAAAATTCGTCCAGCCGTTTTGTGAGATTATCCGTAAAAAATAGACAGATAAAAAACCAATGCGTTTTTTTTTCAATTTGTTTTATTTGTATAGAGTATTAATTTTGCTCGCGACGCCGTACGCGCTTACTCCGTTTTTCCCGTTCCAATAAACATTGTGGGAAATCCTTTCTTAGTGCTCTCTAACACTTCCCAAGGAAACTTTTTTTTTCTGGATGGGAAATCATCAAATGACTTCTCCCGCTCTGGGCGGAGCGGAAGGAAGTGTCAGACTCTTATTGACTAAAACCCACACATGATCCTTCTTGTGCCCTTTGCGTTCCAGGGCCGCGGTGACTCTTTCGAACAAATTCCGCAACCCTAGCAGGCACTGACCCTATGGGGCCCGTCTTCTTTGCTGACGGCTCTTTGAGGCGCGCGTGGAACACGACGCGCCGTCGACTCGGGCCTGGTTGCTATCGGACGGCGAGCCACCCATAGGCCCGTTCCCAAAGAACATACATGCCAAATTTTAGCTTTCTACGACCAGTAGTTTCGTCTGTGTGTTGTCTCTCTCTCTCACTCACTAAGTAAGTTAAAGTATTATATAGTTAGCATACCTATTGATGATTGATGATAAATGTATAAAAGATTTCACCCGCGTAGTTCCCGTTCTCGTGGGAATACGGGGATAAAATATAGCCTATGTTACGTAGCTTTCTAATGGTGAAAGATTTTTTGAAATCGGTCCAGTAGTTTTTGAGTTTATTTGTTACATACAAAAATACAAATCTTTCCACTTTATAATATTAGTATAGATGTACAGATTAATGACTGTGTCTACAAAATATAAACTAACTCGAGTCTGCCAAATGTGTTTAAGATGAACACTCAAAGAGCCAAAGACTTCTAAACCTTCCCCCTTACTTTTCAAATTCCAGTTCCAATTTATGTATATCACTATACTTATAGTATAAAACAATCAGTTGCATCCCGCTGTTTGTCTGTCCCTATGTATACTTACATCTTAAAATAGATAGAGTGATTTAAGAGGAAGGTTAATATGTATAATACATGCAAATTATAATAGAGAAAACATTGGTATCTAGATTGCACCCGAGCGAAGCCGGGGCGGGTCGCTAGTTAATAATATAAAGCTGAAGAGTTTGTTTTTTGTTTGAACGCGCTAATTTCAGGAACTACTGGTCCGATTTGAAAACTTCTTTCAGTTTTAGATAGCCCATTTATCGAGGAAGGCTAAAAGCTATATATCATCACGCTAAGACAAATAAGAGCGGAGCAGTCATGAAAAATGTGACACAAACGAAGTTGCGCGGATCAGCTAGTCTGTAGATATACATAAATCATGGAACAAATATGATACCGGATACATTTGAAGAACAGAAAGGAATTGCCTGTTATCACGGATAATCCTGTAGCTTGTATTATGTGGGACGCTTTTAAAGACTATTTGCATACTTCAGAGTGGTTCGTGACGTACTCGGATAGGAAGAAAGGTTTGTACATCTTTTGAAGTGCATATGACGACATTCAAGCTGAGCATATCCTTTACTTTAGAGAGCAGTGGTGGCCGAGTAGTAACGGCCCGACTTACGAATTGTAGGTCGCGGGTTCAAACCCAGTCAGGCGTATTACTTTGTGAAATTAATTTCATCACCACTGCTCTCAAAACGGTGAAGGAAAACATCGTGAGGAAACCGGCATGTCCTAGAACCAAAAATTCGAAGAAATGTGACATTCACCAACCCGCACTGGGCCAGCGTGGTGGATTACGGCCCATTCCCTCTCCTAGAGAGGAGGCCTGTGTCCCAGCAGTGGGAACGTTAAAAGGCTGATTATGCTATATCCTTTACTGGGTTCTGCCAGCGTTGCAAATAGACTCTGTTTCTGAAGGAATGTTCCTCCTTGACATGACTGTCTATCATCTACATCTCTCAATCTCGGATGTAGCTATTGGTGTCCGATAGCATCCAGGCCCGGGTCGACGGCGCGTCGTGTTCCACGCGCGCCTCAAAGAGCTGTCAGCAAAGAAGACCGGGCCCCATAGGATCAGTGTCTGCTAGGATGCAGGAATTTGTTCGAAAGAGTCACCGCAGCCCTGGAACGCAAAGGGCACAAGAAGGATCACGGGTGGGTTTTAGTCAGTAAGAGTCTGACACTCCCTTCCGCTCCGCCCAGAGCGGGAGAAGTCATTTGATGATTTCCCATCCAGAAAAAAAAAGGTATTGGATCGTCACCCATCCTCCGACGGACCTTGGCAAGCGTTGCTTAACCTAGAACATTGAACCCTGTATTATTTAGCCATGAGTTTCTCCAAATCTTCTGAGCCGTAAAACACACACAAATGCACAATTAAACTAAGAAATAAATTATTCCATTACAAAAATGGCCACTCATTGTATATGTTTCAGTTTGTACTTTCTTTTGTATATTATTTCGAGGCAGCCTCAAAAGCACCCTGAATGCGTTATTGTACTGTACACGCAGGCCGCTGTATGCGCATACAAAAACTTTTTACAAAAAAAAAACAAGGTTTTTTATTTTTCACTTTTTACGGCCGAACCCAATAACCAATCTATCACATACTGGAGATAGAAAAACAAATGAAACAACAGAAAAATTATGTAGGTTTTCTGTTGTTTCATTTGTTTTTCTATCTCCAGTATGTGATAGATCGGTTATTGGGTTCGGCCGTTAGTGGCATGCCCCCCTAAATAGTCCCTACCCTTACAAGTATCACGTTAAGCCCTACATACTACTAGGTACCTAGTTTCCATCGACCAATTGCAGTACTGTCCCCAACTCTTAACCGTTAAGGAGTTCTGTAGCTTCATCATCAGCACAGCAGCATCAGATGTTGACACCCCGAAGCATATATACCTAAGTAAGACATGATTATTACGTAACAAAAGCACCATACGAGCATACAATTTTCGGTGGATGCCCTCGATTTCTCCTGGATCCCATCATCAGATCCTGACCTGGTGAAAATGGGACCACCTCGGAAGTGCAACAAAATAAAAATTGAAATCCGTCGATAATTGACGGAAATATTGGCGCACATACATTAAAAAAAATATTATACATACAGACGAATTGAGAACCTCCTCCTTTTTTGAAGTCGGTTAAAAACAATAAAAGTTATTGTCCACGACACATGTCTGTATACATAGTTATTTGTTCCTCTTACTTATTCCAAAAAAATAAGCCTTTTTTATTAATCCACGATAAATATAAACTTATCAATATACAAAGTGTAAAATTAATATAAAGTTTTTCTATAAATATGTTAAGTAGGAACGCGCCATGTTTTCCAATCAGTTGTTTTTTGCTCGACCGCGGCAAGGGTAGAAAAGACTTGCGGTTCCTGCTTAAAGATTTAAGTCTTTACTTCAGAATTTTATTTTAATAACTAACTAGCACTTCGTTTGCGTCTTCGTCTGCGCAAATTTAGTACAAACGGACCCCGTTACGCAACAACCTTTTTTTTCTGGATGGGAAATCATCAAATGACTTCTCCCGCTCTGGGCGGAGCGGAAGGGAGTGTCAGACTCTTACTGAGTAAAACCCACCCGTGATCCTCCTAGTGCCCGCCGCGCGTAGGTAGGCTATACAGCGTGTTCCAGAAATTCGTGGTAATATTTCAGGGTGATGTTGGATACAATAACAAAACTAAAACTTTGAAAAAAACTGACCTCAAAATCCGATTAAAAAATCCAAATAAATAACTTTTAAAACAGTTTGTGTCAGAGACAAACTAGGTATCTTGCGTATTTTTTCCGGGCCCCAAATCTGGGGCCGTATTATGACCTCTTAAAACCATCATGTTTTCGGTGTGAAAAAGAGACGGAGCTATACAGGACAAATAGCACTATCCTTTTCTCACACAGAAAACATGATGGTTTTAAGATGTCATAATACGGCCCCAGCTATCTATATCTATCTATACTATACTAACTAATATATAAATGTGAATGTAAGTTTGTTTGTTACGCTTGCACGCGAAAACTACTCAACTGATCATCATGAAACTTTGTACACATATTCTTGGAGGTATTAGAAGTAACATACGATACTTTTTATCCCGGGATTATGTTCCCTTGGGATAATTTCGGACATTCACGCGGGCGAAGCTGCGGGCAGCAGCTAGTTTTTTTTTATAAATTTGTCATTGTCGTTTTGCACACATGTTTTACACACCATCAATCAGGTAATCGAAAAATACCATGAATATAAAGCTCCACTGTATCTTGCATTTGTTGACTACTCTAAAGCTTTTGATAGTTATCACACATGCCGCGATATTCGATGCTTTGACAAAGCAGGATATAGAACCGACTTACGTTCAACTGTTACAAAGCATATATAGTCATAGTACAGCTGCCATAAAACTGGAGAGGTTAGGTCCTAAGTTCGGAATTCATAAGGGAGTCAAACAGGGCGACCCGCTATCTCCAAAGCTGTTCACTGGCACCCTGGAAGAAGTCTTCAAAACACTGACAGCCAAATGGGAAGAGAAAGGTGTTGTCATTGGCGAAGCGAGATTGACCAATCTACGTTTCGCTGATGACATCGTCCTCTTTTCTCCCTCAGCCGCTGGACTAGAGCAAATGATACAAGACCTTAGCGACGGGAGCCTTGAGGTTGGACTCAAGATGAACATGTCAAAGACCAAGATCATGACCAACAGTACTACAAGGACTATACAAGTAGGTGGGGAGAATATACAATATGTTCAAGAATATCTCTACTTGGGCCAAGTGGTCTCTTTCCAGGCTAGGCAAGATAAGGAAATAGCGCGCCGAACAGAAAATGCCTGGAAGAGCTACTGGTCCATGAAAGAATTATTCAAGGGCACGTTGCCCATGTCACTCAAGCGGAAGCTCATGGACATGTGTATTCTCCCTATTTTGACCTATGGTGCACAGACTTGGTCTTTGACTAACATCCAAAAGTCCAAACTCAAGGTTTGCCAACGGGCTATGGAGCGCAGTATACTTGGTGTTAAATTAACGGATCGAATTCGAAACACGATACTGCGCTCAAAAACACAGATCGTTGGTGTAGCTCAGAAGGCTGCCCAGCTTAAATGGGACTGGGCTGGACATGTCTGTCGTATGCCCATCGAGCGGTGGGCCTATAAAACTCAAAATTGGTGCCCTGACATCGCGAGACGGGGCCGCGGCAGACCACGAAGGAGATGGCGGGACGACTTGGATGTCTTCCTTGGGAATTGGCAGGATGTGGCACAGGATCGGGAAAAGTGGAAGGAGTGGAGGGAGGCCTTTGCCCAGCAGTGGGACATTTCAGGCTAGCTATAATATAATAATATTTAAGAAATAATTTTCTTACGGCGGGTTTATTTTTATTTTGAACGATTTGGTCGAAAAACGCGTTTAACGAATTTTATCCCTAATTTTTAAACTTGAGTTAAACTACGGATCAACAAATAGATCTAAGCCAGATAGGTATGTATGTACTTGCAGACCGTTTACAAAAATAATATCCAACCAAACAAACACCTTCTAGAATTATTTAGAAAATTATTTTCGATAAATAAATATTCAACAGCAATTTTAAAACCTATGTTTAGTAAAATCATCTTTTCAACCGCTCAAATCCTAATTGATTACTTATGAAAATAAAATATTGAAAAAGATACGGATAGCAAAACAAATCTTTATATTTCTGTCACGCAACGCCTCCTCATCTTATCTTGGTAAACTTTAACGGATATAAAAGGGAGAAGACATTGGATCTACGGCATTCAAACATCAGCCTTGGTAACAGCGCCATCTAGTGAAAACAAACAAAAGTAAACTTTTCAAAATGTTGAAGCTGACGGCAATTGTTTCTTTAATGCTTATTGGTAAGTTTTCAACTGCTTTTTTTTGTCGTATACATATTTCTATCTGAGTGCTGACTTTTAAAAAAAACAGCAATTTTTCTGAAGAACAATTTTGACATATTTTCGAAGTTTTCTAACCGCCATAATTTATTCTCAGATATACATACTTGTTTGACATTTGAAAAATTTGTCTTAAAATTGATTGCGTTTTGAAGTGAATAGTCAAATAGAAAAGTGTTAAAAGATTGTTATATTGATTTATAAACAATCAGATCGAGAAAAAATCTAGATAAGATTTGAATGAAATGAAATTTTGAATTAGATACGTTTTGATAGGAAATGAAGAATGGAAGTGTTTACAATGCAAGTAGAATACCTGTTAGACTCACTTTTACAAGTACCTAAATATTTTTTACAAACCAGTTAAAGTCGGCTTCTGAAAAAAAATGCCGAAACTAATTCAAAGGTCTCTTAAATTCAAAGTACCTACTGTAGCAGAATTCAAGTCCGGATCAGAGTCCGGAATTCTATCAAATTCTGCTACACTACATACTAAAAAAAAACCTAACCGAATACGGCTAATTAGGTATATTTTTTGTGTGAAAAAGAAGTGAAAAGCATAATAATACTCTTCACTTTTCTATACAAAGGTATAGATTATACTTATAAATATTTCTTAAATACGATTAACTAGTAAAAACAATCCGCCGGTATCGGGAGCAGGCTCCAAGTTACCGGTAGTTAGGATCTCAGAGACAGGAAACCAAAGACTACAATATATATATGGACAGCATATATATGCAGGAAACTCCTCTCACCATGCAAGCCATACGTAGTAATACTGCCATTTTGTATAATTAATTAATATTAATTATAACACTATGTCACCTGATGGTAAGCGATGATGACCGCAGCATATTCTGAGATAGGGACCTTTTTTTGGCTTCGCACAATTTAAAATTAATAATAAGCTTTTATTTTTTGTTTTGTTTTGTGCGAGTCCTAAATAATTTTTTCTTCTTTCTTTCTTTTTCTTATAATGTGGTCGACAATGGAGCACGCTTGTCTATAGCTAACCTGACTTAAAAACACCAGGTTGACAGTGTAGTACTTAACTTAACAAAACTGGACAAGTATTGGTTTGGTATTTTAAGTAGTGGTGTAGATAAAACTATCGCCAATTTTTAGGGTAGTTATACAATTACGGGGGTTTCAAGCATTGTCAAATTATATGAATCAGAGAAACACCGTAGATTTGATAAAAACTACTAGACTATTCTAAAAAGGGTATTTCTCCACTAACTGGGCAATTTCTATCAGTCCCCTGGCAAGTTCATCTTTAAATTACAATGACTGAAAAAGTACTATTTGTTTTTTTTATTATAATAATGTCATTGTTTTTGTCCATTGAATATGGTCATTTTTAATAAATATATTTATATTATTTTAAAATCGGCTACAGGGGACTGTTTTTGAATCACTAAGTCAATTTTCATAATCTGATAAATAAAAACATAAATCAAATTGAAACATTATTCAAATAAAATTTGTAACATATTGCATAATCTCGATAACTTGAACGAAATAGCGAATATTTCGCCCTATAACCCAAAAACAGTCCTCTGGCATGTCCCAAACCCAGAGTTACTGGGTATGCCAGACAGAATACTGTTTTTGGAGGCGTTTGAAAAAATCATCTATCTATACTTATAATAAATCTGTGGAGAGGTCAATTCTGTACAGGGAATATATTTTCAAAATAACTATCAGGGGGTGATTAGTGATCGATACTGGTGCCAAAAATGCAATCAGTAAAATTTTTGTCTGTCTGTCTGTCTGTCTGTCTGTCTGTCTGTCTGTCTGTATGTTCTTTATAGAAACAAAAACTACTCGACGGATTTTAACGAAACTTGGTGCAATTATTCTTCATACTCCTGGGCAGGTTATAGTATACTTTTCATCACGCTACAATCAATAGGAGCAGAGCAGTGAAGGGAAATGTTGGGAAAACGGGAGAAGTTACCGATCGGGCTGAGAGTTTCAAAATCGGGGGTAAAGTAACTATTCCACGCGGACGAAGTCGCTGGCAGAAGCTAGTAATAAATAAATGAGTTGAGATATGATGGAAAAGTTATGGAATCCATTCATATAAGAGTTATTTACTATAGAGAATAACAGTAATTAATATTTACTTTAACGATTTTTCCTAAAAAGTGCTTGGGACAGCGATTTTCCAATTAGTGGAGAAATGCCCAAATATCTCACCATGAAATCTCAGGTGGTGTGAGGGAGAACTGAATATTCATTCCATCTCGACTTCTCACCGAGTAGGTGATAATTTTTACGTTGCGGAATTTGTTCGAAAGAGTCACCGCGGCCCTGGAACGCAAAGGGCACAAGAAAGATCACGGGTGGGTTTTAGTCAGTAAGAGTCTGACACTCCCTTCCACTCCGCCCAGAGCGGGAGAAGTCATTTGATGATTTCCAAAAAAAAGGTGATAGGTATGTTTACAGAATAGCATATACTTACCCACTTAATTAATATAATATCTATTAAACTTAAGAAGCATGATACACTTACCAGTTTATCCTATGGAACTAATATAACATTAATTTGCCAGCGACATGGTCGCAGGCAGATTCGAAACGCCATAAAAAGGAAGCCACTGCGTCAGGTGATTTTGCTTCAGGTCAGTCGGAATATGTAAAACTGTTCACATTTTCGATGGTCAGAACTCAGCATATGTATCTAACATCATCATCATCATCATCATCTAACAATAAAATTTGTTCGTGTGCACACAACAAGCATCCGAGTCGTCGCTGTATACATGGACAAGTTGTGGGCACATGAATAAATTGATGAGTTCTGGGCATTGAAAGTATTAAGATGTAGCTACAATGGGACACCATGCCGCTGTCAATAAAATGTAGCTTTTCAACATATCGCACCTCCGCTCAAATAGTGTCATAAGTGAAAAAATTTGAAAATCTCTTTTATTGTACTACTAGCAGCGCCCCGCGGTTTCACCCGCGTAGTTCCCGTTCCCATGGGAATACGGGAATAAAATATAGCTTATGTTATTCAGGGTGAATGTAGCTTTTTAATGGTGAAAGAATTTTTGAAATCGGTTCAGTAGTTTTTGAGTTTATTCGTTACATACAAAAATACAAATCTTTCCTCTTTATAATATTAGTATGCCAAAAAACTTAAAAATCTTATCTCAAATAATGAAAATAGTTTAACTATTTATGCCTAGATGGCGCTAGTGACATTGTACCTATCGTTCGTATCGTATAAATAATACATTAATTCAAACACTTATTTCTCGTCAGTTTTTTTTTTTTTTTTACTTATGACACAGAGTGGAGGTGGCGATATGTACTTGCCAGATATCTTTTAAGAGCGTGTACGCCGTATGGCATTTCATACAAATTTTCAAGTCACTATTTTGCGAAATGACTGAACCGATTTTAATGAAACTTCACACATACAAGCAGGATACATAGGTCTAACAAGTTAGTTAAAAACATTTTCTTACAACTTGTTTGAAAAAAAAAGACAACTGGAAATTTATGTTTGTTTGGAAAGGAGATCGCCAGAAATCCGTACATCGTTGGGCCAAATGTGAACAGTAATCATTTATGTGTTATTTAATAGATAAAACACATACATATTCATATCAGAAAGATTTTTTTCAAAATTCTATGGGATTTAGGAAGAAAATAAGTTTTTGGGTCACTAGGTTAGGTTATGTGGCAATGGTAAGAATTGTAGTTATATAATGCAAGAATGTATTGTTTAATACTATAATCAAATAGACACATTGATTTAATTGTTTGAAATCAGTGTCCAAGTCCGTAAAATCAATCCAAAGTCGTCAGAAAAATAGCAGAAATCGAGTAAACACATCCGTAAGCGCACGAGTACGAAGGGAGTGACGTGACATTGACATTTTGACAAACATCGATATTTTTTCGTTATTTTTAATCAGTAAAAAATCTAGTATTTTTTTATATACATATCTTTTCTGTACATACTTTAGCCTAATACTGGCTATCTCCTTTAAAACTGGTCTAATTTGTAACACAACATTTATCGAAAATGTTTTCAACTAACATTTTAGACCAATGTATCCTGCTTATGTGTGTAAAGTTTCATTAAAATTAGTTCACCTCCTATCACCATCACCTATCCTGTTTCATACCGATTTTCATTCAACCTACGTGTAATTATAAAAAAAAATGATTAAATGAAAATGGGTACTTAAATGATTGTTCTATGTGTAGCATAATTATGTATGTTAGACAGTCAACAGACTGTATTTGGGTGAATTGCGCAAGCAAAAAAAATACACGGCAAACTTGAGAACGGTAGTGCAATGTGCTGGTTTTTTATTTTATATATTTTTTCTCAACAACGTAAGTACTTCTCTACCTTGGCAAAAAAAATCATTGATTTCTACCCTCTAATATACCAAAAAAAAAAATTACAAAGTGTTATTTTATCATCACGGTGGCCTGTCCTGAACCCAATTCCGCTCATAAAATACCTTCCCCTGCCAATAGATTCATAATATGGATTTAAATCAATTCTCTTATCATTAAATTATAATATATTCGATCAAATAAAACTATTTTTGTTTGTTTATCTTCTTTCTCATGGATTTGACAGGCAGTCAACTTTTGTCTGGAAAAAAGTTATCATTTCAGAGGACAGTAAGTTTTAGTAGATTATCCATGTCAACATTGCTTTGTTACGCCCCTCTCACCTTTCCTCACTTCGGATCAGTCCGGCTCAAGCTCTCGGCGCGAACGCAGCGGTCCCAAAGCTTGCGGTTTTTCCGCCAAAAAAGTAAGTTTATCATTTCAGTAACATGGGGACAAAAATAGTTTCATTTCGGTGTCACAGTCCACCGGAATGAAATGTATCTCCGAAATGATAAAACCATAAAGTTTTAGAGATCCTTTATCAAATATAAAGTCATAGTTTTGTAATGTAAGTAAGTGTAGATTAGATTATTCGGGTGTATTTGTTGTGTAATATTTGTGTTTAAGATTAAAGATATATAATATACACATATTTCTATGTAGCTAGTACCTACATGTATATATTGGGTTGGTAGGAAAGTAATGAGCGTTGCAAATAAACAAAACAATTTTAAATTATATTTTTAATTTACAATTACTTGTCTTTATAGTAGGCACCGTTGTTATCTACAACCCATTTCCAGCGATTAGGTAAAGCATGGATACCCTCAGCGTAAAAACTTGGGAGCCGTGAGGCAAAAAAGCTTTCGAGGAAATCTGTTAACTGTGCTCTATCATCAAATTTTTTGTCCTGTATATGATTACTGAGAGAGCGTAACAAATGAAAATCCGTTGGCGCTAGATCGGGAGAGTAAGGTGGATGAGGCAGTAGCTCCCATTCAAAATCCAATAGCTCTGACGAACGACTTTGGCTATGTGCGGCCGAGCGTTGTCGTGAAGGAAGTAGGTATATCTTTGTTTGTTCACGGCGCTTTTTGTTGATTTCTGTACGGAGTCGGTCAAGCTGATGACAGTATATTGTCGAGTCCACGGTGATATTATCGGGTAGTAGCTCCCAGTATAAAATATAAGAGTTGATTTAATTTTAGAAGTTTTACTTATATACCTGTAGAAACACTATTCTCGTTTCGTTACCAATTTAACTAAATTATACCTAGCATTTTTCTCTTAGTGCAACGGGTACACATTATGTATTACTATTAATGGCATAACTTACAAATGCAGCCATCATATTAATCAGAAACTTTAAGCTTTCTTATCGCGCTTCGTTCACTCTTTTGAAAATATATCAAGTAAATTAGTATTAGTTCATAAACAAACAAAAATATTTATTTATGGTTACCAGCATTTACGATAAAGTTTTCCAACATTTTCACACAACAACAACCTGAAAAAAATTACCAAAGGTTATTTAAGTGAAGAAACAATTCATTCATATCATAATAAATATTACAATAATATCATTCTTTGAGGTTATTGTAACCTCAAAGAATGATATATGTAATAGTAATTGTAATATCTATATATTAATGATGATATTAAAATAACTGTCTACTGTCCTGTCTCAGTGTTTATCTAAAATTTGTGGAAATCAAACCTAACAAAGTACGGAACCCTGGCTGCCCGGCACGGTTGTTCTTAGCTGTATCATATCGGTGGATTTATTTCATTCCGGTGCACAGTTTATCATTTCGGTGGTCATTTTTATCATTTCGGTAGACACTTTTCATTTCAGTGGACTCTTAAAAATTCATCCTTAAATATTTATTTAAGTTTTGATGAAATTTGATGTCCACTCACGCACAATGTTATAAAATAGGCTAAAGTTTTATTTGTCACTAAAAATATGTAGATAGCATTGAAATTAAAAAATCCCACCGAAATGACATATAAAAATCACTTGTTGAAATTCACCCATTTATGTATGTTAGAAATTGTATGTTAAATAAGCTATTCGTGTAGTTTTTAGTGAATATTTGATGTTAGTTTTAAGCAATTTGAAAGGTCCGGTATGTAATTTGGCAAAAAGAAATTCAGGTCCCGTGGACCTTTTCAAAGAGTAAATTCATCTACCTAGCCATTATATTGGGGTCGGCTTCTAGTCAAACCGGATTTAGCTGATTACCAGTATTTTATATGGAGCAGCTGCCTACCAGACCTCCACAACCCGTTAACTGGGTAACATGGTCCTTCTTGGCAAGATTGGAGTCAGATTTACTGGCGTCTCACAATCTGTAACAACTGCCATCCAGGCGACCTATTATGACGTCTTAAATCCATCATGATTTCTGTGTCAGAGAGAGACGGAGTTACACAAGACGAATAGCACTATCTCTTTCCCTCACACGAATCATGATAGCATTAGCACTTCGTAATATGGCCACTGGATCCAAAGACTGACCGTGGCAAGGATTGCTTAACCTTGGAAATTGACCCGTGCGGCTGTTATTCTTCAGCCACAAGCTCCTCTCCCCCTTTCAAAGAGTACATTTCTGTACATTATTACTTACATACTGAGTATACCATTCGTTTACTCGGTCGAAACTTGCACTTGAAGAGGGTGAAAACGGGCCTGAAGATGGCGAGCTATTTGTGGCTCGCCGTCGGATAGCAACTAGGCCCGAATCGACGGCGCGTCGTGTTCCACGCGCGCCTCAAAGAGCTGTCAGCTGGCGGAATTTGTTAGCAAGGGTCACCGCGGCCCTGGAACTCAAATGGCACTAGAAGGATCACGCGTGGGTTTTAGTCAGTAAGGGTCTGACACTCCTAGAGCGGGAAAAGCCATTTGATGATTTCCCACTCAGAAAAAAAAGGGATGATGGATGTTCAGTACATAGATCTTGTATATCCTTGCAGGTAGCACGCTATGGGCTGCAAGTCTCTCCTGCGACTCGTGCGGCAGTGAGTGTACCTCCGCATGCGGGACAAGGCACTTCAGATCTTGCTGCTTCAACTACTTGAGGAAGAAGAGGGGACCCGACACTCTTAAGGTAAGAGATAGAAAGAGAACAGCCCCTCTAGCCAAGTTGATAATCTACAATCGATAACGCTAGTCGAAAACGAATCAAATGTATGGGAATGAAATCATCTCAACGTTAAGTCACGTGGTTAGAACGAACGAATAGAAAATTCGTAGCCAAGTTGAATTATAGAATGAATTGTTATCATTTCTTCAATATTTAACGCTACATCCTTTGTTGAAATATTTAAACTTAAAAATCTTGATCATGTCAGAATAAGATTCAAATTACAAACCCTGGCTCAATGGTTTAAACCTGGTTTAAAGAAAAACCTTGTTTTGGAATAAGGCGGAAAGCGTTTAAACAGCGTTTAAATTTTGACTTGTTTGAGGTTTTATGAACGCTCGCCAGAGACTAAACAATAAGTCGTTTTTCTAAAGACATTGTAGAACGAGCGGCCGACTCAGGCGCGTCAACATGGCTACCAACTTATCGTTTTCTACAGTTGCTGACACCGATGTGTTACCGATTGGAGAACAGAATTCGACACGAAACGTTTGTAACTTGGCTAGGGGGTCAGTTACACTTAGGAATAGAATAGAATACTCTTAATTATGTACACCATAAAGGCTACAGAAAAGTTTTATGAAGAAATCATTATATAGGGTGACACAATGGGTAGCCTTATCGCTAAAAGCGATCTTTTAAAGACAAACTTTGGATGGATTTAAAGAAGTAGGCAGTTTAAGATGTACTATTTAACAACCAGAGGTGTTCCTGGCTAAATAATAATAGCCATATGGGTTGATCTTAAACTTCAAGCCACGTTTTCCGTGATCATTTATTCTTATTTTTAAAATTAGCATTTTTTTTTATAATTGTGACATATATATATTATTATTTTTTTATTATTCACAGTTTTTGACAATGAACCAAGATGTCAAAGAAAACCAACAGCGAGCCAAATTACCGATGTTTGTCGTCGAAAATATCCCCATGCCAGAACAGTGGATCTCCAACATGCTGTCTAACGAAAACCACCCTTATTCTTTAGAGGATATGGTTGAAAACCACATGTACGACGCTTAAACTTATTTTGTTGACTGCAATGCCGTTTGAAAATACTTGCATACATTTGAAATTGACTGATGAAAAAGTTTATTTTTTAATCTATTTAAACTTTTGACATATAAATTATTTTGACAAGTGTGTTTTTCTCTTAAAAAAAACTTCCACCATCGTTTTGTCTTTTCTTGTTCGTTTGTTGGATTTTAACTCGTCGGCGTTAAGCATAGTGCTCAAAATCCAACAATGCATTGTATGTTTATTGAGACATTTTAAAATTCAAATGTCTATTTTAGAATTAGTCACTAAAGTTGCATTGAAAAAACAAGATGGCGGTCCTAGTTCCAATTTTGACCGCTTTCGCAAATATTTACCAGCAGCGCTCATTTAGGGTTGTATTTCTAATAATATTATTACAAAAATTGCGATTATTTTAAAATGCCTGTATAAATGTATCACTGTATTTTCAGACCGTGTCAATTTGAGATGTAAAAAAATATTAAACTATCATTGTTATCGTAAGTATCTATTATTAATTGATAATTATAAGTGATATAACACTACCGGAAGATAATATTTTCGGGGTAATTTTAAATTTTATCTTCACTTATGAAATAAAACAAAAAATTAAATCATTTAATACTTTCTTTCGATTTTGATATTGAACTTGTCAAAATAGTGTTCGACAAGTTCAAAAGTGTAAATTCTGTTTTCACAATTAGGTTCTCAGATTGTTATTAGCGAATAATTGCCCAGAAAATATTATCATCTTCCTAAGATAGATAATTATTTTTGCTGTGGATTTTATGTCTATAATGGCTGGATAACTAGACATAAAATCTAACACAATGAATAAAATGTGGATATAAATATAAAATATCATTATCCAGATATTGTTGTTTAATTTCTATTTATATCTATTGTATGTTTATTGTATATTCGCCCGCGACTTCGTAAGCGTGGTATTTCGTACCTTCCTTTATAAAATACACCACACTCCTTTCGATTTCTCTCAAGTATAGATAGTGGCGCAGTTTGCTCGTTAAATTGTTATGTTGTAAGGCGAATGTTGTAAACAATATTTATGACTAAACAATTGGATACAACAATGTGGATAATAAGAGTTACTAGTATTTTACGTGGAGCGGCTGCCTACCAGACCTCCACAACCCATTAACTGGGGAACACGGTACTTCTTGGCAAGACTGGTGTCACATTTTCTGGATTCTGACACCAGTCTTGCCAAGAAGTACCATGTTCCTGCACTATTATAATCTTATTCGATGACTTTGACGAAATCTGCCTTACTTACCTACGCACATGAGGTATTAAGTTTCATAAAGACTGTGATATATATTTTTTTTTTGTTTAACTAGGAATTTCTCCTGTATCGTGGGTGCGTTTACAAACATACAATCTCACATGCACACACAGCCAGAAACATAAAATCCACACTCACCACAGTCATCTCCTACCACAGTGTTGTCTTTTTAACCCAAAGGTTGACTGGTAGAGAATGCTTTGTTGCATTAAGTCCGCCCATGTAATTACCTACCACTATTGTATATAAAGTTTAAATAAATAAAATATGGATCTCTAGTAAAATGTTTGAACGAATCATGGGGGTCCCACAGGGCTCGATTTTAGGTCCATTTTTGTTTCTCATTTATATTAATGACTTGCCGTACCTCGTAAAGGATAATCATGGTATAGTGTTATTTGCAGACGACACGTCACTTTTATTCAAACTCAAACGTCAGCAGCATAATATAGACGCTGTAAATAGTGCCCTTACGACTGTAGTTAACTGGTTCAATATTAATAATCTTCTACTTAATGAGAAAAAAACGAAATGTGTAAAGTTCACATTACCTCATGTTAGACAGGTGAACACTAGTGTGTTAATAAAGGGGGAAGAGTTAAAACCCGAAGATAGCACACTGTTCTTAGGCATAACTTTGGATGCGAAGCTACAGTGGGGCCCCCATATAGACAAATTGTCCAAAAAACTTAGCTCTGCAGCATATGCCGTTAGAAAAATTCGTGGCTTAACTGATGTTGAAACAGCACGTTTAGTATACTTTAGTTATTTCCATAGTGTGATGTCATACGGCATTTTGTTGTGGGGAAATGCCGCTGATATTCAAACAGTATTTGTGTTGCAAAAAAGAGCTATCCGTGCGATTTACAAATTAAGTCCTAGACAGTCCCTCAGAGACAAATTTAAAGAGATTAATATAATGACTGTGCCTTCTCAGTATATTTACGAGAATCTTTTGTATGCACATAAAAATATTAATCTATTTAAAAGATACAGTGATATTCATAATGTGAATACCAGGAACAAACATAATTTTGTCATTCCTAAAACTAGGCTCAAGAAAATAGGTGGTTCATTTAGATGTCAATGTATACGTTTTTATAATAAACTCCCTTCCTACATCCAAGACCTTAGTATTAATAAATTCAAATTGATAGTAAAACGTAAGCTATGCCAGAAAGCTTTTTACACAGTTAGAGACTATATTGAAGACCAAAAGGCTTGGGATTGAGATGCTTCAACGATGTACATGGCCTACTATTACGTTTATCTATTGATACTTTTCTCAATTTTAGACTTTGACATTTTATATTCTCCTGCATGTAAATTCAATTTTGCAATTTTGACATGAATGTTTACTTTTTAAAGTACTATTTTATTATTGTGACATGAATATTTACTTGTTAAAGTAATATATATTTTTTTATTATTATATTATGTTTGACATGTATACTTACTTTGTAAAGTATTATATTTTTACTTAATTTATTTTGTGAATATGAGGACTATAATGGGTGGGTCTACCCTTTATAGCAGAACTTTTAATGTCATAATATTATTTTGCATAACAACGGATGGCATAATCTTCACTTCGCAGAAAATTGTTTGGTATACCCTCATTTATCATACATTAAAAAGTCATAATTTTATAAATCAGAATCATCTTTAGGCATAAATTTCATATCCATAATAATTAAAAAGTAGAACCATCGTATCGCAGAAAGTTCACAGTCAGAATCGTCTTTTGGCATACATTTCATATCGGTACTCATTAAAAGGCAGAATTGTCATATTTCAGAAAGTTATTAGTTAGAATCATCTTTTGGCATACATTTGACATCCATAAATTGAAAGCCATCTGTTGTATTACAGAAAATTTATAGTTACAATAATTTTGCATTTTTTACCAGAATAATAAAATTTGTGCAGTGTAAAATACTGCATGCAGCATGCAAGCAAGCATGCAGCATGCAAGCAAGCATGCAGCATGCAAGCAAGCAAGCAATCATGCAGCATGCAAGCAAGCATGCAGCATGCAAGCAAGCATGCAGCATGCAAGCAAGCATGCAGCATGCAAGCAAGCATGCAGCATGCAAGCAAGCATGCAGCATGCAAGCAAGCAAGCATGCAGCATGCAAGCAAGCATGCAGCAAGCAAGCAATCATGCAGCATGCAAGCAAGCATGCAGCATGCAAGCAAGCATGCAGCATGCAAGCAAGCATGCAGCATGCAAGCAAGCAACATGCAGCATGCATGGTTTCTGTCACGGCTACGGCGCTGCGGGGCTCCGGCGGTCCCACGCGAGTTTATCGTCGCAGATGGGTTTAACGCTCACCACCGCAGCTTCGGCTTGCTGGCCGGCTTCGCCGGCCAGCCTCAGCTGCGGCGGCGAATGTTACAACCACCTGCTCCTCAACTCGCGGGCCGCCTCGCCCCTCCGCGCCTTCGCGGTTTTAAATTACACTCTAGGGGTAGGGCAGACAAGACTGCGTGGAGTCGGTTTTGCAGCGATTCGTTTCTGTCAGTAAATTTGTAGTAAAAAGCGTTTACTGTTAAGACAATGTTTAAATTTTAATATACCTAAGATAAGATAAATGCTTTTTTATGGAAATGGTTAAATAGATTCATCCCAGATAAAATTCTGCCATCTTCATAGTATGCCAAGTGAAATTATACAAAATGATCGTTGTTCCAAGTAAACATTGTGCTAAACGAAATTATGCGAAATTTTAACTATGCTAAAGGTAATTATGCCAAATAAAATTCTGCCATCTTAATAGTATGCCATTGTAAATTCGGACATATAAACATTCGGCCAAACAATAGTTATACTAAACATTTTTTATGCCTTACAAATATTCGTTTAAAAAAGATTATGCCAAGTGTGTTATGCCAAGTAAAATTCGGAGCAACAAGATTCTGCCAGATAGAGGGAACCCATAATGGGTATTATTTTCTTTTTTCTTTCCTTAAAGTATATATAACGACGACGTCTGGCAGTTTAAGTACTTTTACGGCCTACCCAAATGTCCCTTCTTTGGTATTGTTCGTCGGGTCGTTGAGCTCCTTATTGTTTCTAAGTTGAGCTACTCGACTACTGACAAAGGCTTGCACTGAATGGACAGGCCCACTTAACACGTTCGAGGACGCTACCACTTGAGACTGTGTACCAAAATGACACAGTAAATGTCCATACAAATTATACGACGTATGAGTACGTAGCCTCCCATGAAAATATATTGTTTTAAAGACATCATGACACAACCGTTTTATCACGTTATCGTATAAATACGTTATGTCATTAAAACATCAATTTCACAGAGTAAAATTATTAATTCATAGTAAAATAGTATACTGTCTGGCTAAGGAATAATACATAAATCAAATAAACTAAATACTTACGATGTTTTGTCGTGGCAAATATTACGATACGCCACGAAATGTTTAGCGAACGCGAGCGCAACCCGCAGTGACGCAGCCGCACTGAATGTAGGAGCGCGGTAGGCGCGCGCGACGCATTTACACGTTGTGCGTGTGTGAGTACCGTTCCCGCCCACTGTCAACGGCACTTATTTGAAATAGTTTAAAACTTACTCTACGTGACAGTAAAGCTTCGGGTATTTTAAATGTTGTGACACAAGATACATTCAATAGGATTTTAACTTGAACGTTCATCGGATATGTACGTTCTGTCGTAAAGTAAAAAAAATATTTGGACGTCATTGTACGTTGTGCCATATCAAAATTTCGAACGATGACGTATAATCTCGTTCTGTCCTCGAACGTGTTAAATCTGTATGGTTCTTTCCTCAAAAGACCATTTCAGACACAGATCTGCATAGTTCTCATATAACATATTATGAATGGGAACTATGTAGATCGCCATATTAGGGTCTTGTTTCAGTTTGTCTGGCAGTTTGAGTAATTCTTGCGGCCTACCCAAATGTCCTTACTTTGGTATTGTTCGTCAAGCCGTTGAGCTCCTTAAAGTTTTAAGTTTGAGCTACACGGTATCTGACAAATGCTTGCACTGTCTGGACAGGTCCACTCAAATCTGTGTGGCACTTTCCTCAAAAGGCTACCTCAGACATTGACCTACATGGTTCTCATATGATTTGACCAGTACGGATTGTATGGACTTTAAAAGAGACTTTGACCTCTGAGTTTGTTTCGGTGTTTCTTCTCAGGGTAGTCAGCTAGGAAACACCGGCTTCATCTAGCTTAAAATGACAAGAAATATTGGACGTGTAAAAGTGTTATGTTTAACCTACTTACAAAATAAATATCATTTATCATTTATCATTAAGAAATATCAACTTCAATTTATATAACATAATTGAACCCTTTTTGTCTCAATTTTGGGAAGAAAAGAACATTACAATGAAACTTAAACGAGACCAAGTAGACGCAGTACGATTGTAGGTCGCGGGTTCAAACCCAGGCGCATTACTTTGTCAAGTGTAATTAATTTCATCACTACTCTCAAAACGGTGAAGAATAACATCGTGAGGAAGCCGGCATGTCCTAGAACCAAAAATTCGAAGACATGTGACATTCAGCAACCCGCACTGGGCCCGCGTGCTGGATTACGGCCCATTCCCTCTTCTAGAGAGGAGGCCTGTGTCCCAGCAGTGGGAACATTAAAAGGCTGATTATGCCATGACTAAAAGAAATGTTCTTGACACATTTTGAAAAGCGAATTACCAGATCAGTCTTCTATATTATGACGCTGGTAGCCTTGGCTTCGGGTCAATGGCAGAACAGTTTGTCGATAGAACTTTGGAAGTGTCAGGCAAAAGAATGAAGAGTATTTTTAATGTAAGAAACAAGCTTTATAATACTCATGTAGTAGCGCTCTTGATAAATGATTTATTTTTTGTAAGTAGGTTGTAAAAAACACTTTTACACGTCAATCTTTTTGGCCGTTATAAAAACTAGATCAGGCCGGTGTTTCCTAGCTGACTACCCTGAGAAGAAACACCGAAACAAACTCAGAGGTCAAGGTCTCTTCTGAAGTCCATACAAATGTACTGGTCAAATTATTTGAGAACCATGTAGGTTGGTATCTGAAGTGGTCTTTTGAGGAAAGTACCACACAGATTTGAGTGGACCTGTCCAAACAGTGCAAGCATTTGTCAGTTATCGTGTAGCTCAAACTTAGAACTTGGAGCTCAACGATTTGACGATTTGATTTTCTCTACGTATTTGAATAAAATTCATTACAAAAACATCAATATTCAGTTCAAGTATATATTTTATTTACCCACGTCCGTGCGTCACTGCGGGGTGCCAACTGAAAACCAGCGCTGGGTGTCTGAAGCCCAGCAAATGCTGAGGTGGAACCCTTTCGGTTCGGACACGCTCGGCGCATTCTGTACTTTTCTTCTACTTTAATTTGTGTTTGTAACCGTTGTGCTGTGTCTGTCCTGAATAAAAGTTTTTCTATTCTATTTGAGATTTATTAAAAAGTTAAAGAAAAAAGAGAGCAGTGGTGGCCGAGTGGTAACGGCCCCGACTTACGAATCGTAGGTCGCGGGTTCAAACCTAGCCAGGCGCATTACTTTGTGTAATTCGGCATGTCCTAGAACCAAAAATTCGAAGAAATGTGACATTCACCAACCCGCACTGGGCCCGCGTGCTGGATTACGGCCCATTCCCTCTCCTAGAGAGGAGGCCTGTGTCCCAGCAGTGGGAACGTTCAAAGGCTGATTATGATTATGATGAAAAGAAAAATATAGATGGTTTTACATTTAACGTGATGTTCTTTAAAGTAAACAATAATGTACTGGTCATATTGGACGCGACAACAAAAATAGACAAATTGATTACCATTATGGTAAAAACTAAAGAGATTATATCTCGATTGATACTGGAACAACTAAAAATAAGCAAGGTTTTTTATAGTGAAATGGATATGCTCTTGGCTCTAGTCTAGGTCACAGGTGACAGAGACAAAGTCGACGATGGAATGAGCTTACCCAGAAGAAGCCTGTTCACTGTAACTTTGAGGAGATTAGGATTGAATGCGTTCGGATACGCAGACGCAGGCAGAGAGTTCCACTCCTTAGCTGTGCGCATTACAAAAGACGATTGAAAACGCTTGGTGCGAATTGGTGGAATAGCTACAAGGTAGGGATAGTAACCGACAGTGCGTTTAGATGTCCTAAGGTAGAAGGGGGCCGGTGGGATGAGGACGTAGAGTTCATGTTCAAACCCAGCCAGGCGCATTACTTTGTGTAATTAATTTCATCACCACTGCTCTCAAAACGGTGAAGGAAAACATCGTGAGGAAACTGGCATGTCCTAGAGCCAAAATCAAACCGAATTTTTATTCGAAGACATGTGACATTCACCAACCCGTACTGGGCCCGCGTGCTGGATTACGACCCGTTCCCTCTCCTAGAGAGGCGGTCTGTGACCCAGCAGTGGGAACGTTAAAAGGCTGATTATGCTACAATGATAATCGATGTAACCATCCCGCATGACGAGCACCTCGTGAAGGCTGAGAAAGAGAAGCAAATCAAGTACCTCGACTTAGCACACGAGGACAGACACATTGTGCCGATTCTCTTTACCAAAAGCTTCGAAGCGTCGATCGCCAAAAGCTTCGACGACCATCTGTCGAAGCTGGCGTTACGCGGTTGGATAAAGGGCCTGATACAGAAGGCAGTACTCCTCGATACGGCTCGTATTGTGAGGAGGTTCTTTTCTCTGGAGCCCGAACCACCGGTAGTTTGGACCCTGCTCCCGATACCGGGCTTTTTATATTTTTAAAAGTTTTTTTTCTAATACTTTATAGTTAAGAAAAAAAAATGTAAGTTTGAATTTACAGTAAAGTGAATTAAGAGATAGTAATAATAAAGCTTTACTCATTTCACATAAGTTAACATAAACAAAAATATAATTGGAATAAAACTATTGTTCAATTAAAATTACATGCATTATAACAATTTCGAAATAATTAAACTCTTAAATTGATTAACTAATATTATTGATTATTAAATGATAAAAAATAGTTGCTTTTAAAAATAAAACTTTTTTATATTATAAAAGTTATTACTTAACGAATTCATTCGTAATAAAGAATTTAGGTAATTATCTGCATAGATACATAAGTAAATAAAACACTAGATAAACTTTATATATGTATTTTCATATATCTGTATAAAATTATTATTACTTTAATTTAGTGAATATCAATAAAAGTCAATCATTGTAAGTCTAGCTCATTCTTCGAACTATCTTCACTCCGATCGATTTTCAAACATATTGTCTAAGGTGTACGGGTGGTTTTCGCTTGAGAACAGGCCGGTGGTCCACAGTTGGGGCATGGGCAGGTTGTTAACCAGGAACACGGGTACTTCTGACTTTGGCTGACTTGCCTTCACGTCCGGAGCGAACGGGTCGTTCATCTAGAAAATAATACACAACTTACTTAAATATCTTTGAACTGATATACCAGCCCACAGATAGTAATATTACGCGTGATTTTGTAACTCTTTATTTTTTAAGCTATTGCATAGCTTCTATCGCGGGCCTTGAGCGTGGCAACCGAATCCAGAAATTCCGTAACGAAAATAACCTAACACCGCTACGTCATTCGATTAGGCCCCGCCTTTTTAAAATGGTCGCTCGCCGTCACCGAGCCGACCCGAACGTCTGCGTTCGGAAACAATCGGTGGGACAAAGTTAAGTGAAACGTATGTGATTTACATTCGTACAGTAACCCAGGTGAACGAATCGAGACCATATCACAATGACGCAGAGTACTAGATATATAATTGCATAAGTTGATAAAAAATGCTATGCAATAGCTTTACCGCGGCAGTCCCCGAGTGCCACATGTATTTTTCTCAAAAATACGCTGATATATTAAAAACTAATGAATTAAGATGAGATTAACTGTAAGTATATAAAATGATATGTTTAGGCTTACAGAATCGTACTGCAAAAATGTTACCTTGAATTCTTCGCCCCTCTTCTTCCGCAGATAGTTGAAGCAGCACGCGCGGAAGCGGCGCGTGCCGCATGCGCGTGCGCACTCACTGCCGCACGAGTCGCACGATGACCACACACTGCTCACTGTAACAACCACCACACATCACCAGGCAATAAAATAAGTTTTGCGGCACTGTTCGGAAGAGTTACCGCGGTGGAACGCAAAGTTGGCGTTTAAAGGAACACCAGTGAGTTTCAGTCAGTAAGAGTCTGAAACTCCCTTCCAATTCACTCAGAGCGAGTGAGGTCATTTCGCACCTCCGCTCAAATAGTGTCAAAAATTTATATACATATATACAACTAGCTTCTGCCCGCGACTTCGTCCGCGTGGAATAGTTACTAACCCCCCGATTCTTTGTGATACTGATTCGTTGGTGGGCGATGTGGTGGGAGGCGCCCGTCGTGACGGCACTGTGGTGGCATGCGCGTGAGCTGCGGGCGTACCATGAGGTGTTAAAACGTGAGTCTTCCGAGCGAAAGAGGGATAGAGTTATACACCCTATATAGCTCCATCCCTTTTTCTCGCTCGGAAGACTCACGTTATAAGACGTCATGGTACGCCCGCCGCGCGCGGTACTGGACAGTAATTGGACATTGCAACATTTTCTAAAATAGAATATTTTTTCTAAAAATAAAAGTAGCCTAAATTACTCCTTATTACATCAGCTGCCTGCCAATAAAAGTCCCGTCAAAATCGGTCTAGCCATTTCAGATATTAGCCGGAACAAACAGACAGACAGAAAGATAAAAAATGTTATTTTGGTGTATGTACCGTATAGTCCGTATATATTAATATATTATGCATGTAGTAAAAAGCGGTTATTTCAATATTACAAACAGACGCTTCAATTTTATGTAAGTATATGTATAGATATGAATTCAAACGCTTATTACTCGATAACTTGTTTTTTTTTTACTTATGACACTATTAGAGCGGAAGTGCGATTTGATGCTTTCCCATCCTAAAAAATCCAGCATCCCGAGCATGGTTGGTTAACAGGCTTGTACCGCCATCTATGTCGCCACATACGGAACTAAATCGCGAACTGAACAAATACACTGAACAATTTTATAAAAACTGTACAACAGACAGTAATGGTCTTGGTAGGTTTTTACTTTAGCCAGAGGCTTAGAATTAACGTGGTAATGTCGACAGTCTCTTGGGCACATTACTAACTTTTTTAGTTTTGTTGATTTTATGACTTACCTATAAACATTAGTGAAAGAATAACTGTGACCTTCAACATTTTGTCAGACCACCGATGGTGTATTTTTGTTGGCACGGAATATTTCTCCTACTGTAGACAATATCTGAATGCCGGTGCTCATTTCACACCCTCGTTTTATACGAATCAAAGTTTACTTATCTATATGTGTGGGCGTTGGTAGACTAGACAAAGCTTTTAAGCTTAGATTTTTTATTGACATTTGTTTTGATATTTCATTATATTTGCTACTAGCTTCTGCCCGCGACATCGTCCGCGTGGAATAGTTACTTTACCCCCGATTTTGAAACTCTCAGCCCGATCGGTTTAAAATTGAAAAAGTTTCATACAAACGTTCATCCCCTATTTTATCCCTTTGGGGGTAGAATTAATCAAAATCCTTTCTTAGCGGATGCCTACGTCATAACATCTTCCTGCATGCCAAATTTCAGCCCGATCCGTTCAGTGGTTTGGGTTGTGCATTAATAGATAGATTGCTATGTGTGTGTGAAATACGTAGGTACAACTTACAACAAAAAAAGAAATGAAAGTAAAGCTGAAATGCCTGTGCAAAATTATATTATAATAACCTATACCTACTTCACCTAAAAATAAATACCTATAACTACGTATAACTAATTAAGAAAATAACTACTAATTAATAAAAGTATCTACGCTTTTACCTACTTCATACTAAAAAAACAGAACATATATTAGCCAAAACTAACCTAGGTATCGGTATCTAAATATCTATGCTCCTACTTCTACTACTACTTCACCTAAAAAGAAATAAAATTGAAACTTAATAATTTGTAATTTGAACGAATATTTAAACACTACCAAAATAACTAATAAGTACCTATTTTATAAAATAACAACAAAATAAATTCAAATAAACTATTTAAAGACGCGCTGATAAGCACGGTTTGTTAATACAGGACCTATCAATCATTGTCTGTCAATAAGGTCAAACGCTCTGAACGCATCAACAGCCAAATATTGAAATTGAATAACGCTCGCGCGTTTTTGTTTGATGTGACCACTTGCAGTTCAGCACACTAAGGCTGGTTACTGCTTAACCGGGCAATCCTGTGGTGGCCTCAAATTAATTTAAGCCCCCCCAGCCACGGACCTCTCGCCTTTTTACACACTACCGCCGCGACCCGCGTCGAGCGCGGCAACCGTTACTCAAAAATAATCCTTACAGCATGATTCAGTATTAAAGCGCGACGGCGCGGCGGCGCGTTGGCTTATTATTGTATTCATGTATAAGTTTGGTGCTTCTATACCGATTTCTATGATTCTTTTTATTAAATAGGTAATAATGTTAACTTTTTTAATTAGGGATGAGTGAGAGTATTATAAACGTAAGAGTAAACAAATATAATCAGAAAGCTCCGAACTGCTAAGCTATCGGGAGTTACACGTGTTATTGTGAGTCAACCATAAAAGATAGACACATGCTGTTGTAGGATATTTTTTAGATAATTTTATGTAGAACATTTCTGTCATACATGATTTCTATGTAACTTTAACCATTAAGGCTACACACGCGACGGAAGTTTAAAAAATGGAGTAACTTCTCCCGTTTTCCCAACATTTCCCTTCACTGCTCTGCTCCTATTGATTGTAGCGTGATGAAAAGTATACTATAACCTGCCCAGGAGTATGAAGAATAATTGCACTAAGTATCGTTAAAATCCGTCGAGTAGTTTTTGTTTCTATAAAGAACATACAGACAGACAGACAGACAGACAAAAATTTTACTGATTGCATTTTTGGCACCAGTATCGATCACTAATCACCCCCTGATAGTTATTTTGAAAATATATTCCCTGTACAGAATTGACCTCTCTACAGATTTAATAAGTATAGATAGATAGACTAGCAGCGCCCTGCGGTTTCACCCGTGTAGTTCCCGTTCCCGACGGAATATGGGGATAAAATATAGCCTATACTACACAAGGTGAATGTAGCTTTCTAATGGTGAAAGAATGTTTGAAATCGGTCCAGTAGTTTTTGAGTATATTCGTTACAAACAAAAATACAAACCTTTCCTCTTTATAATATTAGTATAGACTAGCATTGCCCCGCGGTTTCACCCACGTACCTAGTTCCCGTTCCCATGAGTATAAGGGATATAAATATAGCCTATGTTACTCGCTGATAATGTAGCTTTAAATAGGTGACACAATTTTTCAAATCGATTCAGCAGTTTCGGAGCCTATTTAATGCAAACAAAGAAACAAACAAACAAAATCAAATCTTTCCTCTTTATAATATGAGTATAGACAACGTCCTTTTTAAGACATTCGGGGATGATTCCCAAGGGCTACGAAACCCGTTGAATCGTCTAATTCGGACAATTTAGGCTCGAGACTAGTGACATTATGTCAGTGCGCTAGTGGTAAGATAACATAAGATAAGATTTATTTGTCCAAACATGTGTATACATGCAATAATAATGTGAAATTGAAAACAATATACCTATCTAGTTTTAATTTCCGCGAATATTAGTGGGTTGCAGGTATGCACCTCCCTCCCGCCCGCTATATTATGCACATGCAAGATTACAAGGCAAATGCAAGGATTTTATGCACATGCAGGAAGGCAAAGCAATACCCAACACCATTACCGACACGTGTTTCGCCTCTCCACGAGGCATCCTCAGGGGACGTGTTGACTCGCTGACCGTTGAGTTGCGCAACTCAACGGTCAGCGAGTCTGAAAATAACTGGCTCAGGAAGGTCACTCTGTTGACAGCTAACTGCTGATTCCAAAAGATTCTCCTTGTTACAAAGTTGTTAAGAGGGGTGTACAATATTGACAGAGAAAACTGTAAATTTTGGCTATGATAACGATTAACAAAAAATATAGGACATATTAACGCTTCAAAGTTCAGAGTTGTCGACTTGTGACGTCATTTCTATGTTACAAATGAGATCACAAGGTAAATGAAAAAATACTTGTTCAATGTTTTTGGATAATTTAACTGACGGATCGTATAATTTTCCAGGAAGCTAAGCCGTCATTATTTATAAGTGTAAAAGTTTTGCGTTGCTGCCTGTAAATGGTGTTATGCAAGACAAAAGGAAGTACAAGAAATTGTCTTTGAAAGTGGTGTTACGGTGACAACTTAACAGGGGGCGCTGTATATCTATACAATGAAGTACAATGTTCATATGTTCTTTCTAAAAACTTTAGACTTACAGAATTAATGTATCCCAAGAATTTAAAAAGAAAGAAAGAAAGAATGAATAAAATTTATTTAGTGCAGAAAACGCACACGGTACAAAGAATGCAAAAAATTAAATAAAAAATAGTACATGTGCTGGTAGACTAAAATATCCATCAGTTAAATGAGCTAGTTTTGCAGATAGTGACGGCCGCCCCCGACGGATATTCTTGGGTTACATTAATTCTGTAAATCGGGGGTTTTCATTAATTATTTAATTCTTTTTCAATTATGTTTTTAACGTCGTAGGTTTTTTCAAAATTTTCAATGTTGCCTTTTATTTCAAACTTTTTAGAGAGAACTTTATTATGAACATTGTACTACATTGTATAGATATACAGCGCCCCCTTTTAAGTTGTCACCGTAACACCTATCTAAAAACATGCACCAATCAAATCCGAACCCATCACTGAAATCCGCATGAAAATCGGACTAGTAGTACTGGAGATAAATAGGATAATTGGTTTGCACAAACAAACAAACAAAGAAAGAAAGAAGAAAAAGAAAGAAAACTCGTTTATTCCGCCATAGATGACGCACAAAAAAATAAAATAGACAAACTCAAAAACAAACCGAAAATAACATCTTAATAAAACTAAAAACAATGTCAGGACCGGGCACGACTACCACGAGTCTCTGGTCACACCACAGACAAAACAGAACACATTTAAAATTCTGTCTATGGCGTGACACCCGGCACCGACATTGACAGCAGTGACAACATAATAACAAACAAATGAAAGTAGACTGTTTACTTACTGTCCACCTGAAAATATATGTATATGAATCTGGTTTGTGCGTCGCATCTAAGCAGGAATCGGTTGTTGCTCAGCATATGCCGCGATTCTCACCCCAAACGCATCCACTGTCTCCGTTCCGTCGTGGGTAAAAATGAAACACATAATTATATTTCCTCAGCGGATATTTGAATATCCTCCACTAATTTATTAGCATCAAAAACTAACAATTACTAATTATTATTGTTATTATTACTAAGCCACCTCCTAGACGATTCCTTAAAAATATAGACTTACAAATTATAAAACAAAAAATATACATAGTTACATGGAATGTTAATTTTGTCATACATTTTGTATAAATATCAATCTGTTAACAATTTGCATCATTTTTAAGACTTGAAAAATGATAAAGGAGATCTTTTTGTCCCGAGAAGCTGTATCATAATCATTTGACCAGCCTTTTCCCAATTATACTGGGGTCGACTTCCGGTCTAACCAGATGGAGCTGAATACCAGTATTTTACGTGGAGCAACTAGCTATCTGACCCCCACTACACAGTAACTGGGTAACACGGTACAAATCTAAAACTTCTTACAAATATTACATGGAACGACTGCTCTTTGAACCAACTAAGGTTTTTAATGTAAGTTTTCGTTAAACCACATGTAAAACTACTAATTTTGATCCTTGAAAGGCGAAAAACCTCCTCAGCCCAGTAACTGGGTATACGAGTCGTTAGGTTAGTTGTGACGCCTTTTGGCTAACGCTCTCGAATTCTCGACTGTCAAAGACGCATGAAGGATTTCTATCAATGCCAAGACCTCATTCTAATCTATGGTTTCTTCATAATACATTTTTGAATACTTAAATATAAAAGTATTTAATACAGTTTATTATTATTATTCGTTGTTCGAAAATGAATATGGTATAGTTATTCTCGACATCAAGATGAAATAGGTACATAAAAACAGGACCAGTTTTCGCGATAAAAATGTCAAATGTCACAATCATATACACAAGAAAACAAGTCTATAAACTTAAAAAGCTGTCACGATTTTAAACGGAAAAGCTTTAGAACGCTGCGAAGGTGATTATCAAAACTTCAAAATTGTATGGGATTGATAACCTCAGTCGAAAGTGTCACGTGTCATCAATCTATAAGGGATTCTGCCCCTCTAGCCAAGTTACAACCGTTTCGTGTCGAATTCCGTTCTCCAATTGGTAACGCCTCGGTGTCAGCAACTGTAGAAAACGATAAGTTGGTAGCCATGTTAACGCGCCTGAGTCGGCCGCTCGTTCTACAATGTGTCAAACATCTCTATTTAAACACTTTAACCATTAAGTTTAATCATTTTAACAAAGGATGTAGCGTTGAACATTGTAGAAACGATAACATTTCATTCTATCATTTTGAACGACGAGAACTTGGCTACGAATTGTCTATTCGTTTGTTCTAACCACGTGACTTAACGTTGAGATGATTTCATTCCCATACATTTGATTCGTTTTCGACTAGCGTTAACGATTGCAGATTATCAACTTGGCTAGGGGGGCTGACATGTCTTTGGTCGCAGTCATTAACAGAATGCTTCTGCTGCTCTGAACTGGAGAGTTCTGCCGCGTGGATGACGAACATAGATCCCAAATTACAACCCAGTGATGCCCTCATGACAAGTAACATTGCAGCAGGCCCAAAGAGAGATTGATTCAATGACTCGATTGATGGTAAGCGATGAATGAGGCCCTCATAGGAACTGGCAAACCCGGTAGATGTCTGTTTACTCTAGCTTTGAAGATTGTCAAGTCATAAGTATCAGTGAACACAGATGCCAGAGAGCTTGTCACTTTGCTACAGCTGTGCACTTAATGTTGCACTTAATGGTAATACTTTGTTCTATAACTAGTATACTTGGTGCATCGTCCTCACATATATGAAGTATTTTTTGTATTACCAAATATTGTAAAACATTGATTTGAAAAGAGTAACTATGGAGTTTCTTGTCCGTTCTTCTCCATAAGAATCTACCTTTGCGAATGGACGCTAGAGTCACTTAATTTATGATAATTTTTATTGATGACGTTCAAAAGTGCCGTTAATGGCCTAATTGAAATAAACGTTTTGAGTTGAGTTTTTTTTAGTTTGCACATGATGAATGGAATTAATACGACTATTCGCTTTATCAATAAACGCTCAGCAGTCGCGTTTGTAACAGCGTGACCAACGAAGCAGCGTGGGGATTCCCAGGTCGATCAAAAAGTGTTACCGAGTTTGTCCATTAGGAACTTCTCTGTGTCAACCCAGAGTTTGGAAGCTGGTGGAGTGACACCTTCATGCCTCAAAGAACACGTTAAGCTGTTAGTCCTGCGCCAGATCTCTGTCCCGTGGTGTCAGATCGCCGTCCCATCTGATTCAGGCGCGTGCAATGGTTCGAGTTAGGGTAGGCCAGAGAAAATGTACAAATAAATTTTTAAAAATAACCACATTATTCAGGGTTGATTTTTAATGAAATGAGTTTTTTTTTAAATAACGTATTTAAAAAAAAAACACCACATTTCAACCCTGAATAATGTGGTGTGTTTTGTTTTTGGATATTATTTTCTGGCCTACCCAACTCGAACCACTGCACGCCACTGATCTGATTAGGTATGCGAGTGATGGACGAGGGAGTGTGTGTTTGCGTACACATTAGTGCACTATAGTATGTTCCGAACCGATGGCTTGTATCTGTTGAGATTGCCATGGCCTAAATCGCTCAGGAGGACTTTATCAATCAAGTACGGATTGTAACCAACGGTATGTATGTTTAAGATTGGTCTTCGGCAGCTTTGGACTAAGAAAAGCGGTAGATGAACACCAGTGCAACAAATTGGACTACAATGATTCGTTACCGATGCACCGTTTTGGTAGTACTTTTGTCTAAGGAGTAGAATTCCCTGCCAGAGTCTGTGTTTCCTGCTATCTACAACTTGGATGTCTTTTAAGTGAACAGTGAACAGGTTACTTCTAGACAAGCGTGCTCCATCATCACCACATCATCGCTTACCATCAGGTGAGATTGTAGAGAAACGCGAGTCTATCGATAAATAAAAAACATAGCGCTATTTCATCCATAGTCGAGTTATTTTACAACGATTATTTTTAAACTCTAATCGATTTGAAACGCTACGGTGTTAGGTCTGTCGTTGCATTCGGTTTAATACGATTCCTTTTGTTTTCGTCTGGCAATTTCAGAGCTGGCTTCTTGAATAGCCTCCCACAGCTTAGCTTCGGAGAGAATCTGTCGGGACAGTTCTTCGATTGCAGTCTCCGAATCCAGGATTGAGCCGAAAGCTTCGTCGTCGACGTACTGAAATTGAGATGATGAAGATATTTTAATGTTTCTATTTTTACTGCGGAATGCCATTGAAACGACGGATGGACTGCGTAAAAGATGATAGAAACGGAGTGACCAATGAGATAAAACGATAATATCTTATCTATACTACTATTATAAAGAGGAAAGATTTGTTTGTATTGATTAGGCTCCGAAACTACTGAACCGATTTGAAAAATTCTTTCATTGTTTGGAAGCTACACTATCCCCGGGTGACCTATGCTATATTTTATCCCCATATTCCCACGGGAACGGGAACTATGCGGGTGAAACCGCGGGCCGCTGCTAGTATAATATAAAATTCTCGTGTCACAATGTTAGTTACCATACTCCTCCGAAACGGCTTGACCGATTTTTATAAAATTTTATATGCATATTCAGTAGGTCTGAGAATCGGCCAACATCAATTTTTCATCCCCCTAAATGTTAAGGGTGGTCCACCCCTAAATTTATTTTTTAGACAACATTTTTTGTTTTTATTTTTTTGTGATACAACATACAAAAATACATACAACCCTAAATTTTAACCCCTCCACGATAACCCTAAATATTTTTATTTATTTTATACGGCAAAACAACGTTTGCTGGGTCAGCTAGTCTTATATATAAAATTTTCGTGTTACGGTGTTTGTGGTTGAACTCCTCCGCAACGGTTCGACCGATTTTCGTGAATCTTAGAGTGCATATCGGCTAGGGTGGCGAATCGGATAACATCTATTTTTCATCCTCCTAAATGTTAATGGTGGTCCAACCCTAATTGTTTTTTTATGTGGCCAAACGACGTTTGACGGGTCAGCTAGTTTTATCATATAAAAAGATAAGTCCTGACTAAATCATCAATGCCCAGTTTAAACCTTTAGACGAGGACTTAAAAAGTGAAATTTAGCACAGAGGGTCCCTTTGTGAAGTAAACAAGGAATCAGGCAAAGTTTATGTAGTTTTACCAACAGCCACGGGAAGAATGCGTGATTTTATAGGTTTGTATGTAAATAAGGAGTAATATTATACCTGCTTCTGTCTCACCAGCTCTTGAGCTGGCATGCCAGGCACCTGCTGCGACCTCTTGCGGCCACAACCTGAAATAAACACAACAAAATGATAAGCATCTACGTAGTATTGTGAGGGATGTTTCCCGAGAAATAAAAATATGATCCTATTTAGTCCGTCTGTTAGATTATCAAAAATATTGGACACGTATTTTTTGCTTTATCAAATCTATAAAAATTGACGAAAATAAAAAGCTTCAAAGATCATTAGTAGGGGCTTGTGACGTCACGGCGTGGTAAAAATCGTGGCACGAAGTGACGACACACGGATTTTCAACGCACTATATCGTCTTCGTTTTTTGTTTACGTGTAAAAATAAAAAATACGTGTCCAATATTTTTGGGACGTCTATCTGACGGACTAATTACATTTTTTTAGGCAACTACCCTATTATAATCGGATCGGCTGGCAGAAACTGGATGCGTGAAGCCGAAAATAGATCTAAGTGGCTTGCAATTGGAGAGGCCTATGTCCAGCAGTGGACTGCAACAGGCTGTTGATGATGATGATGATAATCGGTTGTGTTCTATAAGCTTGATATATAGTGATGGTGCCACGAATCGAGGATCATGCAATGATTGTTGTCTTAACCGAAACGGAGAACGGTAAGGAAATTTTGAAACTTGACTTCGAACGCGACATCTACCGATAGTGAACGCAAATAAAACATGGAAGCATTCCTAACTGAAAAAAATGACCCAAAGCGCATTGCGCCGCGGTAGGCGGGGCTTACCGATTGCGCCGCTCACGTGTTTAGTTACACGGCCTGTTCGTTACATGGTAATTTAAACCCAAATACTTGGGAAATAAGGTCAAGTTATAACTGTGCATTGTATTAGCAATAATGTTGTTGGTGTGGTTCGGCGAATCAGCGACGAGGTTTCGATGTGTGAGTTTGTTTGGATTTTTGGGTCATGATTCGCGCTTAGATCCCTTGAAATAATGCTTCCATGTTTTATTTGCGTTCACTGCCGATAGTCGTTTCAGCGAAAATTTACCGTCATAAAAGAGTTCATATCTTGGGAGAATATTCTTTATCCTGGGCCTCAAGTCTGCTATTACAATAGTCTCAAAATTGTCTATCATTGATTTCATAATGGTTGATTTTTGCAAGTTTGGTAATCTACTAATATAAAAGCGTCACTATGACTTTCCAATGGTCAGCCACTGACACTCCATTGAAATAAATGGCATAGAATGGTAATCTCGTACATAATGACAAATGAATGACAGACGTATGCAGTAATCTGCTAAAATTTTGACAGTTCCTTTGATCAGTGACCTACCTTTAGAATGTCGTTGTGCAGTAATTTCTTTTAATAGCTCGGTTAGGTATCAAAAAGTATTACGAGACCATTGACCACCAATGATCGACCATCATGAATTTAACAGATTACGAACTTTGAGCAAAATGACAATGGAGTCGTATTGGAATGACTTATAAAAATAGCAGACTTGAGCCCCTGGGAGTAAGTTCCGTTAGGATGATTACAGACTTCAAACCGGGCGAAGTCTGGTAAAATTTATACGTACCAGTGAATGCGTTGCAGAAAGGTCGCTTCTTGGGAGTCATCATCATTTCCTCTGACAGCCGACTGTCGAAGTTCCTCGGAATCTAGAAAATAAATGATCCCTACATAGTCTATGCTAATATTATAAAGAGGTAACGTTTGTGAGTTTGTGACGTTGTAAGGGGTAATCTCTGGATCTACTGAACCGATTTTCAGAATTTATTTAACCAATATGAAGCTACGTTATTGTGAAGTGTCAAAGGCTATATTTTATCCCCATATTGCCACGGGAACGGGAAAAACGCGGGGTGCTGCTAGTATAAAACAAAGTCGATTCCCGCTGTTTATCCCTATGTATGCTTAGATCTTTAAAACTGCGCAACGAATTTTGATGCGGTTTTTTTTATTAGATAGAGTGATCCAAGAGGAAGGTTTATATGTATAATACATGCATAATATAGTTGAGATTTAGTATCAGCATTGCACCCGTGCGAAGCCGGGGCGGGTCGCTAGTAAAAATATAAATTAAAACTGTTGTAACCTACTGAAAACAGCAGATTTCTTTAGTAACCTAATAAAAAAATTATACTTACCGTTGCTGTATAACAACATTCCAGGTATAATAGAGCGATGACGACAAACAGGGACACGCGGGGAACAGACATGGCGGCTAGATTTGACAGCTGCACAAAATGGCTGACCTGTTGACCAAAAAAAGTGTTAAAAAGTGCCAAAGATAGGGGGTTCAAACCCAGCTAGACGGCATTACTTTGTGTAGGTAATTAATTTCATCACCAGTGCTCTCAAAACGGTGAAGGAAAACATCGTGAGGAAACCGGCCATGTCCAAAAACCAAAAATCCGAAGACATGTGACATTCACCAACGTCCGGCGGAGAGGGAATGGGCCCACGGCCCATTCCCTCTCCTAGAGAGGAGGCCTGTGTCCCAGCAGTGGGAACGTTAAAAGGCTGATTATGCTGATATTATGTAGTAGAATCAGCTTGTACACTCAATAGTTGCGAAAACTGACTTAAACTGACGGGTATGTTATGCAAACGAAACTCCGTTTTGTTATATTCTGTATCTGATAAACAGTAAGGAAGCATTAGCAAAAACAAACAAAAAAATACTGACTTTTTTAATCAGTATTTTTTTGTTTGTTTTTGTTCCATAATAATCACTTTTCAAATAGTAAATGACATTATTATGATATTAATTTCGTAAGTAGATTAACCATAACACTTTTACATGTTCAATATTTTTTGGTCATTTTAAGCTAGATGAGACCGGTACTTCCTAGCCGATTACTCTGAGACAAACACCGAAACAAACTCAGGGGTCAAGGTCTCTTTTAAAGTCCACACAATCCGTACTGGTCAAATCATATGAGAACATTTTGAGGAAAGTGCCGCACAGATTTGATAGGACCTGTCCAGTATGAAGGTAATTGATAAGACCAGCGATAGCATCGCGCTCTTTTTGCGATTATATCGCTACTGAATTGATGCAAATAGTGCCCGTGGGGGACGCCCCTCGTGCCTAGTTATCGCGAAAAAGTTTTCAAAAGAAACCTACATTTTAAGTGAAACATTAGAGAAAAAACATAGTTTTAGCAGATCTCTAATGTTTTACATAAAATGTAGGTTTCTTTTAAAAACTTTTTCGCGATAACTAAGGAGGGTTCCAACACTTGCCTGTAACTAAAGTACCAACGACACTATCATAAAACAATGTCTCTCTGCGCTAATTAACTAGTAGAAGCAAGAATAATAATTATAAAAACCGCGAACCCAGTAGTAAGGGATAAGCTTAGAAGCATATTTAAAAGAACTCGAGCAGATAATATAATTGCTAGGAAAAGGCATAGGCTAGGCACATGGCTTGAATTTCAGAAATTAGTATTTTATATGTTCCCGTATTCAAAACGCTTAGTTTTCACGTTCGAACTTAATTATACTATTTAGAATCAATAACGTTTTGACCAATTTCTATGATCTTTGGTTACTTGGATTCGTGTCTGTACTCGATGTACTCTAATAGATCGTTTGCAATATCATGCCATCGCTGATATATGGCACAAACAAATACAACCAGTAAATAATGAAATAACAGCCATAAAAAATAAAAAATAAAAATAAATGGATAAGTAACTACACAAGATCTTTTTTCTTTCAACATTTTTGTTACACTCACTTGTACAAAGTTTTAGTTACAAAAGTCAACCTGTACCCAATTTTCCTTATAGCTTCAGGACAAATGAAGTAAAAACTTAGTTAACGACTTGTAAATATATAATTGGTCCATCTTAATTGTTACTAAACAATTACTAAGTGTATTTAGCAAGTTTGTGAGCTCCTAATTAAGTTTGTCAACGATAGTTAGTCTATGCTTTTTTTGTAGTCTATGTCCTAGAGGTTAAATTGTCTATGGGTCGGTTTCGAGAAACTGATTCATTTATTTATTGTATTATCAAACCGCCTGGCTTCGCACAGGTTTTATGTCACCGGAAAATGGCAAACTTCATAAGATTATAAAATATCTTGAGAGATTGTAAAGGTTCGATAAAATGTCAACTGAACATTTGGAACACTTTTTTACGCATCAAAATTTTGATAGTCTCGCGAAGTCATTCCGGGAAATTGTAGAATAGCAAGTAGTAACACGTTCAGTATTACAATTCCCACATTCAAAACGACGACGGAGCCACGCTGCGCGGGGTTTATGTCTGCAGAGTTTAAAAAAATCATGAATTACAGGAGCTAAGTTCACCCGCTTGCATTTTTTCATGGAATCGAAAAATATAATAAATAACATGGAATCGAAAAATATAGTAAATAAGTGTTTTTTTATGGATTCAATGATTTTATTACAAAACCTTTACTTCTACTAAATGCATATATGTATGTATGTAGATACTATCGCCAAGTATCATAGAATATATTTTGAACTCAAAAATACACGTAAAAAATCTGATTCGATGTAAAAATCTTGAATATTTAAATTGCTTGCAGATAAAGAAGTAAGTATCATGTACATAGTTGCTGTAACTATAACGTGTTAGTTCAAAAACAGTGCGCAAATTGTACACAAATAAACATTTATTTTTTGTAGAACCAAGTTTCTAACAAAAATATCAAAATTATCCCCGAAGTAACTTGAAAATGTATGTGTGTCAAAAAAAAAAAGAAAAAACAAAAAAAAAAAAAACTAGTAATACCGAACGAAAATTAATGTTTTAAATCTCAATGCATCGTGCTTCCCACACATTTTAAACGAATAATTCTGAACTTATAACTTAAGTGTTTTGCTTTCCAATTTAAAATGGAAACCACAAGATTTTCCACTTTTAACGCCCCGCGGCGCCGTCTGCGTTCCTGCTGTGTTTATAGACTAGTACAGTTTACACAGACCGACTGAAGTGTATTTTACATTTAGATATTAAATTTGAGAGAGCAAAATATTTCATAAAATATTTTGCTCCAAGTAAACTGCTTTACTGGAATCGAACCCACGATCTACAACTGTTAGCCGCGGCTGTTGCGACTGGGCCATCACAGCTCAAGTATATAAACTTTACTTCTTATAACTTTGCTTCAGAAGCGCGTGATCAGTAGAAGATAATATTCGGTGTAAAGAAACAATAACAAAATAATATTAAAAAGAAACATTTACTTTAAAAAAATTGGCCAAGTGCGAGACGGACTCGTGGACGAAGGGTTCCGTACCAAAATCTAAAAACGGCAAGGAGAATCATGTCTTTTTTATGGGAGCCTCATTTAAATATTTATTTTAATCTGTTTTTTAGTATTTGTTGTTATATATACGTAAGAAAGTATTGCAAATGTTCAGCTGTCAATTTATCGAGAGCTTACAATCTTTCAAGATATTTTATAATCTTCCGCATTTATCCGGTGACATAATATACCTAAGCAAAAAGCAGAGAACTCCAGTAAAGACGATTGAGGAAATACAAAATCAGATTGCAATCATTACAACAATTTGATGCGTCATATTTACGGCTGCGTCCTATTTTGCCGACAGCATTATGTCACCAAATAACAACAATGGAGCAATTGCCACTTATTACATTACGCCCCCAAATTATTAAGGGGTGTGTCGACAACCGCCAGTTTATTATCATAATAAAAGTAACAAAATGAGTCGTCATGGGTGTATTCCTATGTTCAGTGAAATTATGCAGGATAAGCATGAGCTCTCATAAGCGGGAGCAGTGGTGGCCGAGTGGTTACGGCCCCGACTTACGAATTGCAAGTTGCGGGTTCAAACCCAGCCAGGCGCATTTGTGTAATTAATTTCATCACCACTGCTCTCAAAACGGTGAAGGAAAACATCGTACCAACAATTCGAAGACATGTGACATTCACCAACCCGCACTGGGTCCGCGTGGTGGATAGGATAGGCAATCTGTACACGCGTACTTGCCGGTTTGGGCATTGCTACACTACGAGTACTATTCCGCGCTACTATTTTGATTTTAAACAGGATGTTTCGAATTTATTGTCAATTAATTATTATTTTTAATTCGGATTATTATATGCTTATTTTTCTATGCTAATATGTTTATTTTAATCTATTAATGATATAGATTAACGAGTTTAAGGGAACGCCCCCTGTTATTTAACATACTGTATATATTTTCTATATTATAGCTTGTTTAGTTGTATTTTAGTGTAAATAATAAGATTGTAAATTGTTTTCAGAAAAGAATAATATAATATCCATTCCGGACCTTAAGGATCGAGCCGTTTGGCTGATCAAAGAACTCCCTCCTATCTACTGACAATTTAAAAATACCGTGTCTCCCATAAAAGTAACAATCATTTTCCATTTTATTTTTACTCCAACCTAATGAAGTAAGACGCTCGATCGCCGTTCATAAACTTAGTACCTATTTCTAACTATTATTTTTCAATCTAGGGCTGGTGTACTTTTAATTTGCAACCCTCTATGCTGTTGACACTAATAATAAGAACGGTGTCGTTCTGAAGAAGGGAGACGTGGGTAAACTCACGACTTGCTTTCACTGTAATTTTTTTAACCGACTTCTAAAAAGGAAGAGGTTCTCAATTCGGATGTTTGTATTTTTTTTAAATGTTTCTTCGCGTTTAACTCCGTCGCTTGCCAACCGATTTGAAAATTTCTTTGTTTGTTGGAAAGGGTATACATCCCAAATGGTCTCATGAAAATTTTATCGAAATCGAACAAGCGGTTTTTTTTTGTTAATTTCAATAAATGATAGCATCTGTCGGGATAGCTGAAATCGCATGTTTGTTTATTGTTTACACTAATTTATACCACGTACGCTGTGATGGGTGTGTTTAGCTGGAAGTGAACCACTAAAAAGTGAAAAATAAAAAAACTTTTTACAAAAATTAATTTTAATAAATTTTAATTTCGGAAGTCGGTGTGTTCAACAACAAAAAAGCAACCAAAAACACCGAGTTACGAAATTAAAGTTATTTTATACTTTTTGGTTTTTTTGTTTAGAAGTCGGTTTTATTTTTTGTAAAAAGTTTTTTTTTAACTAGCACTTCGTCCGCGACTTCGTCTACGCTGATTTAGTGCGGTTCCCCCCTTTAAAGGTTTGATGTTTCTAGTCCCAGTTTAGGCTGTGCGTTGATATGTCACTTAGCTTCCTATTTATACAGGTTGAATCGCGCGACTTCGTCTGCGTTACATAAGAGAGAAAGAAAAGATGTTCTTTTGTAACATTCTTGATTGATGCTCCGTTCCTGTTGGTCTTAGCGTGATGATATATAGCCTATAGCCTTCCTCGATAAATGGGCTATTTAACATACAAAGAATTTTTCAAATCGGTCCCGTAGTTCCTGAGATTAGCGCGTTCAAGTTCAATTTCATCGAAATTCGCATTCGCATTTTACTAGTTACAAAAATCATAATTCTATTTTGTCCGGCCGTTGGATTTTCAATTTTTTTGAAAATCCAACGGCCATCGTATCAAACAATTATTTTTTTGTCATTTCACATCAAGAGTAGGGGGGAGGGGCTGGTGACGTCACGTCGCTGGTAAAAGAAAAAGAAAAATTACGCGTCCAATATTTTTTGAAAATCTATCAGACGGACTAATTAGATTTTTTTCAGTAAAAACCCTCTTAGTAAAAGATTCGTACCTAACCCTAAACATTGTTGAGAAAGAGGAAATCCACCGCTTTTGTTTTAAATAGCAAGCATTAAGAAACTTGTAGGACAAAGACTGACTCAAGTTATTCTTTAACAATACCTACTATAGTTATTCTGTCGGCTCTAGCGGTCGCCTCGCTTTTTATAAATAACGCGTACAGAATGAAAAAGAGATCATGGTACTCATAATTATGAACAACTTTTACTAGGGATTCAGAATATCGCGGAAAAAAAATTGACTGCCCCTTTTCTTTTCGGATCAAAAATCATCAAATGACTTCTCCCGCTCTGGGCGGATCGGAAGGGAGTGTCAGACTCTTACTGTCTAAAATCCACCCGTGTTCCTGCTTGTGCCCTTTGCGTTCCAGGGCCGCGGTGACTCTTTCGAACAAATTCCGCAACCCTAGCAGGCACTGACCCTATGGGGCCCTGTCTTCTTTGCTGACGGCTCTTTGAGGCGCGCGTGGAACATGACGCGCCGTCGACTCGGGCCTGGTTGCTATCGGACGGCGAGCCACCCATAGCTCGTCATCCGCAGGCCCGCGCCTACGGTGGCCGGGAATCGCCCTGCGTTTCCCGACGCCCGGGGCGTCTCCTTCTGTTGCGGCGGCTGGAGCGAGAGGTTTCCCTCTCTCGCACGCGTTCCGCCTCCTCCTTCGCTAGCATTACTGCTTCGCAGAAGGAGGCGACCGCCTCCCATGCCTCCTCACTCCGGACCATGGCTTGAACCAAGGCCGGACGTGAGAGGTCGCCGCCGCCGATCGCCTCGACGAGGACACGGCGGCGCTCCGCCCAAGCAGGGCAGACCTCCACCGTATGCTCCACTGTGTCTTCCGGGCGATCCACACAGTGTTGACATCCGGACGTGTTCTCCCGCTGGATCCGACACAGGTACCTCCCGAAACAGCCGTGTCCGGTGAGCACCTGCGTCAGGCGGAAGGTGAGAACGCCGTGACGTCTCTCCAGCCACGCCTCAAAGAGGGGACTTATCGCCACAATAGTGGCGTGCCCAGCACTGGGTTGCGATAGTCGCTGTCTCCAAACCTACGTGAGATCCCGCCGGAGCTCCGTCCGCTGCGCAGCAATTTGCCGCGGCAGCAGAGTTTCACACCGGCGTAGCGCCTCCACGCGCAACGCGTAGACGTGCGCGAGGGCTCTCGCCTCAAGATCCCACGGCAGCAATCCGGCAAGGAGATACGCCTCTCGCCGGAGACCGTGCGGTATTCCCAGATCAGCCGGATGGCCATGACAAATCGACTGCCCCTTAGATTTAAGTGCGCATAACTCAACGAAATGTACTGAACCGCTGTTTTTTTGTTGCGCGATTTCTGTGTTGGTGCAGTGGTGGCCGAGTGGTAACGGCCCCGACTTACGAATTGTAGGTCGCAAGTTCAAACCCAGCCAGGCGCATTACTTTGCTAACTTCATCACCATTGCTCTCAAAACGGTGAAGTAAAACATCGTGAGGAAACCGGCATGTCCTAGAACCAAAAATTCGAAGACATGTGACATTCACCAACCCGCACTGGGCCCGCGTGTGGGATTACGGCCCATTCCCTCTCCTAGAGAGGAGGCCTGTGTCCCAGCTGTGCGAACATAAAAAAGGCTGATTATGATATATGTGTTGGTGCTATGGTACAACTTGTTCATAATGATGAGTACAGTGACTCCTATTCAGATATTCCGTTTATTCTGTTACACTTTCCACATCTTTGTATTAAACTAGCGACCCGCCCCGGCTTCGCACGGGTGCAATGCTGATACTGAATCTCTACTATATTTCAAACAAAGTCGCTTCCCGCTGTATTTCTGCCCCTATGTTTGCTTTACAACTACGCAAAAAATTCTACATTTTATATATAGTCTTCATTCTATATAGTATACGACGGGAACCAAACTACATTGAAAAATAAAACTGCCACTTAATAATTGACAACGGCGTAAAGGAGAAAGAAATTAGCATGAAATACGCGTGCAACGCACTAAGTCGCAGAACAAAGAACGGTTAACTAATTACTCAGTTCTTCACTGCAAGGCGACTGAGAGGTCATTGAACTAAGTATTGCTTACAATGATATGCCAAAGCTTCAATGGGCAGCCTGTAAAAGGCATACTCGACCTTTTCAGGATCCCAAACCACCGTATGGAAAAACGGAACATATATTATTTATACTTTTGAATAATAATTAAGTATGGGAAAATACTTTATTTCCAATCTGTACTATGATTCGCAAAACGAACAGTTATATGAACTGTTTACCAATACATGGAAGGTGAACATACACACTTGAAAATATTTAATATTAATATTATAAAGATATTATAAAGAAATACTAATATTATAAAGAGGTAACATTTGTATTTTTGTATGTAACGATTAAACTCAAAAAGCACAGGACCGATTTCAAAAATTATTTCACCATTAGAAAGCTACATTCATCTTGAGTAACATAGGCTATACTTTATCCCCGTATTCCCACGGGAACGGGAACTGCGTGGGTGAAATCGCGGGGGGCTGCTATGATTATATATGTTAGCAATTAATAACGTACTGAACAAACTGAACTTCCTAACATATCTTTGAAAAAATAAGTTGAATTTACACATTCCGAAATAGTCCAGTCTTGTAAAATTAAAATTGCTATAAATATTAAAATATTCCGAATCCGCAAGAGTAAGACCCAAAGAAAATCTAAACCAATAGTATAAAGAGCAATTTTTTTAAATAAATTATATTTATTTATTTGAAGGCGGTAATACCTGGAATAAAAAAATGTGCGTGCGGACTGCGTATGTAAAATACTTTTTGTTTATTATTTTTTTCTACTATTTTTTATACTTTATTTTTTCGTATTATATATATTTCTCAAAAAAAGTTGGCAACCCTATTCACAGCCAATTTCCTCCGTATCCGATTCTGTTAAAATTTGGTTCAAACATGAATTTACAGATGAATATTTCTTCATTTTTATATTTAATTAAACGGTTGAATCGTCTTAGAACATCGTCAAAAAGTTAATTAGTAAGCCGATATATGTGCAGTATATAAATACTCGTGGTTTGGGACTTAACAAAACTTTCACTGATACCCTGAGTAAATCATAGTACCAATAATGTGTACAGGCCCACACAGAAAAGCTTGGCCCATAATATTCCCACAGCTAGGATACATAATTCCTCTCCGTGAATAGGAGTAGGTTGCTGTTCACCACGCTGGTACAGTGCAAGTTGGTGGATGTCTCTCTATATTGTGTATTATCTATATCTATATTAATATTATAAATAGGAAAGATTTGTATTTTTGTATGTAACGAATAAACTCAAAAACTACTGGACCGATTTCAAAAATTCGTTCACCATTAGAAAGCTACATTCACCCTGAGTAACATAGGCTATATTTTATCCCCATATTCCCATGGGAACGGGAACTACGCGGGTAAAACCGTGGGGCGTTGCTAGTTCTCAATATTTTTAAAAACTTGGTTTGTTATTTTTACAGTAAAGTTTCTTTACAATAAAGTGTCAAAGTTAGCTTATATGTTTGGTTTACTTAAAGTTAGCTTACATTTTTCCCATAATGGCTGAACACATTTAGATTAAATTTGTCACACATTTAGGATTATTTTTATCCGAGTACATGAAGTAATTTCCCTAAACGAGTGTCATTAGGATTGCTCAATTAAGATGCAGGTTTAGTTCTCAACGCCCACCCTTTTAAGTCACTTTAATGCCTCGTAGATAAAGAGAAAAATAAAATAAAATGCATTACAATAAAGTGAGCGTATTACGAAAATAATTAATAACTTATAACTTGTAAATTAATCATAAATTATTTTCGTAATACGCTCACTTTTGTATTTGAAAGTTTTTCTAGCTAGGAATAATAAAAACAATGATAAATTTAAAATATTTTTTTTTGTTAAAAAGGATCGTGATTATCTATGGTTTCTGCCTGCACTATGAGAAAAAGGCGGTTGTACAGTAAATTAATGTGTGCGTGTATTTCATTACGTATTGTAATTACTTCAAGATTATTTATTAAAACCGTATGCCAAAAAATAGGTACAAAACTGGACTTAATGACATTGTTTACTCGTTAATCTTAGGACAAATGTGGTATGTGTAGGTATTTTATTAATTTTGTCTTTACTAACAAACATATAAGTATCTATTATAATTAAGTATATATGAAAAAATACTATAGCCAAGGATTTCTATTGTACTGAGTTAATCATTTATGCATGTCTGCTCAGTGGCATTTCGATACTTCTTCTTTCAAATATTTTTGTTCCAAAATAAAAAAATAAAACCTATATACACAAATGTAATAACATTTTAAAATAAGAATATTTGTAGACTAATTCCAAAACCGGTATCAAGAACAGGGTCCAAGCTACAGGCGTTTAGGGCTCCAGAGAGAGGAACCTCCTGACAATGCGAGCCGTATCCAGAAGTACCGCTTTCTGAATCAAGCCCTTGATCTAGCTACCTATCGAGAGCCTACTAAGGAGTTGATCGAGCCTCGTGGCTTTATCTTTAAAACATTTAATTTATTCAAAGCAGTGTTTAGATTATCTTACGAAGTAATTATTTGTTTAAAAAAACTAATTATTTACAGTTAGCTATAACTTGAAAAGTATTTTAAACTAAGAATTTCCCATTGTTAGGAAAAATATTTTTTTCTAATTCTATTGAACAAAGACAACAAAAAAAAAATATGTCAAGAAAAGTCCACACAATACAATTTAAGTATGAATAAATATTTCCTCCATAAACACAATATTTTTAATTAAATAAAAATTGCTTCTATATTTTATGGCTAGTAAAGGGTAGTTGAAGGTTATGGACTCACCTGAAGACGAGAAGCTTCTGAATGCAGCGTAGGGCGAGAACCAAGGCTTATATACAGCTGGACTGTAGGGGCGGGCGGGAACAGGACCGGGAATGGAGTCGCCTTTTCAAGTAAGAGTATATATATATTTTTTACATTTTTTTTTTCTAATTTGAATTGTTAACTGGTGGTTAAATAAAAATATATACCTACATAGTAACCGCGTGTTACGAACTAACTCAGAGTTAATTACAGAACTTTGGCTTGTGCAAGCGGTGCTAAGCTGTTGGTTTCGCCTATCTTAGCTGTCATTAGGTTTGTGAGTCCCAAGACAAGTAGTCGTAAGCTAGGAGAGCAAATAGCAATCTAACTGGGCATTATCAATTTACTGGGTTACTATCAACCCGCCCCGGCTTCGTACGGGTGCAGTGCTGATAAATGTGTTTTTTTTACGATATCTCATTAGAAAACTCTAAAATTATTCGAGTTTCTCTACTATATTCTGCATGAATTATACATATAAACCTTCCTGTTGAATCTGATTATCTGAAGCACCAGGCCGCCAGAAAAACAAAGCAATTATAATATCATCACTTTACTTAGTTGTCTATTTTCAGTCTTCACTTTCACTAAGAAATCTTTATTACTGCGCTCTTAATCCCGAACACATCATTCGCAGATTTTTCACTACACAATGGTCGATATACATATTTGTACCCAACATTATTAAATGATACAATGGTAACACAAGACAAAATACTCGTTTAACATGAACCGTGAGATTGTTTTCGTACGACGCATACCATCCGAAACAATGGGATAAATATTTCTACTAATCTAATCTTATACATATGTTTCAATATTTGGAAGTCAATTATCGCTAATAAATAAACATTAAATCTAACTATATATACACTAAACCTAAAAATAAACTAAAATCCTCTTAATTACAAAACGGCATCAAAAAACTCGTCCGCATCGCTGTCGACTGGGAGTGAACCCAATAGATTTGCGGCGTTGCCACGTTGTATGGCTATGCTTATCCTCTGTCCGAAGTAAAAGCCAGCACTTGGGTCACGCGAAGTGTCAACTAAACGTTTACAAATTCTTTAAATAACGCATGAGCACTCAGACCCCACGGAAGTTAGTTAATAAATCATTCTTCAAAAATCGAAATAGATGTTATAACTCGGAAACCCAGTAACTGGGTAACGCGATATCCCTTGATAAGATTATTCGTGTCAGATCTCCTAGATTCCGATGTCCGTTACGATTGTCAAAGATTTACAAATGGCAACAGAAACCAACATCAAAACGTGTATTCTGAAGCATGGAGTAGTGTCTGTTGTTAAGTTATAAAAAAAAATCTGAAATCACAGACAGAGTCCATCGATTGGTAAGTATAGGTACAAAAACTTAGAAACTAGTGTTAGTACTTTATAGCTATCGGAAAAAACAAAACATCAAATTAATTATCTACGCCACCACTTGTCCAGTGGCGTGCAGGCACATCCAATACCCCCGCATGGGCCTATCCCACCTGTCCGCTATGGCTATCAGGATGCTGTTGGGGCTGGCGCACACCCGATGCATGACGAAGGCGCATCGCTTACGCACTATTCCTACAGCTTTTAATATTAATTAACCACAAGCTTTGAGAACTGTTAAAATTAAATAAAGAGCATTTATCTGTCCACTATACTGTGATTCTGTATATTTTATTACGTATGTATTATTTTATATAGAAGTATGTATTTAGATGTATTTATTTGTGTATATTTGTTTGTATGTTTATTTTAATTTGATTTGTATGTATAAATAGTTGTTAATATGTCTTAGTTAAGTTAGTATAGTATATTTCAAGTTTCCTTCTCTGTCTCTTTACACACTGTGTCTACATTTCTTATCCTACTCTTCTGTCGCAGGTCTGCTGGAAGAAATTTCTATTGAAATAAGCAGTACCTTTGTGCTCTCGATTTTGTACAAAATTGTCTTTTTTTAAGTATCATGTGTGCACATAAATAAATAAATAAATTCAACATTTTTACTTTTCAATTAAAAAAAACTTTTAGTTCGCACCGTCTCCACGCCTCCTCCTGTCCTACTCCGGACCTCCCATTGTTTTGACGCAGCATTTCCCACTTCCACCAAACTGCTAGTTTTTGTACTATACCCTAGTAATAGAGTAAACGATAATCAAATGCAGTAACACTACTTACCATAACGATCATAAAAGTGAGCCTAGTGGGCGATATAATACTATCGTGCCTGTACTTTATTCCATTGAAGGTTTGGCAGGTTGTAAAACCACCCACTTTTCGCTTGTTTTATTTTGTCACCCTTATATTTATGAAAATAAATTAATTAAAATGAAAATAATTTAAAATTTAAAATTTATGAAAATAATTTAAAAATATCCGACCTTTTCATTTATTTATTTAGTACTGCCACATCACATAGGTACGTGCAACATTTCAAAAATCACATTGTCAATTCTTTGGCTCGGTGGTAAAATACAGTTGGTAATATAAAAATTCAATACAATTAAAATTCAAACAAAAATACGACACAATTAGAATACAATTTGACACTAATACAACACAATTAAATCAACTAAAATACAATAACATAAAAAAAATATATAAAAATAAAAATGAATCATGCCTTTTAAAAGTCATAGTAATTAAACTAGGTACTTACATACAAATATACACGATTCATTTTTAAGTATGGTTTATCATAAAGTGACCGCTTTGGGCGGAGCAAAAGGGAGTGTAAGACTCTTACTGACTAAAACCCACCCGTGATCCTACTGATGCCCTTTGTGATCCGGGGCTTCGATGAGTGTTTTGGACATTTTCAGGCAGACAAAATACACCATACTAAAAGCATTCAAAGATAGATATATAAATTGGTAAAATAATTATAATGAAATATAAATAGGGGTGGGTTGTGATAGGAGCTCGTGGCTAAATAATACTAGACGCACGGGTTGATTTCCAAGGTTAAGCAACGCTTGCCAAGGTTGGTCTGTGGATGAGTGACCATCTTAACATTCCGAGTTTCCTCCGCGCTTCGGAAAGCACGTAAAGCCGTTAGTACCGACTGTCATTTGTAGATATTTGCCAGTCGTTACGGATTGTCAGAAGCCAGAAAATTAAAACGTGTTACCCAGTTAATGGGTCGTGGAGGTCTGGTTGGCAGCCGCTCCACGTAATAGTTACAATATAGTTGGGAAAAGGCTAGGCAGATGATGATGAGGGGCAGGTTGTGATTTTGTGATGAGCCCTGTCGTTGTCTGTTGTACGGATCAGAAGCTTGCTTAGATAACAAATAAATCATTTCAAACACAACACACAAAACAAAAACAAACAAAACAAAACAAAACACAAAACAAAAACACACAAAACACAAAAACACAAACACACACGAACACAAAACACAAAACACACAAAATACACAAAAAACAAAACACAAAATACACAAAACTCAATACACAAAACACAAAACAACAAAACACACACACAAAATACACAAAACACACAAAACACAAAATACAATTACATCCTTTTTTAAACAAATTCCTTGCGAAAAGGATAATATTTATTAAAATATTACTTCTGTTACGGTATAAACTAAATTTTAATTTTATTGCTAAAAGTGTAGATTCGGATAACCAAAATGTTAATTTGAGTTTTGCTGCTGACTGTGTAAAACTTCGTATTTGTACTGTTGACCGTTTACAAGTTGTTTCGTCTGGAACGATCCTAAATTGAAAAATTGACTTCAAAATTAAATTAAGGCAGTTCTTATTCTGCTTGCAAGGCTTGACCTAAACAAGGTTACAACCATTACAACTTCAATAAAAACTTTTTTAAAAGATTGAATGTCGCAGAGATGAGTGTGTTGAGATGGATATGTGGAGAAACAATGGATACAGTTTAAAAAAATAATCATCAAAATCGGTTCATAAACGACGAAGTTATCCGCGTTATCTTCATCATCTGCCTAGCCTTTTCCCAACTATATTGGGGTTGGCTTCCAGCCATACCGGATTCAGCTGACCAGTATTTTACGTGAAGCGGCTGCCTACGAGACCTCCATTAACTGGGTAACACGGTACTTCTTGGCAAGACTGGATCAGATTTACTGGCTTTTGCCAATCCGTAACGACTGCCAAATATCTACAAATGACAACCGGGACCAACGGCTCAGCGTGCTTTGCGTGCGAGGCACGGAGGAAACTCGGTCATCCATCCACAGAACCACCTTGTTAAGCGTTGCTTAACCTCATAGATCGAACCGTGTGGCTGTTATTCATTAGCCACGAGCTCCTCCACAACACACATTAATATATATATATACGGTCGAACCTCCTCCATTTTTTGAAGTCGATTAAAAATATTAGAATGTTTAGTACCTGTTAAGTATTTGTTAGTAAATAAATGTATCTATTTAAAAATGGTAAAGCAACAAGCCTTAGGGCAGATAGTTTAAGATACCAAATAGTTCATTTATATCGATCTTTGCAGCTACTTACGCGTAATATAATTCAATCTAAAACGTGAAGGTCACAAGACAATGTGATATATAGGTAATATGATTTTGTTATGTATCGTCAAAATGTTCTATCTAACACAATAACAAAGAAATGAACCGTTAAATAATATAGTCAATTTGACTTATGAGGAGATGTATATTCCATTTATAATGTTATCATATGCATAATCAGCCTCCTCTATAGGAGAGGGAATGGGCCGTAATCCAGCACGCGGGCCCAGTGCGGGTTGGTGAATGTCACATGTCTTCGAGCTTTTTCTAGGACATGCCGGTTTCCTCACGATGTTTTCCTTCACCTTTTTGAGAGCAGTGGTGATGAAATTAATTACACAAAGTAGTGCGCCTGGCTGAGTTTGAATCCGCGACCTACAATTCATAAATCGGGGACGTTACCACTCGGCCACCACTGCTCTCTTCTAATGTTATTATATACATACATAAATGGACCATCTATCAAGGTTAGACACTCATTTTCTAAGTTCTTGTGCTTCTACTCCACTCGACTCAGTCGTGATGATAACTGAAGATAAAAATCTCGAATCGAGATCGTAATATCAATCACTATAAACTATCTATAACGGTCAATTCGAGAGTACGTTGTTTATTCGAGGAGAGGAAATAAAAATATGTTATGAATGTCATTTATAAACTAGATTTTATCAAATTATTTTCGCAAAAATATACTCGTAATTGGCGACCACTGAAAATCAGCGCCGTGCTGAGGGTCCCCCATGGCACAGCATTATGCTGAGTGGAAGCCTTTTAACTTATGTAAGTATGTCGTTTTGTAGCAGTTAAATATTTTTTCTTTCTTTCAGTAAATGAGTACATCATAATGGTCTTCAGGGTCCCATGTACAGGGTGTTCCAGAAGTGCGTTATCAATTTAAAAGGTGTATCTGCTGCAAAAATAACAAAATATAAAAATATTGACGTTTTCAGGTTTGACTAAAAAAAGTGAAAATAAAAACAACCGACTTCTAAACAATAAAATAGTTTTTTTGTTTAGAAGTCGGTTGTTTTTTTTTTTTTGGAAAAACTTTAGATATAACAATAGATGGGACCTTAAGATAGTTTTAGGCTACTTTGTTTTGCAAATATCTATATAGGCTGAAGTAAAAAAGTTTTTTTTTAAATTTTATTGTAATATGGATTTGCTCTTGACTCTAGGTCACAGGTGACAGAGACAAAGTCGACGATGGAATGAGCTTACCCAGAAGAAGCCTGTTTACTCTAACTTTGAAGAGATTAGGGTTGAATGCGTTCGGAAACACGGACGCAGGCAGAGAGTTCCACTCCTTTGCTGTGCACATTACAAAAGACGATTGAAAACGCTTGGTGCGAATTGGTGGAATAGCTACAAAGTAGGGGTAACTTACAGTGCGTCTAGTTGTACGTAGAAGGGGGCCAGTGGGGTGTGGTCGTGGAATCTACTTATCATCTGCCTCCAAAGTTACGGAATATGTTTGAAAGAGTCAGAGTCCGCAGTCTTGGAAAGCAATGGGCATTAGGAGCGACACGAATGGGTTTGATTAAGTCAGTAAGAGTCAGTTGAGTGCCAAAGATCTAAAAATCACAGCTGGGACTAACGACTTCAATTTCCGAGATAATTCTCGCGATGTTAAGATCCCCAACCACAAGAGCCGACCACAGAAACGTACGTTGCTTAACCTTTAAGATCAACCCGTGTGGCTATTATTATTTCACCACGAGCCCCTTAGAGCAAACACTACTACTACTAGGTACGACATTCCTTTAAAACTTTTAAAATGAAGTCAAGTGGGTAAAAACAAACTAAAGACAGTCAATTCGTTTGTCCGATAGCACACGTTTTAAACTGCTATCTCTGTAACTTTCTACTTTTTAATAGTTTTGTTTGTTTCAAGGAGTTTTAATATTAACATTTTGCGAGATAAGCTATAGTCCACTTGGACCGATATGACCCGGTGTGGGCCGTGAGATTACACTGGACGAGAGACGCACAAGTTCATTGTGGTAATTAACCTTACTACAATTAGTTTTGTCAGCAATGTAGCTTTTAATTTGAAAATGAAAATTATATATCTAGTTTTAATTTCCGCGAATATGTGTGGGTTGCAGGTATGCACCTCCCTCCCGCCCGCTATATTATCCGTGCTTTTACCTTGTAATCTTGCATGTGCATAATATAGCGGGCGGGAGGGAGGTGCATACCTGCAACCCACACATATTCGCGGAAATTAAAACTAGATATATAATTTTCATTTTCAAATTAAAAATGGATTTCCGCAAAGTAACGCCTGACTCAATCAATTTTTTTTTTAATGTAGCTTTTTCCAAATCTAGTGAGTAAGTAATAATTATAATGTCGCATTTGTCATCTTAGCATAATTTAGCTATAAGATATTGGAGAGGAAGAAGCCTCCTAGTTGGAACCAGTGCGGGGCCGCGCTGGTAGGACCCAGTATGCTGCGTCTGGCAATACCTACGACGCAGCTCTATGTGTCTCGTTTACATCACTCCATAAAGGTTGAGGAAAGCGTGGAGTATGTTCGAGCGAAGACCAACTGGACCTTAAGTCGACCGTGGTGCGAGTTCCGACTCATCATGTTGAGACCTTCCTCAAGGAAGAGTTTTGGCCGAAGGGTGTCGTGTATCGGCGATTCCGCGCCAATTGCTCAACCACTGCGCCGACCGTGTCGTCACAACAAATAAACCCGTGGAGTTCCTTGCACGTTCTTCTCCATAGAGATCTACACTTTAGAACGTGCGACTAGTCTGATCGAAACTTCAGACCGAGAACAAATTACCAGGAAGCTATTGAGAAATTCTAGATGAAAAAACCAAACGAGATTTTGTTTGTCCAAAAAATAACGCCTTCAGAGTAATGTTGGGGCTACCGCGCTTTTGCAGTGCGTCGGGGATGTTCGCGGAGTATGGCGTGTCCGATTTCTACGCTATTATGCGCACACGAATAGCATCCCTGATGCGGCGAGTGCACGATAGCTCAACAGCTTGGTGGCGACTGTGGCCAGCAGGGTAGATAGCCCACTGATGTGGCACTGGATGACGACACACCGTGCGTCATTCCGACACATTAAATAAGTTATTTAAAAGTAGGTATTCATATATTTTGTTATATTACTGATTGTTTGTATTATGTATGTGTTTTAAAATTTGAAGCTATGGAGTCTGGTCTGAAAATAAATTATTATTATTTACTGAGGAATAAAACCCAAAATCCCATGCTTAACCGTAGCTCTGTGGAGGTCGTGAAGATCCTCCCTTTTCAGTGGAGACTACAGGACTTTTACACTCCGTTCCACATATCTGTAGCGCTTGAATAACTGCACTATCAAGTACCAAAGCAGTTATGTTCAAGTTCCATGTAATACAGTCATAAATACCCACATAGTTCCCGTTCCCGTGGGAATGTGGGGATAAAGTATAGCCTATGTGACCCGGGGATAGTGTAGCTTCCCAAAAGTGAAAGAAATTTTCAAATCGGTTCAGTGGTTTCGTTATTCAATACAAACAAACAATCAAATCTTTCCTCCTTATAATATTAGTATAAATATATTCATATATATACTAGAACTTGCATGAAATCGGATATTCCAAGATCTTTTCTTAAAATACATCTTTAAATAGAAAATATAATCAAGAATACCTACATTTCTTTGGAAACTTAGATGTATTAAAAGAATAGAACTTTATAAAAATCCTGTAGGCGTACGCAAACCATTTTTATATCTTAAAGCTGTAACCTGAAGAGGGCAGGCAGTACACGTAGAAGCCCCAAAATATAATAAACAAACAAAATCGAATACTTTATTAGAGTTTGTCTAACTCGTATCATATTCCGTAGGAATTGCGTTTCATTTGTTTCTGGTTATTTTATGCGGCTTCGCTTGCAGAGGAAATCGGAGGTCGAAAATTATCTAGAGGCACGCACTTAGGTAGTAGGAAGCATGTTGCTGAATTTGTTCAAAAGAGTCAACGCGGCCCTGGAACGCGGCGGGCACTAGAAGGATCACGGGTGGGTTTTAGTCAGCAAGAGGCTGACACTCCCTTCCGCTCCGCCCAGAGCGGGAGTAGTCATTTGATGATTTTCCATCCAGAAAAAAGGGAGTAGCAATTGTCCTTAGTTCTCGTCCAGAGTGTATGCGCTGTGATTAGGCAGGCGCGGGCGCGGTAGTGAACGTGTTTGGTGACAAACTTCAGTGGTGCCCACCTTACATCGCGAGCTGTTTTAGCGAGCGTAGGTACAGACTATACTCCAATTTATAATTCAACTAGCGACCCGCCCCGGCTTCGCACGGGTGCAATGTTGATATTAAATCTCTGCTATATTATGCATGTAGTGTACATATAAACCTTCCTCTTGAATCACTCTATGTATTAAAAAAAAACCGCATCAATATCTGTTGCGTAGTTTTAAAGATCTAAGCATACATAGGGACAGACAGCGGGAAGCGATTTTGTTTTATACTATGTAGTGACTAGTATTTTGTAAGTGAAAATTAAATTATACGAGTAAGTACACGGTCCAAAATTCGAAATCCCAGGATATCCCTTAGCCCACCTGTGGTGAACTTCTTAGTCGCCGCATACAAACTCGTTAAAGAGTATAGACTCTTTAAAGAGTTTGTGCTTTTCAGAGGTTTGAAGTTGTCATAATGTCTGTACGAATTTAAAGTTGAATAAAGCCAACATTTGGTTATAATTCGCTCTTGTTATTTCATAACAATTTATTCAACTTTATCATGCAAAACACTCTTCATTAAAAACTAAAAATGGAGAAATATCTTCGACCAAATATTCTCGACCTTGATCCATCATCGCCTACTGCGGCTCAAGAATGGACTCATTGGGAAGCTACTTTTAAAAATTTTCTGATTGCGAATGAAGCAGAGAAGAAAATTAATGATGCAATGAAAATGCAACTTTTGACTAACCATGTATCACCAAAAGTATACGAATACATAAGTGAGTGCACATCATACAATACTGCAGTAAGTACACTCAACACCGTATTTGTTAAACCAAAAAATGAAGTTTTTGCGAGACATATTCTGGCCACAAGAAAACAACAGAGCCATGAAAACATTCAACAATATCTTCAGCAGCTGAGAATTTTAAGCAAGGACTGTCAATTTAAATATGTTGATGCAGAAAGTAATAGGAATGATTGTATAAGAGACGCATTTATTTCTGGTATTAATTCGCATAAAATTCGTGAGCGCTTGTTAGAAAATTTTAACCTGACGCTGGATGAAGCTGTTAACCAGGCGCAAGCAATTGAAACTGCTGAAAACAATGCGCAAACATTCAACAACCAACTCGACTCGACCATTCGTGAATCTCTTGTCATGGCATTGCCAAAGACGGCAACGGAAGACAAAAATAAACTACTTACACCAGAATACCATTCGAGAAAATGCTTTTTCTGTGGAAATAAAATACACCGGCGTCAGAACTGCCCTGCGTTTAATGCCAACTGTCAAAACTGTCAGAAAAGGGGACATTTCGCAATTGTTTGTAGGAGCCCTAAGACAAATCTTAACGCTGCTACTGCTACTGACGGATCTCCTGAATACATATTCAACGAAGTTACGGCTGTTGCTGCTCCAGCCAGTCTAAAGAGATCAGTCACCAGCATTGAAGTCAACGGCAAAAAAACAAAGGCCTTAATTGACTCTGGAAGCTCTAAAAGCTTTATCAGCTATGATTTTTTTTCGAAGTCTTCTTTTAACAAAGCAGAATGTTCTGAATCTATAACAATGGCCCAAACAACTCACACAATCAATTGTGAAGGACTACTTCAAGCAAAGATTGTTCTTAATGGCAATGTTTATGAAAAATCTTCGCTTCTTATCGTTAAGTATCTTTGCGCTGATGTTATCATAGGACATGATATACTAAAAGAACACTCAAAACTTGAAATTACCTTTGGTGGATCTAGAAAACCATTACAAATATGTAGTGTGCTGGCTTCATCTGTTCCACCAGTTTCCTTATTTTCGAATTTACACTCCAACTGCTTACCAATTGCAGTAAAATCTAGGAAATACAGTAACGAAGATCTGAAATTTATAGAAAATGAAATAAGTCACCTCTTAGCAGACGGAGTCATAGAAGAGAGCAGATCGCCTTGGCGGGCGCAAGTTCTCATCACCAAAAATGAAAATCACCGAAAACGATTGGTTATAGATTATTCCCGGACTATTAATAAATATACAGATTTGGATGCCTACCCTTTACCAAGCATAGAAAAGATGGTGAACGATATTTCAAAATACGACTTTTTTTCTAAAATTGATTTAAAAAGCGCTTATCATCAGGTTTCTATAATGGAAGCAGAAAAACAATACACAGCATTTGAGGCGTGCGGGAAACTGTATCAATTTTGTCGTATCCCGTTTGGCGTAACAAATGGAGTCAGTGGATTTCAACGAGTTATGGACTGGTTGATAAAAGAAGAACATTTAACAGACACATACGCCTATTTAGATGACGTCACTGTGTGCGGAAAAGGTAGGGTAGAACATGATAGAAATTTAAAAAGGTTCATGGATGCAGTTGAGAAGTACAATTTAACTGTTAACACAGAGAAATCGACGTTTTCGATAACAACAATTAACCTACTCGGATACAACATATCGAAAAAGTCCATTAAACCTGATCCAGACCGCCTCCAACCACTTATTAGCTTGCCTATACCGACTGACAAAACTTCACTTAAACGAGCTCTCGGTATGTTTTCACATTATTCGAAGTGGATACCGAAATTCTCGGAAAGAATACACAACCTGGTGAATTCAGAATTCCCATTAAATGATAAAGCTAAATCTGCTTTTGAAGACTTAAAGAACTGCATTGAAAAGTCTACAATATTTGCTATAGACGAAAACAAAATGTTTACAGTCGAAACAGATGCCTCCGATAATGCTATTGCGGCTACATTGACTCAAGAAGGACGCCCGGTAGCTTTCTATTCGCGCACACTATCGATAACAGAAAAGCGACATTCAGCGATAGAAAAGGAAGCTTATGCCATTGTAGAAGCTCTTCGGAAGTGGCGACACTACTTGATTGGAAGATCTTTTCGACTGATCACAGACCAGCGATCAGTTTCTTTTATGTTCAATCGCACTCACACAAGCAAGATAAAGAACGAGAAGATAGAGAGATGGCGATTAGAATTATCTTGCTACAAATATGATATTGTCTATAGACCAGGAAATGAAAATGATGCTGCTGACGCGCTGTCACGTATCTGCGCTATACCCATGGAAACTAAATTGAAAGACTTGCATAGTGAACTATGTCATCCAGGCGTTACACGAATGTATCATTGGATACGAAGTAAGAATCTACCATATTCGGTAGAAGACGTCAGAAAGATGACAAATTCATGTCCAGTCTGTGCAGTCGTGAAACCTCGTTTTTTTAAAAATAATAGCAATCTGATAAAAGCTACTTCACCGTTCGAAAGATTGAACATCGATTTTAAAGGGCCGGTGCCGTCATCTTCGTCTAACAAGTACTTACTGACTATTATAGACGAATATTCTCGATTTCCATTTGCATTCCCGTGCCATGACGTTTCCGCTGCGACTGTAATGAAACATTTATCGACTCTTTTCTGTACATTTGGATTGCCAGCTTATATTCATTCCGATCGTGGCTCTGCTTTTATGTCAAAGGAAGTAAAAGATTACTTACACAGTAGAGGTATATCCACAAGTCGAACGACAGCATATAACCCACAGGGTAATGGGCAAATAGAGCGCACAAATGGAACAATTTGGAGGACAATACAATTAGCTCTGAAATCACAGAGATTAAAAATCGAGCAATGGGAAATGGTTCTTAATCAAGCACTGCACTCAATGAGATCGCTGCTATGTACAGCAACGAACCAAACTCCTCATGAAATGATGTTTGTTCACAATAGAAAATCTAATAACGGACATTCAGTACCAACTTGGCTTCTAACACCCGGTCCTGTCCTACTCAAAAAGCACAACAGAACCAACAAATACTCTCCCATAGTCGAGGAAGTTGAGCTGTTGGAGTCCAACCCGGACTATTCTTTTGTAAGACTGGGCGACGGCCGAGAAACGACCGTGTCTAACAGACATTTAGCCCCAACAGGATTAGAGAGCGGGGACGAAGGCGAACGTACTGAAACTTTAGAAACAGAAAGTGACTCTTCATTTGTCTCTACAGAGAGTGCTGCACCAGATACTCACACAATTCATCAGACTACCAGAAATAGAAGACCACCTGCCTATCTGCAGGACTACGATACCTCAAGCTAGAATACAGCAGGGGAGAATGTGGTGAACTTCTTAGTCGCCGCATACAAACTCGTTAAAGAGTATAGACTCTTTAAAGAGTTTGTGCTTTTCAGAGGTTTGAAGTTGTCATAATGTCTGTACGAATTTAAAGTTGAATAAAGCCAACATTTGGTTATAATTCGCTCTTGTTATTTCATAACACCACCTCGAACCTCGATCGCACTATACGTACACCGTACTAATAAAGAATTACAACCTGCACTTTTTTCAATATTCTAGGCTCAGTAGTTTCAAAGATAAAGGTTTTTTTTTAAATAATTTCTAAACTGTTATAAATTGACCTCCAAACTCTTAATTTATTTTACGTATGTCCGTGTTTGGGTTACACAAGTTCATATTTATTTATGCAATGTTACCTACAACTACCATTAAAGATCAGCCATTCAATGCGACAGTGTGGCCATATGTGTGGTGTAAACTTTCAACAGAATTGTTTTGTACATTCGAAGAAAATTTATTGTAACAGACGGAACGACAGACATCCGAGAAATCCTATAGGGTTCTGTTATTTACGGAAGGTAGTTATAAAATCAAAGATATTATTATATTTCTCGGAAACCTGGTATTCTTAAGTGGGATTGAACCGGACCCGTCTGCCGCATACTAGGTGAGCTTTGGCAAAATCGCGACCAAGAGTCGCAATAACACCCAAATTCACCCGCAATGTGCAGAGGACACACATGTTTTTAAAAAGGAGAATTTGTTATAATTACATTTACATTTCTTTAATTCCACCGAAGATAGGAAGTTACATAAACAGTAATATAGTATCATAATTGAAATGTTGTTATTTGTACAATAATAAAAATGAGCAAATGCACCTGAGTTAAGCCAAGCCTGTATTTCAGCACACAGTTCACTTTCCAGAAATAATTATCTATAATAACAGTAGTTGGGTGTTACGTTAACATGTTATATTAGTCTAGAAATAAAGAACAAAATATACAGGGTTATTTGAAAAACACCAACAACCTCTTAAGGGGTCATTGTACACATCATTATGAACAACTTTTGCTATGAGACCAAGCCTGAAATCGCGAAAAAATATCAGCTGTTCCCTACATTTTGCTTTCAGCTGTAGTAACATGCGACTATTAACTATAAAACAATACGAAAAGAATATGAAATCTTCCAGCTCTGTATAACAGAGATTCTGTCTAGTATCTATATTTTATTCTGTCTGCAAGACGCCCAGGTTGAATAGAAAATTTAAATAAACACTCCAATATTTTCCATTTCAATTCGACAGCGGATAACCTGAGTTCTTTGTACATTTACAAGTTCATACTCTTATTCTGTTATGAAACTGTGGCCCGATATCAAGAAAAATATGCGCTTCGGATATGTTCGTGTGTTTTCGGAAACACGAATGCTCGATGATGGGATGCAACATAATGCTGATAGTTGGATTAATTGGATGGTTACCCAGTCAATGGGTTGTGGAGGAGGACTTGTGTAGGTCCATGTAAAATGCTGGTATTCAGCTGGACCGGTTTGACTGGCCGACCACAATGTAGTTGGGAATAAATACTAATTAAGTATCTGATTAAAAGCTGGTAATACTGTGTTCCTATAACTGGTATACTCTATGCATCATCCTCACAATATACTAATACTATCAATAAAAAAAAACAAATGTTGTAAAACATTCATTTGAAAAGGAGTTTCTTGTCAGTTCTTCTCCATAAGATCTACCTTTGCAATGGACACTAGAATCACTTCATATTTAAACGTAAATGATGACGTCCAACCGTTTTATGGCCTGATTGAAATAAACGTTCAACACAAAAAAAAATAAAAAAAAATAAACGTTTTGACTTTGACATTGATTTTTTAAGGAGAATTGGAATTAGAGGTCTGCCAATCAGTATCTAGACTAATAATAATATGTTTAAAAATGTTTTAATTAATAGCTCTGTTATTATTTACGATTTTAAATGTTTGACTAAATTTGTACTTTTTATGTACGGTTCGACTTTGTTTTGTGCCAGAATAATTTATATATCACCACAATTGATTTAATGTAGAACTATTCAACACACGAGGTTAATATTGTTATAATTCAGATTTTTCCTCCTCAGTAGATTAAAACGTCTTCTGCAGTAACCGCAGTGTTTTCTAGTTATTCTTAATGGAATTCTTTACTGATAGTTAAATAAAATATGGCAGCTAAGCAACGTTTGAAATTATTGTTCGTTTTTTTTTTAATTTTCATAAAACGTCCCTTGCAGTATGTTCCAGTATGGGTAACAGTATTAGAGGACGAATGGTGTTAGCTTGACACTATCATAGTAAGGACCCACGTAATGTTCCGTATGATACCAAAACACCGCTAGTACGAATATGTAGCAAACTACTGATGATTCGCTACGCTTTCGTAGCAAAATACAAATGATTAATTACGCTTTCGTAGCAAAATACAAATGATTCACTACGCTTTCGTAGCAAAATACAGATTTGCTATACTTTCTTAGGATTCCACGGTGGTTCCAGCGCCCTACAAGCGCGATCATTAATACCTTACTTTATTAAATGAGATTTTTCTGAAGTGTACATAATAAAAAATACTTCAAAAATGTACATGAATGCTTTACTTACATAATCTAATACATAATACAGGGGCGTGCGCTCCATATAGGCAATTAGGCTAAGCCTACCCTACCATAGCAACGGATAAATAAAACAAATGTATTTATTGTAACTATGCAATAAAATAAAACAAAAATATTTAATAACTCATAACGCCTAGTATAATGCTTATAGCAACTTCTCGCCCCGCGCCCGTGCGTGTGACGTATTTCAAACTACGCTGTTCCTACGAAACGGTTCACATAGGCCACAATACGGAGTGCCTTATTTCAATTGATAAATTTCTGCATGTGTGCAAATGTTCTTGTGTATGTACGCTCATAATTTACACACACATGTATAAATTATGGGCGTTTTCTAGGCTCGCTGGAGCCCACTACACGGGTCCTGATTGGTTCACCACACAATTCAAGGACAAGTAGTAAAATTTTATGAATGGAAATCGCTTAACAGGGTTGCCAATTTGAGAATAATAATTTCCTTAATAACTTATAGATATAGTTTAAAAAAACTGGTTAGTATTATCAAAAGTATAAAATGTACAAAATAAATGTTAAGTTGTAATTAATAACCCTCTAAATATAATTAAAAACCGCAAGAATTTAACTTTTCTCCCCAAATTTTCCAAACTTAATTTGAGAATTTGGTTTAAAGGGAATTAGAAAAATAAAATTGGCAACTCTGTTGACATTGACATTGACAATTGTCAATTTTGGCGGGTTATGATGTATAACCCGGCAAAATGTCATTACATGTCATTCTTAAAGATTACGATAGGACCATGTAGCATTTTTTTTTGGAAGTGTATTGATTGTCTTTTTAAATGATATTTTTGCAAGAAAAAGAGAAGCCATATTGTTGATATTGTTTCATGTGACAAGCAATAGTCGTTCGAATATTTTGTTGTTGAGTGTTATAAATCATAGTGCATTGATTTATAAGTAATTCGTTTTGAGTCATAAAGTAGTGTAAATATTAAAGTTTAGTTATTTGTTTACATACTTAAAAATGGTCCTAAATTGTGAAGTTTGTGCTGACAATGTGTTTGTTAGAGATTAAAAAAAGGTAAGTTTTCACAGCTATCGTATAATGATAAGATTCAAGTTGTTTCTAAAGGTAGATGTATACCCGAGTTACGAGAATTAACTCAAAAATAATTCATCTCGTACTCGTCATTTCAATCCTCAGAGTTATGAAACATATAACTGGCTATGTGTGTACGCACAAATTATTTTGTTTTCTGTGCATTTTGTTCAATACTTCTAGAAAGAGTAGTTTGTATCGTCAGAATATCGTGATTTGAATTTGGTGAGTTTTTAAAATTATATGTTTCTCATCGTTCCGTATCGTGATTTCAACCCAGTATAATGTGGTGAGCTTTTTTTTTGGACATTATGTCTGGCCTACCCTTACTCTAGAACCACTGCACGCCCCTGACATAATATACAATAAACTGTACAATGTGTACTGTTTATATCTTACATTTAAACAGTCAATATTTGAAAATTGTCCCTCGTTCAGAAATACATCTGAATATTATGATATTAACTTAACGCCATTCATCAAACTACAGATGCGCTACACTTTCGTAGCAAACTTTAGATGCGCTACGCTTTCGTAGCAAACTACAGATGCGCTACGCTTTCGTAGCAAACTACAGATGCGCTACGCTTTCGTAGCAAACTACAGATGCGCTACGCTTTCGTAGTAAACTACAGATGTGCTACGCTTTCGTAGCAAACTCTAGATCCGCTACGCTGTCGTAGCAAACTAGAAATGCGCTACGCTTTTGTAGCAAACTTCAGATGCGCTACGCTTTCGTAGCAAACTATAGATCCGCTACGCTTTCGTAGCAAACTTTAGATGCGCTACGCTTTCGTAGCTATCTACAGATGCGCTACGCTTTCGTAGCAAACTACAGATGCGCTACGCTTTCGTAGCAAACTTTAGATGCGCTACGCTTTCGTAGCTATCTACAGATGCGCTACGCTTTCATAGCAAACTACAGATGCGCTACGCTTTCGTAGCAATCTACAGATGCGCTACGCTTTCGTAGCAATCTACAGATGCGCTACGCTTTCGTAGCAAACTATAGATCCGCTACGCTGTCGTAGCAAACTAGAAATGCGCTACGCTTTCGTAGCAAACTACAGATGCGCTACGCTTTCGTAGCAAACTATAGATCCGCTACGCTGTCGTAGCAAACTAGAAATGCACTACGCTTTCGTAGCAAACTATAGATCCGCTACGCTGTCGTAGCAAAATAGAAATGCGCTACGCTTTCGTAGCAAAATACAGATTTGCTATACTTTCTTAGGATTCCACGGTGGTTCCAGCGCCCTACAAGCGCGATCATTAATACCTTACTTTATTAAATGAGATTTTTCTGAAGTGTACATAATAAAAAATACTTCACAAATGCGCTACGCTTTCGTAGCAAACTACAGATGCACTACGCCTTCGTATCAAACTACAGACGCGCTACGCTTTCGTAGCAAACTACAGACCTACAGATGCGCTACGCGTTCGTAGCAAACTACAGATGCGCTACGCGTTCGTAGCAAACTACAAATGCGCTGCGCGTTCGTAGCAAACAATAGATGTGCTACGCTTTCGTAGCAAGCAACAGATGTGCTACGCTTTCGTAGCAAACAACAGATGTGCTACGCTTTCGTAGCAAACAACAGATGCGCTACGCTTTCGTAGCAAATTAGAGATGTGCTACGCTTTCGTAGCATCCATCCAGCCGATCTGCTACGCTTTCGTAGCCAATATTGTGTTCGCTAAAGTATCGTAGAACATCAACAGCGCAGCGTAGCTATGTAACCATCGCCGTGCTAAGCCATTGTAGGACACAGTGGCTCTGCTACGCTTTTGTAGTACAGTTTCTATGATACGCTATCGAAAGCCTCCTATAGATCACACATTTTGTTATTGAGAAAATTAGTATAGTCTTGAACTCCGGGATTTTAGTCCACTGCGGGTTTTTGTAACAAACAGGAAACAGCCACATGTTGTGTATATTTTAATTCAAAATTCGAGAGTAATTAAAATAAAACTGCCAATACTATGATGAATGAATTATATTTAGGGAAATATCAATGATAAAGTACATTTCTTAACTATTACGAAGATTATAAAATATTTCTTTTTTACAATATTGTTAGGCACGCGTTCGACCACTATCTCACCTGATGGTATGCGATGATGTGGTCGACGATGAAGCACGCTTGTCTAGAAGTAACCTGTGTCAGATATCTTATATTATATATAATATGATATGCGAGGATATACGAGGTCAAGGTCGAGGTCAAGATCAAGGTCAAGATCTTTTAAGAACGTGCTATATTTTTCGGATATTTTTTATGGAGTTCAAAACGGACAGTGTCGCCACAAGAAACGGTATCTTTTCGCTTGTTTTACGAAACAGGCTTCACCCCGGCGGCGACGAGTTGTATAGTTTCAAAAGTAAGTTTTGCTCCTCATACAGGGCTAAGTACTTCGGAAACCCAGGTACCCTCTTTGAGATAGTAACAGTAAGACGTTACTGGCCTTCCTTGGGGAGCTGGGGTGGATCGAATGATACATTTGTCCCATCTGCACGCAAACTATGCGCGTAAATAAATAATTAGATAGATAATTTTGAACACACAGGACGGATCGCACGTTTTTCGGTCGCCAAAATTGAGGGGTTTGAGAAAAATTCAAACCACCAGTTGACGCCACCTTGGCTAGAGGTCTTCCCTTTTAAAATTTTTGCTCATGACGTAAACATGACAGTCACGTCAATTAATTAATGTCGAAAAGCACATGTCACAGAAGCCAGGACCTCGGCTCAGTGCTGCCACCTGGACTACGTCATTAAATAAAACTCCCAATGGCCAGTACTCAGCCCGTGACACCTAAGCGAACTTTCCACGCTGTCGACTGTATTCGGGAGCGGTCGTGTGCGCAAGATTTTGCAAATCGACGCTGCGCTTTCCATAATCGCTATGTGTTTTAGTAAACTTATATTTTAGCTATGGGAATTATAAAACTTAGCGTGTTTATATGGCTCTTTCTTTTTAAATAATACATAGCGACTTTTGCATGCGCAACGACGAAATGTCATATTTCTTATAATGGTCAACGTGTATTTAAGCAAACGCACTGACAGCTCTAAAAGTAAAAAGCCTAGGTAATAAAATCAATGGATGGATAAAACATTTAAGTAACTGTTCAGTATATTTTTCTTTTATCTTTGTTTGTTTACTTGTACCTATATTGTAATATTAAATGTCATGTGCGTCTGTATGAGTGGAATAAACTATTTATCTTTTCTTTCTTCTTCATCTACATTTTTGCTAGCATAACCCGACAAAATGCGTCAGTGGTCCAAAAATATCCAGTACATTTTTTTTATTTTTGGACCTTCCATTTCTGCATTAACCGTGTCTTTTATATGCCTGATGCCTGGCAAATATTGGAGACTTATATTAAAATCAGTAAATATAAGTATCTCGTTCAGCTATCTCGTAGAATTAGCTATTTCATTATGTGGGCGAGGCTAGGTTAAGTTTTAGGTGGCCATTTCATTTATTGGCCTAAACACTATGTAAAATGGCCTACCACTTCATAAAATGGCCAATTCATCGGCATAAGAACTAGTTGGTATCAAGCTCGCCACATTGTTTCCAACGACTGCAAAAAACAGGAACCTCAAAGCCAGAATACAACAGTGGCGACCACTATAAATACGCTCGCGTTAATGAATCTTGAAGCAAGGAATTAATCAGAAACGGGTAAAACAAACAATTAATAAAAACACGCTTTCTTTGTTTTCCAATTTGACTTAATTTAAAATTAGGGTTGCGGAATTTGTTCGAAAGAGTCACCGCGGTTCTGAAGCTATACTTGTTAGTCTATGGTTATTCAATCATAGAGCTTATCTTCATCCGTCTCATATTGCGCATTGATAAGGCTGGTGACAGACCGCTTGTCCGTCATATCGGGTTCCTTCAACATCTGCGGTTGTCTATGTCGATGTAGGCTTGTCTCTGAGTTCTCGCTGTCGGGATCTATAGTCACGTGTTCCACCGTTACTTTTATGTTGTTCATTAGTTTGGCTTTCTCTGTAACAAATTAGTTACAGTTTAGTTGTCTATTATTAAGAGGAACTAGGATTGAAGCTAAGCCAAAGGAACCTTTATTTTGTTTTTTAATATGAGTGGCATCTCGCAGTTCACAAAAAGTTTGTCGATTGCTTAGGGGTCATCGATAAATTACTTCATACATTAAGGGGGAGGGAGGGGGTGGACGAATGACATTGTGTGCTAAGGGGTGGGAGGGGTCCTAAATTTCATGACGTCACATTTTATAATCTATTTTAATCTAAGTGTTAGGTAAAACACGAGCGAATACATGAATAAAATTGTAAAATGTGACGTCACACTTGGTTTCACAAAAGTGACCTGTGGGCGTACCATGAGGTGTTAAAACGTGAGTCTTCCGAGCGAGAAAGAGGGATAGAGTTATACACCCTATATAGCTCCATCCCTTTTTCTCGCTCGGAAGACTCACGTTTTAAGACGTCATGGTACGCCCGCAGATGTGATAAGTCGGTTGTATTTTTCTTTATTTTATTTAATCAATACTTGTCTTAATTGTGTAAAATCATTGTAGACGACTATCTAAACAAAAGAACATTTTTAAAATACATTCCCGCTGAAGGAAGCAGCGTCTTCCATCAGCTACTCGGATCAAACAAACACCTCCTTCCAAGTATGACAAATGAAAAATAATTCAGATATTGTATAACTCATTAATTTGAATATTGACAATATAAAGGATGTATTTTTATGACATCTATGGAGTAATATATATATATATATATATATATATATATATAATAGATATAGCTATCAACGCACAGCCCAAACCACCGAACGGATCGGGCTGAAATTTGGCATGCAGGTAGATGTTATGACGTCGGCATCCGCTAAGAAAGGATTTTGATTAATTCTACCCCCAAGGGGATAAAATAGGGGATGATAGTTTGTATGAAACTTTGCCAATTTTAAAGCAAAACAAAAGTAAAGCCGCAAAAACGCGAAACGCGAGCGAAGCCGTGGGCGAAAGCTAGTAATATATAAAAATAGAAAATTCTATTTTCTACTCTATGCATAAAATTTTCAAGAAGTTCCATAATCTCAACTGACCTGGCAAACAGCTGGTAGGACAGGGACATATAGAGGAAACATCGGGGCTGGTGATCCGAATGTTGGCGAAGGAGTGTTTCATCACGATCTTTTCCTTGTCGCAGCCGCATTTCCCGCAGGAACCCTCCTTGCGTTTCACCACCTCCTTAGTTGTGTAAATACCTGAGAAACGATTTAGATACAAGTCTGTGAAGGACTTACTTCAAATTTTAGGAAAGGTACGTAAACAAAAATCTGGGTAAGTGCTGGTCAGACTCGCGTGGAAGCGGTTCCGAACGGATTTCATTTTTGTGACATGTAACTCGTTCTCGGCTCCATCGTTTAACTATCGTTGATTTTGCCAATGTCAAGGTTCGAAGAGGTAATGATGGTCGGTTCTTATTTCTCGCTTCGCAACAAAAACTGACCAATCGGTTTTTGTTGCGAAGCGAGGTTCAAAAGAACAAGAGAGAAAAAAAAAATTGATTGAGTCAGGCGTTACTTTGCGGAAATCCATTTGAAAATGAAAATAATATATCTAGTTTTAATTTCCGCGAATATTAGTGGGTTGCAGGTATGCACCTCCCTCCCGCCAGGTTAAGGTCCTCCTGACCCCGATGCCCCCGCTGATGCCCAGCTCTTGGAGGCGTCAACACGTCCCCTGAGGATGCCTCGTGGAGAGGCGAAACACGTGTCGGTAATGGTGTTGGGTTTTGCTTTGCCTTCCTGCATGTGCATAAAATCCTTGCATTTGTCTTGTAATCTTGCATGTGCATAATATAGCGGGCGGGAGGGAGGTGCATACCTGCAACCCACTAATATTCGCGGAAATTAAAACTAGATATATTATTTTCATTTTCAAATTTAGAACAAGAGAGGTCTTCTTCCCTGAAAAAGTGACTTTGATGTCAATTTGACAAATGCCAGAAAACATTACCGTTTTGGCAGGTGTCTGGACCTCGCGCCTCAGTGCTGCCACCTAGTGTTTGTCGTTTCTGAAAACCCTCATTCAATTAAATTAGGCGCCGACTCCATGGGCGCACTGCCCACCTCCACGAGCGAACGAATTCCCGCAATACCGCGCTGCTATCTCCACGACAGATTATCCTACCGCCAGCGCATCATCGCGATGCGCTACAGATCGCCGCGTGACTGCATAAGGGCTCGACCGCGTAACAATGCAATGGTCGCGTTCATTTGTTTGGCAAAACCGGCAGCTATCCTTACCTTGCTCTCCTTTAGAAAAAACGAGCGGAATTTCAATGCCAGCGCCGCCGACGCCGAAGCCACCGCCGCCGCCGCCTCTACCACCCCCACCGCCGCCGCCACCTCTACCACCCCCTCCTCCCCCGCCACCTCTACCACCAGCGCCTCCCGCGCCACCTCTACCACCCCCCATTCCACCCTGACCCCCTCCAACAACAGCACCACCCCTCCCGCGGTCTTCCATGCTCTTCTTCGTCTTCCCAGGCTTAATAGTTGCAAAAACCTTCTTGATTGAACGTGATAAGCTCTTTTTTCCTGCTCCAGAAGGTGCTAGAAGGGAACAGATGCATTCGTCAATGGGCCCCGTTCCTTCTACCATCTTTCTTGCCGACTCTTCGTCGAGTTTCTTCAGTTCAGCATAATCCATTTTGGTTTTCTGTTCAGTATTTCGATGATTCTTGAATTTGATGTGATGTTTTGCTGTTGGGAAGAATTCAATTGAGATTATTCGTTTCTAAATTAGTGTATTGTGGAAATGTGAACGCCTACGTGTAATCTCATAGCAAACACTCGCACTAATTTACTTTTAGTATATAGAGAACGCTAGGCTCTTTGTCTGTCATCATCCGATTAAATGTCGTACTGCTTATTTTTTTAACCGACTTTTAAAAAAGGAGGAGGTTCTCAATTCGGATGTTTGTATTTTTTTTTGTTTTTTTATGTTTGTTCGCGCATAACTCCGTCGCTTGTGAACCGATTTGAAAAATTCTTTTTCAATTTCTTCAATTTTTTTGTTGGAAAGGGTATACTTCCCAAATGGTCCCATGAAATTTTTATCGAAATCGACCAAGCGGTTTTCGAAAAATCTAAAAAAAATATCTACATTGTCTACATTGACGACCTCTTAGTTTACTCTGCAAAGGAGCAGTGCGTTTTTTTTACACCAATGTGATTGGTTCGTTTAGGTGGGGGGAGGGGAGGGTATGACGTATGTAGGTACCACTAAAAAGTGAAAAATAAAAAACTTTTTACAAAAAAATACAACCGACTTTTACACAAAAAATCAAAAAAGTGCAAAATAACTTTAATTTCGGAAGTCGGTGTTCAAAAAACGAAAAAGCAACCACCAACACCGAGTTCCGAAATTAAAGTTATTTTGCACTTTTTTGATTTTTTGTGTAAAAGTCGGTTGTATTTTTTTGTAAAAAGTTTTTATAATATTGTGTCGTATATTTTATTCAAATAGTTACAACTCTAGAATAGTGCCTTAGGTATTCCAAAACACTACTGCTACTACTTTTCAATCGTCAAGCAGACGAACTTTTAAACGTAAGTAGGTACATAAATAATAATAAAATAGTGCAATGGATCTGGAATTCCTTTCAACTGTGAAAATAATAAGCGATTTTGTGGACTACGCAATGTCTTCCAGAGATTATCTCCAAACCAGGAAACTATAAGTTTACTTCTTATAATATTAGGTCATATTCTTTTACTTACGATAGTAACTAATTTTTAGTTCGATATACTAGATATCTACTTACATGTACTGTGTTGTAAACGAATGAGAATTATATTAAATTCATAATGTTAATTTTTCTATTTGAAATACAGCTTGAAAATGGAAGTGTCAGTGACAATCATTTTATTTTTTTTCTCTGTTCTTGAGCCTTTCACCATGTTTGATATCTGCAACGAAATTTATTCATAAAAATTACGTTGGTACCTATCTATCACTGGCTTACGAGTTTTCCTAACAATATTAGGATCAGATTCCAGTATAACCAGATACAGATGTCACTGTATAACACCATAGACTGATTTTACAAGACTGGGGCCGTACTATGAAGTCCCAAGGCTATCATGATTCAGTGTGAGGGAAAAGGGATAGTGCTATTCGTCTTGTGTAACTCCGTCTCTCTCTGACACAGGAATCATGATGGATTTAAGACGTCATGGTAGGGTTGCTGTTCCTATAACAATGATAATAAAACGGATCAATGTAGATACATCACATTCTCTGTGACCTATCCCACACGATGGAATAGACGACTGGAAAGAAAAATAACAGGCACATAAAGAAGATCCAGATTTTATCGGCACATAGAGAGCATTGGTGGCCGAGTGGTAACGGCTCCGACTTACGAATTCGTAAGTTGAGGGTTCAAACCCAGCCCGGCGCATTATTTTGTGTAATTAATTTCATCACCACTACTCTCAAAACGGTGAAGGAAAACATCGCGAGGAAATGTCCTAGAACCAAAAATTCGAAGACATGTGACATTCACCAAACCGCACTGGTCCCGCGTGCTGGATTACGGCCCATTCCCTCTCCTGGAATTTGGTCCTCCTCTCCTCAAAAGGCTGATTATGTCAGCACATAATATACCTACGTAGGCATGATAAATACCTACATATGTATATGACCATACCAAATAACAAATTCGTAGCATTAAGCTCTTAGTTGAACCGCGGACGGACGGACAAACTTGTTGAAACTATAAAGCGTCCTTGTTATTTTCTTACGGAGCCCTAAAGAGCCTATAAATTACCTTAACAACAAAACAATTTCAAATTGCAAACTATCACCATTTCGTTTTCTTCAGTTATTGCATATTTTTTGTGGTTTTTCAATGTTAATGTTTTTAAGGAGACGCTATGAAATGACATGACCATATTGACTTATTGCTTCCTGTCAATATTATGCCTACCTATTCAAAAAAGGTTTAGATGAATCAGAATGTAATACATGCTTACAACACAGTTTTCAATCTTTTCATTGAGTGGCGTCGTTCAATTAGCGGCCCTTCAGTGAAATGGCTAGGCTGCTTATTAAACAGTGGATTTAGCTAGTAGACTGTGATACATCGCATACATTAGAATAAAAGTGATCTAACTCAAAAATTGTAATTTTTGGCAAATGAGGAAGAATTAAAATCTTTAAAAAGTGTAGGGTAAAAAAACAAATATCTCCTGAGACCTATGTATAAGCTGTCCCTTTTTCCTATTATATTTCGGAATCATTTTCATCGCTGGGCTTTAGAGTATATTTTTTACGTTCAGTTTATAGCAAAATTATAAGTAACAAGAATTTTGAGTTAAGCCACTTTCATTCTGAGAGATCAGACATCAGGCTTCACCTAGCTTAAAATGACCAGAAATATTTGACGTGTAAAAGTGTTATGTTTAACCTACTTACAAAATAAAATATCATTTATGACATCTGCGGGCCCGCGGTTATTGAGGTTTGGGTGGCTCGCCGTCCGATAACAAACCAGTCCCGTGTCGACGGCGCGTTGAGTTCCACGCGCACCTTAAAGAGGTGTCAGCAAAGTAGCCGGGATCCGATAGTTTCAGTGCCTGCCAGGGTTGCAGAATTTGTTCGAAAGAGTCACCGCGGGCCTGGAACGCAAAGGGCATTAAGAGGAACATCGATAGGTTTTAGTCAGTAAAAGTCTGACACTCCCTCCAGCTCCGCCCAGAGCGGAAGAAGTCATTTGATGATTTCCCATCCATAAAAAAGGCTGCGACGCATACTACTGCTAGATTGCGAATTCGAATGCGTAACAGCAAACCGATTAACCCAACGCCAAGCTAAAACCATCGTTAGGTACTTAATTTTGATTGCATTACTAATAGTGCAGGGAAAGTGCTCTAGACTATTCAGAAAATATTAAGTTAATGTAGAAGTGTTGTACCTCATCTAAGTTGCCATAAACCTCTTAGCGATATAGGATAAATGATTCTTTTATGATATTTATTGGTGTAAACATGAATGGGTTTAAGTAATAGGTACTCGGGACGAGATCCGAACACGTACATACCTACGAAAGATATCGGACAAAATCTACATTTTTTTATTACTGACTAGCTGCTGCCCGCGACTTCGTCCCCGTGGAATCCCCGATTTTAAAACATTCTTTATCGCTGCTCCGCTCCTATTGGCTTAAGCGTGATGATATATAGCCTAAAGCCTTCCTCGATAAATGATCTATTCAACCCAAAAATAATTTTTCAATTCGAACCAGTAGTTCCTGAGATTAACGCGTTCAAACAAACAAACAAACAAACAAACTCTTCAGCTTTATAATATTAGTATAGATGTATCTTAGTTACTCCTTATCTAAGTAAGAGTTCTTGTTATATTCAATGGAAGACCACTGATTTCCGAGATACAGGTTTTTACCTAGTTTGGAAATCAGGAGTTAATTTAGGTTCTAGCCTTCTTATATGTTATACTAGCTTCTGCCAGCGACTTCGTCCGCGTGGAATAGTTACTTTACCCCCATTTTGAAACTCTCAGCCCGATCGGTTTAAAATTGACAAAAGATAGACATGCTGTTTCGGGATATTTTTTAGATAATTTTATGTAGAACATTTCCGTAATACATGATTTCTATGTAACTTTAACCATTAAGGCTACACACGCGACGGAAGCTTAAAAAATGGAGTAACTTCTTCCGTTTTCCCAACATTTTCCTTCACTGCTCTGCTCCTATTGATTGTAGCGTGATGAAAAGTATACTATAACCTGCCCAGAAGTATGAAGAATAATTGCACCAAGTTTCGTTAAAATCGGTCGAGTAGTTTTTGTTTCTATAAAGAACATACAGAGAGACAGACAGACAGACAGACAGACAAAAATTTTACTGATTGCATTTTTGGCACCAGTATCGATCACTAATCACCCCCTGATAGTTATTTTGAAAATATATTCCTTGTACAGAATTGACCTCTCTACAGATTTATTATTATAAGTATAAATGATAAATGATATTTATTTTGTAAGTAGGTTAAACATAACACTTTTACACGTCAAATATTTCTGGTCATTTTAAGCTAGATGAAGCCGGTGTATAAGTATATAGAAGAAGATATAGATTATTAGAACTGAAACTGTTGCAGGCTAAGTTCTGATTTTGTCCAATAAACGTTATTATTATGTATGGAGCTGGGCAGAACACCTGGTAAGGCGCACTGATGGTAGATGGAGTAAGGCTCACTGTCCACCACGGAAGCGGAGAGGAGAGGAGCAATGATAACCTATGGAATAGCATACAATGTTCGCTCCGCTTTAATGGACAGGGATTTGCGAACTATAGTCGACACCAAATAAATGTGCAATAACGGTCATTGACCCACCTACATTTATTGACAACCTTAATTCTTAAAACAGAAATAATGAATTAATGCTATATTGAATCGACATCCATCGTGATCCGTGACGTGACGTGAATAGTAATGGAAAACGATTTATTTTTTTTGTCCAAGTACCTACGAAGAGGTATCAAGGAAAGGGCAATGACCTTTATTGCACACTAGCTGCTGCCCGCGACTTCGTCCCCGTGGAATCCCCGATTTTAAAACATTCTTTATCGCTGCTCCGCTCCTATTGGCTTAAGCGTGATGTTATATAGCCTAAAGCCTTCCTCGATAAATGGTCTATTCAACCCAAAAAGTATTTTTCAATTCGAACCAGTAGTTCCTGAGATTAGCGCGTTCAAACAAACAAACAAACTCTTCAGCTTTATAATATTAGTATAGATTTAGGTATCTGGTGTCAACCATAGTTTAGAAATTGATACAAAACTGGACAGCAGAACGAGATAGCGGAGAAGGGTAATGGAGCGGGGAAATGGAGTCGGGCTCCGCAGCGTGGAACCAGAAGCCGACCGCCCCTTCAAATCTTATATCTCTTTCGACTTGACAATTCAAAAGTGCCTGTAAAGGGTTTAATTGAAATAAATGCTTTGAATATACGATCACTCGTGCGTCTGTCTGTCTCCCCGTATGTCCCAGCTGGATTTCTCTGAACCGATTCAGTTAAAATTTGGTATACACATGAATTTTTACGACTCAAACACGGACGCGTAACGAATATAAATAAATTTTGGAAAGGGGTCCCTTTTTGGGAGGCAACTAGAAAACTGTTTTAAACTGTGTTGTTAAAATATTCAATTTTGAAGATATTGAAGAAAATAAATGTTAACAACTTGTTAACAGACCTGACAAAAGTTGTTTTGCCATATAAATTAATATTGGAAAGGGCGACTCTTATCACGTAAAAGTATGACCCATTCGGAGGAGTTCGAGAACTAACACTGAGACACGAGATTTTTATTTATTAGACTAGCAGCGGCCCGCGGTTTCACCTGCCCAGTTCCCGTTCCCGTGGGAATATGGGGATAAATATAGCCTATTTCACCCGGGGATAGTGTAGCTTCCCAACAGTGAAAGAATTTTTCAAATCGGTTCAGTAGTTTCGGAGCCTATTCAATACAAACAAACAATCAAATCTTTCCTCTTCATAATATATAGTAGTATAGATTGACCAGTCCATTTTATCTCCGAGACACCACAGCCCCAAAATTGTAAAGAAGCTGTCGATAAGGTTATGTTATTTCTTAGCGTCTTGTTATAAACATTTGAACTGAAAAACTACGAAAAATATGCAATAACACAAATTATTGATTAACCAAGGTTAAAAAAGAACCATATTATATGTTTGGAACGCTTTGACGCCACTGACTCAAACATGGCCAGTATTTTTCTTCTATAGGTACCTATGTAGGTATGTATATTATTTAGGTATGTATATTATTTAGGTATGTATATTATTTAGGCATGTATATTTTTATTAACCTAAACGACTGTATAGATTCCAACAAATGAGATAACATTAAATTCGTCTTAAGTGTCGAAGTGGCAAAAGTCACGACTTCATCGCCATATTTTTGTTTATCTATATGATAGAAAGAGTATGGAATAATAAACATTTATTAAAAGAAATCTTTATTTATTGATCCTTATTAATACACAAAATAATATATTACATTCAATATAAAATAAATACGACAACATGGTAAGTAAAAACAATATGATTCTATTTAGTCCGTCAGTTAGATTAATAATCTAATAAAATAATATTGGGCATTGTTGTTTGCTTTATCAAATCTATAAAAAAAAATGACGAAAACAAAATCATCCAAGATGAGGAGTGGGGGCTTGTGACGTCTCATCGTAGTAAAAACTAGAGCACGTAGTGACGTCACACGAGTTTTCAACGCACTATTATTGACTCCGATTTTTGTTTCCGTGAAAAAAGATAAAATATGTGTCCGTTATTTGTAGGAAATCTATCTGACGTACTAATTAGATTTTTTTGTCAACTACCTTATTAAATGTCAGGAGCATAGTATGACCTGGGTGCAAATTATACTAATTTTAAAAAGCCCGTTTTCCTTTTTTTTGACATATTGTAACTAACATGAGTGGGAGACTGAGAGAGCTAACGTTGCTTAAAAATTAGTAGAATTAACCCTCTTATGTATAAACGTAAACAAAGCAAAAGGCATAAGTAAGTATCGCAGCAGATGGCGTTCTGTAATTTCTACTTATCCCCATGAGAAAAAGACGTGAATATATTTATAAATATTAGAGTCCACCATTCGTGTTTTCGTTGATAATTGAGATTTAATTAAGAATGTTTTATTACAGAAAATTAACAAGGCTGAAATGATTGAATAACTACAAATAACATCACGCGTCCACTTTCCAAAATGGTAGGCAAGGATGTTAATTTCAGACTTAACATATTGAAGTCTTATTTAATGGGGCCCATTTGTGCCTGTGTCCATTTTCACTGGGCACAAATTTAGATACATTGCTTGCTACTGAAAAACCCAATAAAACTTTGCCTGGCCTAGGCCTTCGAACTCACTGAACCAGACAGTCTTCTAAACAATAAAAGTAAACTCACAAAATTCTATTGCTAACTAATTTACGTATATGGCAACATTAACAAAGCAAAACAAGATATACAACCTTTTTGCTAAAAGCATGCGATTTATTTTATTATGATACATACAGTCCGAGTTTCATTCACATTCTCGAGTTCAATTGAAATTCGAAAATTGAAGTCTTTAACTTTATGGTTGTTTTCATAAACACTAAACGACACCTAAATGTATACTTCTAACAATCCACATAGCCTTTTCCCAACTAAGTTAGTGTCGGCTCCTGTCAAACCGGATGCAGCTGAGAACTCGTATTTTACATGGAGCAACTACCTATCCGACCTTCAAAACCCAGTAACTGGGTTACCCGATACTAATTGGCAAGACTTGGGTCAGATTTTTCTGGTTTCTGACTACTCACAACGACTGTTAAAGATCTACAAGCGCCAGCCGAGACCAACAGCTTAACGTGCTTTCCGAGGCACGGAATCTTGGTATGTTAAGATGGTCTCCCATCCAAGGACTGACCTTGGCAAGTGTTGCTTAACCTTGTAGATTGACCAGTGCGACTGTTTTTATTTAGCCTTATAAGAAATACTTATTTAATATTATTGCACTATGGCGCTTTGCAAATCCCTTACGCTTCGATTTTGGATTTTTGTTTCTGTAACTTGTATAGTGTACATAATAAAGAGTATTCTATTTTATTCTGTTCAATTACACGCCGCCTAATGTCATTGAAAACGACCATATTTATTAAACATGTAACTACGTCAAAATGGCTATACAAGTATAAATTATCTTCGTATAATAAATATGTACTACAAAAATGTTAATATGTAATTAAAAATAAATGTGTCTTACAGGTGACGCCAAAACGCAATGTGTCAGGGCACTGTGCACTTTTTAAATAGCGTTGACTACACGTCTTTCACGAGTATATGACACAACCACAAGAAGATACAGTCGTGAATTAATGTGTCATTTACTTTACGTTTATTTACATGCTATCTAAAGAACGTCATACAAATCCTACGTCACAGTTGAAAATATTGTTGCGTTCCTCAGTTAAAACCTGCTACATAGCGGCATTCATTACCAATAGCGCCATCTAGTATCGAGTAGAAGAACTAGCCAAGAACCTTCGAGTCTTTTCTGAGCTAGGACATTTTAGAATTCCCAACTCTTGGTCGAACATACTAGACCTTTCTACAAAAGAAGGTACCAAAATTGACTGACGCCCTACATAAGGCCTGCATAGCCCGCGACCGAGTCGGGATTGGATTTGCGAGATAACGGCTAGCTTCGAAAGCGATCTTTAACTGCAAATTGAAGTGATCAATAGTGGAATTGTTTTTAGTGTTATGGTTGACACCAGATAAATGTGCAATAAAGGTCATTGCCCTTTCCTTGATATCTCTTCGTAGGTACATGGACAAAAAAAATCAATCGTTTTCCATTACTAGTAAATATAAAGGATCACGATGGATGTCGATTCAATATAGCATTAATTCATTATTTCTGTTTTAAGAATTAAGGTTTTCAATAAATGTAGGTGGGTCAATGACCGTTATTGCACATTTATTTGGAGTCGACTATAAAAGTTTTAATTAGTGTTGGTTAATAAGTGTCATTTTTGTTTAACTATTTAATCAGCTGTTTTTTTTATTGTTAAGAAACGCAAGTTCGTACCGGTATACAACAGCCACTGCATTGGGCAGTTGCCCACTAGACACATTTCCCGCTTGGTCCTCCCTTTTTCAATGGAGGTTGCGAATGGACTTTATACTCTGTATCGCTCACCTCTATATATATATTATTATGACAAAACCAGTAATTTATCTAAAAAGTCCTAAAACGCGGTATGTCATATCAACGGTTAGTATAATACACTACAGTAATAATTATGTTTGAGCGTAACGTATTTTTATAAAAAAAAGTTTTTTTTTGTAGGCTGGTGATTTTCCATCATTCTGGGCCCAAAAATCTGCTATTTTTATAAATTTGTCATTCCAGCACGATCCCATTGTCATTTTGCTAAAAGTTCGTAATCTGCTAAATTCATAATGGTCGATCATTGGTCGGTCAATGGTCTCGTAATACTTTTTGATAACAGAGCTATTAAAAGCAATGACTGCACAATGACGTTCTAATGGTAGGTCACTGATCAAAGGAACTGTCAAAATTTTAGCAGACTACCGCATACGTCTGTCATTCATTTGTCATTATGTACGAGATTACCATTCTATGGCATTTCGTTCAATGGACTGTCCGTGGTTGACCATTGGAAAGTCATAATGACGCTTTTATATTGGTAGATTACGAAACTTGTAAAAATCAACCATTATGAAACTAATGATAGACCATTCTGACACTATTGTAATAGCAGACTTGAGGCCCTGGTGTTTTTTTTTCTACTTTTATGATTAATTCTAGAATGTTCCAGGAGGATTCAAACTTAATGACGACTGTAAAGTTCGTATTACGCCGGTCGTCGCTGCTGTCACAAGAATTAGCTACCGCGTAACCCACAGAGTTTTCCGAACCGCCAATAGGTTTTAATCTACCTGTTATCATCTGCCTAGCCTTTTCCAAAAGGCCGTCTGCATAAGTACGGTTTCCCGATCTGGTTTTCCAATTAGGAACTCGGATTCGGAATTCTATGAGACGTTCTATTATCAGTTATTCTGACACGAACGTACTGCTTGTTTTCGAAAGGAATAATTTATTAGCTATTTTTTTAAAACGTTGCCCCACACTAGGATTTACTCCTGTATCGTGGGTGCGTTCACAAACATGCAAACTCACATACACAAGACACCCAGACCCAACCTATAGTGCATAATATAGCGGGCGGGAGGGAGGTGCATACCTGCAACCCACTAATATTCGCGGAAATTAAAACTAGATATATTATTTTCATTTTCAAATTTAAAATGGATTTCCGCAAAGTAACGCCTGACTCAATCATTTTTTTTTGATTATCTGTAGGCCATATTTGTTCCGTACGGGGATCAAACCCGCGACACGTAGCGCAGCAGCCGAACGCTCAACTGCGCCAACCGCTTCGTCTGAATTGAAGATTTAGTATATAAGTAACACATTCAGGTCTCCGAATTTGAATTGCTTATCGGGAAATCTAATTAGGAAACCGTATGATATTCTAATAGAGACAAAAAATAATCAATTGCGTCTCAATAATTATTTAAGATAAGACAAAGAGCAAGAGTCGCCTCGCCAGTAACGGATTAAAACGTCATTACAAAAAAGAATTAACTGACTACGCCAGAAGAAGGGTGATGTTTTTCGAGAATATGTAGGTATATAGATAAAGAATTAAATAATTAATAAAAACTCTGAACTTACAGAATATCCGTCAATGTAACCCAAGAATATCCGTCAGGGCTGCCATAAAATGAGCTACTTTTGCAGATAGTGATGTAGCCCCCGGCGGATATTCTTGGGTTTCAAACCCAAGGTCCTTTTATTTCAAACTTTTTAGCGAGAACTTTATTATGAACACTGCCCATCACTGAAAACTACATCAAAATCGGAGTAGTTTTGTTTTTTTTTTTGCAAAAACATATGTTTACTGCAGCGCACCTCGTAAGTTGTCACCGTAACACAAATATCTAAGAATATGCACCAATCAAACCTTAACCCATCACTGAAAACTGCATCAAAATCAGTCTAGTAGTACTGGAGATAAATGGGAACATTGGTTTGCACAAACAAACAAACATCCTCTCACCCCAAACGCATACACTGTCTCCGTTCCGTCGTGGGTAAAAATATAATAAAATAAAAAGATTTTTATTTGCGTGTTGGGCGAAATTTTATGTTCCTGAAACCAATAGTTTCAGCAGTGCATTGAAATGTCAGTCAGTCAAGCTTTATAGGAACAAATTCATTGTGCGTACAGCTAAGGAGTGGAGTTCCCTGCCAGAGTCTGTGTTTCCTGGTATCTACAACTTAGATGTCTTTAAGTCAACAGTGAACAGGTTACTGCTAGACAAGCGTGCTGCATCGTCGACCACATCATCGCTTACCGTCAGGTGAGATAGTGGCCGAACGCGTGCTTATCAATAGTAAAAATAAGTCAGTTTACCTCTGACACTGACAGCTTTGTTTGGAAATTTTGCCAATGCAGTTTCTATCAGTTTAAGAGCAGTGGTAACGGCCCCGACTTACGAATTGTAAGTCGCGGGTTCAAACCCAGCCAGGCGCATTACTTCGTGTAATTAATGTCATCACCACTGCTCTCAAAACGGTGAAGGAAAACATCGTGAGGAAACCGGCATGTCCTAGAACCAAAAATTCGAAGACATGTGACATTCAGCAACCCGCACTGGGCCCGCGTGCTGGATTACGGCCCATTCCCTCTCCTAGAGAGGAGGTCCGAGTCCCAGCAGTGGGAAAATTAAAAGGCTGAGTTTCTAGCAACAGGCGAGGCGTCTCCCGGCTCAGTCACATTACATAAATCAAAGATTGCAACAAAACCTTCATAAATAACACTATGAAGGATAACAAATAAACGATCTAGTTTAATTATGTATCTAGAAATAATTATACATCCATATATATATATACATACAGGATAAAATTAGTCAGCAAAACTTAACAGACACAATAGTAAAATCATCAACTAAAACAAAAAAAAAAATGATTTGAAAAACCTATAAATCCAGTGAAGTTTCGCTGACTAACTTTATTTCAAACCCGTGTTTAAACACATAGTTTTATAAGCCTATAACGTCGTGTATGTTCGTGTCAACATTAATGTTTATTATATTAAACATTGGCGATGTTTCTTATAGTTTACACTGGGACCCCTTGCGCGGTATGTTTATGAAGGGCGTTGGATGCGGGTATAATGGCCGTCGGCATTTGAATTCCACCAGATCTATGATTTGTGTGGGCTGAAACAAAGAGAAATTAGCGTTAGAAAGGGATGATTGAGAGTCTTTTTTTTTTTGTGTGTGCACAGATAACATAACTTTTTTTAGAGTTTGGCGCGCTACTGTTGGTTGTCCACGGTCCACGGTTTGCGCAAGTCTGTTGCAATCTTCTAAACGTTTCATTTATTACTAGCGACCCGCCCCGGCTTCGCATGGGTGCAATGTAGATACTAATGTTTCCTCTACTATAATATGCATATATTATCTATTAAAAAAAACCGCATCGAAATCCGTTACGTAGTTTTAAAGATTTAAGCACACATAGGGACAGACAGCGGGAAGCGACTTTGTTTTATACTATGTAGTGACTAGCAGCGCCCCGCGGTTTCACCCGCGTAGTACCCGTTCCCGTGGGAATATGGGGATAAAATATAGCCTATGTTACTCAGGGTGAATGTAGCTTTCTAATGGTGAAAGAATTTTTGAAACCGGTCCAGTTGTTTTTGAGTTTATTTGTTACATACAAAAATACAAAAAAAAAATCCTCTTTATATACACTGATATTATAAAGAGGAAAACTTTGTTTGTTTGTTTGTTTGGTTGTAATGAATAGGCTCAAAAACTACTGGACCGATTTCAAAAATTCCTTCTCCACTAGAAAGCTACATTATCCACGAGTAACATAGGCTATATTTTATCCCCATATTCCCACGGGAACGGGAACTACGCGGGTAAAACCGCGGGGCGCTGCTAGTTATACAAGTATAGATACTACCTGACGCCTTTATGTTTCCATAACTTCAGAGAACTCTCATTGATCAAGATTTGTTTTGTCACATACCTTCCTTCCTTTATTGATATCTTCATCAGCGGCTTCTGGAGTAGTTTCCTCTTCTTCTTCCTCTGTCTGCTTCTCTCCTTTGTAGCCCGCGCCGCCCTCTGCCGTGGACACCACGTACACTGATAGCTTCTGTCGTTCTGGTGATTCCATGGATATGTGTTTCTGCAATGTCACAGTCAAAGTCAATTCATTTACTTCAACTAGACCATTAAAAGGCACTTTTAAACGTCAAAACAATTTGAAAATAAAACTTATTATAGTGTCTCTTTTTTTTTTTGGATGGGAATTCATCAAATGACTCCTCCCGCTCTGTGCGGAGCGGAAGGGAGTGTCAGACTCTTACTGACTAAAACCCACCCGTGATCCTTCTTGTGCCCGCCGCGTTCCAGGGCTGCGGTGACTCTTTCGAACAAATTCCGCAACATTATAGTGACTCTTAGGTTTTCATTCGCAAAAAGTAGATTCTTATGGAGAAGAACGGACAAGAAACTCCATAGTTACTCTTTTCATTTCAAATACAAGTTTTACAATATGTTGTATACATTAAACAATTGATTATATGTGAGGACGATGCACCCAAATAACACTAAGTACTATACTACTAACAGGTACTACAAAGTAATGACAGCAGGGGTAAAATTAATAAATTTGCTAGTCAGGGTACACATATATTTACAAATTTTTCAATAATTGATTTATATAATTATATATATGTAAATATATAAATACTGGTATTCAGCTGAATCCGGTATTACTGGAAGCCGACCCCAATATAGTTGGGAAAAGGCTAGGCAGATGGTGATTTATATAATATCAACAATGGATCAGTTTGTGTTAAATTAACTATAAAAGGTCACTACACCTGTATAAATCTATACTAATATTATAAAGCTGAAGAGTTTGTTTGTTTGTTTGAACGCGCTAATCTCAGGAACTACTGGTCCGATTTGAAAAAATCTTTCAGTGTTAGATAGCCCATTTATCGAAGAAGGCTATAGGCTATATATCATCACGCTAAGACCAAAAGGAGCAGAGCAATCATGAAAAATGTGACACAAACGAAGTTGTGCGGACAGCTAGTCGTAAATAAATCAACACATACAGCCCGACAAGTTTGGCTTTGTCTACTACACCAAATATTGTCCTATTGTGCAAAGCAATGTAAATTAAATACAACGAAAATGTAGTTATATAATGCAATCACTATCTACTGATAATATCATTACAGAATTGGGTATTTTCATAGATAAAAAAAATCTACTAGGTCCGTCTTCTAGATTTTCAAAGAAAAATGGAAACGTTTTTGTTTTTTATCCATTTCGAATCGATAAAAAACTGTGAAGGTAAATCGCATCAAAGTTCAAGAGTGGGGTTAGTGACGTCAAGTTTTAGTAAATAGTGTGACGACACGCGAGTTTTCAACGATTTGTATCGTGCTCCTTTTTAGGGTCCGGGACCCTATTACTAAAACTCCACTGTCTGTCTGTTTGTTATCCGGCCTGTATCCAGCCGCTATAACAACAAAAACAGAATAAATGAAATATTGAAGCGAGCAAAAAAGTCAGGTTTGTTGTACAACCAAACCTGACTTTTTTGCGCGTTTTTGCTGCATAGGCTATACTGTATTGTTGCGCGCCACAATTCGTTACCACTAGCACCATCTAGTATCGAGTAGCAGAACTAGTAAAGTCAAGAACCTGCGAGATTTTTCTATGATAGAACATTCTAGAATTCTCGGACCCTAGTGAGTCGCGACCGAAATGTACGCGAACTTTCTGGAACTTTCTACAATGGAAGGTTCTGGAACTACTCGGCGCCCTATATAAGGCACGTATACCGACCGAGTCAGTATTGGATTTGCGATACAAGTGATAACTTCGAGAGCGATCTTCGACTGCGAACTCAAGTGATTAATAGTGCGATTGTGTTTTGTGATTAGTGAGTTTATAGTGTAATTAGTGTTGCGTAATTAAAGTGTCAGTTTTGATTATTTAATCGGCTGATTTTATTGTAACGAACCCGAAGCTCGTAACAGTATTTTCAGAAAACAGACGAAGTCGAGATAAAAGTGCTGGTTTGCATATATGACTAACCTTATAGAACTGAATTAGCTCATCCTTAGTAACTGTGTTGAGTTGTTCCACCTCCACTTTAGGCCGGTCGAAGTTGTATACCTGTAAAGAGAAACTTGTTTTAAAACTTGTAAATGAATTTATTTTACAACTAGCTGCTGCCCGCGACTTCGTCCCCGTGGAATCCCCGATTTTAAAACATTATTTATCGGTGCTCCGCTCCTATTGGCTTAAGCGTGATGATATATAGCCTAAAGCCTTCCTCGATAAATGGTCTATTCAACCCAAAAAGAATTTTTCAATTCGAACCAGTAGTTCCTGAGATTAGCGCGTTCAAACAAACAAACAAACTCTTCAGCTTTATAATATTAAGTATAGACAATATTTATAAATTAGTTTATTTTTTCTGGTAGGTAAATCATCAAATGACTTCTCCCGCTCTGGGCGGAGCGGAAGGGAGTGTCAGACTCTTACTGACTAAAACCCACGCGTGATCCTTCTATTGCTCTTTGCGTTCCAGGGCCGCGGTGACTCTTTCGAACAAATCCCTGCACCCTAGCAGGCACTGACCCTATGGGGCCCCAGGTCGACTCGGGCCTGGTTGCTATCGGACGGCGAACCACCCATAGCTCAGGAATCGCCCTGCGTTTCCCGACGCCCGGGGCGTCTTCTTCTGTTGCGGCGGCTGGAGCGTGAGGTTTCGATCTCCCTCAAACGGTCTGACTCCTTCACTAGCAATACCTCTTCGCAGAAGGAGGCGACCGCTTCCCATGCCTCCTCGCTCCGGACCATGGCTTGAACCAGGGCCGGACGCGAGAGGTCGCCGCCGCCGATCGCCTCGATGAGGAAACCCTAGACCTCCTACGACTCTCCTTTTGAGTACGCAAAGATGAAGTTTTCGTATTAGTGTAGATAAAAATTTATATTTATGATATTACCCCACGAACATCGACCGTGACGGTACGGCACACCTATAGCGAACGTGCAGAAATTATAGGTGGCAGCACAGACGCGTCAATGTCAAGTAAATTTTACTTATAAGTTTCAAATTTGCAACGCTAGATGGCACAGTCTACTTCGTGCACGTTCCCCTAAACGGAGGGTGCAGGAAGTATAGGTGGCAGCACAGGACAAATATTTACCACGTAAAAGTTTCAGATTTACAACACTAGATGGTGTAGTCTACGCCGTGCACGTTCCCTATAAACAAGCGTGGGCAGAGTTCAGACGTAGGACCAAAGGGTTTACGTGCTTTCCAAAGTACGGTGTAACATCATCCACTTTTTAGGGCGTAAGTAAGTAAGTATATATTAAAACTAGCTTCTGCCCGCGACTTCGTCCGCGTGGAATAGTTACTTTACCCCCGATTTTGAAACTCTCAGCCCGATCGGTTTAAAATTGACAAAGTTTCATACAAAATTTCATCCCCTATTTCATCCCCTTGGGGGTAGAATTAATCAAAATCCTTTCTTAGCGGATGCCTACGTCATAATATCTACCTGCATGCCAAATTTCAGCGCGATCCGTTCAGAGGTTTGGGCTGTGCGTTGATAGATCACTATGTGTGTGTGAAATATGTACAACTTACAACAAAAAAAGAAATGAAAGTAAAGCTGAAATGCCTGTTCAAAATTATATTGGGCGTTGATAGATCACTATGTCAGTCAGTCACTTTTGAGTTATATATATTTAGATAGATGCCAGCTACATACCTGCGCAGTAATCTCGTTCCATATTTGCGCGGCCCTGCTAGACATCCGCTTCGGTTTCTCGAGCTTCTGAGCCGCTAATGCAGCTCTGTACTTCACAAATTCCGCGTCTGTCATCTTTTCGAGGTAATCCTGTGAATAAAGCATTATTCCACTGTATCATTACGATGTTTTGGGTTCCGTGGTAAAACGGGACCCTATTACTAAGACTCCGCTATCGGTCCGTCTGTCTGTCCGTCTATAACCAGGCATCTCCCATACATCAAACGTGATTTTTTCGCTCGATTTCGCGCGATATTAATAACGGCAAAAGGTAGACGCTTGAAATATTCACAGAAGATTTACTTATATATGCACTTTAAAAATAAATAGTTAAATAATAAATATTTAAGGGGGGTCCCATACTGATTCGGTACAAAAATTTATGAAGTTAAAGTCAATTTATTTGTTTCAACTAGACCATTAAAAATACACTTTTAAATGTCAAAACTGTTTATAAATAAAAATATTACAGTGACTTTTTTTTTGTGTGGAAAATCATCAAATAACTTCTCCCGCTCTGGGCGTAGTGTTAGGTAGTGTCAGACTCTTACTGACTAAAACCCATCCGTGATCCTCCTAGTGCCCGCCGCGTTCCAGGGCTGCAGTGACCTTAGTTGCCAATCGCAAAAAAAAAATAGATTCTTATGGAGAAGAATGGACAAGAAATTCCATAGTTAAAAAAAAAAAAAAAAAAAAATGGTGGTGGTGGTAAAATTTAAGTTTCACAAAATTTCGTACACAATTATTAATTTACTAGCTGCTGCCCGCGACTTCGTCCCCGTGGAATCCCCGATTTTAAAACATTCTTTGTCGCTGCTCCGCTCCTATTGGCTTAAGCGTGATGATATACATATAGCCTAAAGCCTTCCTCGATAAATGGTCTATTCAACCCAAAAATAATTTTTCAATTCGAACCAGTAGTTCCTGAGATTAACGCGTTCAAACAAACAAACAAACTCTTCAGCTTTATAATATTAGTATAGATTATAGTATAGAAGTATATATACATTAATAAATTGATTATATGTGAGGAAGATGCACCCAAAATAACACTAAGTACTATAGGGAACGTGCAGAAACTATAGGTGGCAGCACAGACGCGTCAATGTCAAGTATCACTTATAAGTTTCAAATTTGCAACGCTAGATGGCACAGTCTACTTGATGCACGTTCCCCTAAACGGAGCGTGCAGGAAGTATAGGTGGCAGCACAGGTCAAATATTTACAACGTAAAAGTTTCAGATTTGCAACACTAGATGGCATAGTGTACACCGTGCACGTTCCCTATACTACTAATAGTAGTAGAAGAGGTAGTTCTTCTAAAGTTTAAAAGTTGATGTGACGACCAACTCACCAAGGATCCCTGGAGGAAGTTCTCTATCCTCTGCTCCAAATACTCAGGGTGTCTGTCGCTCTGGACGATGACTCGGAAGCCCTGGACGCCGTTGGAGCGCCGCAGGCCGCTGAACACTATGTAGCCTAGCTGCTCCTGTTTGGCAGAGGGGGAATATTAGAGGCGTATACAAAACGTATTGTGAATGTGAGGACCATGTAGATCGCTATGTTAGTGGTTCATTTCATGTTAGTCTGGTGGTTTGAGTTCTTTATGCGGCCTAGACAAATGTACTTACAGTTGGATCCGCTTATAATGACATCGAAGGGAAGTGAAAAATACGTCATACTAAGCGGACGTCATAAAAAGCGTAGTCTTAGGAACTAAGCTAATTCCCATCTTTGTTAGGTATTTTTTGTAATAAGGAGATAAACAAAAAATTGTATATTGATAGTCGTAGATCAATCAAAACAAAGTGAGGAACAAATTCTGTATCACGTCCCCAATTATGTTTGGTTATAGTAATGACCAAACATAATTTCTGAAAAATAGGTCATAATAAGCGATATGTCAATAAACGAAGTCATTATATCCGCACTTTTATATGTAAACCAAAATGAGCTCTGTTTTACTTCATATTAAGCGGTTGGTCATTATAAGCGGCGTCATAATAAACGGATTTCACTGTACTTTAGTATTGTTCGTCAAATCGACGAGCTCCTTAAAGTTCTAAGTTTGAGCTACACGGTATCTGACAAATGCTTGCACTGTCTGGACAGGTCCACTCAAATCTGTGTGGCACTTTCCTCAAAAGGCTACCTCAGACATTAACCTACATGGTTCTCATATGACTTGACCAGTACAATTGTATGGACTTCAAAAGAGACTTTGACCACTGAGTTTGTTTCGGTGTTTCTTCTCAGGGTAAGCCATTATAAGCTAGATGTGGCCAAAAAAGATAGACGTGTAAGTGTTATTTGTATTTGTATGTATAGGCACACCAACGACTTGTTCACAAATATGACGACAATGATGTATCACAAAATGGAAAAAAATCCTGTGTGAACTAGCCACTTACAGGATGCACATCATTTACAGGCTAAAAAGATATCTATTATCAAAAAAGACTTCAAACAATAATTCAAATAATAAGAAAGTTATAAAATTAAAAAGACGAAATTAATGAAGATAAATGATTGTAAACTAAAATTAATTGAAAGCTATAAATATTGATTACATTATTATTATTAAATTGAATTAAATCATATCCTTAGTGACTTAAACTTTAAACATTATTATAACTTATTCAATTCCATTGTATACAAAATAAAAAGCAAAGCAATTGCATACAAGACAAATAATAACAGCAAATGTTATACAATATAAATTGAAAAAGTTAAAAAAAATGAAATAATACAAAAGAAAATGAAAACAACAAAAATAATGAGATTAGTGAAGCAAAATTGAAAGAAATAAAAATATGGGATATATAAGGGTATGTTATCTACAACCTACTAACAAAATAAACATAATTTATGTCTATTAGAGGCCTATTTAGGACTAGCACTTCCGTCTTCCCAGATTTAGCATAACCGATGTTTCGGAGCCTAATTCCAGCACGAGCCCAATCCGGCACGAGCCTAATTCCGGCACGCGCCTAATCCGGCACGAGCCTAATCCGGCACGAGCCTAATCCGGCACGAACCTAATCCGGCACGAGCCTAATCCGGCACGAGCCTAATCCGGCACGAGCCTAATTCGGCACGAGCCTAATCCGGCACGAGCCCAATCCGGCACGAGCCTAATTCCAGCACGAGCCTAATTCCAGCACGAGCCCAATCCGGCACGAGCCTAATTCCGGCACGAGCCCAATCCGGCACGAGCCTAATTCCAGCACGAGCCTAATTCCAGCACGAGCCCAATCCGGCACGAGCCTAATTCCGGCACGAGCCCAATTCCCGTTGGTTCCTACATCGAGCACATACCTTCGTCCTCAGCATGCTGAAGCAGGGCTCGGCGAGCGTGTGCGCCAGTAACTCGAGCACGACGTTGCTCCGACACGCGCGCACGCCGCACGCGTAGTACAGAGACGCGCACGACGAACGGTGGACGCTGTTCGTCGTTTCGCGGACGTGCCATGCGCCTAGGGAATTAATAAAAGTATTTAACTGTGTTAAAAATTAAGAGAAATCTCGTTATTCTGCTGTCAAATGCTGATAAAATCTTTAAAGAAAAACTACAATGTACCACAAAGAAGAATGAAACTGAACAGTAGCCCTACGATGACGTCTTAAATCCATCATCTTTCCTGTGTCAGAGGAGCCTGATTCCGGCAGAATTTAATCTGGCGGGAGTCAAATTAAAACAGGTGCGTAATTCCCAGAGACCCAACAGAAAGACGGTACAAAAAACATTAGTTACGGATTTACAAGAGGCCAACTATATTCTTACCTTTTTCGATTTCAATTTCTCTATGTAGCAATAACTGTTGAGCACATAGCGGCATGGCGTCCTTTGGCAATCTGTAACCAAACAAAAGTATAGCGCCTAATCTCTCCATCTCTCTCGATCTTAACTAAGACTGGGAGTGGACAAGACAAACTGATATATATTTATTTACCAACAGAACCCCGCGGTTACATCCACTTAGTTCCCGTTCCCGTGGGAATACGAGGTGTAAAATATACTAAAAATATAAAGTGGAAAGTCTTTTAAATTATTTGTACCGGATAAGCCCCGAAACTACTGCACCGATTTGAAACGTTTTTTTTTTTTACCTATAAAAGCTACATTATAACATAGGCTATATTTTCTCTCTCCGTCTTAACTAAAACTGGGAGTGGACAAGACAAACTAATATATATTTATTTACTAACAGAACCCTGCGGTTACATCCACATAGTTCCCGTTCCCGTGGCAATACGAGGTATAAAATATACTAATAATATAAAGAGGAAAGTTTTTTAAATTGTTTGTACCGAATAAGCGCCGAAACTACTGCACCGATTTGAACCATTTTTTCACCAATAAAAGTTACAACAGCGAGTAACATAGGCTATATTTTCTCTCTCGATCTTAACTAAAACTGGGAGTGGACAACACAAACTGATATATATTTATTTACCATATTGTATCCCCGTATTCCCACGGGAACGGGAACTACGCGGATGAGACCACGGCGCGGTGTTAGTATTACTAAAAAACTATAGATTTTTATTAAATACTAGCTGACCCAGCAAACGTTGTTTTGCCATATAAAATAAAAAATATATATTTAGGGTTATCATAGAGGGGTGAAAATTTAGGGTTGTATGTATTTTTGTATGCTGTATCATAAAAAAAATAAAAACAAAAAAAATTGTCTAAAAAATAAAATAAAAAATTAGGGTGGACCACCCTTAACATTTAGGGGGATGAAAAATAGATGTTGGCCGAATCTCAGTCCTACTGAATATGCATATAAAATTTTATAAAAATCGGTCAAGCCGTTTCGGAGGAGTATGGTAACTAACATTGTGACACGAGAATTTTATATATAAGATTAATTATAGCATATTGTAGAAGTATCGATTAAGTCTGGATATGGATGAACTAGTGTAAAAACAGAATGAAGATACGACTCACTTCTTCTCAACCGTCTCAGCGATTTGCAGCGCCCTCTCGCGGCTGAGGTTTCCATACATGAAACCTTCGATGTGCACCTTACGTATTATCCTGCTTACGAAGTCGTCGAGGACTTCTGGTGTCATTTCTGTAAGGAAAAGTCATGATTTTGTAGGGTCAATGTACTCTGCCAAACAATTATCGACTTTATTTCCATCACTCGAAAATCAATTATTTATTTAACTTGTATCTTTTGCCTTACACTGGGTTAAGAATAAATTATTTGATTTCAGTATCTCAGCTATGTGGCAAACTCCAACAAAGTTAGCATCAAATATCAACTTTGGGGCATCGTGATAAAGTCGAAAATCAATCAACTTCTTGTTGTCGTTTTAACCCAAAGGTTGACTGGTAGAGAATGCCTTGTTGCATTAAGTCCGCCCATGTACCACTATTGTACATAAAGTTTAAATAAATAAATAAACTTCCATCCTTTGCCCCATAGTGGAACAGTACCTACAGACAACATTTGAACTAATAATCTCAGTCAACTATGAAGCTATAAGAACATAGATTCAACAGCATACAAGACAAAGTACAAATTCAGTTGCAACTAAAATTGAGTCCGAGTTTTTTTAAATCTACTAAGTATACATAACGCTAAAGTTCATTAAGTCCGCAATAATGCCAAAACAGTTTATTCAATTTTCGACTTTATTCCAACACTACTAAGACTGATATTGTAATCTTATTTACTTACCATCAGCCACCTCCAATAGCTGGCATCTAGTCCACACCAGATCTGCTAGACACATAGCTTGCTGGTATACAGCATGCTGCAAAACAAATAGGTTCAGATACAGTTCGATTCAAACTTAATGAACACTAAGCCGCTGCACATTGGAAATTTCATGAGACAAGTGGCGAAATGGGGTTTCCTAGACCCATCGGGTACTCAATGCGAGTGCGGCGCTCCTGTTCAGAACATGAGCCACACTTTGAAGTGCTCCAAGTGCCCATGCACCTATGCTTTGGGGGATTTAATGAACGCCACAGACGCTGCAATGGCCCCTACTGGGCCCAAAGAGAATTAACCAACGACTAAAAAATGAAGAAAGAAAGAAAAGATGAAGGTCATTAGAATGCTACATTGCTCCTGATTAACAAGGGCTATATTAAAATAGACAAATGTCCACCCGTGCGAAGCCGGGACGTGCCGCTAGTCAGTGGCGTGCAGTGGTTCGACTTAGGGTAGGCCAGAGAAAAAGCCAAATAAATTTTAAAAAATAACCACATTATTCAGGGTTGATTTTTAATTAAATGAGTTTTTTTTTGGTTTTTTTTAATTGCCTATTTAAAAAAAAAAAACAAAAAAAAAGACACCAAATTTCAACCCTGAATAATGTAGTGTTTTTTTTTGGACATTATTTTCTGGCCTACCCTAACTCAAACCACTGCACGCCACTGCCGCTAGTCTATACTAATATTATAAAGAGGAAAGATTTGATTGTTTGTTTGCTTTGAATATGCTCCGAAACTACTGAAACGATTTGAAAAATTCTTTCAATGTTGGGAAGCTACACTATCCCCGGGTGACAAAGGCTATATTTGATTCCCATATTCCCACGGGAACGGGAACTACGAGTGTAAACGCGAGGCGCTGCTAGTTAACCAAAAACTCACCTGATACGGCTGCTCTGCATCAAAATTCCGTATAGCCCTGATGTGGTTCTCCTTCATGATGTGGAACCGCTTGGGGTCCAGCTTGAAGCCGACCATGTGCTCGACGATCTTGTCCAGCAGCACGCTCTGCTTGTCGTCGTAGCCGTCGATGGTCACCTGAGCGACCTGGCCACATTATTATTATGCAAAGCGTTGGACTTAAAACTAAGGATGTATTCCTGACATGAGCGGAACTGATCGGCCACGACTTGAACTGAGTGGAAATGGGATGAGCTGAACTGAGAGGATTTGAGTGGAACTGAATTGAGTGGATATGGGTGGAACTGAACTGAGTGGATATGGGCGGAACTGGACTGAGTGGAAATGGGCGGAACTGGACTGAGTGGAAATGGGCGGAGCTGAACTGAGTGGATATGGGTGGAATTGAACTGAGTGGAAATGTGTGGAGCTGAACTGAGTGGATATGGGCGAAACTGAACTGAGTGGATATGGGTGGAACTGAACTGAGTGGATATGGGCGGAACTGAACTGAGTAGATATGGTTGGAACTGAACTGAGTGGATATGGGTGGAACTGAACTGAGTGGATATGGGTGGAACTGAACTGAGTGGATATGGGCGGAACTGAACTGAGTGGATATGGGTGGAACTGAACTGAGTGGATATAGGCGAAGCTGAACTAAATGGAAATGGGCGAAGCTGAACTGAGTGGATAGAAATTTAAACAACCCATACAAACTTATCTACACATGCCAGATCCGTTCATGAGTACAAAACATTACATGACTACTAATTAATATACAGTAAGTAAATTATAAACCTACTGAATCTATAAATTGTTTCCAATTGCGAATTGTGATACTCGTAAAACGGATCTATTTATCACTAAATTAAATATGAAATCTATGAAATAAGTATTTTTATGATATTACCTAAGTAAATATAACTTTATCTAAATGTAATAATAGTATTTTAAGAAAATAGCTACTTACCAACAATAGAATGTTTTATGTTATCAACTTTAAATTATATTTGAATTGTTCAGTTTTCATGTATAATTTTATTATTTAAGTTTCATGATTTCGATTTTTAGTTTAAGGAAGTACATGTATCAAACGATCACTTCAACCGTGCCCTAACGGTCTATAACGACTCTTAGCTCTAAGCGTTTTTGTTAACATCTTGTTTTTAACCCCCGACGCAAAAAGAAGGATGTTATAAGTTTGACGTGTCTGTCTATCTGTCTGTGGTATCATAGCTCACTAACGGATGAAGCGAATTCATTTTTTTTTGTCGTAAAGGTGACTTATGTGCGAGTGTTCTTAGACATGTTTGATGAAAATCGGTTGAGCCATTTAAAAGCTGTGGTGGGTGAAAGTGGGGAAGAATAACCGAGTGTCAAATGAAAGCGCACTGAAAGAGAATAATGATGACTTAATCGAGAGTTTTCTTATAATTATGTATGTACCTATAAAAGTATACAATTAAAAATGTAGGTGCTTTGAGATTGTTTTTTTATTATTATTTTTTCCTTTTTAAAGGGGACTTGGGTTTTTGCGTCGGGGATTTTTAATTTATTTTTTTTACTTTTTGGAACGCAAAGAAATGGATATGAATTGGAGTTCCACAGCAACGAGCAGCATGTGTCTAGTCGGCCTTGGAACGCAAAGGGCAATAGTGTTCCTCCTACTGCCCTTTACGTTCCAGGGCCGCGGTGACTCTTTCGAACAAATTCCTGCACCCTACCAGGCACCCTATGGGGCCTATCTTCTTTGCTGATATTTTTATGAAGCGCGCATGGAACACAACGACTACGTCCTTCCTCAGGCGTCCAGTGAGTGACGATCGTCGCCCTACTTACTAGGAGCTTTACTTTACTTGTTTTTTTGACATGGGAGGCACTGAGGTTTTGATTGCGATTACGTCACCAATATTAACGATTACTTAATTATTTGCATAATTTTAGCCATATTTTCAGGTATTTGGGTTTAAAGATATTTTATTTATTCTAGAAGAATAAATAAATCATTGTTCACTTAGCGAATAAATGCATAATTAAGGTAAGTGTAATATAGTAGCAATCAGCTTTATTTTCTTAATGTAGGTAGATACGATGTTGACGTCTTATCATGTTGTAACTAGCTTATGTCGTTATCTTATTAATTTTTTGCTGTTAGTGACGTGTTGAACTCCCTCATATTTTATATTTTTCCTGCCATATTGTGTCCACAGGGCGCGCGTCTGTCATTGGTAAGGTTTTCTTTTGGCTGTATTTGGATGTTTTCGTGGTGAAGGATAATTTGACAAAACATCGATTAACGGTCGAACCCAATAACCGATCTATCACATACTGGAGATAGAAAAACAAATGAAACAACAGAAAAATGACATAGGTTTTCTGTTGTTTCATTTGTTTTTCTATCTCCAGTATGTGATAGATCGGTTATTGGGTTCGGCCGTAAGTATTGTTTAATCGCTCTCTCGCGTTACTTTAACCAAAATAGAGTAAGTACCACACTTGTAAAAAATATATCAACGCTTATTTACGCATAGGAGAGGGGTAAGATCTTCGATTACCATCGCTGACAAGAGGGGGGGGAAGGTTGAAATAGACCAAATTAAATCTAGGTAATCCTGGAACAGTTAAAATCAATAAGTACTCACACTGATGCCATACTTGGCGTTGCCGATGCTCCAGCGCAAGCCAGCCAGTTCAGCGGCGTACGCGAACTGTTGCAGGCTGTCTCTCAGCAGCAGTACCCACACTGACGTCAGATTGCAGCTCAGCGGGTCAGCGTAGGCTAGGGGGCTGGCATAAGAATTCATGGTCAGCAGCAGTGGCGTGCAGTGGTTCGAGTTGGATAGGCCAGAAAATAATGTCCAAAAAAAAACACACCACATTATTCAGGGTTGAAACACTACGTTTGCCGAGACGCGGTCGATTTCAAGTCCATCAAAGCACAACAAGTTGGTGACGTCATGTTGTAGTAAAAGTGTACTAAAACCTGACGTCACGCGAGCTTTCCGCACTCAGTCTCATCTTGATTTTTAGATTATTCGAGTTTTGTGCTTGGCAACACATTTAGCCATTCAGTCAATCCAAAGATTGTCTGTAAGAGATTGCCTTGTGCGATAAAACCGCCCACTGTGCACTTGTTTTCTTCAAATTTTTGAACTGTGCTTATTAAGAGGTATATACATACTTACTATACTGTATATACAACAAATATTTTCTGCATTACAAGTTATTTTCAAGATAAGTAAAACACTGTCTTACCTGACAAAATCGAATGTTATGACCGCTTTGGGCAGATTGAACTCGCTGTCTTTCTTGAACCAAAGCCTCATTAGAGGAGTGTCCTGAAGAATATACAATAAATACATAATATCACGCCTGTATTGTCCAAAGGAACAGGAGTGACAGCCTTGGGACTGTATTGCGATTCTATCGCTGCAAAAACATCCCGTAGGTCACTTCCTTATAATGCAGGGTTGCTTTGGAGATAATACGCAAACTTTACATAAATCAAGATCATTAATAATTAAATATACACGTAAAAATTTGTTCGAAAATCTCTCCAAAAAAATAATTAAGAGATAACTGATCTCAAAAATAATAAAAACCAAAAATATTAATAAAAACGAAACTCTGTTCACTTAAATACGATATTAAAAGTTTCTCACAAAGCACCCACTTCAATAATTAAATAATTGGGAGTTCGTCATTGCGGCAAATAATATCTGAAAAACTTGATAATTCCAATGAAAGTTTCGTTGTTATTCATCCCTGTATTTCTATCCACCCTGTTTATAATCACCACTCGGTAAATAATATTTTCGCAAAATATGATTTATTAACGATACTGATTGCGTGGAAGAAAAATGCAATGTCTCCAAATGCAGTGTCAAAAAGACTTGATACATTTTGTTAGAACGGTGTCTAAGTGGGTTGTCCCACTTCTGAACAAAGGGCTCAGCATCAGAGGTGGGACAAAATGTATAGGTATCGCGAATGTTTCGTAACATCGTACAAGATTTAACTTCTCTGGTCCCACCGTACCGAAAACAGTACGTTAAAGGCCAAACCATTCATACAATTTTGGATCGAATAAATAGGTATTTAGTTGTGTGTCTAAAGTTTATGGGGAACAATAGAGATCTGCATATTATCAACTAAATAGTTGCACAACTACAACAAAAAACAAAAAAAAACATCGATCAGTCGAACAAAATACCAAAAAATACCAAAATCAAAGGGCCGCAAGAGGGAATTACTTTGAAAAAGGGTTGAAGAAAAAAAAATTGTTGCTATAGCGTCAACAGAACTACACACTGTTAAATGAAAATATCAACTGTCTACCTATTACGGTTCATGAGATACAACCCGCTGACAGACAAACGTACCAATGAACGGACAGCGAAGGCTAAGTAAGGGGGTCCTGCTAGCCTTTGGGTACTAAACCGTAAAAAAGGATCAAAGTTACAAAAAGCTCTTACCTTGATAATAACAGGTGCTATTGATTCCGCAGTACTATCCTCGCCCGTCTCCAGCGCCAGTTTCGTGGGAATGAACTCGTTCGGAGGCGGCAAGTGCAGTTCAGCTGTTGGCTCCACGGATTTCCACTCCTGAAATGAGGAGTAGCTTTTTCAGTTACAACATACCATACCAGGGGCCGTATTATGACATCTTAAAACCATCATGTTTTCTGTGTGAGAAAAGGATAGTGCTATTCGTCCTGTATAGCTCCGTCTCTTTTTCACACCGAAAACATGATGGTTTTAAGAGGTCATAATACGGCCCCAGTGGCGTGTAGTGGTTCGAGTTGGGTAGTCCAGAAAATAATGTCCGAAAAAAAAACACACCACATTATTCAGGCTATTTAAAACAAAACTCATTTAATTAAAAATCAACCCTGAATAATGTGGTTATTTTTTTAAATTTATTTGGACATTTTCTCTGGCCTACCCTAACTCGAACCACTGCACGCGCCTGTACTATACCGATATCAGATTTTCTGGCTTCTGGCTACCCGGAACGACTGTCAAAGATCTACAAAAGACAGACGAGACCTAATGCTTAACGTGGTTTTTGTGTACGTGTAGTCTTGATACGTTAAGATGGTCACCCATACTCAGACCGACCTTTGCAAGTGTTGCTTAACCGTGCGGCTGTTATTACGACGAGACCAAAGGCTTAGCGAGGTTTCCGAGGCACGGTAGGTAATTGATGGACGTCCACAGACCAAACTCGGTAACTACTACTTAATCCTGAAGGTTAAGCCCGGTTAAACTAGTACGACAAGGATGGCGCAGTGGTTGAGCTATTGGCTGCTGCGTGTTGCGGGTTCGATTGCCGCACTGAACAAATATTAGTATGGCATACAGAGGTGTTTCGGGGTCTGGCTGTTTGTGTTTGTGAGTTTGTATGGTTATTATTACTAAGCGCACCCACGATACAGGAGAAATTCCTTGGGCGGGCCTACGTGTTTTCTAAACTACAGAAAGCCAATTCGTGTAAATATAAACATTCAAATTTAAATAGCAACCACATATTAGCAACAAAATTGTATCTTAAGAAGGTGTCAAACACTACTTGAATGTTTTAGAACCAAGTTTTGAAAGGTTTTCAGGCCAAAGCTCTGAAAAAAATTATTAAAATCTCATTTGAGAACCATTAAAACAGATATTAGTATACAAATGTTCTTAAAAATACATCTATTGCCCGTCAATGCATAGAGAAATACACTAAATATAACCATGAGCTCAATTTTAATGAAAAGAAACGTTCCATTATTATTTATTTAATAAACTTATATTCCTACTTTTTTTTTTAATTATATGCAGGTACTAGCTTCTGCCCGCGACTTCGTCCGCGTGGAATAGTTACTTTACCCCGATTTTGAAACTATCAGCCCGATCGGTTTAAAATTGACAAAGTTTCATACAAACTTTCATCCCCTATTTTATTCCCTTGGGGGTAGAATTAATCAAAATCCTTTCTTAGCGGATGCCTACGTCATAACATCTACCTGCATGCCAAATTTCAGCTCGATCCGTTCAGTGGTTTGGGCTGTGCGTTGATAGATCACTATGCCAGTCAGTCAGTCACTTTTGAGTTATATATATTTAAAAATTCTGCCTCTACATCAAATAGTATACTAAGGGCCGGTTTCCGAATTGAAATTTCTAAAGTTACCTACTTAAATGGCAAAATTGACAAGTTAATACCAAGACTAAAGCACCTACTCAACTTCAAATTCATAAATCTCAGGCTAATGATGTAAAAATCAAGTCTAATGTTACTAGAGGTTTTCTAAAATAAAACTTTGACCCTACTATGAACGAGCAATATGTCAATGGAAAATGGACCGCCGGCTAAGATTGGGCTACCTTCATCTTTTATTAATTTTGCCAGCTACAACCGCGTGTATGTCGAACATTATCACCAGGGAACACATTCTAGGACTTCCGGGATGAAATAGAAACATAATCAGCCTTTTACCGTTCCCACTGCTAGGACTCAGACCTCCTCTCTAGGAGAGGGAATGGACCGTAATCCAGCACGCGGGCCCAGTGCGGGTTGGTGAATGTCGCATGTCTTCGAATTTTTGGTTCTAGGACATGCCGGTTTCCTCACGGTGTTTTCTTTCACCATTTTGAGAGCAGTGGTGATGAAATTAATTACACAAAGTAATGCGCCTGGCTGGGTTTGAACCCGCGACCTACAATTCGAAAGTCGGGGCCGTTACCACTCGGCCACCACAGCTCTCTAGAGTATGTATAATATATTTATAAAGTTTATATACCTGAGCTGTGATGGCCCAGTCGCAACAGCCGCGGCTAACAGTTGTGGATCGTAGATTTGATTCCAGTAAAGCCGTTTACTTGGGGCAAAATATTTTATGAAATATATGCTAAGTCCTACTTTAGGAGTCCCAGGATGAAATGTATGCCAAGTCCTACTGTAAGACCCCCGGAATTTAATGTATGCTAAGTCCTATTCTAGGACCTCTGCATTATAAATGCGGAAGTTTGTATGAATGTTTTTTCCTCAACAGCTGAACGAATCTGGATGAAATTTGGTACAGAGATAGATTATAGTCTGGAAAAGCGAGTAACATGGCTACTTTTATCCCGACACTACGTTTTCTTGGGGTAATTGCCGACATTCGCGCGCCCGATGCCGGCAGAAGTTAGAATTTTAATTAAATGTGTTGATGGCTCCATTTAGCCGGGCGGTCCAAATAGGGATATTTCCTGAGTATAAAAAATATGCTTCTAATTATTCCGTCAGTTAGATTATCGAAAAATATTACCACGTATTTTTTGCTTTAGCAAATATATAAAAAATGACAAAGATAAAAAGCATTAAATATCAGGAGTGGGGGCTTGCGACGTCACGCCGTGGTTCAAATTATAGCACGGAGTGACGTCACACGAGTATTCAATGCAGTGTATCGTCTTTGTTTTTGTTTACGTGAAAAAAGAAAAAATACGTGTCCAATATTTTTTGGAAATCTATCTGACGGACGGATTAGATTTTTTTTTACCATCTACCCTATTACCATAATTTCTCTTATTGAACCTTACCATCAAAGAGCAAATTTTTCGAAGTGACCACCATATTGTTCTAGGCCCACCGTTGAACTGATCTTTTAAGTCCTGGTTTCACATTAAAGAACGTTAGTAATTTTATTATTTTACTAGCTAACCCAGCAAACGTTGTTTTGCCATATAAAAAAAAATAGGGTTATCGTAGAGGGGTGAAAATTTAGGGTTGTATGTATTTTTGTATGCTGTAACATCATAAAAAAATAAAAGTTTTGTCTAAAAAAAAATTATTGGGGGATGGAAAATAGATGTTATCCGATTCGCCACCCTTGCCGATATGCACGCTAAGATTCACGAAAGTCGGTCGAGCCGTTTCGGAAGACTTCAACCACAAACACCGTGACACAAGAATTTTATATTATAAGATTTAGTTTAAAAAGAATCTACTTTAATGTAATTTTTCTTTAAAATTTTGCCCATGGTTCTTTTTTGTGTTTTTCTCAAGGAAGTATAATCCTCCATACTGTATACAATTACGAAAACGAAGGAGAATCGGGAAGTATCAACTAAACAATTTCAACTATCTACTTATTAAAGAAATATCAGAACAAAATGACGTTCAAAATACCTGAATTAATTCATCTTCTATATCTTCCTGTAGGTACTTCGTTCCGTACCACGGCTCAGTCATAGTGCATTTACTTTCAAAACATCTGAAAAGAAAACATTTTTAATCGGAGAAGGTATTTTTTCACTTTCGATAGAAAACAAAAAGTTGCTGTCACTTTCCCTCTAAACTTCTGTTTCGAAAAACCTCAAAAATGTAATTGATACAAACTGATTCTAAGTTTCTATCGAAAATTACGTTTTTCTGTGACAATGCTACTTAAAAATAGTTACAAATAATATTTATGCTATAAGTTTTAAATATCTATTATGTTTATTTTTAAACAAAGTTTAATTTTCTTCTAGATCTCTGGTCCCATTTACAAATAACACTTGGATTTATTTGCAGGGTTCCGGGTCAACTAAAGGGGACCACTGTAGTCATACTAATAATATTATAAAGAGGAAAGATTTGTATTTTTGTATGTAACGAATAAACTCAAAAACTACTGGACCGATTTTGAAAAATTCTTTCACCATTAGAAAGCTACATTCACCCTGAGTAACATAGGCTATATTTTAATAGTAAGTAAACAGTCTACTTTCATTTGTTTGTTATTATGTTGTCACTGCTGTCAATGTCGGTGCTGGATATCACGCCATAGACAGAAGTTTAAATGTGTTCTGTTTTGTCTGTGGTGTGACCAGAGACTCGTGGTAGTCGTGCCCGGTACTGACATTGTTTTTAGTTTTAATTGAAACGTTATTTTCGGTTTGTTTATTTTATTTTTTGTGCGTCATCTACGGCGGAATAAACGAGTTTTCTTTCTTAGTAAGCTATATTGTAATTAATAAAGAAATACATACTTGGCGACGATGCCGACGCGAACGTTTTCTGGTGTCAGCAGAGACATCAGCGATTCAATCAATTCCGGCTTCCATTCCGTCATTATGTAGTACGCGCACAGTACGTCTTCGATGGGGAATTCCTGGAGACAGAAATGATAATAGGGTAGTTGGCTAAAATAATCTAATTAGTCCGTCGGATAGATTTCCAAAAAATATTGGACACATATTTTTTCTTTTTTCACTTAAACAAAAAATAAAGACGATACAGTGCGTTGAAAACTCGTGTGACGTCACTACTCGCTACAATTTTCACCGAGCCGTGACGTCGCAAGCCCTCACTCCTGATCTGTGATGCTTTGTATCTTCGTCAGTTTTTATAGATTTGATAAAGGAAAAAATACATGTCCAATATTTTTCTATAATCTAACTGACGGACTGAACATAATCATATATTTTTTACTCAGGAAACATCCCTATTATATTAGTATAATGTAGACTTTTTTTGCAGATGGAAATTCTCTTTTTCTCCCGCTCTTGGCGGAGCGGAAGGGAGTGTCAGACTCTTACTGACTAACGGCTGAACCCAATAACCGATCTATCACATACTGGAGATAGAAAAACAAATGAAACAACAGAAAACCTATATCCTCACTAAATAAAAGTTAAGAGGCCACAGGTCCTCCGCGACCGATCTAGTAGTCAAGAAACCTTTCACGCTTCAGTAGGCGCCACACTGTAGTGTGGTGCACTCCAAAACGGATATAATTTTTCTGTTGTTTTTCTATCTCTAGTATGTGATAGATCGGTTATTAGGTTCGACCGTTAGTCAATAAGAGTCCGACACTCCCTTCCGCTCCGCACAGAGCGGGACAAATAGAGAATTTATGTAGATCGGTTATTGGTTTCGGTTGTAGAACCACCCCAGTGTTCCATCTCCCACTTACGCCGGGAATCGCGGGAACATATGCGATTTCCGTAATCCACGGCTAGAACACGGCAAGCTTAGTTCACCCCTCAACCTTCCATCGACCAATGCGACTGATAACTAACCAAGCCTCTTAAAATGAAGCCTGTTACTATATACTAGCTTGTAGTAAATGCACATGTTTTGCTAGACCTTGCTGCTGCGACATAAGGCACATATTGCCATGTACTCGCCTACAGTTAGTTTCATACTCGCTTGCAATAAGTGTACAGGTCCTGTTAAACCTTGCTGCTGCGACATAAGGCACATATTGCCGTGTACTCACCTACAGTTGGTAACAGTCGCTTGCAGCAAGTGCACATGTCCTGTTAGACCTTGCTGCTGCGACATAAGGCACATATTGGCGTGTACTTGCCTTCAGTCGGTTATATACTCGCTAGCAGTAAGTGCAGATGTCCTGTTAGACCTTGCTGCTACGGCATAAGGCACATATTGCCGTGTACTCACCTACAGTTGGTTACATACTCGCTTGCAGAATGTATACAGGTCTTGTTGACCTTGCTGCTGCGACATAAGGCACATATTGCCATGTACTCGCCTACAGTCGGTTATATACTCGCTAGCAATGTTTACAGAATAGCTAGAATGTTTACAGGTCCTGTTAGACCTTGCTGCTGCGACAGAAGGCACTTATCGCTGTGTACTCGCCTACAGTCGGTTATATACTCGCTTGCAATAAGTGTACAGGTCCTGTTAGACCTTGCTGCTGCGACATAAGGCACTTATCGCTGTGTACTCGCCTACAGTCGGTTATATACTCAATTGCAGCAAGTGTATATGTCCTGTTAGACCTTGCTGCTGCGACATAAGGCACATATTGCCGTGTACTTGCCTTAAGTTGGTTATATACTCGCTTGCAGTAAGTGCACATGTCCTGTTAGACCTTGCTGCTGCGACATAAGGCACATATTGGCGTGTACTCGCCTGCAGTAGGTGCACGTGTCCGGTGACCATGCCGCGCGCCTCCTGCACGTCCTTGAAGCGGAACTCCAGCGCCATGAGGTTCTTCTGTTCCTCCCACACCCAGTGCTTAGGACCTTCACGCTTCAGCATGGCTATGTACTGTGGAAATAAAACAAAATTACTTAAATGCAATTCCCTGCCCAAGTATTTCCTGATAGCTACAGCTTGGAAGAGCAAAAGAAGTCATTTGATGATTTCCAATCCATATTTTTTTAAGGGGAGCTCTAAGAGAGGATTTCCCGAAATTCCTACGGGAACAGGAAAAAACAGGATATGCGCGTACATAGTCGAGGGCATAAAGAAAAATATGAATGAAAATGTGAATATATATGTCACCGGATAATTGTATATTACGTAAGATTCATCTATACATACTTATATATGCTAATATATAAAGCTGAAGTGTTTGATTGCTTGAACGCGCTAATCTCAGGAACTCCGTCCGATTTTAAAAATTCTTTCAGTGTTAAATCGCCCATTTATCGAGGAAGGCTAAAGGCGTATAATATACTAGCTGCTGCCCGCGACTTCGTCCCCGTGGAATCCCCGATTTTAAAACATTCTTTATCGCTGCTCCGCTCCTATTGGCTTAAGCGTGATGATATATAGCCTAAAGCCTTCCTCGATAAATGGTCTATTCAACCCAAAAAGAATTTTTCAATTCGAACCAGTAGTTCCTGAGATTAGCGCGTTCAAACAAACAAACAAACTCTTCAGCTTTATAATATTAGTATAGATATCATCACGCTAAGACCAATAGGAGCGAAGCACCAATGAAGAATCTTTAAAAATCGCGGGGTTAGTAACTATTCCACGCGTACGAAGTCGCGGGCAGCAGCTAGTATTATTAGCCTGCAGATAGAAAAAGGTCCGTCGCCGTTTAGAAAGAAGAAAAAAAAGAAAGAAAATTTATTTAATTGCTACGAAACGACATACATTTAAGGATTTACCTGTAAAACCTAAACGATAGTATTAGTAGTACTTAAATTATGTTAGTAAACACAAATTACAATTTAATAACAATACAAATTAATAATAAAAGTGATTATGAGAGTATACATAATATAAAGGAAATGCATGTCGTGGTTGTGGCAAAAATTAAAATTGAAATTGAATTAATATTGAAATTGTAATACTTAACATTTCGTTCCTTGTTATTCTACAATTAGTATAGCTTTGAGAGATTATAGTCAATCAGATTTAATTATCAAAAGGTTACAATCTCTCAAGACATTTTATAATCTTACGAAGTTTGCCATTTTCCGGTAAAATACCGTAAAGTCGCGTTACTTTGGCCCTGGAAACACTGGCCCAAACTTTTAACCAATAGGAATACAGCAGAGTCACAAGCTGCATTCACCCTGAGTAACATAGGCTATACTTTATCCCCGTATTGCCACGGGAACGGGAACAAAGCGGGTGCAACCGCGGGGCGCTGCAAGTATATCTAGAAGCATACTAACCTGGAACACCAGCTTGATGATATCGTCAGTGTGAGCGACGCCCTCCTCAGTCAGGTCGACCTGCACGCCGAAGAATCCGAAGCCCCGCGCTCCTATACGAGTGCCACCCACTAAACTGTGAGGGACATACATACATAATAATTAACGTAACACCATAAGCAGTGGTGGCCGAGTGGTAACGGACCCGACTTACGAAGGCGCATTACTTTGTGTAATTAATTTCATCTCCACTGCTCTCAAAACGTGAAGGAAAACAGTGTGAGGTAATTTCATCACCGGCAAAGATTTTCTGTTAAATGCAATGAAAAAAGTATTGCGCGAATCTATTTCTATTTGTTACAAACACACAGAGCAAAGTCAACCTAATTATATACATTTCAGCCAATTACATTGAAGGTTCTATTAGAAACCTTGTGTAACTGAAATACCCTTCAAGAAACATCCTACAAATATTGCATACCTAGCTGAATAAAACTATTTTGTCAAGCTATTGTGTAATTAATTACATCACCACGCTCTCAAAACGGTGCAGGAAAACATCGTGAGGAAACCGGCATGTCCTAGAACCAAAAATTCAAAGACATGTGACATTCACCAACCCGCACTGGGCCCGCGTGCTGGATTACGGCCCATTCCCTCTCCTAGAGAGGAGGCCTGTGTCCCAGCAGTGGGAACGTTGAAAGGCTGATTATACACAGTTAATTGCATTTAAACTACGATATTAAAACTCTGACATACCGCTCAGCTTAAGGGTTCTCAGATGTAATAAGCTTACCTGTTGCACCATCCTCTGACTTTCAGCGCTGACAGCAAACTGCCCGGGCCTTCGTGTCCCAACAGATGCGACAAGTAATGTCCGGGCTGCCGAAGAACATATATACCTTATTATCATTATTAATTAATCTTACTTATCCTAACTAATCTACACTAATATACAGGGTTATTTGTAAAACACCAACCACCACTTAAGAGGTCATTATACTCATCATTATGAACAACTTTTACTATGGGACCAAACCTGAAATCGCGAAAAAAAAAAAAACAGCTGTTCCTTTCATTTATGTTCGTATACCTAACTAATCAAGCTGATTTTTTTTCGTGTTTTCAGGTTTGGTTAACTGTATATACTGTGATGTAGGTGCGGGCTTTTGAAATGAATGGCGAAAATTATATACAGAAGAGAATAGGGTTGTTTCCTGAGGAATAAAAATATCATTCTATTTAGTCCGTCAGTTAGATTATTGAAAAATATTGGACCCGTATTTTTTGCTTTATGAAATTTCTAAAAATTGACGAAGATAAAAAGCTTCAAAGATCATGAGTGGGGGCTTGTGACATCAGGGCGTGGTAAAAACCGTCGCACGGAGTGACGTCACACGAGTTTTCAACGCACTATATCGTCTTCGTTTTTTGTTTACGTGAAAAAATAAAAAATACATGTCCAATATTTTTGGGAAGTCTATCTTACGGACTAATTATATTTTTTTAGGCAACTACCCTATTACAGTAGGCGCGCTTACGGCGCAGCTCCGGCCATGTTGTGCCCACCTATAGCTCCCGTACTGTACACAGAACTCACCCCGCTCTTGTAATGCTTCCTGGTGTCGGGGATGGGGAAGTCGATGGACAGGGAGCGCAGGTCCTTGACGGGGTAGCAGTAGGCGCGCTTGCGGCGCAGCTCCGGCGGGAACGGGTGCTCCGCCCACGTCGGGGCCGTCACCGACTTGTCTTGTACCGCCGAGAACAGCGGCACCACTATGCTTTCTAGTTCGTCTAGTGATTCTGGAAGAAAGTTGTACATTTCGATGCAAATGGGCAAATTTTGTCCTGTGTTTTGGTAGTTCTGAAGATAATGCAATGACAAACGCCCATGTGTATGAAACGACGTTTTGCAACACACTCGAAATAAAAGAAGCTATGTTTTGAAATGGAATTATGGCCTCATTTGGTACTTCCCGAAACAGCCGTGTCCGGAGAGCACCTGCGTCAGGCGGAAGGTGAGGACGCCGTGACGTCTCTCCAACCACTCCTCCAAGAGGGGACTTATCGCCGCAATGGTGGCGTGCCCAATGCCTTACATTTGTTTTGGATTTGGGTGAAACTAAGCACTCGAGTAGACCATGTTTCTTAGACATAGGATGTACTTGTACGTGCTCGTCCCGGGAACATGTTCCATTGGGATAATTTTTCCTTGGGGTCAGTTTCGTTTAGGGAATATTAGCCCCGGGACCAGACATATTTCCTTGGGATAAGTTTCGTTCGGAGAGTATGTTCTCTTAGAATAAGTGTCGTTTGGAGAATATGTTCCCATGCGAACATTTTTTTTTACTTTCTTTTTACGCGGACGAAGCCACTGGCCAAAACTTGTAGGCTATATACATAAAAGTAGGCGGCCAAAGCCGTGTCTGGCAAATAGTAAATTAAAACCAAATAAATAATGTGGGTATGGGGCGTGGTACGATATTTGAAAGAATATAAGTAACTAGCTTATGCCCGCGACTTCGTTCGCGTGGAGTTCCGTACAAAAATGTAACCAAAAAAAAAAAAATTGATTGAGTCAGGCGTTACTTTGCGGAAATCCATTTTAAATTTCAAAATGAAAATAATGTTGCGCGCCACAATCAAGTAAGGAAGATAGCGGCATTCGGTACCACTAGCGCCATCTAGTATCGAGTAGCAGAACTAGTGAAGTCAAGGACCTTCGAGATTTTTCTATGCTAGAATTCTCGGACCGTAGTCGGTCGCGACCGATATGTACGCGAACTTTCTGGATCTACTCGGCGCTCTATATAAGGCCGGCGCATGTACCGACCGAGTCAGTATTGGAATTGCGATACAAGTGATAACTTCGAGAGCGATCTTCGACTGCGAACTCAAGTGATTAATAGTGCGATTGTGTTTTGTGATTAGTGAGTTTATAGTGTAATTAGTGTGGTGTAAATTAAAGTGTCATCTTTGTTTATTTAATCGGCTGATTTTAATTGTAACGAACCCGAAGCTCGTAACAATTGGTGTCAGAAGAGTGGATTTAAAAGATGCCGATTCTACCAAAGGACGACACGGAGGGTATCCGTACCCGTAGTCAACGCCAGCAAGAGACGGACCAGAGGCGTTTTGGAGGTGCAACGCCGCAGGCGACGGAGAGACAGCTGGCGACCTTAGAGGCCGGCCCGTCCACCGCTGCTCCAGCATCATCATCAGCACCAGACTTTGCTGCTCTGATGATGATGCTGCAGGAACAGGCCCGCCGCCAAGAAGAGCAGGCCCGTCGGTTGGAAGAGCAGCTACGGCATGACAAGGAGGAGCAGGCCCACCGACAGGAGGAACAGGCGCGTCGACAGGAGGAACAGGCGCGTCGACAGGAGGAACTAGCCCGTCGATTGGAAGAACAGCTCCAACGTGACAAGGAGGAGCAGGCGCGCCGCCAGGAAGAGCAGATGCTCCTCATGAAGGATCTGCATGCCACTTTCGGAAAAGAAATAAAAGCTGTTAAAGATAAGGTGGTTCAGCACGAGAACCGCCTGACGGAATCTGAATCACGAATCGACCAAATTAATCATCGAGTTGACAACGTGATAGTTGACGTGAGGAAAACGCTGGACAACCTTAAAATAGGAGATGGAATCGCAACCTCTGTAGCTACTACACCTTCTCTACGTGGATTCAAAGTGCCGCCGTTCGATGGAACATCTTCCTGGTCGGCATACAAAAAGCAATTTGACGCTGTTATGAAGGCGAACGGGTGGAGTAAGGACCAGACCATGACTGCTCTCACCCTAGGCCTCCGCGACCAGGCCCTCACTATCCTAGAAGCCCTCGGTAACGAGGTGACTTACGAGCAGCTCCTTGAGGCACTGGAAGCTAGGTATGGCGACGCTCATCTGGAACACGTGTTTCGGGCGCAGCTGAAGGATCGCGTGCAACGCAGCGGTGAAAACCTGCAGCAGTGGGCCCTTGAGGTGGAGAAGCTTGTCAGAAAAGCATACCAGTCTGCACCTGCGCTCATTCAAGGAAACCTGGTGCAGGCATTTGTTGACGGCATCCGCGACCTTGAAGTTAGAGCTGCTGTGAGGCTCGGGCATCATGAGACGCTCAAGAACGCCTTGGCCCATGCAATAGAGGTGGAAGCTGCGCGGCAGGATTATCGTTCCCATCGCGTCAGGGAGGTTGCAGCGGCTACAGTTCGCGACCGTTTTAAAGGATACAGCCCTAGATGCTATGGTTGTGGGGAAAGGGGCCACCTACGGTCCAGTTGCCCTAGGCGAACTTCAGAAGGGGAAGCTGTGCGGCAGAACCATCGTTCCCACTATGGCAGGGAGGTTGCATCAGCTGCAGTTTGTGACCATTATAAAGGGCGCAGCCCTAGATGCTACGGCTGTGGTGAAAGGGGTCACTTGAGGCCCAGTTGCCCTAAGCGAACTGCTCAAAGGGCAGATAGCCGACTTCTAGCAGGTAGAGCGGCTGACAATCGCGGACAGCGATTGGAAGATTACGACTTGGTGGTCGAACATCGCAGCGGGAAATCTCATGGCAACGCAGATGCATTATCAAGAAGACCTTTCCCTGAAGACTGCAAGCATTGTACTCGGCAAGAGGGTAAAGAAGTCGTACCTGTGAGGATGATCAAGACAGATCTTTGTAACGAGTGGAAGGGAAACTTGGAACGTGCACAGCAGGATGATTTGGACATCAAGCCGATCTTGGAGTGGATGAAGGCCAGTGTTCCGAAGCCTACGTGGAGCGATGTCTCAGCGATGAGTTCCGTCACAAAAAGCTATTGGGCCCAATGGGACAGCTTAGTGATTCAGGATGGAGTCCTGTGCCGTAAATGGGAAAATGCTCGGGGAGACAGCTGTCATTTGCAAATGGTTGTCCCTAAAGCTAAAGTACCGGATGTTCTACAGCTGCACCATAATGGTTGTTCAGGAGGCCATATGGGAGTTAAACGGACTCTACTGAAGATACGAGAACGGTTTTACTGGGTCCACTGTCGTGACGATGTTGAGGACTGGTGTCGCAAGTGTACAAGTTGTGCGGCTGTAAAAGGACCTCAGACTCTTAGCAGAGGTGCATTGAAATTGTACAATGTTGGTGCACCATGGGAAAGGATAGCGCTAGACGTTGCGGGACCGTTTCCGGAAAGTGAAAGTGGTAACAAGTATTTCATGGTAGTTATGGATTACTTCACTAAGTGGCCGGAAGTCTTCGCCATTCCAAACCAAGAAGCTTCAACAGTTGCAGATAAACTAGTTCATGAAGTCTTCTGTCGTTTTGGAGTACCCTTGGAGATTCACAGCGATCAAGGAAGGAATTTTGAGTCCCAAATATTTCAGGAAACTTGCCGAGTGATGGGTACTCATAAAACGAGGACAACTTCTTACCACCCACAGTCGGATGGAATGGTGGAACGATTTAATCAGACATTGGAGAGATATCTGGCCAAAGTTGTGGAAAACCGGCAACGAGATTGGGACAAGCACATACAACCGTTTTTGCTGTCATACCGAAGTGCTGTTCATGAAAGCACGTCAGTGACACCAGCTTTCGCAAACTTTGGAAGAGAATTGCGGCTACCTGCAGACCTGATCACCGGAATACCACCTGATGCTCCACGCAGTATAACCGATTATGCGAATGACTTGCGGAACAAAATGAACGACATTCATGAGCACGTCAGACAATCGGGCCAGCAAATGTCTGAAAAGATGAAAACCCGCTATGACCGCAAAATGAACAATAAAGGGTTCGAGGAAGGTTCACTAGTGTGGTTGCACAATCCTTTTCGCAGTAAAGGGAAATCTCCTAAGCTCCAAGCTAAATGGGACGGACCGTACCGGATTGTGACGAAGATCAATGACGTGACCTACCGTATACAGAAAGGTACAAGAAGCGCTCCTAAGATCGTCCATGTTGATCGACTGGCGCGTTATTATGGGGCTGATAATGCTCGGGACGAGCATGTCTTAGGAGGGGGCAGTGTTGCGCGCCACAATCAAGTAAGGAAGATAGCGGCATTCGGTACCACTAGCGCCATCTAGTATCGAGTAGCAGAACTAGTGAAGTCAAGGACCTTCGAGATTTTTCTATGCTAGAATTCTCGGACCGTAGTCGGTCGCGACCGATATGTACGCGAACTTTCTGGATCTACTCGGCGCTCTATATAAGGCCGGCGCATGTACCGACCGAGTCAGTATTGGAATTGCGATACAAGTGATAACTTCGAGAGCGATCTTCGACTGCGAACTCAAGTGATTAATAGTGCGATTGTGTTTTGTGATTAGTGAGTTTATAGTGTAATTAGTGTGGTGTAAATTAAAGTGTCATCTTTGTTTATTTAATCGGCTGATTTTAATTGTAACGAACCCGAAGCTCGTAACAATAATATATCTAGTTTTAATTTCCGCGAATATTAGTGGGTTGCAGGTATGCACCTCCCTCCCGCCCGCTTTATTATGCACATGCAAGATTACTAGGCAAATGCAAGGATTTTAAGCACATGCAGGAAGGCAAAGCAAAACCCAACACCATTACCGACACGTGTTTCGCCTCTCCACGAGGCATCCTCAGGGGACGTGTTGACTTTTTCACCCCCTTAGGGGACGAATTTTCAAAAATCCTTTCTTAGCGGATGCCTACGTCATAATATCTACCTGTATGCCAAATTTCAGCCCGATCCATACAGTGGTTTGGGCTGTGCGTTGATAGATCACTATGTCAGTCAGTCAGTCACTTTTGAGTTATATATATTTAGATAGATAGAGATAGATAAGAGACCCGTACCTTTCCCCATAACGACGAGCGTCATGATGTTAGCGGAGTACCACTTGCCGTGGAACTTCAGCAGCTCTTTCCTCACGTCGATGCCTTTCGACTTGGGCACCGTCTCGAGGGTCTCTCTGTTACCTGTGGGAGATTTAACGATAGTTTGAAAGGTTTTATAAAGATTACTAGCAGTGCTTCGCGGTTTTACCTGTGCTGTTCCCGTTCCCATGGGAATATGGGGATAAAATATAGTATGTTAAATAACAGAGGGCGTTCCCTTAAACTCGTTAATCTATATCATTAACTAGCTTCTGCCAGCGACTTCGTCCGCGTGGAATAGTTACTTTACCCACGATTTTGAAACTCTCAGCCCGATCGGTTTAAAATTGACAAAAGATAGACATGCTGTTTCGGGATATTTTTTAGATAATTTTATGTAGAACATTTCCGTAATACATGATTTCTATGTAACTTTAACCATTAAGGCTACACACGCGACGGAAGCTTAAAAAATGGAGTAACTTCTTCCGTTTTCCCAACATTTTCCTTCACTGCTCTGCTCCTATTGATTGTAGCGTGATGAAAAGTATACTATAACCTGCCCAGGAGTATGAAGAATAATTGCACCAAGTTTCGTTAAAATCGGTCGAGTAGTTTTTGTTTCTATAAAGAACATACAGACAGACAGACAGACAGACAGAAAGACAGACAGACAGACAAAAATTTTACTGATTGCATTTTTGGCACCAGTATCGATCACTAATCACCCCCTGATACTTATTTTGAAAATATATTCCTTGTACAGAATTGACCTCTCTACAGATTTATTATAAGTATAGATAGATTATGTTGTCGACTATAAAACTACTAACCATACGATCTGCCCCGGCTTCGCATACACAACGTGTGTGAACGAATAGTAAGTAACTTTTAATACCTTTGGTTTTTTTATGGTTGTGAAAGTATTAATGACTTCTTTCGTTTTGGGCGGAGCAGAAGGGAGTGTCAGATTCTTACTGACTTAAACCCGTGTTGCTCCTAATACGGTGACTGACTCCTAATACGGTGGCACTGACCCTATTCATTGCTGACAGCTTTTTGAGGCGTGAGTGGAACACGACGCGCCGTCGCCCCGCGCCTGGTTGCTATCGGACGGCGAGCCACCCATAGCTCGCCATCCGCAGGCAAGCGCAGTAGGTGGCCGAGAATCATCCTGACGCCCTCGACTCCCGACGGGTCTTCTCGTGAGGTTTCCCTCTCCCTCACGCGGTCTACCTCCTTCGCTAGCATTACTACTTCGCAAAAGGAGGTGACCGCTTCCCATGCCTTCTCGCTCCCGACCACGGATTGAACCAGGGCGGGAAGCGAGAGTTCGATGCCATCCGACTATGGAACCCCTATCCCCATCTTACTCGATCATACTTCCGAGTACCGAGCAAGTTTGCTTTATCGAAACTCCACTCAGACTGGCCAGTTAAGGCAAGAAAGAGGTAGGAGCTCTGTTCCTCGTCAATGTTCACTCCGGCCAGCCAATAACGGCAAGCCGGATATAAGGAAAATGGCTTCTGCCGGGAGATCAGGTCTGTGTATTTTTTTTTTTATATGGACCACTCGCAGTTTAGCATGCTAAGGCTGGTTACTACTCAATCGGGTAATCTTGTGGTGGCCTCAAATGAATTTAAGGCACCCAGCCAGGGCTGAAAACTACTGAAAAGCTAATTGACCGCTCGGTAAGGGCATCCCCTGTGGGATACGGGTCTCGGCTTAGCGGGGTCATTGAGGGAGGGCAGCAAGGGACAGGCTGGGGTCCGTTTTGTGTAATTCTTCTTGAGCTGGTCCAGCCACCACATGTCGGGAAGATGTGTTCTTCTCGTGTTCCATCAGATTTATTCATTGTTGGATCGTACGACTGACCGATTTTTGGACTAATCGATTGATTGATTGACATACTGATTAACAGATGGAATTAGTGATGGGTCGTTGACGGTTTTTCCGTTAACGCAACGTTAACGTTGATTTACGTTTGTCAACTGGTTAATCAACTGGTTAATCAACTAGTTAAATTCATCAACGAGTTAACTTACTACTAATGTCAACTTGTAACAATGTAAACTGTTCATTCGTTGAAAGGTCCTTATAAAACCATACTTAAAATAAATATTTCGTTTTTTAACTTAAAAAAGCTCTGCAACACGTTACTTAGAGTTCAAATTGTATGACATGTCCGTCGCTCACAATCTATAACGTTATTTTCAACTTAAGTTTTTTAATTTGCTCAGTTAGTTGCGTTTGCGTTAACGATTATTGAACGAGACGCACGAGTTAAATTCATAAACGTCGTTGACGAATTCAACTAGTCTATACATACTTCTATACTATTATTATAAAGAGGAAAGATTTGTATTTTTGTATGTAACGAATAAACTCAAAAACTACTGAATTACTACCGATTAACTACCGATTTCGAAAATTCTTTCACCATTATAAAGCTACATTCACCCTGAGTAACATAAGCTATATTTTATCCTCGTATTCCCACGGGAACGGGAATTACCGCGGGGCGCTGCTAGTTGATTCATAAACAGATAACGATTGACACGTTGACGGAGATTAACGATTGATTCAACTAGTTCGTTAATTCAACGCTCATCCCTAAATGGAATGATTGATTTGATGATTGATGATTGTTAATCCATGTTTTTTTGAGTTATTTATTATGATAGACGTTCTGACCTGTCCCAAACTTATGGAAGGGATGCGTCGGAGACGCGGTGCTCTTGTTGAGCTGGTCCAGCCGCCACGTGTCCGAAGATGTGTTCTTCTCGTGTTCCGAGTGCACCGCGCTCAGCTCGCGCCCCGTCGCCGACTCAGTGAACAGAGGGGATATGAAGAATTGGGCGAAACTGGTGACAGAACAGATATCATAACTTAAAGTTGATAGTTTTTTTAGGAGTACGGTGGAATAAAAAACGGAACCTTTAACTTGGGGGTAATCCATAAATTATGTCACACGAATCTCAAGATTTTTGACCCCTCCCCCCGTCCTTGTCACATTTGTGACACCCTCCGTTACCGTCCTTCCTAGTGTGACGTCCATATTTTACCATTTAATTCGTGTATTTGTACGTGTTTTACTTAACACTTAGAATAAAATAGATTTTGAATTGTGACGTCACGAAATTTAGGACCCCTCCCACCCCCTTATCACGCAATGTCACACTTCGTCCACCTTGAAGTATTTGACGTGTAAAAGTGTTATGTTTAACCTACTTACAAACTAAATATCATTTATCATATTGTTGAGCGCCACGATTAAGCAAGGAAGATAGTTGCATTCGGTACCACTAGCGCCATCTAGATCGAGTAGCAGAACTAATAAAGCTAGGTACCTTCGAGATTCTTCTATGCTAGAACATTCTAGGATTCTCGAACCCTAGTCAGTCGCGACCGATATGTACGCGAACTTTCTGGAACTACTCGGCGCCCTATATATGTACATGTGCCGACCGAGTCAGTATTGGATTTGCGATACAAGTGATAACTTCGAGAGCGATCTTCGACTGCGAATTTAAGTGATTAGTAGTGCGATTGTGTTTCATAATTTGTGATGTAAAGTGTATATTAGTGTTCTGTAATCAAAGTGTCATTTTTCGTTATTTAATCGGCTGATTTTATTGTAACGAACCCGAAGCTCGTAACAATATAATTGTATGTCTTGATTATTTATGGGGAGCAGTGGCGGCCCAATGGTAACGGCCTCGACTTACGAATCGCGGTCGCGAGTTCAAACCCAGCCAGGCGCATTACTTCACCACTGCTCTCAAAACGGTGAAGGAAAACATCGTGAGGAAACCGGCATGTCCTAGAACCAAACATTCGAAGACATGTGACATTCAGCAACCCGCACTGGGCCCGCGTGCTGGATTACGGCCCATTCCCTCTCCTAGAGAGTAGGCCTGTGTCCCAGCAGTGGGAACGTTAAAAGGCTGATTATGGTTATGGTTATTTATGAATTATATTCTACAGGGCCAAATGAAATCACTTACATGTCCAAAGCTTTGTGCAAATGCTCAGGAATGACATCGAAGTAGTACGTGGTATGGTCTGAGGATGTCGACGCATTTGAAGACCCTCCGTGCTCCGACAGGAATTTGTTGTATTCGTTTTCCTGTAAAATAATAAACGAATATATGTGACATTAAAAAAAAGATAATGTATGACAGATACTGTCAGATATCGAGGTTTATTTTAGTTATTGCGGCGGGTTGCGGAATTGTTCGAAAGAGTCACCGCGGCCTTTGAGCGCAAAGGGCATTAGGAGGAACGCGGGTGGGTTTTAGTCAGTAAGAGTCTGACACTGCTCATCGTTTGATGATTTCCCATCCATAAAAAAGGTTATTGCAGCAGGTTACAGATTTTTTAGAAAGAGTCACCGCACCCTGGAACACAAAGGACATGAACACGGATAAAGAGAGACAAAAGGGAAATCCCCGCGCTGCATCCATGCATTCCCTTGAGTGAATGCGTTCCGTTTTGCGCAAAAATATAGTTAAATCAAATAACAAAATCAAAAACATAATGATTAATTAGGACTTTTTTTAAATCGCAAAATATTAGTTTTTTTTTTTAATCATGATTTTGTCCAACCCCAGCAATAACTCTTTCCAACAAATTCCGCAACCTGCACCACCCTATTAATGTTGACTGGTAGAAAGTGCCTAAAACATTAAGTCCGCTTTTGTAGTGCTATTGCATAAAGTTTTAGTAAATAAATAAATTGAAAGTAGAGACAAAAGCTAGCATACCTCAGGATATTTTTCCGTCCCCAAGAACAGCATGTGTTCGCAGAAATGTGCCAATCCTGGCAATTCTTCAGGATCACTTAGATATCCTGGAAGATAAATAAAAAATCGAATTTATAAAAATCTAAAGTGAAATTTATGTACATATATAATAACCTCGTTTGGGGTTGAAACTCTCGTATCGTGGGGTCCGAGTGCTCATAACTTGTTCAAATATTTTTCAAGACGTTTAGTCGACATTCGAGTGACCTAAGGGCTGGCTTTTACCTCGGACAAAGGATAAGCATTGCCATTCAGCGCGGTAATGCTGCCAGCCTTTTGGGTATATTACCAGTGGCCAGCGATGCGGAGAAAAGAGTTCCGAACGACCCGTATTTTTATAACCATGTATTTTTAGAAACATGTTGCTTCAAAACAATATATTTCTTACTAGCTTCTGTCCGCGACTTCGTCCCCATGGAATCCCCGATTTTAAAACATTCTTTATCACTGCTCCGCTCCTATTGGCTTAAGCGTGATGATATATAGCCTAAAGCCTTCCTCGATAAATGGTCTATTCAACCCAAAAATATTTTTTCAATTCGAACCAGTATTTCCTGAGATTAGCGCGTTCAAACAAACAAACAAACAAACAAACTCTTCAGCTTTATAATATTATAAGTATAAGTATAGATAGGCCTGGAATCTACACTAATATTATACAGAGGAAAGATTTGTACGTGTGTAACGAATAAACTCAAAAACTACTGGACCAATTTCACGAATTCTCATTCTCCCATTCATCCCTGCTATAAGGGTTTCATTCTTTCACGGGGACCTTCGAAACCATAAAAATAACTTATCATTGAGTTATCGAAAAGTTCTGAAGGAAAGTTCTGACGGACGCGTGTATGTTTACTCACCAACGTTAACATCTAGAGCCGCCGCGGACTTGTCAGTGGTCATATCACTCACTAACAGCACCCTCAGCCGGTTCGATAATACCAAACCCCTGGATAACAAAACAGTTCAGTATATAATTCAATATCACTGTATTTTGACAGAAAATCCTTTTGGATAAGCCTTATTGCAAGGGAACGTGCGGAAACTATAGGTGGCAGCACAGACGCGTCAATGTCAAGTATATTTTACTTAATAGTTTCAAATTTGCAACGCTAGATGGCACAGTCTACTTCGTGCACGCTCCCCTAAACGAAGGGTGCAGGAAGTATAGGTGGCAGCACAGGACAAATATTTATAACGTAAAAGTTTCAGATTTGCAACACTAGATGGCATAGTCTACGCCGTGCACGTTCTCTATAATCTTCTATAGAAATCACTCATCATCCGCCTAGCCTTTTCCCAACTATATTGGGATCGGCTCGTATTCTGTGAGCAGGCTTATACGCCCACTGCACACTCTCTTTTTTTTTTTCTAGAACATCTGAGTGCGATTATCGTGACACAAGCAGAAATGTACTAAAAATACGCCTATGCGTTTATGCTCTGCCATATAAAAAAGTAGAACTTGGATGTTAAATTTGTAGAACTTTAACGACACGGTTGGCACAGTGGTTGAGCGTTCGGCTGCTGCACTACGTGTCGCGGGTTCGTCGATCCCCGCACGGAACAAATATTTGCATGGCCTACAGATAGTTGTTCCGGGTCCGAGAGCAGGCAATTGGAGAGGCCTATGTCCAGCAGTGGACTGCAACAGGCTGTTAATGATACTCGGTTGAAATTTCAAGCAATTGTTTGTTATGAACCTACGCGGTTTAACACAACTTACAAAAGTAAGACATATGTACACACCTATAAGTCCGCTTATCCTCCTGCGATTTGCATATGTTCTCGTATCGCTTGAGGACGCCTGTAGGGACAGGGCCCCCACCGGGCCCCACGGGGTCCCCGATGCTTGGGGTACTATTTGGTGAGGAGTCGCCACTTTTGGGAGGCGAGAACTGGGACGACATGCTTGAGATTTTGCGCTTGCTTCCACCGTAGCTGTGGATAATAAAGGTGTTTTAACTAAAGAAAAATAAAGTTTATTTGCACGAAGCATGTAAGTATCTAGGTAAATACAAAAAGAACAAAAACGAGTACAGACAAAATCAATTATCACTAGCGTCTTTCATTGGCTTTGCCCACGTATTTCAGAAATTATCCCAAGGGAACATACTCCCGGGGAAAAGTAGCCTATGTCTTATTCTAGACTATATATCTATCTCTGTGCCAAATTGCGTCCAGATTAATTCAGCCGTTCTGGCGTGATTGAGTACAAATTTTGGCACTTAAAGGTAATGAGATAATATTATTTGTACATACAATTTAGAAAACAAAACTCAGAGTCATACAAAACAGGATTTAAATTTATTTCGGGATTAAAATTTTTAGGGAAATTTTTCGTCATCATTTAAAAATCAACTTAGAATACACTATGTTAACGTCCATAGTCGAGTGCGATGGACTGAAATGATATCAAACTAGACGAAACTAAAACAGCTGTTCCTCACATTTTGTCGATTAACTCGACAAAATGTGAAAAAAAGGACTCGGCAAAAAAATAAAATAAAACATTGTAAAAAAAGGTAAAACAGAAAAACATCACTTTTCAGTGATGATAGGTACAAAACGTAAACGCACGCTAAACTCGTGTAAACAATAAACAGACATGCAATTTCAGCAATCCCGGAAGATTTGCTATCATTTATTGAAGAGTTCCGTTGCATATCTCCGAAGTCCTTCATCAGATCTTCATCAAACTCGAAAAAGACCACCTCGAAATACTACAATGCTCTTCCAAACCATCGTATAGTTTTTTATTTACATCGACAAGTGAAAGAGAACGTCATCAATAAAAGCCAAAAAATACGCCTTATTAGAGGTTATTCAAATACTACTCGTCAGATCTAATCAACAGAATCATCAAAATCATTACACCCAGTAAAAAGCTATGAGACAACAACACACAAAAAAGAATACAGTCGAATTGAGAACCTCTTGCTTTTTTGAAGTCGGTTAAATATACTGAAAAGCTGTATTTTTTCTGCCTTTAGTAATTAGACTTAAAATATGACTTTTTAGACAAAAGATCTGATATAGCACAGATGAGCACTTAAAAGAGACGAGTTTATAAGGATAACCGACATTTTCTTTGCGAAATTAAATCACACACATAACAAGAAGCTTATTAAAACACAAACACACTAATACCTTACTGAGGTAATATACACGCAATTATCCTTAAGGTGTGCACGTGAGCGGCATTGAACAATATGTTTAAGTAGGTAGGTACCTACATTCATTTAAAAACTCCATTACTTGCTATGGGTTTAAATCAATACTAGCGACCCGTCCCAGCTTTGCATAGATGTACATTTATTTATGTGGAGTTACCAGCCCGATTTACATAATGCACATACATGCATGTCCAAGCGTCTTAGCATCCTCGGATATTTATAAATTTCTATCGCACTGACGTTCGCAGTTAAAATACCGAATTATGGGTTAAGCTCAACAATATCGTAGCTAGGGGGAGCGGGGGGTGCGGCCCGCTCCTGGGTACAACCATTCAGGTGGCAGCAACGGTTTTGGGGTGACACCCATACTAGCTACGCCACTGTTTGTAGATAAACTGTAATGTCATGTCTGTATATTTATGTTTTTGAAAGAAAGAAATCTATCTCAATAGCATTACTCATCAAAATTGCTATAGTTGTTATAAAGGCGTGACAAACTGACAGACTAGTATTTCTAACTTATTATGAACGATATGATATGAAAATTGCCTGAATAATTTCTCATGGGACTAATGTCCCGACCCAGGAAAAAGTGTTATTGGGTTTTTCAATCTGAAATTTTACAGTGGCAACCCGGAGGCGGGATAACTACTCACGAAGGCTTGACCTCTATTACTTAAACATAATTTGCGGAATACTGCCCGCGGCCCTGTTGGTCTAGCGGTTAGCGGCCCTGACTGTTATGCCGGAGGTCGTGGGATCGATTCCCACCCAGGACAAACTTTGTGTGATGAGCATGATTGTTTATTCTGTGTCTGGGTGTGGTTTATCTATAATATGTATGTATTTATAAATTATATAAGTATGTATATCAATTGTCTGGTTACCATAACATAAGCTCTGCTTAGCTTGGGATCAGATAGCCGTGTGTGAGTTGTCCCAAGATATTATTAGATATTATTATTAAAGGGCATTAGGAGGAACACGGGTGGGTCTTAGTAAGAGTCTTGCACTATCATCTGCTCCGCACAGAACTGAATCATCAAATTATTTCCATTTGATGATTGTCTATCCATAAAAACGTATACTATAGGTCTATGTAGGGTTGCCATCCGTCCGGGTTTCCCCGGATTTGTCCTGGTTTGGAGGGCGTCCGGTGAGCGTCCGGGCGGGATTTTCAAAGTTGTCCTGGCAAAACCCGGACATTTTTGTGTCGAGGGATTTTCCATTGATTGGAAATTTGAAAGATAAGCAACAAATTTAAAAAAAAAACTTAGTTATATAAATTCATTCGTAATCGTAAGCGGGATACGATCTACTCGTAAATCCGGCGCAGTAAAATATCTGGCTGGGTAATAAAACTTTTTATTTTATTTATATTAACGCCTTTTTTTCGGGTCCGTCCGAGGAAAAAGTGAATTTCACCCAAATGTCCGGAGTTTTTAAGATTTTGTCCGGCTTCGACAATTTTGTATAATGGCAACCCTAGGTCTATGCCTTGGCCATGCGGCCACTCGTAAGTAATGGTGCCTGAGCATTTTTTTTTTTTTTTTTTTTGCACATTGAGGCTGGTTACTGCTCAACCGGGCAATCCCGTGGTTGCCTTAGATTCTAAGGCCCCCAGCCGGGGCTTAAAACTACTTAAAAACTAAATGGCCGCTCGCTAAGGGCATCCCCTGTGGGACACGGGCCTCGGCTTAGCGGGGTCATTGAGGGGGGGCAGCAAGGGACAGGCTGGGTCTGATTGAATGGTGCCTGAGCAGTGGAGCACCCTCTTATATATAAGCTAGCTGAACCGCCTAACTTCGTTTGTGTCACATTTTTCATGACTGCTCCGCTCCTTAGCCTTCCTCGATAAATGGGCTACCTAAGAGTGAAATATTTTTTCATATCAGACCAGTAGTTCCTGACATTAGCGCGTTCAAGCAAACAAACAAACTTCAGCTTTATATATTACTAGCAGCGCCCCGCGGTTTCACCCGCGTTGTTCCCATTCTCGTGGCAATACGAAAAAATATGCCTACGTTACTCAGGGTGAATATAGCTTTCTAATGGTGAAAGAATTTTTGAAATCAGCACAGTAGTTTTTGAGTTTATTCATTACAAACATACACACACACAAAAATACAAATCTTATAAGCGCATATACTGTACAACTTTGTCTTTCTTTGTTTTTGGGAAACACAGAAGCTATTCTTTTCTAATAAGGAAAATAATGTTTTATCATTAGGGTAGTTGACTAAAAAAATCTAATTAGTCCGTCAGATATATTTCCAAAAAATATTGGACACGTATTTTTTCTTTTTTCACGTAAACAAAAAATGAAGACGATACAGTGCGTTGAAAACTCGTGTGACGTCACTACTCGCTACAGTTTTTACCGAGCCGTGACATCACAAGCCCCCACTCCTGATCTTTGATGCTTTGTATCTTCGTCAGTTTTTATAAATTTGATAAAGGAAAAAATACGTGTCCAATATTTTTCTATAATCTAACTGACGGACTAAACATAATCATATATTTTTTACTCAGGAAACATCCCTATTATATCTGCCTAATAATAAGTCAGTCTACATTACCTAATTTAGAGATTTATGTTATAAAATAAGGTTACATGAAAAAGCTTTGCTGTGTATTTTTGTACTCATTATGATTGTATTTTTATTTAGATGTCCCCTAGTTCTAGTCTCTTCCAGACTATGTGCTGAATTCTTAATTTTATTCATTACTGGCAGCACGCCGCGGTTTCACCCGCGTAGTTCCCGTTCCCGTGGGAATATGGGGATAAAATACATATAGTCTATGTCACCCAGGGATAGTATAGTTTCCCAACAGGGAAAGAATTTTTCAAATCCGTTCAGCAATTATTGAGTTTGAGACTCAAAAAAAAAACTAGTAAGTCCATTTTGCAATATATGTAACAGACACATAAATTTATTGTTTTAAATATATGCCAAAATGTTGCTAGCAGTTGTTATCTTCAAAGATATAATTAAAATATTTGGTTCATACAACTTCTAAAGATCACACAATCTTCTCCCAGTCAAACCAGATTCAGCTGAATACAAAGTTGTGCGAGTCAGATAATACATAATATAGTTTCTTCATGACAGTTAAGGAGCAAGTAGATTTTTGTAGCATATGGTTAGGTGAGAAGCTTTCTGCTCAAATTTGCGTTATTTATCTATATAAATACTAATATTTCAAAGAAGCAAGGTTAGATTGTTTGTTTGCATTGAATAGGCTCCGAAACTACTGAACCGATTTGAAAAATTCTTTCACTCTTGGGAAGCTACACTTTCCCCGGGTGGCATATGCTATATTATATCCCTGAGTTCCCACGGGAACGTGGGTGAAACCGCGGGGTGCTTCTAGTCTATAGTAATACCATAAAAAGGAAAGATTTGTATTTTTGTATACAACAAATAAACTCAAAAATTGCTGGACGAAAAATTCTTTCCCTGTTGGGAAACCCCTGGTAGGATTTCATCACTCTTTTATGGACTACCAAATAAAAAAAAACGGTCAACATTTTTGCAATTTATAACTAAAACACACATCAAGCAAATATCTTCATACTGTACATAGCAGAGAGAGAAGCAACAGACAAGACAACTGCAATGTTTACTTTTATTCAGCTGATTTTTTATATTTACGATCCGAAATTGCGATAGTTATTGATTCGACAAACATGTCTGTATGTAACAGACTTTCTCCCCAAACTAGGTATTTAGCAAAACAATATTAGACAAATAGCACTAGCGAAAAGGTAAACTCCAAGTAAAACATCAAATAAACCAGAAATTTCACAAATAAATATAAATATTTTGGAATCCTAACCTATGAGTTGTTGCACGATGTAGTAACGGAGAATAGTAATGGATCCCCAACCAAAAAAGTCTTCGTTGTGCCAGCTTGAATGTGGTGAAACTAATTTATGTTTATTTTGAATTTAATTTACAAAATTCAATACTTTGAAATCATATAAATTATCGACCGATTTGTAATGTCAGAGGGTAAGATAGGCAAATTGCGTTGTAGCCAAACTACATGAAATATTTCTGTTGAGGATTCTGTTTATATTTAGTCGGGTTATAATGTCATCTTTTGAATTTTATTACACGCAGAAATTAATTATTTTAAATAAAAGTTTACTACCAATTTATTCAGAGTCATTTGGTTTTGGGGGTTTCGGGCTGACCTTTCAATCAATGGGCTAGAAAAAGATTGCAAAAATTTTGATCCTGATGCAAAACTCACAAGTAAAGTTGAATGTTTTATTTATTTGGTAGTCCATTAGACAGTGATGAAATCATAGCTTTTATTGATTGATGACTCTGGGATTTCCGGGACGTGATTTGTTATGAATTAAGTAGTCTGTGCACACACTTGGCACACACTCTGGTGTATCGTTTTTAATCTGTGGAATTTTTATTGACACATGATTGACACTGACATCTTTACATGTCCAAACTTGTTTTGAATTTTGATTTGATGGAACCGGCGGTCGTTTTCGTAAATAAGTTGTGTTTATTCGTGGTTTTATAAAATAACGGATTAGATTTAGAATATACAGGAGATAAACATTCAGGTAATTTCTTGTTAATTCTATTAGTATGCTAGTAACTGTACAATTCGATAACGGTACGATATTCCTCATAACAGCTACGAAGTGTGTTTTCTTTTAGTGCGATTTTTCGACTTATTTATTTCTGTTTCTTATTAAATTATAAGTAAACCATTACATACATGAGTTTCTAAATATAGGGTATTACATGCGTGTGGAACTGGAAGTTCTACTTTGCTTATTTTGTTTACTTGTTCACAGAAAGATAACAAAATTTCTGTAAAAAGCGATCTTGCCAAAATAAAAACTCTAGCTTTTTTACAATTATATGAACATGTGTATTAATTTCTAAGCTTACATACATATATGATCGCACTGACCGAATAGTAAACATTGACTCAATTGCCAAAGAGACAATTTAAAAGTTAAAAATTACTTAATCTTATTGGTTAATAAGTCATTATATGCTACTTCTATTAGAATTAACAGTCTGATTAGAATTATGAATCTTGTAGGTCAATATTTAAAGAATTTGGTTATTACCCCTACCCTCTCTCTATATCTATAAAGTATTCATGTTTGTTTAGAAGCATAAAGACTTATTTAAAAGAACAGAAGATGTATATCCTTGAAAGCGCTGAGATCCTCACAGGCTTATATTAAACTAGCAGCGCCCTGCAGTTTCACCTGCATTGTTCCCGTTCCCGTGGCAATATGGGGATAAATACTATAGCCTATGACACTCCACAATAACGTAGCTTTCTATAGGTGATCTAATTTTGAAAATCGGTTTGGTAGATCCAGAGATAACCCCTTACAGTGTCACAAACTCACAAACGTTACCTCTTTATAATATTAGTATAGATGAGTTGCCAAGACTGGCTAAATATAGTAAAAGTTGTTTAGCCATGTTTGTTAGAATCTATACTAATATTATAAAGCTGAAGAGTTTGTTTGCTTGAACGCGCTAATTCCAGGAACTACTGGTTCGAATTGAAAAATTCTTTTTGGGTTGAATAGACCATTTATCGAGGAAGGCTTTAGGCTATATATCATCACGCTTAAGCCAATAGGAGCGGAGCAGCGATGAAGAATGTTTTAAAATCGGGGATTCCACGGGGACGAAGTCGCGGACAGAAGCTAGTATATAATAAAATTCCAAGTGACTTGAAAACTTTAGATCTTAGATTGTTTAACAAAAAGAACTACATAAATGGTTAAATACCAATATTTTTTTCAGCAGGAATTTATTGACAGCAAACATTTTCAATGTAACCAAATCCTATTCGCATGCTATGATATAAGCAAAATATCTATGCTCTATAATGTTTTATTTTTTAACAGCTTTGTACACCATGTTTTATGCAAATGGATAGGTTTGTGAACTGCACTGTGAACAGTGGACAGTGTCAGTGTCTTTCTCATCCTAATTTGACTTTGACTTTGATAATTATTGTGATAATTTTAACGCGCTAAAGTAGGTGTCTACACTTGAAATGACAAAGTGAATGCCCATCAACGCCCAACGGCAATGTTAATGCCGTTGTCAAACTATCGCGTTAAGTCGTGGCTACACCTAAGGTGAACGTCCATTATAGCAATAATTAATGGCATTTCTCGTTAGTGTGGCCCTGGCATAAATGTGTCTTTAAAAGTTGTTTTATTTTATTTTGATACCAACATTTTTTTAAAACTGTGTTGAAATGTGAATATCTTTTAAAATAAATGTTTATTACTAAAATAACAGAATAAGCAATCAACTCTCGTATATAATGGAGGCATGGAATGATGTTGTCTCGTCATATCCAGCGAGTCCTGAGCCCAAAGACTATGCCAAGGCTATACGTTCTGCGGAGATCATTCTATCGGAAGACTTGGCGCCTTTTGAAACAGGTATGTTGAATATACTAGCCCAAGAAAGAAGTATCGCCTCTACTCCTTAGTATCGCCTCCACTCCTCGGTATCACCTCTACTCATCAGTATCGTCTCTACTCCTCAGTATCGCCTCTACTCCTCAATATCGCCTCTATTCCTCAGTATCGCCTCTATTCCTCAGTATCGCCTCTATTCCTCAGTATCGCCTCTATTCCTCAGTATCGCCTCTATTCCTCAGTATCGCCTCCACTCCTCAGTATCGCCTCTATTCCTCAGTATCGCCTCCACTCCTCGGTATCACCCCTATTCATCAGTATCGCCTCTACTCCTCAGTATCGCCTCTACTCATCAATATCGCCTCTACTTCTCAGTATCGTCTCAACTCCTCAGTATCGCCTCTATTCCTCAGTATCGCCTCTATTCCTCAGTATCGCCTCTATTGCTCAGTATCGCCTCTATTCCTCAGTATCGCCTCCACTCCTCGGTATCGCCTCTATTCCTCAGTATCGCCTCCAATCCTCGGTATCACCTCTACTCATCAATATCGCCTCTACTTCTCAGTATCGTCTCTACTCCTCAGTATCGCCTCTACTCCTCAGTATCGCCTATATTCCTCAGTATCGCCTCTATTCCTCAGTATCGCCTCTATTCCTCAGTATCGCCTCCACTCCTCAGTATCGCCTCTATTCCTCAGTATCGCCTCCACTCCTCGGTATCACCCCTATTCATCAGTATCGCCTCTACTCCTCAGTATCGCATCTACTCCTCAATATCGCCTCTACTCCTCAGTATCGCATCTACTCCTCAGTATCGCCTCCTCTCCTCGGTATTACTTCTACTCCTCAGTATCGCCTCTATTCCTCAGTATCGCCTCCACTCCTCAGTACCGCCTCTACTCCTGAGTATCGCCTCTACTCATCAGTATCGTCTCTACTCAAAAAAAATTTGAAAATGAAAATAATATATATAGTTTTAATTTCCGCGAATATATGTGGGTTGCAGGTATGCACCTCCCTCCCGCCCGCTATATTATGCACATGCAAGATTACAAGGCAAATGCAAGGATTTTATGCACATGCAGGAAGGCAAAACAAAACTAACTAAAAAAACTACTCGCAGTTCAGCACATTAAGGCTGGTTACTGCTTAACCGGGGGAATAGAATTTAGCACAAGGCACCCCCCCCCCCCTTTTATACACTGCCACCGTTGGTTATTTGTGTACAACTACCCACAAACATTCGCAGTAAAGGGGAAGAAACTAAATTCGTCTGGTCATTCAACAGTGCAAAATCTCTAATTGTTCCAAAACACACAGCCGGAAACCCTTATCACAAATATGTAGTATATTAAAACTATTGTTGTCGCGCAAAGAATGGCCGGTATCAATTAGATGTTTCGCGAAATTCGATTTGTCCGAATGGCTATTTCTATACGCGGCAACATGTTCCCCATACCTTATGTCAAAGTTACGGCCCTTCTGACCCACATATACCCCGTTGCATTCATCACAGACCAGCCTATACACCCCAGACTTTTTACTATTTTCTAAAATATCTTTTCCGTTACAAACACGGCGTATATTCTGGTCCGTTCTGAACGCAACATAAACGTTGTTCATCATTTTTTCATTTTTTTTTTCGTCTCTACTCCTCAGTATCCTCTCTACTCCACAGTATCGCCTTTACTCCTCAGTACCTATCGCTTCTACTCCAGTCTAGTCGAATAAAAGAGATATACATAGACAGCGTGTCTAAAAGCTATACGTAAAAATAAAACAATAAACTTTAAGTATATTTTTTTTTTCAGAATGGTTAGTCCAAACCCTCCTCTTCAAGCCTGTTAGTCTGTTTGAGACGATATCTGCAGAACGTTCTAATGAAGCGTGGCTGAAAACGAAAGCGGACTCCTTTAAGCTCCTGGCTAAAATCGTGGACAAACGCTGGGATGTCGTGGAGAACTATTATAGTGATATTATAAAAGTGAGTGTTTATGCTAGTCCCTCGCTTTAAATATTCACTACAATTACTTATTTTTGATGATTGATTGATTGAAATGATCTTTATCTCGATGATTTTAGAGTGCATTTTCTATTGTCCGTGATAAGACCTGTCGTACTGTATGGATCAGAATGTTCGGCTGTGAAAAATATTGATGAAAATAGATTGCATGTCGCGGAGATGAGTATGTTGAGATGGATGTGTGGAGTAACGAGGATGGATAAAGTGAGAAATGAGTACATTAGAGGTAGTTTAAAAGTTGCGCCAGTGACGGAAAAGTTGAAAGGAAACCGCTTGTCTTGGTATGGTCATGTGAAAAGGAGGGTTGAAACGCATGTAACTAAAAGGGTTATGAATGTAAATGTGGATGGATGGAAAGGGAGAGGTAGGCCAAAGAAACGATGGATGGATTGTGTGAGGAGTGATATGAAATAAAAGGGAGTTAGTGATAGCGTGACGGCTGACAGGACAGAATGGAAGAAAAACCGTGTTGCGCCGACCCCAAGTAACGTGGGATAAGGACAGGAAGATGATGATTTTCTATTGTCCAAGTAACGCGATTATTTAGAAAAATACGCCAATAAGTGCTTCATGTAGAGGTTATTTTATTTGAATCGTTTTCATTAACGTCTGTCTAGCGTTTTCCCGACTGATGACTGTTCCTAGAATTTATTTATTAAACGAAATGTAGGGTTTGTAATGTTGATCTTCCAGAGTTATAGAGCTTGGTTTGACTCGCGATCTGAACGTTTTAACTGTGAGCTTGTGAGCAAGCAATTTATATGACACGTTTCTGTGTGCTATTTATGACGGTAGCGTAAAGCGTAAACCCACTGGTCTACCATTGATTTCATAATGGTTGATTTTGACAAGTTTGGTAATCTACTAATATAAAAGCGTCACTATGACTTTCCAATGGTCAACCACTGACACTCCATTGAAAGAAATGGCATAGAATGGTAAACTCGTACATAATGACAAATAAATGACAGACGTATGCTGTAAACTGTTAAAACTTTGACAGTTCCTTTGATCAGTGTCCTACCATTAGAACGTCATTGTGCAGTCATTGCTTTTAATAGATCAGTTATCAAAAAGTATTACGAGACCATTGACCGACCAATGATCGACCATTATGAATTTAGCAGATTACGAACTTTTAGCAAAATGACGATGGGATCGTGTTGGAATGACAAATTTATAAAAATAGCAGACTTGAGGTCCTGGCAGCCGCCCCAAGCCCCAAAGTAGCTGAAAAATAAAGTGACTGATGATAATTTTGTTACTCTTCAGCTATGCATGCTACCCTTCGACCCTCAAACTCGGAAGGATGCCCTCTTTTGCCTCAACAGCGTCGCTAAACAACCGTCAGCTGACCTCAGTGAGCAGGTGGTAAGCCGGCATGTAAGTGCCTTGGAAATGGCGAAGGATTGTAAGGCGCCGAGGGCATTGCTAGTTGGTAAGTATGATAGTCAGTATAGGCTAGCTGACTAAAAAAATCTAATTAGTACGTCAGATAGATTTCCAAAAAATATTGGACGCGTATTTTTTCTTTTTCCACGTAAACAAAAAACGAAGACGATACAGTGCGTTAATAACTCTTGTGACGTCACTACTCCGAACAATTTGTACTACGACGTGACGTTACAAGCCCCCACTCCTTATCTTTGATGCTTTTTATCTTCGTCAATTTTTATAGATTAGATAAAGCAAAAAATACGTGTCCAATATTTTTCGGTAATCTAACCGACGGACTAAATAGAATCATATACACCGCGCATATCTGCGCGCCAATATATTACCGTGGACAGACAGCGCACTAAAGAAATCCCCTGGTCCACTATAGAAAATCTTAACATTTCAAAGACCTGAAATACTCCTAACATATACTAGAAATAGAATGACTATTCGGGAAAGCCGAATATCTTGCCACATTTTAAAACGGCGACTAAATCTGCCGCCATGAGAATAAAGGTCGAATGTACACAAAACGGAAGTAACCAATTTCCGACATTAAGCAAATAACGTAAGGTCGGAAATCGGTTACTTCGTTTTGAAGACGACCGGATATCGCCCCATAGTAGGTCCACTTCTATACTGTACATACTTTCCGTTTCAGGTACAATCTGCAGGTACCATCCAGAGTTGGTACAGGAGCATTTCACCAGAATATGGCGAATTTATTTAAACATGCTCCAACCTAATAATAAGACGGTACGAATTATTTATTTTTTCATCTTCGCACGTTAGTGAGAACCGAGGCCATACGGGGTGTTAAATATATTAATATTATGTATGTATTAGTGATGTAACGAATATTCGCATTCGCGGAAATTCGCATTCGCGAAATTACTGCGAATTTTTAGCGAATATAAAAAAGTGATATAATAGTTGGTTAATAAAACAAAATCCATTAATTCTATTTCACTAGAATTTGATTTACTCATGTTTGTAATCACTATTCATACTGTTACCTCAAAATTGACTTGTTTTGTTTATGAAAACACCGGTGCGAGCGGAATGACACTTCAGTCGGATGCGTTCGTGTTAAATTGACTATTCTCGGAACAAAAACTAAATATTCGCATTCGCGAATGTTGGCAGCAGATATTCGCATTCGCATCCGCGAATGTCCAAAATATGATATTCGTTACATCACTAGTTTGTATAGCCTCGCAGGCAGTATGGCCTCGGTCGTTGCCATATGGTACAATTCGCCATTTAATGAAGTGGCCATTTAATGAAACTGCGAACTCCGTGAGATAAATCTTTATTAGATGAAATTATCGATTTATTTTGGACAAATGCAGATTCAATAGCTTTCAATTTAATTCATTCCTATTGAGAAACATAAGTTTTCAATTTCACCTTTTTTGACTGGTGGTTATGCCTTTACTAGCATAATATTAAGTTCTGTTAATACTTTCGTTCAGGAGTTTTATTTAAGCTCATAATGTCGTATGCATATTAGTTCTGTGTCGGTGAATACATTTTCTTATATGCTATAGTTGTGCTTGCTTACGAGTTTGGAGTTCGTGGCAGTAAAACAGCCGATTGAATAACCAAAAATGACACTTTAATTACACAACACTAATTACAATTTTAAACTCACTGATTATAAAACACAATTGCACTACTAATCTAACTTTAATTCGCAGTTGTAGATCGCTCTCGAAGTTATCGCTTGTATCGCTAATCCAATACTAACTCGGTCGGTTTTATTTTTGACTTGGACCACTCGCAGTTCAGCACTCTAAGGCTGGTTACTGCTTAACCGGACAATCCTGTGGTGGCCTCAATTGAATTTAAGGGCCTCAGCCAGGGCTAAAAACTAAGCTTACAAGCTAAATGACCGCTCGCTAAGGGCATCCCCTGTGGGACACGGGCCTCGGCTTAGCGGGGTCATTGAGGGGGGGCAGCAAGGTACAGGCTGGGTCAGATTGATATTATTTTGTGGATTTAACGCTAATGGCTCAGCGCGGGCTGGCTCGTTAGGCTAAAGTCGGGGAGGGTTAGATGCAGGCTTTATACAGGGCGCCCTTTATTCCAGAACTTTCCATTGTGGAAAGATCTAGAATGTTCGCAAGTAAACCATGTCAAATGGTCCAATACACTCTCAAACTCGTACAGATTGGAGTGTGGTGTGAGACAGGGGGGGTTGACGTCTCCGCGGCTATTCAACCTGTACATAAACGACTTACTGGTGGAGCTTAGCAGCATGCATGTCGGATGTATGGTGGGTGGTGTTAGTGTTAACAACATAAGCTATGCAGACGATATGGTGCTGCTGGGCCCTACCGCTAGGTCTATACGAGAGATGTTGAAATGCTGTGAGGTTTACGCGGCTAGGCACGGATTGATGTATAATGCATCAAAATGTAAATGTATGGTCTTTGGGGTCGGTGGTAAATGCACTGAGAGTATACCTGTCATCATGTTAAATGGCTCGAAACTAGAACAGGTAGACTGTTTCAAATATCTCGACCATTTCCTCACCGCCGACCTCAAGGACAATGCAGACATAGAAAGAGAGCGCAGAGCGTTATCGGTCCGAGGGAATATGTTGGCACGCAGGTTCTCCCGATGTAGTGTAGACGTTAAAATCACCCTTTTTAAGGCATACTGCCAAAGCTTCTACACGGGAAACCTGTGGGTCACGTACACCAAACGAGCGATGGACACTCTGCGGGTGCAGTATAATAATATTTTTAGAATGCTGTTGCGAAGGCCTCGTTTTTGTAGTGCATCGGAAATGTTTGTGCAGAATCGTACCGACGGTTTTCATGAGGTAATCCGCAAAAAAACTGCATCGTTATTAAGCAGAGTACGACAAACCAGCAACAGCATCCTCAAAATAATAGGGGAAGATATTACTTCTCCAATCTTAATTAAGATGGTGCGGAGGGTGATATTTTAATTCATGTGTCTACATTGTATCAGTTTACTAACAATAGTTATAAGTCTATATTGAAATTACTAACACAACGGATCTTGGTTATCTGAATAAATGATTATTATTATGGGTACACCCATAGCGAACATTCTCGAACATATCGGTCGCGACTGACTAGGTGTCGAGAATTCTATAATGTTTTCGTACAGAAAAGTCTCCAAGGTTCTTGACTCTACTAGTTCTGCTACTCGATACTAGATGGCGCTAGTGGTAACGAATGCTGCTATATAACAGGCTTATATAATCTATACTAATATTATAAAGCTGAAGAGTTTGTTTGTTTGTTTGAACGCGCTAATCTCAGGAACTACTGGTTCGAATTGAAAAATTCTTTTTGGGTTGAATAGACCATTTATCGAGGAATGCTTTAGGCAATATATCATCACGCTTAAGCCAATAGGAGCGGAGCAGCGATAAATAATGTTTTAAAATCGGGGATTCCACGGGGACGAAGTCGCGGGCAGCAGCTAGTACGTTATATGATTGTTTCAGGATCAAGTAGTTTATTCAGTGTTGCAAGGTATCAATGGACTGTTCGAGCATTTCGGCGAAGATATCGAAGTCGAGCAGATCAACAGATTCTATGACACAATGTCCAGGGAATATATCAAGATATCCAAATGTTTGGAAGGTAAGGCTCTTGTTTCCCTCATGCTCAAGAGCCAGCCGCAGCGACAGACGCCCTCGGCATTGCAACCTTTTTTATGAATGGGAAATCATCAAATGACTGCTTCCGCTCTTGGCTGTCGGTGGAGCGGAAAGGAGTGTCAGACTCTTACTGACTAAAACCTATCCGTGTTCCGCCTAGTGCCCTTTGCGTTCCAGGGCCGCGGGGACTCTTTCGAACAAATTCCGCAACCCTAGCAGGCACTGACCCTATGGGGCCTATCCCTTTGAGGCGCGCGTGGAACACGACGCGCCGTCGACCCGAGCTTGGTTGTTATCGGACGGCGAGCCACCCATCGCTCGCCATCCACAGGCCCGCGCAGTATGTGGCCAGAAATCGCTCTGAGACTCCCGGGGCCCGGGGTTTCTTCTGTTGCGGTGGCTATGGCGTGAGTTTTTCATCTCCCCATGTGGTCCTCCTTCGCTAGCTTACTGCTTCGCAGATGGAGATAACCGTTGACCATACCTCCTCGCTCCAGACCATGGATTGAATCAGGACCAAGCGAGGGGTCATCGTCGCCGATTGCCTTAGTCGCCGCAATAGACGGAGAGTTGTGTTCCACGCGCGCCTCAAATAGATGTCAGCATAGTTCAGGGATAGTGCCTGCCAGGGTTACGAAGTTTGCGGATGGCGAGCTATGGGTGGCTCGCCGTCCGATAGCAACCAGGCCCGAGTCGACGGCGCCGAGTGTTCCACGCGCACCTCAACGAGCCGTCAGCAACGTAGACGGGGCCCCATAGGGTCAGTGCCTGCTAGGGTTGCGGTTTTTTTTCGAAAGAGTCACCGCGGCCCTGGAACGCAAAGGGCACAAGAAGGATCACGGGTGGGTTTTAGTCAGTAAGAGTCTGACACTCCCTCCCGCTCCGCCCAGAGCGGGAGAAGTCATTTGATGACTTCCCAACCAAAAAAAAGGGTTACGAAGTTGTTCGAAGGATTAACCGCGACCAAGGAACGCAAACTGCATTTAAAGAAACACGGATGGGTTTTAGTCAATAAGAGTCTGATCCTTCCGCTCCGCCCAGAGCGGGAGAAATCAAAGGAAGGCTTCCATCCAAAAAAAAATGGTGTCCTATTTATTTTTACAATGCCATTTAAGTATTTTTTATCTGTCTCCAGTCCTCCTCTCAATCTTCAAGCATCACGCCCATCTGTTCAAAGAGCGCTTGGCAAAAGACAGAGTCGTTCGCTTGTACCTGTGGCAGATTGATACCAACACCGCTATGGACGCCTTGACCAATATTTATGAGGTTATCCTACCCGAAGTTCAGAGCAAAGAGGTAAGGTTTTATTCTCAGACTAGCAGCGCCTCGCGGTTTCACCCGCGTAGTTCCCGTTCCCTTAGGAATATGGGGATAAAATATAGCCTATGTTACTCGTGGATAATGTAGCTTTCGAATGGTGAAAGAATTTTTAAAATCGGTCCAGTAGTTTTTGAGCCTATTCATTACAACAAAAAAAAAACAAACAAAGTTTTCCTCTTTATAATATTAGTATAGATAACTCAAATACTGTTATTAGGTTATTTGCGTTTAATGCAATTTAATTGTTACAATTTTTTATCGTGCGATTTATTTTCAATCTGTAAATAAATATGGATGACGATATAAAATCACCCAGTATTAACTATTACAATACATACACCAACTCAAGTTCATGACTCAGCCTAGCTCAAAGAACTTGAAAAGACTCGAAAGGACTCAGAAGACTCAAAGGACTCAGACTCCTGAGTGACTAACGAGTCCTAGTCTTAGTCTTGAAAATCTACTTAAGTCTCGAAATGAAGACTAAGAGACTCGTGTTTCTTACAACACTATCTGAAACAAAACATTGATTGAGTCAGGCGTTACTTTGCGGAAATCCATTTTAAATTTGAAAATGAAAACAATATATCTAGTTTTAATTTCCGCGAATATTAGTGGGTTGCAGGTATGCACCTCCCTCCCGCCCGCTATATTATGCACATGCAAGATTACAAGGCAAATGCAAGGTTTACTAATTTCTCAGTCGTAACTCAACGGTCAGCGAGTCAACACGTCCCCTGAGGATGCCTCGTGGAGAGGCGAAACACGTGTCGGTAATGGTGTTGGGTTTTGCTTTGCCTTCCTGCATGTGCATAAAATCCTTGCATTTGCCTTGTAATCTTGCATGTGCATAATATAGCGGGCGGGAGGGAGGTGCATACCTGCAACCCACTAATATTCGCGGAAATTAAAACTAGATATATTGTTTTCATTTTCAAACTATCTGAAACAGCCTGTATTTAACCAAGTGAATAATTATATGTTTTTCAGGACGTAATAAAATCCGAGGTCCTTCCCCGCCTCGATTCTCCTTCGATTATCATCAAGCACACAGCTCTAAGGATCATCATACAAGCTGGGTTGAACCAGTCTATGGAAGTGCCCACCGTCTGTAGTGGCATCGGTTTGGAGTTCCAGCTGAGGGCTAAGAAACTGTCCTATGAAGAGGCGAATACTGTAAGTAACCTTCTTTATAATTTCGGTGCCTCCTAGCACAAGTAGGTAAATCTTTTAATTGACTTTCTTTGGTCTTGTAGTAGTCTTTTTTTTGAGTATACAAACTTTTACAGTCAATCTTACATAGGGACCCTATGTAAGATTGTCTGTAAAAGTTTGTACAAGTGTCTGCAATATTTTTTTTTCATTACAGACTTAAAAGGGCAATATTGAAAATTTAGAAAAAACACACGACGTTAAAAACATAATTGAAAAATAATTAAATAGGTAATTAATAAAAACCCCCGACTATCGACAGAATATCTGTCGGGGGCTGCCATTACTATCTGCAAAACTAGCTCATTTAATGGCAGCCCTGTTTTACCTTTTATTTTAAACTTTTTAGAGAGAACTTTATTATGAACCTGCAGCGCGCCCTGGCGAGTTGTCACCGTAACACCTATCTAAGAACATGCACCAATCAAACCCGAACCCATCACTGAAAACTACATCAAAATCGGAGTAGTAGTACTGGACATAAATGGGAACATTGGTTTGCACAAACAAACAAACATCCTCTCACTCCAAACGCATACACTGTCTCCGTTCCGTCGTGGGTAAAAAAAATACAACCGGCTTCTAAACAAAAACATAAAAAAGTATAAAATAACTTTAATTTCGGAACTCGGTGTTTTTGGTTGTTTCTTCGTTTTTTGAACACCGACTTCCAAAAAAAAATATTTCTCCTTATTACACGAAATACCTAACATAGAAGGAAATTTGATTAATTCCTAAGGTAACGCTCATATGGCGTCCGCTTAGTATGACGTATTTTTCACTTCCCTTCGATGTCATTATTAAGTGGATTCAACTGTACTTAAGCATAATCAGCCTTTTACCGTTCCCACTGCTGGGACACAGGCCTCCTCTCTAGGAGAGGGAATGGGCCGTAATCCAGCACGCGGGCCCAGTGCGGGTTGCTGAATGTCACATGTCTTCGAATTTTTGGTCAACTGTACCTACTACATAAATATTATTTAACCCAAAAATGTGTAGAAAATTTAATACTTTCGTGACATGATATAATGTATGTTCAAAAAAACTAGAAAAAAAAAACTAAAAAAAAAACTAAAAAAAAAAACAAAACAAACAAAACAAACAAACAAAACAAAAAATAAAACAACTAAAAATAAAAAATAAATAAAATTAAAACTAGATATATTATTTTCATTTTCAAACTTATAATGTATGTTTCCAGGTTTCATGGTGCATAGGATCCAGCGTTTCTAATAGCGAAACGATGTTACTGACTGCTATAATGTTCTATGACAATTTGCCGACTTTGAAGAAGAAGGATATCGTTGTTAACGGCATTTTGAAGGCTTCGGATGATGTTAGAAAGGTAAAATAAAAAGAAAGTTTGGATTGCAATGGAATTTGAACTTTGTCTTGAATAATATAGAATGAATTGTTCCAAAATTATGTTGAATTGTAGTTCAAATATTATTGTTACGAGCTTCGGGTTCGTGAAAATAAAAACAGCCGATTGAATTACCAAAAATGACGCTTTAATTACAGAACACTAATATACACTTTAAAGTCACTAATTATGAAACACAATCGCACTAATAATCACTTGAGTTCGCAGTTGAAGATCGCTCTCGAAGTTATCACTTGTATCGCAAATCCAATACTGACTCGGTCGGTTTTTTTTTTTTAATAGACCACTCGCAGTTCAGCACTCTAAGGCTGGTTACTGCTCAACCGGACAATCCTGTGGTGGCCTCAAATGAATTTAAGGCCCCAAGCCAGGGCTTAAAACTACTTACAAACTAAATGACCGCTCGCTAAGGGCATCCCCTGTGGGACACGGGCCTCGGCTTAACGGGGTCATTGAGAGGGGCAGCAAGGGACAGGCTGGGTCAGATTACTATTATTTAGGGGATTTAACGTTAATGGCTCAGCAGCGCGGGCTGGCTCGTTAGGCAAAAGTCGGGGAACTGACTCGGTCGGAGTATGTGCCGGCCTTATATAGGACGCCGAGTAGTTCCAGAACCTTCCATTGTAGAAAGTTCCAGAAGGTTCGCGTATATATCGGTCGCGACTGACTAGGGTTCGAGAATTCTAGAATGTTCTTTCATAGAAAAGTCTACTAATTCTGCTACTCGATACTAGATGGCGCTAGTGGTAACGAATTGTGGCGCGCAACATTATATTGTTTTCTTGTGATTTTCAGGCAGCCCTAGTTCTGCTACTAAAACTTTGTCTACAAGATAACTTAGACAAGTACATAGATATTTGGAGAGCCCTATTGGACAACACAACGGGCTCAGATCTGATTAAAGCCGTGGTCATCTTCGAGGATGCTCTCCATCATATTCTCGAAGTTTTAGCATCTGTTGCTGGCGATTCTGAAAAGGTACGGTTTTATTGATTAAGTTAGGTTAGCGGTCAAAATGTGGATTATGGGATTTCAAAACTAGCTTCTACCAGAGGCTACGTCCACACGAATGTCTGAAATTATCTCAAGGCAACACACTCCCAGGATAAAAAAGTGTGTGTGTGTGTGTGAGTGCGTGCGGTATGCGAGCGTGCGTGTGTTCTTGGACACAGTACAAGAATGAAATAGTAATGACTATTTCCAACCCAATATGTTGCCTACTAAAATAGTGTATACTAGCAGCGCCCCGCGGTTTTACCCGCGTAGTTCCCGTTCCCGTGACAATATGGGGATAAAATATAGCCTATGTTACTCAGGGTGAATGTAGCATTCTAATGGTGAAAAAATTTTTGAAATCGGTCCAGTAGTTTTTGAGTTTATTCGTTACATACAAAAAATCATATCTCTCCAATTTACAATATAAGTATAGACTAGCTACTGCCCACGACTTCGTCATAAGATAAGATAGATAGATTAGTGTATATTTCCACAGACATACGAAGAAGTGAAACCCATCCTAGCTGTCATGGCGACTCTTCTAAGTCTTCATAAAACTGAGTTTAACACTGAATCCTGGTGCCAGTCGTTCAAACCGACTCTCGTACATCTAGCCAAGCTGTTCGACGTAGATACAGTGAAGATGATTAGCGAAACTGATGAAAATGAGGTTAGTATTGTTACACATACTATACCCTATCTATTTAGGTAGTTAACTAAAGGTAAACAATCTTGGTATGTCTATTAACGAAAAATGTGAAATACATTTTACAACATGAAATACTTTCAGATTTTCTAAAATTATAGATAATTGATTTGTAGAAGTAGTAATATGTGAGGAGCTCGTGGCTAAATAACAGCCGCACGGGTCGATCTTCGAGGTGAAGCAACGCTTGCCGAGGTTGGTCTGTGGATGGGTGACCATCTTAACATAACGAGACTTCTCCGTGCCTCGGAAAGCACGTTAAGCCGTTGGTCCCGGCTGTCATTTGGAGATCTTTGGCAGTCGTTACGGATTGTCAGAAGACAGAAAATCTGACACCAGTCTTGCCAAGAAGTACCATGTTTCCTAGTTAATGGGGTGTGGAGGTCTGGTAGGCAGTGGCGTGCAGTGGTTCAAGTTAGGGTAGGCCAGAGAAAATGTCCAAATAAATTTTAAAAAATAACCACATTATTCAGGGTTGATTTTTAATGAAATGAGTTTTTTTTTTTTTGTTTCTTTTTTTTTAAATTGCCAATAAAAAAAATACAAAAAAAATAACACCACATTTCAACCCTGAATAATGTGGTGCGATATTTTTTTGGACATTTTCTCTGGCCTACCCTAACTCGAACCACTGCACGCCACTGCTGGTAGGCAGCCGCTCCACGTAAAATACTGGTATTCAGTTGAATCCGGCTTGTCTGGGAGCCGACCCCGATATAGTTGGGAAAAGGCTAGGCAGATGATGATAAGTAGTAATATCCATATTTTAAAATATATTTTTACATAAAAAGACATACCAAGATTGTTTACCTTTAGTTAACTACCTAAACAGATAGGGTATAGCTGACCCGCGCGACTTCGTTTGTGACACATTTTTCATGACTGCTCCGGTCCTATTGGCAGTGGCGTGCAGTGGTTCGAGTTAGGGTAGGCCAGAGAAAATGTCCAAAAAAAACACCACATTATTCAGGGTTGAAATGTGGTGTTATTTATTTTAATAGGCTATTTAAATAAAATAAAAAACAAAAAAAAAACTCATTTCATTAAAAATCAACCCTGAATAATGTGGTTATTTTTTAAAGGACAATGGCAGCCGCCCATACATTGTTTTAGCTGAGGTGAAATTCTTACGTCTATAAATGAAAAATATCTTGTTTAACTCAGCTTCACTTTCTGAACTAGTATTTGCAAGAATTTTGGTTCAAGAAGGCCGAGAAAAATAGATATTCAGTCATGAACTTTTGTAGGTTATGTCTATGGTAGCTTGGTAGGTAAAGGGCCCCTGAGACGATCAAATACACTTTACAAGTCGTCGTTTCACGTTATATTCAATAGATATCTAAAAAATAATATAAAGTAAAACTGGTCTGAGGCAGCCAGTCGCCGAAAGCATTGTTTTAGGTATTGAAGCAATAATATTTATCTAACATTCTGGGATTTAATCATTACTTGCTAAGTTTTCGCACGCTTAGCAAGTATTTATAAAATGTGTGCAATGTGAAGCAATAAAATAAGTTTAATTTTTAAATCTATATTTATTCTTTTTCATCCTCTTACAATTATTTCATCCAGAAATTCTGTGGGTGTGGTAATATTTTGCCGATGTCAGGCCCATCCTAAATACCAGACTAGCGTCATTACATGAGCGTAACATCCTACAGTGCGACGACGAAGTAAACAATTACAGCAATGTTTGCCGATTCCTCTCCGGCCAGCAATATCATTCAGGTGATACACAGGATTCGTGTCGGTTTGCTCTACGAACTTCCATCTGGCGGTATCTAGCAAACAGCTAGTTCACTGATAAGTAATCCAAAACAATAAGGCAAGATCGGCGGCCAGTATAGAAAAAGCTCAATGTCACAGGGAAAGTCTTGCGAGTCCTTAAACACGCCCAGGGTCACACAGGGGCACATCACAGTTCATAATATGCAGTCCGTACAAATGAAAATTAAAAAATACAGGAAAAACAATAAAGAGCACTGATTGAATATGGTATCAACTCAACCAACAACAATCGTCAGTAATCTCACTATTTTTTTTTAGATTCGGGATACTAGTCTTTTTGCCAGTCATTAAAAGCAATTTATTTATTTTTTCATCACAGTGTTTTGACCTCCCTGCATGGAACACTTACTCTCAAAAATAAACTAGATTGTTACTCCGTTTAATTATTCACTTACTCCGTAATAAAAAAATAAAACTGATTACAATTCAATAATGCTGTACTTACTGTCACTTGGCAGGATAAATATAAAATGGCAACACTACACGGTAATCAAACAGTCAAATAACTTTTCATTTAAAATATCTTTTTTCTCCGGCCTGATCTAGTAAATGTGATATATTGAAAAAATATAGAAAAATAATGGAACTTCCGTCGTATATAAGTCACTTTTAGACGCTTAAATTCATGTCAGCTAAAATTTCGCCATTGTTCTTTATTTGGACATTTTCTCTGGCCTACCCTAACTCGAACCACTGCACGCCACTGCCTATTGGTCTTAGCATGATGATATATATTGGTCTTAGCGGATATCAATCAATTGAAGTAAGTAATTTTTGTTATTTTCTACATATTTATCAGGCAAAACGCATTAAGTATATAATTTTACAACCAAATCTAACAAAATTTTAATTTTATAATAGAACTAGCTGTCCGACAACTTCGTTTGTGTCACATTTTTCATGACTGCTCCGCTCCTATTGGTCTTAGCGTGATGATATATAGCCTATAGCCTTCCTCGATAAACGGGCTATCTAACACTGAAAGATTTTTTCAAATCGGTCCTGTAGTTCCTGAGATTAGCGCGTTCAAACAAACAAACTCTTCAGCTTTATAATATTAGTAAGTATTATAATAGAAAAATAACAGATTTTCTTCTTCAGGTTGTATACGTAGAAAAGTTTGAAGAAGATACGGTCTTAAGCAAGTTATTATCGACTTTGACCACAACACCAGACGTTTCACATAACGACACACTGGCCGCATTTCAGGTAAATAACTATCTGTCTATATCAATCTGCTTCTTTTTTTAAGGATGGAAATCATTTCTATATGTTTATCCTGGTTTTAAACCATCTGTGTGCCAAATTTCATCAAAACCCATTCTTTAGTTTTTGCGTGAAAGAGTAACAAACATCCATCCATACTTACAAACTTTCGCGTTTATAATATTATTATTATGTTACTATTTCAGATACTATTTTCAAGAGACGATGCGGATTATAAAGTTATGTCGAAAGCCCTATCTAAATTAGAAGTTATGATTGAGAGCGAAAATAATAACTTGGATAAACGGCTTTTGTCCCTGGTAAGTTATCATTGGTAAAAGCAACTTTATTACAGGTCATTATTATATACTTTACTGTACACCTCATATTAAGAAAAGGATTTATAAAAACATGTGTACAAGGGGCGGTTTTATCGTTCAGGGCAATCTTTTTCTTTGTTGTATACCTAGCATAGCGTAGTGTTTTAACCCAAAGGTTGACTGGTAGAGAACGCCAAATGATAAATGATTTTGTAGTAAGTTGTAATTACGCTTTGAGGTCAGTGTTTTCGCTCTGCTAAGCTATCGCTTTTAGCAATAAGGCTGCCCATTGTGTCACCTTATGTATTGACTGCTTCATCTATATTTTCTATAACTTATATGGTGTACATAATAAAGAGTATTCTATCATATTCTATTCCGCCCTGAGAAGAAACACTGACATAAAATCAGAGGTCAAAGTCTCTTTTGAAGTCTATACAATTGTACTGGTCTAATCATATGAGAACCATGTAGGTTGATATCTGAAGTGATGGTGATGGTGTGAGTGGTGTGTGGTGTGTGTGGTGTCTGTGTGATGTGTGTATGTCATCGTGTAGCTCAAACTTAGAACTTTAAGGAGCTCAACAATTTGACAATCAATACTAAAGTAAACACATTTGTCTAGGCCACATAAAGAACTCAAACCGCCAGACTAACATAAAATGAATCCCTAACATAGCGATCTACATGGTCCACACATTCATAATGAGGATGTTATATGAGGACCATGCAGATCGGTGTCTGAAATGATCTTTTGAGGAAAGAACAAAACAGATTTGAGTGGATCTGTCCATTCAGTGCAAGCCTTGGTCAGTAGTCAAGTAGCTCAAGTTAACTTTGTTGCATTAAGTCCACCCATGTATCAACATTATACATAATCTTAAAATAAATAAAAATGAACAGAACATGAGTACCTATAATGAATTTACGTTTCATTTCAGATTATAAATCAGATAATTAAGTTAAAATCTAAAAACATAACCGAATCAAAAGACGCGAGGATTTTTCAGAAAGATGCTACAATATTCTTAGGTAAGGTTGTTATTGTAGGTAAGGATTGAATTTGTTTTATAAGAAAAATTGAAACTCCATTGCTTACCACTTTTAGTTTCCTGAGCTCAGCATATGAGCACCTATGTTGCTACACAACTAGATACTTTATGTTTGTGTAATCTAAGTTGAATTTTGATTGAGTGGACACACATAAGCGGGGCGGCACAATCGATTTGGCAGTTTTTTTTTTAACCTTTGCCCCACACTAGGATTTTCTCCTGTGTCGTGGGTGCGTTTACAAACATACAATCTCACATACACAAACAGCCAGACCCGGAACAACTATCTGTAGGCCATACAAATATTTGTCCCGTGCGGGAATCGAACCCACGACACGTGGCGTATCAGCCAAACTGACTTTTCTGTACTAGAACATTCTGAAATTCTCGTCACCTAGTCAGTCGCGATCGACATGTACGCGAACTTTCTAGACCTTTCTATAATGGAATATTCTGGAATCAACTGACTTTTCATTGAATTTTTCATTGATGCTCCGCTCCTGTTGGTCGTAGCGTGTGCCTGCCTCAATACATGAGCTATCCAACACTAAAATAATGTTTAAATTCGAACCAGTAGTTCCTGAGATTAGCGCGTTCAAGCAAACAAACGAACTCTTCAGCTTTATATATTAGTGTAGATATTTAATAATCAATATTTATTTTTAGGTAAATACGGATATATGACACAAGAAGAGAGTTTTTCTGGTGATATCTATGTGCTGAAGTTGAAAAACAAAGTCACTTTGAATGTACCAAACATTGTAGATGGTACTACTTTCAAGGTAAATTAAATTAAAATGTTGCACCTATTAGTATAGTGATTATTTTGATCTAATATAATTAAAGAATAACAGTCGCGCAGATCGATCTTCAAGGATAAGCAACGCTTGCCAAGGTTGGTCTGTGGATGTGTGGGTGACCATCTTAACATACTGAAACTCATCTTTGCCTCAGAAAGCACGTTAAGCCGTTGGTCCCGGCTGTGATTTGTAGATCTTTGGCAGTTGTAACGGATTGTCAGAAGACAGAAAATCTGACGCCAGTCTTGCCAAGAAGTACCGTGTTCCCCAGTTAATGGGTTGTGGAGGTCTCTGGTAGGCAGCCGCTCCGCGTTAAATACTGGTATTCAGCTGAATCCGGTATGATTGGAAGCCGAACCCAATATAGTTGGGAAAAGGCTAGGCAGATGATGATGATAATTTATTCAAGGGACTTACTCAGTCTGGTTCTCTGCCCACTGGTTACTTTTAAACCACGCAACGGATTTTGATACAGTTCTCACTAATAGGGTAGTTGACTAAATGTCTGCTACTTGGCAAGACCAGAAAATCCGATAAAGTGTAGAACCGTACACCGATTCACAATTTTCTCTGTATGACTTCGAGATATTGTGGACTATCAAGTTTTGATGCGTCAAATAGTGTCCAAACTTCACACTGTATTTACTTCACACTAGCAGCGCCCCGCGGTTTTACCCGCGTAGTTGCCGTTCCCGTGGGAATATGGGGATAAAATATAGCCTATGTTACTCAGGGTGAATGTAGCTTTCTAATAGTGAAAGAATTTTTTAAATCGGCCCAGTAGTTTTTGAGTTTATTCGTTACATATAAAAATACAAATCTTTCCTCTTTATAATATTAGTATAGAAGTATAGATAATTATATTATTTTAATTTTATATTATTAGTATGGATTAAGCGGTTGATCAATATAGGAGACATTATAAACGGATTCCACTGTACTGTTTTGAATTTTTTCTCTTATAGATTGATCTGCAAAGAGTTTTACAACTATGTCTGCTACGGGGTGACAAGGAAGCACTGTATTCTTTGTTAGTCATCCTTTCAGCTACTTGTAAGTACTTTTACTTTATATAAAAGTTTTTAAATCAAATCTAGAAGGAAGAAACTATGAGCTTGTAAAACGCGAACGGTTGTGTTTATATAACCTATCTGTTTAGCCAAGCATCGATGTTTTTATGCAAAAAATACACATTGTGTGTCAGTGTGGGTAAATTGAATATAAATAACAGTTTTACTCTCCAATTTGAATTTTAAGAGGGTAATCTGTTCGAAAGAGTCACCGCGGCCCTGGAATGCAAAGGGCACAAGAAGTTTTAGTCAGTAAGAGTCTGACACTCCCCTCCACCCCGCCCAGAGCGGGAGAAGTCCTTACCTTGAACCTTAAAATTTAATACCTTCCAAGTAGAACTCTGGGGTACAATAATACAGGGTGTCATTTTACCTCTCCCCTTAGTACATTGTACTTTCATAACGTCGCTGCCAAAGCTATGTATGTATGTTAAAATCATCAATCAGTCAGTAGGTACGCCGGCAACCCTAGGCATGTGCCATAACAGGCATTACACTGAGGGGGTCCAGGAGTGGTCTTTTAAGTGGTACCGGGGCTACTTGCAAGTGCTGATGATAATCACTGGGATGGCTTTAATGAGGTATAAATCACGCCCTGGTATTTTACCCCAAAAGTCCAGGTGCCTATTGATTGGTTTCCACCTGAAAGAAAAGGTACGCCTGCGAGTTTAATTTACTTTTTTTTTCTGGATGGGAAATCATCAAATGACTTCTCCCGCGTTGGGCGGAGCGAAAGGGAGTGTCAGACCCTTACTGACTAAAACCCATCCGTGATCCTTCTTGTGCCCTTTGCGTTCCAGGGTCGCGGTGACTCTTTCGAACAAATTCCGCAACAGTTTAATTTACCCTTGTTTGTTTATTTCCTGTAGTATGCGACCGCCCCGACCCTGGTTTACAAGAAGCGACTGTGCGCGTAATGCACGCTCTCTTCAGAACTAACATAGGAAGGAGCGAGACAGAAGTATCCGTCTATCCCGCTCTGCTGATGTGTAACACTACGGCTTGCGTTCAAATTATTATGAAGGTAAGTAATATTTATTAGTATTTGATATTTATTTTATACATAGAGTTGTAGAACAAGGGACTATGTTTTAGTTCCATTTGAAATTTCAAATTCCATTGCAATCAATACTTTTTTAGGGTATCTTATTAGCAACTTGCTTTTGCCCTAATTAATATAAATTATCCCAAAAAAAAATACTTTGTAACCATCTCCAGTTTGACAACCACTGGACATGGTTACAGGTTTTTTTTGGGAAAATTTGTTTTAAGGGCGCATATTCCAAACGGCATTTCATACAAATTTTCAAGTCGTTATTTTCCGAAATGACTGAACCGATTTTAGTGAAACTTCAGACATATAAGCAAGTTACATAGGTCTAAAAAGTTAGTTAAACACATTTTCGAAATGTCTTATTTTAAAAAAGATAACTGGAAATTTATGTTTGTATGGAACATTTAAAATGGGTCTAATTTAACTGTAACACTATTTATCGAAAATGTTTTCAATTAACTTTTTAGACCTATGTATTCTGCTTACGTGTGTAAAGTTTCATTAAAATCGGTTTAGTCATTTCGGAAAATAACGACTTGAAAATTTGTATGAAATGCCGTTCGGAATATGCGCCCTTAACTGGTTGAGTTTTAATTAGTTGAAATCATCAAACAGGATTCAGCTGCATGCTAGTATTTTACGTAGAATTACTGCCTATCTGCCCTCTCATGACCCAGTAACTGGGAAACACGGTTCCTTTTCAATGCATTCTCAGTAAGTAAATTATCGACACTGATGCCGCAGTGGTTGAGCGATTAACAGCCGCGTTGTGTGTCTCAGGTTCGATTCTCGCACAGAACAAATATTTGTATGTTGTGCATAAATAAATTCCAGGGCATAACAGAAGAACTAACTCCTGTTGTGAGAAGGAGGCTATCAGATAGTCTCCAAGTGTTACTGACTCATCAGCCTGGCTCGGAGCTGACCGGGGAACTCCTGAAAATCGTGGGGGAACATACTGCCTTCTTGATTAGCAGGGATATATGTAAGTAATAGATAGATAGTTGACTTGTTGTGTGTTGTTGTGGGTTAGCTAATTATGACACGCGGTGGCCAGCGCCGTTGGGCAAAGAAACGCCCAAAATTTATATATGTTTGCAGTCCATACACATGAAAGAAAGATATTTTCTTAGTAAAAAAAATATGATTCTAATTAGTTCGTCAGTTAGATTATCGAAAAATATTGGACACGTATTTATTGCTTTAGCAAATCTATAAAAACTGACGAAGATACAAAGCATCAAAGATCAGGAGTGGGGGCTTCTGACGTCAAGCCGTCGTTAAAATTATAGCACATAGTGACGTCACACGCACTGTATCGTCTTCGTTTTATGTTTACGTGAAAAGAAAAATGCATGCCTTATATGGAGCAAGCTAATTCCAGAACCTTCCATTGAATAAAGATCTAGAAAGTTCGCGTACATATCGGTCACGACTGACTAGGTTTCGAGAATCCTAGAATGTTCTAGCGCAGAAAAGTCTCGATAAATTCTGGTTCTATTAGTTCTGCTACTCGATACTAGATGCCACTGTCTTCATTGCCTTAATTGTGGCGCGCTACAATAACTAACATATATTTTTTCAGCTTCTACTGTCGTCTCTGGCTTAGAAATAATCCGAGCGTTCTTATCAGCAATCACAGACAACAATTCCCTTATCATCGAACATCTACCAAACATCCAAACATACACATCAAACATCCAAGAAGACGCCTCTGAAATATTCGAAATGTCATCCAATTTATTTATAGAGAAACTTGACTTGTTCACCGATACACAAATAAAGGGAACTGTACAAAAAATTATAGAGACATACGCTACAAATATTGTCATCAACGAATCGAATTTGGATAAAATAATGGGATTCATAAAAAGAGTAATGAATGTGAGGAAATATGATGCAATCATTTTGATTGATATTACTCTTGAAATGTGTCAGAAATTAACGATTCTTTCGCCACAATTTTTGAACCTGGTAACGCTACTAGCGTATTTCAATACTTCACTTGAATTTAATAGCGAAGTACGTAGAAAAGTAGTAGTGTTTAAAAATTGTTTGGTGCTAGAACAACTGTTAGAAATTCAGTTTGACGAGGATAATGTCAAGATCAATGCTGCTTTAGTATTTTTGAAGGAATACGCAGAAGAATTGGTTGAAGTTCACGCTGAGGTAAGAATTTTCTTTCATACTAGCGGGGTGCCGCGGTTTCGTCCGTGTAGTTTCCGTCCCCGTGGGAATACGGGGATAAAATATAGCCTATGTTACTCGCTGATAATGTCCATTGGTGAAAAAAAACTTTTTACAATAAAATACAACCGACTTTTACACAAAAAATCAAAAAAGTGCAAAATAACTTTAATTTCGGAACTCGGTGTTGGTGGTTGCTTTTTCGTTTTTTGAACACCGACTTCCGAAATTAAAGTTATTTTGCACTTTTTTGATTTTTTGTGTAAAAGTCGGTTGTATTTTTTTGTAAAAAGTTTTTTATTTTTCACTTTTTAGTGGTACCTACATCCCCTCCCCTCCCCCCACCTAAACGAACCAATCACATTGGACAAGCACAAGAGGTCGTCAATGTAGACAATGTAGATATTTTTTTTAGATTTTTCGAAAACCACTTGGTCGATTTCGATAAAATGGGACCATTTGGGAAGTATACCCTTTCCAACAAAAAAAGATTTTTTCAAATCGGTTGACAAGCGACGGAGTTATGCGCGAACAAACATAAAAAAAAAAAAAATACAAACATCCGAATTGAGAACCTCCTCCTTTTTTAGAAGTCGGTTAAAAATGATTAAAATCGGTCCTATAGTTTCGGAGCTTATTCAGTACAAACAAACATAAAATCTTTCATCTTAATAAAGAGATATATTAATATACATGTAAAAATAAAATACTACTATACTAGCGTGTGGGTCTGTTCTCGTTTTAATGTTTTTTTTGCACGGAAATCTGATTCCTTTTCTAAAATAAAAGTAACCAAACTTAGTTCTTACAGCATCAGTTATTTCCACGTCCTACCACAATCAGCTCAGCTATTTCGGAAATTATCTGGAACTAACATACAGATATATTATTTCTATAAGTATTACACACAGACACTTCAATTTAATTTATTTTTTGAGTTTGCCTTCTGTGGTGTCTGCTTAACTCGGAACAAATGCCTTTTGACCTAAACCATTGGCTGTTTTTATACTAGTCTACTAGTTTGAATACTAGTCGGGTACATAAATAAGACGAAAAAAAGTTTTTAAACCCAACAACAGTTTCCTATTTTAAGTATAATTGTGTGTACATATATACTAATATTATAAAGAGGAAAGATTTGTATTTTTTGTATGTAACGAATAAACTCAAAAATTACTGGACCGATTTCGAAAATTCTTTCACTATTGGAAAGCTACATTCACCCTGAGTAACATAGGCCATATTATTCCCATATTCCCACGGGAACGGGAGCTACGCGGGACGCTGCTAGTAAATAAATAAATAAACAAAGAAATTCGGCGAAGCTCTTAATGTAATATTCCGCAGCAAAAAGTTTTTTTGTTAAAACTCTTTTCTTGACCCATAGATCAGACCAACAACAACTCGATATCATCGATGTTACAAAAAGTCTACATGTATGTTTTTTTTTTACAGAAAACGTTACAATGCCTCGGAAATATAATTGAAAACATACCACCTAGCTCAGTTTTATCTGTGAAAAAGAATCTAACAGCTTGTTTATCGATCTACAAATGTATACAGAACTACTTACCCACCATTCAAGCTAGCTACGAAAAATGGTACAAAAAGTTAGACTTGGGAAACATAACAGAATTTATAGAAGAGAAGATTTTATTCACAGAGTTTACCGACAATATATCTGACGTAATACACGCTTTGAAAATAATGTCGGAATTAGTGAATATACCCACGATCGTAGCAAAAGATTGGACAAAAATGTCGATTGAGAATTTTACAGAAATGGAATTAAAATGGGGACGACCTTTCTTGTCTGATTTGCTATCCATATCCGAAAAATGTTTGTCTTGTTACGAATTCGAAGAGATTTTAGATAATCATTTGGTTTTTATTAAGAGTTACGTCAATGTATATTTTAAAAGGTTCGTTGTGAAGCCGTTCGTTTTGAAAGAGGATAAATGTAGTTTGCTCGTTGATATTGTTGAATGTTATGGGAAAAATTACAATGAGGATTATTTTCAAAGTGTCCTGGATTTGATTGAGCATGTAAGTATTTTATTTCTTTTAAGTTCAAGTATTACGTAAGCAGAATTTCTAACATTTTTGACCACCCACTCCCCCACGTCAGCAAAAGTAAACAAGGCTCTTACCTGTTACCTTAGTTCCTGAGATAAGCGCATTCCACCAAACAAACTCTTCAGTTACACTTTGTTTTAAGGAATAACAAAGAAAATCTAGAAAAAAAAAACATTTTCTCATTCCAGTTATGGTCATCATTCCTTCAAACCAGTTCATTTGATGACAAATTATCAGTACTGCTAAATCTTCTACGTTTACCTAAGAGTGTGGGCTCGGGTTGCCCAGCAGTGGACTGGGCTACCTCTCTGCTTAGCTCTGAGGGGACGACTCAAGATGATAGAATCAAGTTGATTGGTGCTTTACCAGCTGGAGAGGAATATAGGTAAGTGGAAGGAAATCTTGAAGATACTAAAAATACTCAAGTTATAGTAATGAGCTCAATTTCTTACTTTGGTCGCTACCAGATGAATGTGGAACAACGGTGATTGCTCTTTCCTTAATAAATGATAATGATAAATGATATTTATACATTTAATAACACTTTTACACGTCAAACGTTTTCGGTCGCTATAAACTAGATGAGGCCGGTGTTTCCTAGCCGACTACCCTGAGAAGAAACACTGAAACAAACTCATGTCAAAGTCTCTTTTGCAGTCCATACAATAGGGATGTTTTGTTACTTTTTACTCAGGGTAAAAAATATATGATTATGTTTAGTCCGTCAGTTAGATTATAGAAAAATATTGGACACGTATTTTTTTCTTTATCAAATTTATAAAAACTGACGAAGATACAAAGCATCACAGATCTGGGGCCGTATTATGACCTCTTAAAACCAACATGTTTTCTGTGTGAGAAAAGGATAGTGTTATTCGTCCTGTATAGCTCCGTCTCTTTTTCACACCGAAAACATGATGGTTTTAAGAGGTCATAATGCGGCCCCAGGAGCGGGGGATTGTGACGTCACGGCCCAGTAAAAATTGTAGCGAGTAGTGACGTCACACGAGTTTTCAACGCACTGTATCGTCTTCATTTTTTGTTTACGTGAAAAAAGAAAAAATACGTGTCCAATATTTTTTGGAAATCTATCCGACGGACTAATTAGATTTTTTTAGTTAACTACGCTGTTGTACTGGACAAATCATATGAGAACCATGTAGGTTAATGTCTGAGGTGGCCTTGATATCTCTTTGTTTTTTATTACTATACACCATTTACTATACTAGGCCTTTTTTTTTTTTTTTTTTTTTTTTCTGGATGGGAAATCATCAAATGACTTCTCCCGCTCTGGGTGGAGCGGAAGGGAGTGTCAGACTCTTACTGACTAAAACCCACCCGTGATCCTTCTTGTGCCCTTTGCGTTCCAGGGCCGCGGTGACTCTTTCGAACAAATTCCGCAACCCTAGCAGGCACTGACCCTATGGGGCCCCGTCTTCTTTGCTGACGGCTCTTTGAGGCGCGCGTGGAACACGACGCGCCGTCGACTCGGGCCTGGTTGCTATCGGACGGCAAGCCACCCATAGCTCGCCATCCGCAGGCCCGCGCCTACGGTGGCCGGGAATCGCCCTGCGTTTCCCGACGCCCGGGGCGTCTTCTTCTGTTGCGGCGGCTGGGGCGTGAGGTTTCCCTCTCACGCACGCGTTCCGCCTCCTCCTTCGCTAGCATTACTGCTTCGCAGAAGGAGGCGACCGCTTCCCATGCCTCCTCGCTCCGGACCATGGCTTGAACCAGGGCCGGACGCGAGAGGTCGCCGCCGCCGATCGCCTCGACGAGGACACGGCGGTGCTCCGCCCAAGCAGGGCAGACCTCCACTGTATGCTCCACCGTGTCCTCCGGACGATCCGCACAGTGTTGACACCCGGACGAGTCCTCCCGCTGGATTCGACACAGGTACCTCCCGAAACAGCCGTGTCCGGTGAGCACCTGCGTCAGGCGGAAGGTGAGGACGCCGTGACGTCTCTCCAGCCACGCCTCAAAGACGGGACTTATCGCCGCAATAGTGGCGTGCCCAGCACTGGGTTGCGATAGTCGCTGTCTCCAAACCTCCGTGAGATCCTGCCGGAGCTCCGTCCGCTGCGCAGCAATTTGCCGCGGCAGCAGAGTTTCACCCCGGCTTAGCGCCTCCACGCGCAACGCGTAGACGTGCGCGAGGGCTCTCGCCTCCAGATCCCACGGCAGCAATCCGGCAAGGAGATTCGCCGCCTCGCCAGAGACCGTGCGGTATCCCCGGACTAGCCGAATGGCCATGACCCTCTGGGCCGAGACCAGGTGGCGCGCTGGCAGTCGCCTTAGCGACAGCGCCCACACTGGGGCCCCGTAAAGGGCCATGGACCGCACGATCCCCGCGTACAGCCTCCGGCAGGAGGCGTTTGGACCCCCTAGATTGGGCAAGAGCCGCTTGAAGGCAGCCCCGGCCCGCCCCAGTTTGGGGGCCAAACGTCGGAAATGCTCCGCGAAGTTCGACCGGCTGTCGAGGACGAGGCCCAGGTACCTCATCGTTGACCCGACGCCGATGTGAACCCCTCCTACCGTTAGCTGGGGTCCCGGTGGTGGCCGGTTCCGAGAGCCATGAAAGCACATGGCCTCGGACTTGTGCAGGGCCACCTCGAGACCCAGTTGCCGGATTCTGTCAACGACTATCGCAACCCCGCGTGTCATCAACTCAGCCGCCGCCTGGTGCGACCCCCCTTGCGCCAGAACCAGCGTGTCGTCAGCGTAGCAGACTACGCTGACGCCGCGAGGGAGGTCGGCGCGCAGCACCCAGTCGTAGCCGATGTTCCACAGGGGCGGCCCCAGAACCGAACCCTGTGGAACACCGCACGACATCTCTCGCCGGTTCCACTCTCCCCGGTGACCGGGGTAGATGACGGCTCTGTCCGTCAGGTAGTCCTCAACCACGCGACGGAGGTAGTTTGGCACCCGGTGATACCGGAGTGCCTCCCTGATGCAACTCCAGGGCAGGGAATTAAAGGCGTTGGCGATGTCAAGGGACACCGCCACGACCACCCCACCCCGGGAAATCGCCTCCCCCGTCGTGAGGGCTCTCACGCGCATGATGGCGTCCACCGTCGAGCGCCCTGTGCGGAAACCAAACTGATTCTCCGCCAGATCCGGCCCAACTCTCACCAAGTGCTTGACGAGGCGGTTTGCAATGACTCTTTCAAAGAGCTTGCCCACCTCGTCAAGCAGCACGATGGGCCGGTATGCGGACGGAGAGTCCGCGGGGCGCCCTGGCTTCTCAATGAGGACCAGTTTCCCCGTCTTCCAGCGACTTGGGAACTGGCCCCTCTCCATGCACGCGCTTAGGAGCCCACGTAGTCGAGGCCCGAGAGCCTCCGAGGCCAGGACCCAGGCTTTCCCAGGTAAGCCATCGGGTCCTGGGGCGGTGTTTCTGGCCTTGAGTCTATTAACCGCCGCTCTCAGGTCTACCTCGGTCACCTCCGGAGTATCGTCGTCGGTGTGGTCCGCATCGGGCACCGCGGGTGGCGGAGCCATGGGCGGGGGAGCATGGTCCCCTCGCAACGGGAACAGAGCGCTCACCACGTCCTCCACTAGCTGGGGCCGGAGACTCTGCGTCAACGGGGGGGCCCAGGTGCGGAGTTTGTTCCGCACCATTTTGTAGGGCCTTCCCCACGGGTCCCCGTCACTATACTAGGCCTGATTTACTACACTAGGTCTAGTAGATGGCTGCCTACTAAACCTTCATCCATCCCAATACTGCATTTTACATGGAGCGGCTGTTCCATATAAAACACTGGTATTCAGCTGAGTCCGTTTTGACTGAAACCCGACCCTAATACTTATTGGAACAAAGTTCCTTATCGCGCGTTGAAAAGGGGGCTAGACGGAAAAAATTAAGATCAAAAGTTGTAACGACACACCAGTGTTACGATTTGGATGGGAGAGATTAAGCAGCTGCTAGTGAGGTCACGATTTGGATGGGAGGGGTTAAGCAGCTGCTAGTGAGGTCACGATTTGGATGGGAGGGGTTAAGCAGCTGCTAGTGAGGTCACGATTTGGATGGGAGGGGTTAAGCAGCTGCTAGTGAGGTCACGATTTGGATGGGTGTGTTAAGCAACTGTTGGCAAGGTTGCGAAAAGGATGGGTGGAGTTAAGCAGCTGTTAGTGAGGTCACGATTTGGATGGGTGTGTTAAGCAACTGTTGGTTAGGTTGCGAAAAGGATGGGTGGAGTTAAGCAGCTGTTAGTGAGGTCACGATTTGGATGGGTGTGTTAAGCAACTGTTGGTTAGGTTGCGAAAAGGATGGGTGGAGTTAAGCAGCGAACTTCGTTCCATCCGGGTGTCCCTTGACACCTCTCAAGGTTTTTTTATTTTATAGTTTTAGGAAAGCTTACAGCTAATAATTTTTTAAGCTTGTGAGTGAACAAAATAAGGCCAATTAAAAGTTTTCACAGATAGAAGGGAGCATACAAAAAATCAACAGAAATATTTGAGGCGGTAGACAAGTCAATATTTGTTTGAAACAACATAAACTTAACCATTTAGCTTAGAGATGAGATATACCTGCCATTCTCCATACCCGGCCTTTAAGGTATGGGTATCACTAAATACCTGGTACAAATACCAGGTATCAAAATACTTCTAAGTATTTGGGTGTGGTAGGATTTCGATAAGTTAACGCATGCGATAAGTATGGTATGCCTCCAATATAATGTAGGTAGGATGTTTCAAGTACCTATACGTAATTATGCATTATGAGATATGAAATCTTTCCTTCCTACTTTACCAGGCTTAGGACTGTCGTCTGACGATGGTTATTAATGAATTCTAGTTATTTCTATATAAATTCATGCAAAATAACATTAATTATATTTAAACTGACTAACTAGCCGGCGTAGTTAAAAAAATTCAAATCAATTTATTTACAATCGTAATTTTAATTTGCAATATTTTTTTTTTAGTTTTGTCAGGTTTTTGTTTTTTTTTTTTTTGTTGGACAAAAAATGTAATTATGCTATTATGTTCCTTCTGCACGTAAAAATAAGTACCCATTTTGTCTAACTAAATTAAATCAACCGAATGTTCATAAAGCACGAATGACGTTTCGGGTCCCTTCGTAAGCTGTCGGGTAGCTTCGGGTTGCTTCGGCGTACCGAACTACCGATAAAACTGGGCGCTACCTTGTGGTAGCGGTTCGTATCGTACTATGCGTCTGACGTCATACCTTCAAGGTATTTACCCAGTATTTCGGTCCGTACCCGGTCTATGTACTGGGAAGCACATACTTGGTATATATACCTCTACCAGTATATACGTCTCATCTCTAATTTAGCTTATGTTATCAAAAAAGAGATTGCAAAGAGTCCGTTAGCAATTCTAAATATAGTTGGGAAATAGCTAGGCAGATGATGATGACCTGGGCCCCAAGTCTGCTATTACAACAGTGTCAGAATGGTCTATCATTGATTTCATAATGGTTGATTTTTACAAGTTTGGTAATCTACTAATATAAAAGCGTCACTATGATTTTCCAATGGTCAACCACTGACACTACATTGAAAGAAATGGTATAGAATGGTAATCTCGTACATAATGACAAATGAGTAACAGATGTATGCGGTAATACGCTAAAATTTCGTTTGATCAGTGAACTATCATTAGAACGTCGTTGTGCAGTCATTTCTTTCAAAAAGTATTACGAGACCATTGACAGACTATTAAGAATTTAGCAGATTACGAACTTTTAGCAAAATGACAGTGGGATCGTGTTGGAATTACAAATTTATAAAAATAGCAGACTCGGGGCCCTGGTGTCGACCATAGGCAGAATCACATGCTCTTTCAGAAGATCTTTCCTTCTTCAATCAAGTTGTTCCTTTCAGTACCTACTACCGCACCTTCGCATCCAGTCTACCCGTTCGTCTCTCCGAGATGCAAGGACGCTACATACCGCCATTCAGAGCTCTACTAGACACACTCGCGACCAACGGAGACATGACTCTACTAGATATAGTCATCACATTAGCTGCAGGTAAAAACAAACAAAACACAAACAACAACAACACACAACAACAACACACAACAACAACAACAACATTCATCAACATCATTTACAAGCTGACCCGCGCAACTTCGTCTGCGTCACATACGAGATAGAAAAATGAGACCTGCGGGCCTACCATGACGTCTTAAAACGTGAGTCTTCCGAGCGAGAAAAAGGGATGGAGCTATACAGTGTGTCCGGACATGGACTAGCGATATTTTAAATACTTAAATATAAACTATTTTAAAGTACAATTACACTCTAGGCTTGGGTCCAATACACTTCCCCGCTATGTGGCAGCCATTTTGTTTTATTTGTTGAAATTTGCTCTATGCGAGTACAAAAAAAATCATATATCTCAAAGTTTTAGTCATACTGAGATAAAAATAAGCTTATTCGAAAGACAATAATATTGTCTACCATCTGCATTACAAAGCTATGTGTTCACAATTCCATAACTTTTGAAAAAAAATGTGAAAGTCGAAAAAAAACAAGAAAAATTATGCAATTCAACCAATAAATTGTTAATTACTACAAAAACATACCCGACAATTTTTTTATTTTTTTTACTAGATCGACAGATTTTGAGCTTAGCTACAATACAACATAAAATTCACAGCTGTAAATCTGATACTTTAAGAGTTATTGTTGTTTGAACATAGCGTATGCGCAAGCACAAAAAGTCATTGTTAACCGCCTGAGTGACATTTATGGCATTCAGTGCATCCCATCCGGGAACAGGCCAGAATTCAGTAAATGTGTGGGCTGGCATAATCAACGATAGACTGATAGGGCCATTTGAATTGCCACCTGCATTAAACGGCGCTAGATTTTCAGAATTCTTAGAGACACAGTTTGCAGACAGCCTCATGGACCTACCTCTATCATACCGTCGGCGTATGTGGTTCCAGCTTGATGGTGCACCCGCGCATTTTTCTCGAGCAGTGGGAGAATATTTAAATAATAATCTATCGCCGTGGATCGGTCGCGGTGGTGTAGTAGCGTGGCCGCCTCGCTCACCCGATTTGACACCCTTACATTATTTTTTGTGGGGTCATATGAAACAAAAAGTATACGCTTACAGTTCCAAACACCAGGGAAGAACTCGTCGCAAAAATTATGGCAGCCGCCGAAGAAATCAGATCCGATTTGGATTTAATTAGGCGCTCATCAACCCAGGTGGCACAGAGAGCCGTAGTGTGTCAACAAGCTGGAGGTAGCCACTTTGATCTACTGCTTTAGATATTTTAACCATAGTTTAATATTGAAAAAAACTTTAAATAAAATTCAATATGAATGTTATGTGTTTTTAATGATTTCCTATTTAGGGTTCCGACAAAGGACTTTTGTGCTTGCGCATACGCTATGTTCAAACAACAATAACTCTTAAAGTATCAGACATACAGCTGTAAATTTTATGTTGTATTGTAGCTTAGCTCAAAATCTGTCGATCTAGTAAAAAAAATAAAAAAATTGTCGGGTATGTTTTTGTAGTAATTAACAATTATTGGTTGAATTGCATAATTTTTCTTGTCTTTTTTCGACTTTCACATTTTTTTTCAAAAGTTATGGAATTGTGAACACATAGCTTTGTAATGCAGATGGTACACAATATTATTGCCTTTCGAATAAGCCTATTTTTATCTCAGTATGACTAAAACTTTGCGATATATGATTTTTTTTGTACTCGCATAGAGCAAATTTCAACAAATAAAACAAAATGGCTGCCACATAGCGGGGAAGTGTATTGGACCCAAGCCTAGAGTGTAATTGTACTTTAAAATAGTTTATATTTAAGTATTTAGAATATCGCTAGTCCATGTCCGGACACACTGTATAGGGTGTATAACTCTATCCCTCTTTCTCGCTCGGAAGACTCACGTTTTAACACCTCATGGTACGCCCGCTGGTTTGGCAACATTTTTCATTGATACTCCGCACCAGTTGATCGTTGCATGAAGTTATATAGCCTACAGCCTTGCTCGATAAGTGGGCTATCCAAATTTTTTGAAAATTCTTTAATTGTTCTTGAGTTTAGCGTGCTAACCGAAAAATCAGAAGGGCCGGAGAACCCAACCTTTCCAATGGAGGTTTGTGAGACTTTTCACACTGTTCCGTGTACAAGGCCGATGTGTCGGCTTTTTGGGAAGGCCTATGACCAGCTGTGGACGTCTTTCAGTTAAAATGATGCTGGACGTTTTATTTTACTTAAACTTTATGTACAATAGTGGTACATGGGCGGACTTAATGCAACAAGGCATTCTCTACCAGTCAACCTCTGGGTTAAGAACTGTGGTAGGTGTACAACAAAATAAAACGGAAAATATATTTTTTGGGAAAGAAAGTCGCTTTCTCTGTCCCTATATCCCTATGTATGCTTAAATCTTTAAAACTACGCAACGGATTTTGATGCGGTTTTTAATAGATAGAGTGATTGAAGAGGAATGTTTATATGTATAATACATGCATATTATAGTAGAGGAAACATTAGTATCTACATTGCACCCGTGCGAAGCCGGGGCGGGTCCCTAGTAATATAATACTAATATAATACATACATGCTGAAGTAATAAACTATAAATATGATGTTTTATGTGTTTGTTTTTTTGTTTAATCAACAAATTTGAAAATGAAAATAATATATCTAGTTTTAATTTCCGCGAATATTAGTGGGTTGCAGGTATGCACCTCCCTCCCGCCCGCTATATTATGCACATGCAAGATTACAAGGCAAATGCAAGGATTTTATGCACATGCAGGAAGGCAAAGCAATATCCAACACCATTACCGACACGTGTTTCGCCTCTCCACACGTGCATACCTGCAACCCACTAATATTCGCGGAAATTAAAACTAGATTTATTATTTTCATTTTCAAATTTAAAATGGATTTCCGTAAAGTAACGCCTGACTCACTCAATTTTAATCAACAAATATTAATATAAAAAACAGGAGATGACAGCAAAGGATGGTGGGAGCACGCGATTGACGCTTGCATGACCGCTCTAGCCGCCAAAGAAGACATCAACGTACTGGACAAAGCGTATAGAAGAGCAAAAACTGGGATTAATTTAAGCGTTTGTAATAGAATCTTCTTGCCCTTACTGAGGTTAGTATATCTTTAACTAGCAGCGCCCCACGGTTTCATCCGCATAAGTTTCGGTCCCGTGGGTATATCGGGGTGTCAGCAAAGAAGACGGCGCCCCATAGGGTCAGTGCCTGCTAGGGTTGCGGAATTTGTTCGAAAGATTCACCGCGGCCCTGGAACGCAAAGGGCACAAGAAAGAACACGGGTGGATTTTAGTCAGTAAGAGTCTGACACTCTTCCGCTCCGCCCAGAGCGGGAGAAGTCATTGATGTTTGTGTTTGATTTGATTTGATCTGACACTTTCGAACAAATCCCTGGACCCTAGCTGGCACTAACCCTATGGGGCCCCGTTTTCTTTGCTGACAGCTCTGTGAGACGCGCGTGGAACACAACACGCCGTCGCCCCGGGCCTAGTTGCTATCGGACTGCGAGCCACCCATAGCTCGCCATCCGCAGGCCCACAGCTACGGTGGTCGGGAATCGCCCTGCGTTTCCCGACGCCCGGGACGTCTTCTTCTGTTGCGGCGGCTGGGGCGTGAGGTTTCCCTCTCTCGCACTCGTTCCGCCTCCTCCTTCGCTAGCATTACTGCTTCGCAGAAGGAGGCGACCGCTTCCCATGTCCCCTCGCTCCGGACCATGGATTACACTAGGGCCGGACGCGAGATCGCTTAGGTTCTAGGTACTCTTAGACACAAGTGCAGAAAGTTTTGAGTTCATAAGGGTCAGAACGAAATTTACGCGAACGAAGTGTATGAAATATCATTGTAGACGACTTTGTTTTTCCCTTACAGGCATTCTTCTCGCAAATTCTGCGAGCGATACATATCTACAATAGTGACGGATTTGTTCAACATTCTCCGCGTGGGTTTCAAAGAGCCTGCCAACAATGAGACGTACCGAAAGCGAATCGTTTCTTACGCCATCGCTTTCAATATACTGAAAGTTGCCTTTGAGAAAGTATGTATTCTTATTCTTTGTTGCACACAAAAATATACAAATACAGAATGTTCCAGCAGTGCGTGGTCATATTTAAGACTAGCTGCTGCCCGCGACTTCGTCCCCGTGGAATCCCCGATTTTAAAACATTCTTTATCGCTGCTCCACTCCTATTGGCTTAAACGTGATGATATATAGCCTAAAGCCTTCCTCGATAAATGGTCTATTCAACCCAAAAAGATTTTTTCAATTCGAACCAGTAGTTCCTGAGATTAGCGCGTTCAAACAAACAAACTCTTCAGCTTTATAATATTAGTATAGATAAGTGTTCTCATACGCCTACCCTTTTCCCAACTATATTGGGGTCGTCTTCCAGTCAAACCAGATTCAGCTGAATACCATTTTTTAACGTAGAGCGGCTGCCTACCAGACCTCCGCAACCCATTAACTGGGCAACACGGTACTTCTTGGCATGACTGGAGTCAGAATTACTGGCTTCTGACGATCCGTAACGACTGCCAAATATCTTCAAATGGCAGCCGGAACCAACGGCTTAACGTGCTTTCCGAGGCACGGAGGAAACTCGGTATGTTAAGATGGTCATCCACAGACCAACCTTGGCAAGGGTTGCTTAACCTTGAAGATCGACCCGTGCGGCTGTTATTCTTTAGCCACGAGCTCCTCCATTTAAGAGATGTTCTTTGGCTGCTATACAGCAAAGGCGCACCATCAAAATCAAATATTAACTTTTTTCAAAAAACCCGGCCCCAAGATACGATTCAGATGTCTTAAAAAAATCACTTCATACAGTCTGATGCAGTTATACAGTCTGATGCAATTGGTGGCCTCAAATCTGTGATTGAACTAAAGTAGACGATTCAAATTTAAATAATAACACCGCTTGTCATATTTTATTGCATGTATACTAATTTCAGATGACAACAGAAGGCTTAGAAAACGGCGTTATAAATGAGAAGGCTGGCTCACAAAAGCCGTGGTACTTTCTAGAGCAGACGTGCAAGTACTGCGTCACTATAAGTGCCAATGTCAAGTGTCCCAGCGATGCGAGCGATGAGCTGAAGAGCAATTGTCTGTAAGTGTTTTACCTTTCCTTTACAGTGGCACTTTCTAGAGCGGATGTGCAAGTACTGCGTCACTATAAGTGCCAATGAAAACTGTCCCAGCGATGCGAGCGATGAGCTGAAGAGCAATTGTTTGTAAGTGTTTAAGCTTTACAGTGGTACTTTCTAGCACAAACGTGCAAATACTGCGTCACTATAAATTCTAAGGTCAAGTGTCCCAGCGATGCGAGTGACGAGCTGAAGAGCACTTGTCTGTGTGTTAACTTTACAGTGGTACTTTCTAGTGCAGACGTGCAATTACTGCGTCACTATAAGTGACAACTTCAAGTGTCCCAGCGATGCGAGCGACAAGCTGAAGAGCAATATTGTCAGTAAGTGTTTTAGCTTTACTTTACAGTGGTACTTTCTAGTATAAACATGCAAATACTGCGTCACTGTAAGTGACAACGTTAAGTGTCGCAGCGATTTGAACGACGAGCTGAAGAACACTTTATCTGTAAGTGTGTTAGCTTTACAGTTGTACTTTCTAGTGCAGACGTGCAATGACTGCGTCACTATAAGTGACAACTTCAAGTGTGCCAGCGATGTGAACGACGAGCTGACGAGCACTTGTCTGTAAGTGTGTTAGCTTTACTTTACAGTGGTACTTTTGAGAGCAGACGTGCGAGTACTGCGTCACTATACATGCCAATGTCAAGTGTCCCAGCGATGCGAGCGATGAGTTGAAGAGCACTTGTCTGTAAGAGTTTTAGCTATACTTTACAGTGGTACTTTCTAGAGCAGATGTGCAAGTACTGCGTCACTATACATGCCAATGTCAAGTGTCCCAGCGATGCGAGCGATGAGTTGAAGAGCACTTGTCTGTAAGAGTTTTAGCTATACTTTACAGTGGTACTTTCTAGAGCAGATGTGCAAGTACTGCGTCACTATACATGCCAATGTCAAGTGTCCCAGCGATGCGAGCGATGAGTTGAAGAGCACTTGTCTGTAAGTGTTTTAGCTATACTTTACAGTGGTACTTTCTAGTGCAGACGTGCAATTACTGCGTCACTATAAGTGTCAACGTCAAGTGTCCCAGCGATGCCAGCGACGAGCTGAAGAGCACTTGTCTGTAAGTGTTCTAGCTTTACTTTACAGTGGTACTTTCTAGCACGACGTTAGAATATATAGTGACGCAGTTTTTGCACGTTAAATACTGCGTCACTATAAATTCTAATGTCAAGTGTCCCAGCGATGCGAGCGACGAGCTGAAGAGCACTTGTCTGTGTGTTAACTTTACAGTGGTACCTACTTTTTAGTGCAGATGTGCAATTACTGCGTCACTATAAGTGTCAACTTCTAGTGTCCCAGGGATGCGAGCGATGAGCTGAAGAGCACTTGTCTGTGAGTGTGTTAGTGTTACTTTACATTGGTACTTTGTAAAGCAGACGTGCCAATACCGCGTCACTGTAAGTGTCAACGTTAATTGTCCCAGCGATGCCAGCGACGAGCTGAAGAGTACTTGTTTGTAAGTGTGTTAGCTTTACTTTACAGTGGTACTTTCTAGTGCAGACGTGCAAGTACTATGTCACTATAATTTCCACATTTCGGCAATGAATCAATCGGCAAACTATTCCAAACATCCCTATCTGTGGATGGGAAATCATCAAATGACTCCTCCCGCTCTGGTCGGAATGGGACGGAACACACAACTCACATTCGTGTTCCTCGTATTGCCCTTTGCGTCCAAGGTAACTCTGTCGAACAATCCTGCAGCCCTGGCAACAGTCCCGTGCCCCCTTAACTACAAATACCTCTTTTTGATGATTCCATAGAAAAAGGTTGCACTTACATAAATGTTCATAATGTAAGTACTATCAACTTTTAAAAATAACATTTATTAAAGTTCAAAGTTGATCCACACTTACATATGCACGGACCGGAGTCGGACCTGTGCACACTGATGAGCTCTTAACAGACCACGGCCCGCATATGTGTGGATTTACCTTTAATTTTACATTCATAAAAATATCCTTTACAGTTGGTTACAGTCGTCGTCATATAACTGCCTCAGTACCGCCATCTGCCGGCGCAAACTGAGCAAGAACCTCTCGGCTCGCATATTCAATGTCCACGCGTGGACTGCTATAGTGGACAAGGAGGCTGTGTACCCGTTCGAGTTGCGGGCACATGCTAAATACCGGGTATGTATATTAAATTTAGTGTATTTATAGACGTATGCGGTACAGAGAGTAAAGTCTCGCAAACCTATACCCCATTCACGATAAGATTAGACATTGAAATACATCCTTTTTACAGTCCTTTCATCCGATTTTGACTTTTATTGCGTTGGCGGCATGACAGATGGTAGCTACAGTAAACAGTTGGTTATTATAATCAGGTTTTTGCTTTTAATGCCATCCTTATGCCTACGGAATAGAAGTAAAAATTGGTTGAACGGACTGTAAACAACTTTGTTCCAATGTCTAATCTTATTGTGAATGGAGTATAGTACTCACAAAGTTTTATTTTTCACTTTTTAGTGTTTCACTCCCAGCTAAACATACCCATCACAGCGTACGTGGTATAAATTGGTGTAAACAATAAACAAACATGCGATTTCAGCTATCCCGACAGATTTGCTATCATTTATTGAAATTAACAAAAATGGTCATAAAATAAAAAGTACTCGACGAAACTGAACTAAATTCTTATGGGACCAAATGGCAACTATTCTTCATCGAATAAAAAAACAACCACGTAAATCGGATCAGAAATATCGGCGTAATTGCTGTACATACATAGAAAAACAAAACATGTGAACCACTAAAAAGTGAAAAAAAAAACTTTTTCCAAAAAATACAACTGACATTTAAACAAAAAAAAAAACAAAAAGTACAAAATAACTTTAATTTCGAAAGTCGGTGTGTTCAAAAAACAAAAAAAGCAACCAAGAACACAGAGTTCCGAAATTCTTTTTTTTTCGTCTTTTTTTTTTGTTACTCAGGAAACATACCTATTATATTCTCGTCTCCTACAGGGCAGCAAACCAGCCAAACGCTCCGTAGATGCCGTAGCCACATCATCTTCCTTCACCGGTACAGTTCGAAGCAGACTGTTCCTCACAACGTTGTCTGAAAACCCGCTGCAGTTCGATATGATACCAGAAGATGAAGATGATGAGGTGAGTACCGTTTGCCTATCATTGTTGAAAGAAAGAAAGAAGAAAGAAAATATATTTATTTAAGTAGTTATATTTTCGAGCCGTTTGGGGTTGAAACTCTCGGGTCATGGGGTCCAAGTGCTCATAACTTATATAAAGATTTGTCAAAACGTTTAGTTGACACTTCGCGTGACCCAAGGGCTGGCTTTTACCTTGGACAAAAGATAAGCATTGCCATACAGCGTGGTAATGCTGCCGGCCTTTTGGGTACATTACCAGTGGCCAGCGATGCGGAGGAATTTTTCGACGCCATCTTTTAACTATTTTTAGTTTTAGTTAGTAGTAGTGATTATTCTTAATAATTAATAAGGCCCTATACAAACGGATAAACAAATTAGGACACGCATTAAAATAGAAGGATGAACTGTGCGAGGCCAAAAAGGTCCCTATCTCATCATATTCTGCGGTATTTAAAAAAAAATTAGTAAATACCAAAGCGCTGGTGTTCTGATAGGGCCTGAGATGCCACGGATACACTCACGGAACACATACCTACCAACATGAAATAAATAAATACAAATAAAATGAATGGATATAAAATAACACTCTTAACACTGTCCCAAGTATTTTATTACGTTTCAGTCACTGACCCCAAATCAATCTACCTATTCCAGCCACTGGGCATAACATACATAAAATCTTTGATTGCATAATTGAAAAAAAATGTACTGAAATACATTTCTTTTTTTCGCAAAGTCAGCCTTGATTACAGGGTAAAAATGCTTCATAATGATGAATAAAATTATCCTACTAATATTATAAACGCAAAAGTTTGGATGGTTGTTTGTTACTCTTGCAAGCAAAAACTACTAAACGGATTTGGATGAAATTTGGCACACAGATGGTTTATAACCAGGATAAATTTTACCCTGATATTCCCACGGGATAGAAACATATGCGGGTTAAACCGCGGGGCGCTACTAGTCATAAATAAAATTAGTAAACCTACCCCTTTTCAGGTTTTGCGATTAATCTATTACACCGAATCTATAAGTATACGCTAATTTCAGGAAGAAGAGGACGACTCAATCCTAGAGTTTGAAGACAGCGCGCTCAACACTCACGGCTGCTTGTCTACGCTCACGACTCTCTTCGAGCACGCGAGCAAAGTCGAGCATACTGAGTGGAGAGACACTACCGTAGCCGGGTTGACTACAAACATTAATATAAATGCTAAATGGCTAGTGGCACAGGTAAGAACTAGACTCGACCATACAGTTTGAAGACAACGCGCACAACCTCATGGCTGTTTGCCTATGCTCACGTCTCTGCTCGAGCACACGAGCACTGAGGAGCATACTGAATGGAGAGATACTACCGTAGCCGGGTTAGCTACAAACATTAGTATAAACGCCGTGAGATTGTAAAATATCGCGTGATATTATAAACTATTATTTCTTAATAAGACACATTACATATTGGAAAATATTCATTTTGCTTGGGATTTATTGTATACAAAACGATTTTTTCGGAGTCTGCAATTTTCTAGTCACACATATATCAATCTTTTAATATATTTCAGGCTGTATGTAACGCGGTAGAAGACCTCAAACCGCACAGCAGCGCCCTCTGTCCAGCACTGCTGCAACTAATAGCTGAAACACCTTCTACTTTAAACGGGAAGCCGGTACTGAACAACCTGCATATTGATATTGTAAGTATATACGTCTCAGAATGGCAAATACGTATATATATGATACATATATAAACCTAGCAGCACCCCGCGGTTTCACCCGCGTAGTTTCCATTCCCGTGTGAGTACGCTGATGAAATGTAGCTTTTCATTGATAAAAAAATGGTCAAAATCGGTCCAATAGTTTCGGAGGTTATTAGGTATAAACCAACAAACAAACCGGCACGTTTCATAAGAAAAAAGAAACATCCTTTCAGTGCCACCTACCAAAACTAAACCGTCAAATGACCCACTCAAACGCACCCAAAAATTTCACCAAAAACAGTCCGAAACTTTAAGAAAAGTTATGGATGGGATGATCGTCAAATGACTTCTCCCGCTCTGGGCGGAGCGGAAGGGAGTGTCAGACTCTTACTGACTAAAACCCACCCGTGATCCTTCTTGTACCCGCCGCGTTCCAGCGCCGCGGTGACTAGAAAATTTGCCCACTTTCATCAAAATGTTTCACACGTAAACAAAAAAGATTTTTTCGAATTTAATACTTCCATAATTTTTCTTTTCAGATATCAACAATAATAAAATGGAAATTAACAGACTTACTTTACGATCCAAACATGAATACTACCGTGGAATATTTAATAAATACTTGTATAGCATTCAAACATCAGTACGGTGTGCATAAACGACTGTTAAATACTTTGAATGGTTTGTTACAATTGTATGGGAATATGGTCACCGTCAAATGGAGTGTTTTTGAAGATTATTGTGTTGGTAAGTTTTGTTTGTTTAATTTATATAGAACTTCCAAAAAACCTTACTTGGTGATCTTAAGAGTTATCTACATCATAAAAGGAAGACTTTTGAAAGAATGAAAGAAAAGAAAGAATAATATTTGCATAATAATATAATTAAAAAAAAAAACAAACAAATAATTAATATATTTTCTTTTGCAAAATTTCATGTTCCCAGTGTGCTGTGCGTTGATAGGTCCGTCAGTGAGTCACCTTTTTATAGACCTACTAGCAGTGTCCCGTGGTTTCATCCGCGTAATTCCCGTTCCCGTGGGAATACGGGGATAAAATATAGCCTGTTTCTCGCTGATAAATGTAACTCTCCATAGGTGACAGAATTTTTCAAATCGGTTCAGTAGTTTCGGAGCCTATTCAATGCAAAAAATCACATCTTTCCTCTTTATAATATTAGTACTGATGAAAAGATTAGCTTAAGTTACGCTTTCCGAGATCAGTGCATGGATGGGTGACCATCTTAATATACTGAATTTCCTCCGTGCATCGAAAAGCACTTTAAACCATTGGTACCGGCTATCATTACACTGCCCAAAAAAATACATATGTTTGTGAGTTTCTTTATTCTGCCATACCTTCTAAACGGCTTAACCGATATCAACATACGTGGTATCGTTAGAAGTGTTGAGTTATCCCGGGTAACATAGGCTAAAGATTTTAAAAAATAAAAAGGGGGAGCCATGAGCCATAAATATTTTGTTTTCATGAAAATTAAACTAGGTACATACATATGCTGTCATCGTCTAAAGCTTGCAAAAAAGAGAACTAAAAATTAGCAGCATGGCAGGCGTGTTTTTTATTTTTTTAACCGACTTCTAAAAAAGGAGGAGGTTCTCAATTCGGATGTTTGTATGTTTTTTTTTTTTTATTGTTCGCGCATAACTCCGTCGCTTGTCAACCGATTTGAAAAATTCTTTTTTTGTTGGAAAGGGCATACTTCCCAAATGGTCCCATGAAAATTTTATCGAAATCAACCAAGCGGTTTTCGAAAAATCAAAAAAAATAAATATGTACATTTTCTACATTGATGACCTCTTAGTTTACTCTGCGAAGGAGCAGTACGTTTTTTTTACACCAATGTGATTGGTTCGTTTAGGTGGGGGAGGGGAGGGGGTGTAGGTACCACTAAAAAGTGAAAAATAAAAAAAACTTTTTACAAAAAATAAAACCGACTTCTAAACAACAAAAACCAAAAAGTATAAAATAACTTTAATTTCGGAAGTCGGTGTGTTCAACAACAATAAAGCAACCAAAAACACCGAGTTCCGAAATTAAAGTTATTTTATACTTTTTGGTTTTTGTTGTTTAGAAGTCGGTTTTATTTTTTGTAAAAAGTTTTTTTATTTAATTATTTGTTTTCTATTTTAAATATCTTTGACAGATGTTATAGACAGAACTTCAGATGCTAGCTACTCTTCGCTAGAATTCGATCGAAACGACTTCAGATTTTGTTTTTTCATATTACAGATCTACCAAAAGACTTACACCCTCTCCTACCAATATTCGAACGCCTACTTAAAAACGGCGTCGCTCTGTCACAACTTCTGGCAGCCATATTTGCCAATCAAGATGCCAAGCACTGGACTGGCAACTCGAAACTGGCAGAAGTATGCGGTCTGGCATTCTCACTGGCAGATTCTGGCACTAAACAAGGGTTTTTGACAAAGTTCTGGCATGTTTTAAGTGCTGTAAGGAGTTTTAATGTCAACAGTTATGTGAAGATGCTTTTTTATGCTCAGAAAAGTTGCGTGCAGTGCTGTGATTTTAATCAATTGAAGTAAGTCATTTTTATTATTTTTCTACATATTTATCAGGAAATACGAAATAAGTATATCATTTTACAATCAATAATAAGTTTTCCAGAATCTAAGAAAATATCAAATTTAGCAAAAACGAATAGATGGCAAAGTTCAACATTGTGACAATTATTTTAAGAATTTTTCCTACAGATAGGTTCTCAAAAATCAATTTTTACTAGATAACGCTAAAGTAGATAATTGAGTAGGTAAATGGTGTTGGTAAACAAATCTATCTCAAATTGGAAATGAAACTATAATTAAATTAATTTACGCCGTTAGTACCTCTCGGAGATTGCTCTCTGCATTGTAAGCTATGCTGGACACTGATCATCATTTACTGAGACCGCTCCTTTTGCGACAGTGAAAACCGTTATTTTTTACAGAATCATTGTTTTGTTCACAAATCTATTATTTTAGTGTTTATTTTTTGTTTGGAAAGTCATCAAATGAGTTCCCTCGCTCTGGGCGGAGCGGAAGGGAGTATCAGACTCTTACTAACTAAAACCCATCCGTGTTCCTCCTAGTGCCCGCCGCGTTCCAGGGCCGCGGTCACTCTTTCGACAAACATAAGTGGCTCGCTAGGTCCTCGTTTTGGAAATTAATATTACCTTCTAATAATATTAATATTACTTGCAGAATAATAACAGATCTAGCTCCAAAAGTAGAAAAATCAAAATGCCTCTCAATAATCGCGACTTATTTAGAAAACTCGACCGAATACGACGATTATTTCACAGACTTGTTTCAAATAATATCGTTGAGCGAGCTGTTTGATAGTAAGGAACGCGTTGAAGCTATGAAAATAGCCCGGAGTTGCCTGAAATTGATGGACGGGGAGACGAAGAGTGACGTCTTGAAGGGGGTCGAACAAAATTGTAGAAGTTCGGAGGTGCAAGTCAGAAAGGAAGCATTTAGTGTGTTTTTGGCAGCGTTCCAAGGTATATGGTTTTTTTTTTTTTGTTATTCAACGTGTAACAGGATAACCGCAATGCCTCTTAAAGGTTCATTGTACTCATCATTATGACCAATTTTTACTATGGGAGCAACACTGTGCCCTTAGGAATTGTAAGTTGCGGGTTCAATCCCAGCCAGGCGCATTACTTTGTGTAATTAATCATCACCACTGCTCTCAAAACGGTGAAGGAAAACATCGTGAGGAAACCGGCATGTCCTAGAACCGAAAATTCGAAGACATGTGACATTCACCAACCCGCACTGGGCCCGCGTGCTGGATTACGGCCCATTCCCTCTCCTAGAGAGGAGGCCTGTGTCCCAGCAGTGCTTATGCTTAAGTAACACTGAAATCGCAAAAAAACAATTGACTCCTCCATAAAATGAATACAATGACCCCTTAATAGGTATGGCGATTACTCTATTATAGATTCGCCAGGGGCTTTGCCCGCGCTTGTATTGAAAATGATAACGTCAATAATGTTTAAAAGCTTTGCCTTTCATTGTGACATTTGACATTATCTGTATGACAGCGATATAGAGAAATTTATGAACAATTTTTCTCTGAAATCGCTGTTCATTTTGTCAAGTTATGCGCATATAGGGAACGTGCAGAAACTATAGGTGGAAGCACAGACGCGTCAATGTCAAGTATATTCTACTTATAAGTTTCAAATTTTCAACGCTAGATGTCACAGTCTACTTCGTGCAAGTTCCCCTAAACAGAGGGTGCAGGAAGTGTAGGTGGCAGCACAGGTCAAATATTTACAACGTAAATGTTTCAGACTTGCAACACTAGATGGCATAGTCTACGCCGTGCACGTTCCCTATTCTCAACCTAGTTTACTAAAAAAGTCGGTGTTTTTGGTTGCTTTTTTGTTGTTGAACACACCGACTTCCGAAATTAAAGTTATTTTATACTTTTTGGTCTTTTTGTTTAGAAGTCGTTTTTATTTTTTGTAAAAAGTTTTTTTTTATTTTTCACTTTTTAGTGGTACCTACACCCCCTCCCCTCCCCCACCTAAACGAACCAATCACATTGGTGTAAAAAAAAACGTACTGCTCCTTTGCAGAGTAAACTAAGAGGTCGTCAATGTAGACAATGTAGATTTTTTTTTTAGATTTTTGTTGATTTTTCGAAAACCGCTTGGTTGATTTCGATAAAATTTTCATGGGACCATTTGGGAAGTATACCCTTTCCAACAAAAAAAGAATTTTTCAAATCTGTTGACAAGCGACGGAGTTATGCGCGAACAAACAATAAAAAAAAAAACATACAAACATCCGAATTGAGAACCTCCTCCTTTTTTAGAAGTCGGTTAAAAATAATTTACGGTTTTCATTACAGGACTATTCAAACGCGAGATCCATAATCCTTTCAAACGCAAGGCGTTAGACAGCAGTCCTATTTTAGACACTATTGATACACAAAGTGAATACGAAAAGCTTGTTTTAAAGAAAATATTCGAGGGTATGTTTGACCACGATGAGGTGGTCTCCAAAATGATGTGCGAAGGAGTTAAGGAGTGTGTTTCTAAAGATATCAACATGAGGTAAGTCATAATGTAATATAGCCTTAATGGGGAGAGAATCTAGCACTAGAGTCAATCTTCTAAAAATATTGTTACGAGCTTCGGGTTCGTTACAATAAAATCAGCCGATTAAATAACCAAAAATGACACTTTAATTGCACAACACTAATTACGCTATAAACTCACTAATTACAAAACACAATCGCACTATTAATCACTTGAGTTCGCAGTCGAAGATCGCTCTCGATGTTATCACTTGTATCGCAAATCCAATACTGACTCGATCGGAGTATGTGCCTTATATGGGACGCCGGGTAATTCCAGAACCTTCCATCGTAGAAAGTGCCAGAAAGTTCGCGTACATATCGGTCGCGACTGACTAGGGTTCGAGAATTCTAGAATGTTCTTTCATAGAAAAGTCTCGAAGGTTCCTGGTTCTACTAGTTCTGCTACTCGATACTAGATGGCGCTAGTGGTACCGAATGCCGCTATCATCCTTACTTAATTGTGGCGCGCAACAGTATCAACATCAGGCAAGCCATAATGTAATATAGCTTTAATGGGAGAGAAGCTAACACAAGAGTCGATCTTTAAAGATCTAATCATCAAAATGTTTTAATGATTGGATTATTCGCTAGCGTAAGTGTACCGTTTCTGAAGGAGCATACTTTGAAGGTGATAAAGATGAATAACTAACATTTTGTGTATTATTGATCTTGTACTTCGGTGAGTGTGCCCATGAACTTCACGACCTCATCCCACCGGCCCCCTTCTACCATAGAACATTTAGACACACTGTAGGTTACCACCCCTATCTTGTTGCTATTCCATCAATTCGCACCAAGCGTTTCTAATCGTCTTTTATAATGCGCACAGCAAAGGAGTGGAACTCTCTGCCTGCGTCTGTGTTTCCGAACGCATTCAACCCTAATCTCTTCAAAGTTACAGTGAACAGGCTTCTTCTGGGTAAGCTCATTCCATCGTAGACTTTGTCTCTGTCACCTGTGACCTAGACTAGAGTCAAGAGTAAATCCATTTCACAAAAAAAAAATGACAGAGTAGAATGTCGTTTTGTTGCAATTAAATACTTTTTCTTTCTTTCTATATCTATAAATGTATACACATAAATAAAATGAAATAACCGCTTTTTACTACATGCATATATACGGCACATACACCAAAATAACATTGTTTACAATTTTTGTCTGTCTGTTTGTCTGTTTTTTCCGGCTAATCTATGAAATGGCTGGTCCGATTTTGACAGGACTTTTATTGGCAGGTAGCTTATGTAATAAGGAGTAACTTAGGCTACTTTTATTTTAGAAAAATAAAGTACATAATGTTGCAATGTCCGCGTACTGTCCAGTACCGCGCGCAGCTCACGCGCATGCCACCACACTGCCGTCACGTCGGGCGCCTCCCACCACTTCTCCCACCAACGAATCAATATCACAAAGAATCGGGGGATTAGTAACTATTCCACGCGGACCAAGTCGCGGGCAGCAACTAGTGTAATAAAATTGTGATACGATATTTACAGATTCGCCGAATTATTCTATATAATAGTCTACCAATGCAGTTTGGCCACAAACAATAACTATGAGTTATCCAATTGTGGTTCGAAGTTACTGGAACTGCTGTTCAGTGATTTGAGGAGCCAGGACGCGTTTAAAGTTATTCTGTTGAGAGATGAAGGTTTGCCTCAGAGGTTAGTTAAGTTCCACAAATCTACCCGTAATTATTAATATCTATACTAATATTATAAAGCTGAAGAGTTTGTTTGTTTGTTTGTTTGTTTGAACGCGCTAATCTCAGGAACTACTGGTTCGAATTGAAAAAATCTTTTTGGGTTGAATAGACCATTTATCGAGGAAGGCTTTAGGCTATATAACATCACGCTTAAGCCAATAGGAGCGGAGCAGCGATAAAGAATGTTTTAAAATCGAGGATTCTACGGAGACGAAGTCGCGGGCAGCAGCTAGTTATAAATAAGACTGTAATGGCGGCTTTGCTCGCTCTTAACTGTTCTTTGACGACACGGTTGGCGCAGTGGTTGAGCGATTGGCTGCTGCGCTACGTGTCGTGGGTTCGTTTCCCGCACGGAATAAATATTTGTATGACCTACAGATAGTTGTTCCGGGTCTGGGTGTCTTGTGTGTGTGAGTTTGTATGTTTGTGAACGCTCCCACGATACAGGAGAAATTCTTAGATTGGGGCAATGGTTTACTTATTTAAAAAAAAAACCTTAAAAAAACATCTTTAACAACAATTTTAGTGCCCAGAACTTAGCATATGGATTGAATAATAATCTGTTCGTGTGCTCACAACTCGTTCTTATATGTAGCGACGACTTGAATGTGCGCTTTGCACACAAACAAATATTATTATACCCATATGTTGAGTCTGGGCAACGAAAGTGTTATAAAAGATTTAAAAAAAAATGGTTAAACTGTCTAGAGACCCATCTATTTATACTTTAATAAATAAAGCTGAAGAGTTTGTTTGTTTGTTCGTATGAACGCGGTAATCTCAGGAACTGGTCCGTTTTGAAAAGTTCTTTCAGTGTTATAGATAGCCCATTTATCGAGGAAGACTATATCATCACGCTAAGACAAATAGGAGCGGAGCAGTCATGAAAAATGTGTCACAAACGAAGTTGTTCGAGTCAGCTAGTCTCTGTATAAAAAAGCATGAAATTTCAATTTCTTTCAAATCGCTAGAATAATTTTATGAGGGACTAGCAACACCCCGCAGTTTCATCGGCGTAGTTCCCGTTCCCCTCGGAATATGGGGATAAAATATAGCCTATGTTACTCGGGGATAGTGTAGCTTCCCAACAGTGAAAGAATTTTTCAAATCGGTTCAGTAGTTTCGGAGCCTATTCAATGCAAACAAACAATCAAAAAAGCAATAAAATCTTTCCTCTTTATAATATTAGTTTAGACAAAATTTAAATTAATTTCAGGAAGAAAGTTACTGATGTTCTAATAATTTAATTTTATAGCATTCTAAGGGCGTACGAAAGCATTTCAGTGAGGACTAAGACGATGGGAAGAACTGTCCTGAGATCTGGTGTGACATACAGACAGCGAATCACTAAAGGTGAGAGACATCAACATATTTTTTTTTGGGTCTTGTATTCTTTTTTCTGTTTGCTTACTATTTCAATATCTATACTTATAATAAATCTGTAGAGAGGTCAATTCTGTACAATGAATATATTTTCAAAATAACTATCAGGGGGTGATTAGTGATCGATACTAGTGCCAAAAACGCAATCAGTAAAATTTTTGTCTGTCTGTCTGTCTGTCTGTCTGTCTGTCTGTATGTTCTTTATAGAAACAAAAACTACTCGACCGATTTTAACGAAACTTGGTGCAATTATTCTTCATACTCCTGGGCAGGTTATAGTATACTTTTCATCACGCTACAATCAATAGGAGCAGAGCAGTGAAGGAAAATGTTGGGAAAACGGGAGAAGTTACTCCATTTCTTAAGCTTCCGTCGCGTGTGTAGCCTTAATGGTTAAAGTTACATAGAAATCATGTATTACGGAAATGTTTTACATAAAATTATCTAAAAAAATGTCCCAAACAGCATGTCTATATTTTATGGTTGACTCACAATAACACGTGTAACTCCCGATAGCTTAGCAGTTCGGCGCTTTCTGATTATTTGTATGAAACTTTGTCAATTTTAAACCGATCGGGCAGTTTCAAAATCGGGGGTAAAGTAACTATTCCACGCGGACGAAGTCGCTGGCAGAAGCTAGTTTGTAAATATGTGAGTATCATGAGCATGAGATATTTAGAAGTTTACCTCTGCTGGTAATACTTTGTTCTAGAACTAGTATACTTGGTGCATCGTCCTCACATATATGAAGTATTTTTTGTACTATTGCAAAAAAAATATTTGAAAAGAGTAACTTTGGAGTTTCTTGTCCGTTCTTCTCCATAAGAATCTACCTTTGCGAATGGACGTTAGAGTCACTTAAAAATTCTAAAAAAAGACTAAATGCATATAATCTTTTCATCGTAGTCGGGGGACGGTTCCTTTGAATAATTCTTCACTCACCCGACTGCAATGAAAAGATTATTATCTATCTTGTTTGTAATTTTTTAGTTCACATTTTATCATGGCAGGCGTGTTATTTAATTTTCTTAATTATTTGTTTTTTATTTCATACCTTTTTACACGAATGCCCAAAAAAGGAGTGTTATGTTTTTTGCTATGTACTAAGTAAGCTTGAGATGATGATAGTATACTCGTACATATGTATAATATTTATGAACCATGGCTCCCCCTTTTTTTCACCTATGTTCAGTGGCGTGCAGTGGCTCGAGTTAGGGTAGACCAGAGAAAATGTCCAATTAAATTTTAAAATACAACCACATTATTCAGGGTTGATTTTTAATGAAATAAGTTTATTTTTAAATAGTCTTTTTAAAAAAAAACACCACACCCTGAATAATGTGGTGTGTTTTTTTTTTGGACATTTTCTCTGGCCTACCCTAACTCGAACCACTGCACGCCACTGCCTATGTTACCTGGGATAACTCAATGCTTCTAACGATACCACAAATATTGATATCAGTTAAGCCGTTTAGAAGATATGGTGAAATAAAGACACTCACAAACATATATACGTACATACATGAACGGTGAAAACAGAACACTCCTTTTTTAGGCGGTCACGTAAAAAATCCGACCTTAATAAAAAAAAAACTAAAAAAGTTAGTTGTATTAGTATGATAATTATAGTTTGTAATATTTAAACTGTATTGTTTTCGTTTTTCCTACTCAATACTTTTACACACAATGTCTACATCTCTTTTTACCTGACTCTCCTATCGCAGATATGCTGGATGAGATTTCTATAGAAATAAGCATCACCTTTGTACCTATTTTTCTGTTTCCTACTTCTTATCTTTTTATTAAATATGTGTACATAAATTGTTAAATAAATAAAGTCGAAAACTCAATTCATTCTTTCAAATTCCGTTATAATTATATTATTGTGTTTTCAGCTCCAACACGTCGAGAAATTGATGTACAAAAGCCTATAACAGACATTTTGGAAGTTTTCTTACAACTTTCTAAGGTAAGAAGATATTTGTTTGTATCACATCCACGAAAACGTCCATCGCTCAGCATAATGCTGAAAATGATCTTGTGTTATCGAATTTGAAGAATAGGGATGTTTCCTGAGTAAAAAATATATGATTATGTTTAGTCCGTCAGTTAGATAATAGAAAAATATTGAACACGTATTTTTTCCTTTATCAAATCTATAAAAACTGACGAAGATACAAAGCATCAAAGATCAGGAGTGGGGGCTTGTGACGTCACGGCTCGGTAAAAATTGTAGCGAGTAGTGACGTCACACGTGTTTTCAACGCACTGTATCGTCTTCATTTTTTGTTTACGTGAAAAAAGAAAAATACGTGTCCAATATTTTTTGGAAATCTACCTGACGGACTAATTAGATTTGTTTAGTCAACTACCCTATTCTATGACACAAGTTCGAATACTAGTACTGGGTTGCGGATTTTGTTCGAAAGAGTCACCTCGGTCATGGGCCTCAAGTCTGCTATCAGAACAGTGTCAAAATGGTCTATCATTGATTTCATAATGGTTGATTTTTACAAGTTTGGTAATCTACTAATATAAAAGCGTCAACATGACTTTCCAATGATCAACCACTGACACTCCATTGAAAGAATTGGGATAGAATGGTAATCTCGTACATAATGACAAATGAATGACAGACGTATGCGGTAATCTGCTAAAATTTTGACAATTCCTTTGATCAGTGACCTACCATTAGAACGTCATTGTGCACTCATTGCTTTTAATATTTGGTTATCAAAAGGTATTACGAGACCATTGACAGACCAATGATCGACCACGACTTTTAGCAAAATGACAATGGAATCTTGTTGAAATGACAAATTTATAAAAATAGCAGACTTGGGGCCCTGAACCGCAAAAGGCATTATTACAACACGAATGTGTTTTAGTCAATAAAAGTCTGACACTCCCTTCCGCTCCGCCCAGAGCGGGAGGAGTCATTTGATAATTGCCCATCTATAAAAAAGTACTATGAAATAACTTCTTTTCTTGCTAAAAATAACTGTGATACTGGTGTGAAAACTGTTGTCTATGCTAATATTATAAAGAGGTAACGTTTGTGAGTTTGTGACGTTGTAATGGGTAATCTCTGGATCTACTGAACCGATTTTCAAAATTATTTCACCAATAGAAAGCTACGTTACTGTGAAGTTTCATAGGCTATATTTTATCCCCGTGGTGCCACGGGAACGGGATCAACGCGGGTAACTCCGCGGGGCGCTGCTAGTCTATACTAATATTATAAAGTGGAAAGATTTGTATTTTTGTATGTAACGATTAAACTCAAAAACTACTGGGCCGATTTCAAAAATTCTTTCACCATTAGAAAGATACATTCACCCTGAGTAGCATAGGCTATATTTTATCCCCATAATCCCACGAGAACGGGAACTACGTGTTTAAAACCGCGCAGCGCTGCTAGTGTACTATAGAGCTAAAACATACTGAAGCTAACATTTTTCAAACTCATTCAGTAGCGCGGGAATGGCTCAATCAATGTTGACCACTTTCATAATCAAGCCAAAATAAATTATGTCCTTCAATATACAGGGTTATTTGTAAAACACCAACAACATCTTAAGAGGTTATTATACTCATAATTATGAACAACTTTTACTATGGGACCAAACCTGAAATCACGAAAAAAAATCAGCTGTTCCTTACATTTATGTTCGTATAACTCATCAAAACAGCAGAATTTTTTTTCGCGATTTCAAGTTTGGTCCCATAGTAAAAGTTGTTCATAATTATGAGTACAATGACCTATTAAGAGGTTGTTGGTGTTTTACAAATAACCCTGTATACATATATGTATATTTCACATAAAATGTTTTATTAATTTCAGACAAACTCCCAAATATGTCAAGAGCTATGCGTTCAAATGATGAAATGCTTACAAGGTACGGGTCGCAGGTTCGACCTGAATTCAGTCATAGCCAAACAGCTGTTCCATATTATAAGGAGGGAACCTTTCTGCCTGACTCCCTTAGTTTTAGACGCTTGCAGGGTTTTTGTTGAGAATATTAGCAGTATACAAGGGTGAGTGATACAAGACTATTTTTTTAACCGACTTCGAAAAAAGGTGGAGGTTCTTAATTCGGATGCTTGTATTTTAAGCTATTGCATAGCTTCTATCGCGGGCCTTGAGCGTGGCAATCGAATCCAGAAATTCCGTAACGAAAATAACCTAACACCGCTACGTCATTAGATTAGGCCCCGCCTTTTTAAAATGGTCGCTTCGTTACTGAGCTATTATGTCGCCGTCACCGAGCCGACCCGAACGTCTGCGTTCGGAAACAATCGGTGGGACAAAGTTAAGTGAAACGTATGTGATTTACATTAGTACAGTAACCCAGGTGAACGAATCGAGACCATATCACAATGACGCAGAGTACTAAATATATAATTGCTTAGGTTGATAAAAAATGCTATGCAATAGCTTTATCGCGGCAGTCCCCGAGTGCCACATGTATTTTTTTATGTATGTTCGGGCATAACTTTTTTGCAAAATTATAATTTTATTCGAAAGGGGTTTACTCCGAAATGGTCCCATTTAAATTTCGTATAGATCTGATGATGGGTTTCAGAGACAGACAACGGAACTCTTCAAAACATGATAGCAAATATTTCGGGATTGCTGAAATCGCATGTTTGTTTATTGTTTACACCAAAGTGATTGGTACGTTTATGTGGGGGGGTACCACTAAAAAGTGAAAAATAAAAAACTTTTTACAAAAAAATACAACCGACTTCTGCGCAAAAAAACCAAAAAGTACAAAATAACTTTAATTTCGGAAGCCGGTGTTCAAAAAACGAAAAAGCAACCACAAACACCGAATTTAAAGTTATTTTGTACTTTTGGTGCAGAAGTCTGTTGTATTTTTTTGTAAAAAGTTTTTATAAAATCTATCGGTACTTTCCTTTTTTTCAACTTGTATTGTCCCACTGCTGGGCAAAGGCCTCCCCCATAGGCTTCCACTCTTCCCGGTGTGTTGTCCTCTCCGACCAGTCTGTCATGAACGCCTCCAACGGCCGAACCCAATAACCATTGTTTCATTTGTTTTTCTATCTCCAGTATGTGATAGATCGGTTATTGGGTTTGGCCGCAAGTCGACACGCCAGCGTTTCTTAGTTTTTATACTATCCTATACTAAATTAATACTATAAATGCGGATGTGCCTTTGTTTGTTACGCCCCCTAAACCACAAAATCGATTTTAAAAATTATCTCACCTATGGAAAGTTACATTATCAGCGAGTTTTATCTCAATATTCCCACGGGAACGGGAACCGCGGGACATGGATGGATGTTTGTTATTCAATGACGTCAGAACCAGTTGAACGGATTTTGATGAAATTTGTTACAGAGGTAGATTATAGTCTGGAATAACTTTTATATAATATTCAACGTTCATGCAGACGGCTATATGACTAAATTACATTTATCAAACGAGAAGAAACAAAAGACGCAAAAAACCCTTTCAAAATATCGAAAACATTTGGAGCTGTTGTTTTAAAATCTATACTTAGGTGTGTGATCTTTGTAAGCAAATATATGAGTTTAAGTTCTTGTTTTTTTTTTTCATTTCAGATTTAACGACTCTATTAAAGAATTAAGGCAAGCTGTATCAAACAGCGAAGGATATCTCTATACAAACATATTATTCGAAGATCTACAGCTGAGAAACAGGGATCGAAACCAATTTATATTTAGGTACGTATAAGTCCTTAGGGCTCCTAGCCAAGTAACAACAGTCACATAAAAAGGTTTGGAGTGATTCAAGAATTTAGACGAAAAATTATCTCCGAAACTACTGAACCTAATTTTTTTTTTTAATAAATTCAGATTCTGTATCTAAAAATGTAAATATAATAATCAAATGTTTATTTTTACACATAGAAAATTATTCTTAAATACACGAGTATTAGGGAAGTATTGAGTCACTTTGAAGGGCAAACTGATGCTTCGAAATTAGGCCAAAAGTCTGTGTTTTAGGAGCCAAAATAATACATTTTTACAATGTTATGGGCACACTATTAATTTTGGAATTAGAGATAAATAAACACATCAAAAGTATCTAGGGATCAACATATATTTTTGCAATAACTTTTCTCCTGATTGATATTAATTAAAATTTTCTTTAAGGATTCATCAAATAAAGTGTTTTCGTTTGTCACAGTAACGATAAACCAAGTCACCTTTGCATTAATAAAGAAATTTGCCATTTTCCTAATAAAGGGATTTTTGACATTTGAACCACTAACATTAAAGTTCGAAAAAAAGACTGAAATAACAGTTTTCTTTAAAATTTTATTGGGTAACTTAAACAATTAATAATCCGTGTTTCTACCGCGAACACTAACAACACAAGAACATCGGTTTGGCATACTCAAAATGAGTTCATCCAAATCACGCTGTGGAATGGCCGCCCATGTTCGTTGCAACAACAAAAAAAGGTCTTCTTGCGACTGGATACCCTCCATATTCGGCAGAGCTCTTCTCTGTAGCATATCCCATGCATGCTCAATCGGGTTCAAGTCTGGCGACTGAGCAGGCCAGGGCAGGACATTGATGTTAGCTGCGGCGAGAGTCTGTCTTACAACTCTTGCGGTGTGCGGTCGTGCATTATCATGCATTAACTGAAATAAGGGACCGATTTGCACTTGTAGAGGAACGATGACGTCTGATACAATCGTCTCAGCATAAATTTGAGCGTTGAGGTTGCCTCTGATCCAAATCAACTCAGTTCTTCCGCCGATCCAAATACCCGCCCATACTATGATGGTTCCACCACTATAAGGATGGACTTCCTGGCAGGATTTTAATCGCTGTTGGCGTCCAGGGGTTCTCCAGTGTCGTATACGTCTTGTATCCGGTCTCATACCAAAACGAGACTCATCAGAAAAGCACACGAAACGCCATTGTTCTTCTGCCCAATTTCTGTGTTCAAGAGCCCATTGATATCGAATCCTACGATTGTGCATTGCTATAGGTGGTACCCGTAGCGGTCTTCGGGAATGAAGGTTCACTTCATGCAAGCGGTTTCTGACTGTTTGGTCGCTAATTAAGTTCCCTGAAGAGTGATGAAGCCTCACGGCTAACATCATGGCGGTTATTGTTGGAGCTCTTCGAGTTAAGATTTGAATGTATCGGTCTTGTCTCCGTGTGGTGCAGCGATACCGTCCTCCATGGCGCTCAGCCAAGGTAAGCGAAGAGCTCTGCCGAATATGGAGGGTATCCAGTCGCAAGAAGACCTTTTTTTGTTGTTGCAACGAACATGGGCGGCCATTCCACAGCGTGATTTGGATGAACTCATTTTGAGTATGCCAAACCGATGTTCTTGTGTTGTTAGTGTTCGCGGTAGAAACACGGATTATTAATTGTTTAAGTTACCCAATAAAATTTTAAAGAAAACTGTTATTTCAGTCTTTTTTTCGAACTTTAATGTTAGTGGTTCAAATGTCAAAAATCCCTTTATTAGGAAAATGGCAAATTTCTTTATTAATGCAAAGGTGACTTGGTTTATCGTTACTGTGACAAACGAAAACACTTTATTTGATGAATCCTTAAAGAAAATTTTAATTAATATCAATCAGGAGGAAAGTTATTGCAAAAATATATGTTGATCCCTAGATACTTTTGATGTGTTTACATATATACATATACCTATGTGAGAACGATATAAAAAGACGTGCTCCATAAAATCAAATTAATTAAATAAATTGTGGCAATCAAGAGATGACCAGTCCCAGTTCACGAACATGACGCACCACTCGGCTCAACCATTTTGAAGGGGGTTGCCCCCCTTCAAAATGGTTGAGCCGAGTGGTGCGTCTAAACAAAAAAGTTTAAAATAACTTAAATTTCGGAAGAAGGTGTTCAAAAAACGAAGAACCAAAAATACCGAGTTTTTTTTTGTAAACAATATTACCCCTTCTGACAACGTGAATATTATTGTTACAGCATGTTCAAAGAAGATTCGGATGCTGCGATGAGAGAAGACGAATTTACATTACAAGGTATTCCATAATGAATTAAGTGTTTAACATATTGAATTCAAAACCATCGTAGGGTATGTTAACCTGGGTGACCATCTTAACATAACGAGACTTCTCTGTGCCTCGGAAAGCACGCTAAGCCGTTGGTCCCGGCTGTCATTTGGAGATCTGTGGCAGTTGTTACGAGTTGTCACAAGCCAGAAAATCTGACATCAGACTTGCCAAGAAGTACCGTGTTCCCCAGTTAATGGGTTGTGGAGGTCTGGTAGGCAGCCGCTTCACGTAAAATACTGGTATTCAGCTGAATCCGGCTTGACTGGGAGCCGACCCCAATGTAGTTGGGAAAAGGCTAGGCAGACGATGAGATGATGTGTTCTATAATGCAGATGACCTTTTAATTCAATTAATACCTCTTTGACATAGTATGTGTTAGCGTTAGTACTGAATTTGATATCCTAGAATTTATAAGGAAATGCCATGAGGGCTTAACGCTTTCCTCAGCCCCACGTTGGGCGCCAGTGTAATAAATAAATAAATTATAAATGATATTTATTTTTTAAGTAGATTAAACATAACACTTACACGTCCAAGTTTTCTTTTCATTATAAGCTAGATGAAGCCGGTGCTTCCTAACCGACTACCCTGAGAAGAAACACCGAAACAAACTCAGAGGTCAAAGTCTCTTTTAAAGTCCATACAATCCATACTGGTCAAATATTTGACGTGTAAAAGTCTTATGTTTAACCTACTTACAAAATAAATATCATTTATTATATCACTGTGCAGTAACCCTGCTGTATTGCGCAGCAATTCGCGAAGTGTACCGAGCCGCCATTAAGTTTGATTCTACCTGTAATTTAACTCCTTAATATTCTTAGGTTTAATCGATGCCTTTGGCTCGCTATCAAACTGGGATGATTTGAGGATTCAAGATAAAAAGCAAATAGAAGAAACTTTACCTCGTTTATGGATCAAAAATGATGATTTTACAGTATACTTGAGGGAATATTTTGAAGGAGCTAATAAAAAGCTTGGTATGTATGATTTCAAGTAAAGTAGGTTTTGGATAAAAAAACGTAATATATATATATAAAACGAAGACTATTGATAGTACTCGCAGCTGTGTGCGTGGACGTGCACACAAACATAAGAATGTTGAATAAATCTTGTGCATGGGCTCTTAAGCGTAATTTTCTATATCTGATTTACAATAATAGTAATAGCACTCAGCTGTTTGTGCGTGGACGTTCACAAACATAAAGTTGTAGAATAAATGATGTGCATTCTGTTAACCTGATGAAAGAAAGAAAATAAATTTTGTTTGGCACCATATATTTGATATAAACAATGTAGACAAATAAAAGGAAATTTAATTTTAAAACATTGTGTGACCAGCGTCAGTGCTAAATAGATCCAGTTTAGCAAAATACCAGGCGACCGTACGGAGAGTTATGTGTCTTGTTCAACAGATTACAGTAACTGGTTCAACAAAATGGTGGCCTCATACTATCCTGAAGAAGTTACACAGAACAGAATCAGTTGGCTGAAGCAAACTGAAAAGTGGCCGAAAAGGGACTTTGTTACGTCTGTTGTAAGTATGTTTTTCTATGGTTTTGTTTAGTAACGCAATTATAGTGCGGAGATCTCGGAAGGGTCCGGCTTTTAAATCTTTTTTTTTTTTTTTTTGGGATAATATCAAATGACTTCTTCTGATCTGGCCAGAGAGGAAGGGAATATCAGACTCTTACTGACTGAAACCCAGCCGTGTTCCTCCTAGTGCCCGCCGCGTGCCAGGGCCGCGGTGACTCTTTCGAATAAATTCCGCAACCCTTTTTTATGGGTGGGAAATCAACAAATGACTCCTCCCGCTCTGGGTGGAGCAGGAGAGAGTGTCAGACTCTTACTGAATGAAACCCAGCCGTGTTCCTCCTAATACCCGCCACGTTCCAGATTCCGCAGACTTTGACCTCTGAGTTTGTTTCGGTGTTTCTTCTCAGGGTAGTCAGCTAGGAAACACCGGCCTCATCTAGTTTTTATAACGGCCAAAAAAGATTGAAGTGTAAAAGTGTTTTTTACAACTTACTTACAAAATAAAAATCATTTATCATTTACTATATCATACCAAACATTTTATTACTCAGAAAAATAAGCTACTTTTTAACCGACTTCTAAAAAAGGAGGAGGTTCTCAATTCGGATGTTTGTATGTTTTTTTTTTTTTTTTTTTTTATTGTCAGATCGATACCTATGCTCTTGACTCTAGTCTAGGTCGTGAAGCTTTGGGATATTAGTTCTTATGGATTTATAGTGATGGATTTTTTATTATTTGTTTCAGGTGATAGAAGCAATACAGTGGCATCAAAATGAAGCGAAACTATTCGGTGGAATCAGCTCAACTGACTGTCTTATTGAATGGGCTGCTCGGCTTATGATAAGGTATGTGTTAATCTATACTAATATTATAAAGCTGAAGAGTTTGTTTGTTTGAACGCGCTAATCTCAGGTACTACTGGTTCGAATTGAAAAAATCTTTTTGGGTTGAATAGACCATTTATCGAGGAAGGCTTTAGGCTATATAACATCACGCTTAAGCCAATAGGAACGGAGCAGCGGTAAAGAATGTTTTAAAATCGGGGATTCCACGGGGACGAAGTCGCGGGCAGCAGCTAGTATCATCTATACGTTATTATTCTTAAGAGCGTATACGCCAAACGGCATTTCATACAAATTTTCAAGTCGTTATTTTCCGAAATGACTGAACCGATTTTAATGAACCTTCACACATATAAGCAAGATACATAGGTCTAAAATGTTAGTTGAAAAATTTTCGATAAATAGTGTTACAATAGTGTTAAATTAGACCCATTTTAAATTTTCCATACAAACATAAATTTCCATTTATCTTTTTTAAAATTAGACATTCGAAAATGTTTTTAAGTAACTTTTTAGACCTATGTATCCTGCTTATGTGTGCAAAGTTTCATTAAAATCGGTTCAGTCATTTCGCAAAATAGTGACTTGATTTGTATGAAATGCCATACGACGTCACGCTCTTGAGAAGAATGATTTTGTCTGCATGTTGGCAAACAATCAGTGTATATAGACTATCAAATTCTGATGCGTAAAAAAATATTCCATATATGTTCAGTTGACAATTTATCGAGAGTTTACAATATCCCAAGATATTTTATAATCTGACGCAATTTACAATTATCCGATAACATATACATATATAGTAATAGTTAGTCACAATAACGTATTATATTTTATTTTTTGTTTACTAATTTGTTTGATTTGTACGAGTCCCAAATAAACATTTTTCTTTCTTTCTAATAAAATATTCAGACCTCAAAATAAACTATACTCCATTCACAATAAGATTAGACATTTAAACAAAACTTTTTACAGTCCATTCAACCGATTTTTACTTCTATACGGTACGCATAAGAATGGCATTAAAAGCAAAAACCTGATTATAATACCAACTGTTTACTGCAGCTGCCATGTGTCATGCTACCAACGCAATAGAAGTCAAAATCGGTTGAACGGACTGTAAAAAAGATTTATTTCAATGTCTAATCTTATTGTGAATGGGGTATAGGTTAATTTTAAATGAACATAATCCTACACTCGTCTTTCAGATCAGCATATTACAATCAACAGCAATTTTCGATGAATTCGGACGGTCAAGAGAATATCTCTTTTACCAACGATGAACTTATGTGGTGTAAAGCAGCCAACGTGAAGAAACTACCGTCCATATCTCTTCAATGTATCGATAGGAATAAAGAGTAAGTCCTACCGGGTGAAACGGGTTGTATAGAAATGCAGGAATGGATGCAAGGGAAGCTTTGATTGGAATTTTCTCGTTTTTTAGGGTTCCGTAGCCAAATAGCGAAAAACGGATCCCTTATGGATTCGTCATGTCTGTCTGTCTGTCTGTCCGTGTGTCACAGCCGTTTTACTCGGAGACTATTAAAGCCACATAAATGAAAATTGGTAGGTAGGTGCAACCTGTTAAGCGCTATTCAATAATGCTGTAATATTATGGAAAAAAATAATTTTAGGGGTGGCACTCCATACATGTAACTGAGGGATGAAAAAATAAATTTCAACAAACATAATTGTGTGGGGTGTCATTGGATAGCTCTTTCAAAATTAAAGAGGTTTCTGAAAAGTTATTTTGCGGCGATGAATAACTCCAACTTTTTATTAATAAATTTTTTGCTTTGTTAAAAACTATTGGAGCAACTCGCTTAATAATAACAGCCGCACAGATCGATCCTCGAGTCTTTTTACCCCCATTTTACCCCCTTAGGGGTGGAGTTTCGTAAAATCCGCTCTTAGCGTATGTCTACACCCTATAAGGAACCTGCCATTAAATTTCGTGATTAATCAGTGAGTGGCATTTCTCTTTAAAATATCGATACCAGAAATTTCAACTTACGTAAGAGACATATCGGCATTTAAATAAATGTGCCCTATTCCAACAGTCATAAGGAACATTTCGGCTTTTTGGTTAAATGCCCCTTACGTTAATTGATACTTCTGGTATCGATATATAGAGATGTAGCAGACTTTTTCAGGAGACAACCGTGCAACATGGGACCGTACCTTTATAACAAAATAAGTAAAAATATACAGCTACATCACTTACCTATAAAAAAACTAAAACTACCATAAATAACTTCCTTCTATCTCAATATTATGAAAACACTGAAAATTTATTAAAAAGAATTAAATAAATAGCAATAAAAAAAAATGGAATAAAGACAAGTTCATTCTCTCGCAAAAACACACACACACACACACACACACACAAATACGACACACACACACACAAATACGCCACACACACAATAAATTAATAATGTAAAATGTACTTACATTAGCACCGCACCGCACTTGTAATGGCAGCTCGATCACGGTGGTGACGGAAGTAACTGGTGCTTATAGCACAGGAGTCCTCCGAGTTTAAGCCCAGTTGCACAAGTGTTGTATCTTGCCACTAAGTAAAAACTCTAATAGGTACTATAATTGTAGATAGGTTTAAGTCTTGAACAAATAAATATTGTTTGTTTGTTTATTGTTTATGTATCTGATTTCCAGGCGTTTATTGGACGTAGAGATTCTGCCCTGGGTCCAAGAGAGAGTGAAGGCATACAGGACCATAGGCCTTAAGGAAAACAACTGGATCTCGTTAAAGAATGCGTTGGAAGCTGCAGGTAATATTACATTCAAAAAGTAAAGTAGCATAATGTCATATAGCCTAGCATCTAGCATTGCCCCGCGGTTTCACCCGCGTCGTTCCCGTTCTCGTGGGAATATGGGGATATAATATAGCCTATGTTCACCGGAGATAGTGTAGCTTCCCAACAGTGAAAGAATTTTTGAAATCGGTCAAATAGTTTCGGAGCCTATTCAATGCAAACAAACAAACAAAAAAATAATCAAATCATTCCTCTTTATAATATTAGTGAAGATCACTGATGCTGACCGCTGACGCAGACAAAGCTGACCTACGCAACTTCGTCTGCGTCACATTATTCATTAATGCTCCGATCCTATTGGTCATAGCGTGATAATGCCCATTGTATGTGATTTAGTTTTTAAGTCTACTTTTTGTGTTACTTTTGGTGTACAATAAAGTATATAATAAATAAATAAATAAATAAATAATGAATAGCCTATAGCCTTCCTCAATAAATGGGCTATCTAACACTGAAAGAACTTTTCAAATCGTATCAGTAGTTTTTGAGATTAGCGCGTTCAACCAAACAAACTCTTCAGCTTTATAATATTAGTTTATAGAAAACCAGAGTCAGGCAGCTCCTAATTGTCTGGCATTTTGCTGAACTGGACCCATTTGGCGCAGCCGCGGGTCACACAATGTTATTGTTTTAACATTAAGTTTCCTTTTATTTGTGTCTACATTGTGTGTATCTTTATGTGCCAAATAAATGTATTTTCTTTCTTTCTTAAATGTATGTCTTTTTTCAGAAAAGCAAGCAATTCGTTTCGCGTCGCAGTCGTCGTTTGAAACTAATATTTCAATGCAACAGTTGATTCTGCAACTACATCATGATTTGGGGAGTAAGTTTATAGCTTTTATTATCTTCTTTTAACTATGTAAACATAAATTTTACTATCGAACCTTATAGACGTTACCCAGCCCTTTTTTTCTGAATAGGCTGCCCCATAGGGTCAGTGCTTGCTAGGGTGCAGGAATTTGTTCGAAAGAGTCGCCGCGGCCCTGGAACGTAAAGGGCATTAGGATGATCACGGGTGGGTTTTAGTTAGTTAGAGTCTGACACTCCCTTCCAATTTGCCCAGAGTGGGAGAAGTCATTTGATGATTTCCCATCCTTATTCCAACTTTATTGGGGTCGGCTTCCACTCAAACCAGATTCAGCTGAATACTATTATTTTACGTAGAACAACTGCCTACCAGACCTCCACAACCCAGTAACTGGGTAACACGGTACTTCTTGCAAACACTGGAGTCAAATTTCGTGGATCTATAGCATGAAGAATTTTTTTTAAACAGCTACTTAATTTTCAGCGATTTCAAAAACTAAATTGGATGATGTTATGCAGATAGTAAGCACGCAAATAATACGACAAAAAGGACGAATGATATCATCCAATGACGCACAAGTTTTGAAATCTATATATGAGACAGCTATGTTATATTATGATGATTTATGGATTGACAACGGTAAGCATATATTAAATACTAGCTGCTGCCCGCGACTTCGTCCCCGTGGAATCCCCGATTTTAAAACATTCTTTATCGCTGCTGCGCTCCTATTGGCTTAAGCGTGATGATATATAGCCTAAAGCCTTCCTCGATAAATGGTCTATTCAACCCAAAAAGAATTTTTCAATTCGAACCAGTAGTTCCTGAGATTAGCGCGTTCAAACAAACTAACTCTTCAGCTTTATAATATTAGTATAGATTACTAGCGACTCGTCCCGGCTTTGCACGGATGCAATGCTGTAAAAAGTAAAGGATAAAACATAGTTATTGTGAGTTATCCCTAAGAGATAGACATATACCATCAGGGACATTTTTGTATACCTTTTTAAGTTGTACAATACTGTAGTACATTATTTTGATCTATCTAGTAGGGTTCAGCCAGCGTTTGCAATGAACGCACAAAAAAAAATGTGTTTATTTACGATATCACATTAGAAACCTCTAAAATTATCAGTGTTTCTCTACAATATTGTGCACGTATTATACACATAAATCCTCCTCTTGAATTACCTACTCTATTTAAAAAACTGCATCAAAATCCGTTGTGTAGTTTTAGAGATATAAGCATACATAGGGGCAGACAGACAGCCAGTTTGTTTTATACTATGTAGTGATACATATTACATACTATTGTATAAATTCTTCAAACTGAACAGACAGATGTGTTGCTGGGGAGTTTGTTGCGCCACTTCTTCTTCCCAGCTAAAACACTAGGAAGTGGTGACGGGTGGGCGTTTTGGGGGACTATCTTCTTGTAAATATTAGCTTCCAAAAAGTGCTGACTTTCCGCATAGTTTGAATAAATAACTTTTTATTTTGAAAAATTATATTTATTTTGTAAGTAGGTTGTAAATAACACTTTTAGAAGTCAATCTTTTTTGGTCGTTATAAACTATGTAGATGAGGCCGGTGTTTCCTAGCTGACTACCCTGAGAAGAAACACCGAAACAAACTCAAAGGTCAAAGTCTCTTTTGAAGTCTACACAATTGTACTGGTCAAGTCATATGAGAACCATGTAGGTTGGTGTCTGAAGTGGTCTTTTGAGGAAAGTGCCACACAGTGATTTGAGTGGACCTGTCCAGACAGTGCAAGCATTTGTCAGTTATCGTGTAGCTCAAAAACTTTAAAGAGGTCAATGATTTGACGAACAATTGGGTATTTTACTAGTTATAACAATCATAATTCTTATTTTTTCCATCCGTTGGATTTTCAAACAACATTGGACACATATTTTTTGTATTTCAAATCGTAAAAACGATATAAACATAAAACGCATCAAAGTTCTAGAGTGGGGGCTGGTGTCGTCACATCGCTGGTAAAAATTGTGACACATAATGACGTCACACGAGTTTTCAACGCTCTGTATCGTCTTCACTTTTTTTTAACGTGCAAAACACGTGTCCAATATTTTTTGAAAATGTATCAGACGGACGAATTACATTTTTTTCAGTAAAATGTCCTATTCTAAAGAATTTATGAAATGAAACCATAACATAGCGATCTACATGTCCACACATATACGTTGCTATTTGTCAGAGCCTTCGCCCGCGTTGAAGTTGTATATTAAATTTGAAAATGAAAATAATATATCTAGTTTTAATTTCCGCGAATATGTGTGGGTTGCAGGTATGCACCTCCCTCCCGCCCGCTATATTATGCACATGCAAGATTACTGGGCAAATGCAAGGATTTTATGCACATGCAGGAAGGCAATGCAAAACCCAACACCAAAAAAAAAATGAATTTCCGCAAAGTAACGCCTGACTCAATCAATCTTATGAAGTTGTATATTATCTGTCTATAGGGAACCTTCGCCAATCACAATACAAGTTGAAAAAAAAATACATTTTTTTTTTCAGACGAATCGACCCAAAATGATGATATAATTCAAGGAATGACGGAGATAATAGACAAAGTCTTGGATCATAATTTGGCTACGGACTGTAACTTGTTGATTTCTGTCCTATTGAACAGACTCGCCTGTATCGATACTGCCATCAGTGATGATACAGCTAAGAGTTTAATTGAGCAGGTATGTATAAAATACCTTTTTTCCGACCGTCTATAATAATAACCAGAGATCGGAATTATGTAGAGTTATTTATGTACTCACACTGATTTCATATAGCGAAAGAGTAAAGTGGATATGCGTCAAATCCCAATCAATCAATCAAATTCTTTATTTGTGATTCACAGGTGTTAAAGGTCTTAAAATTAAATACGTTCATGCCGTGATCCGCCACGCAGGGTATACAAATAGGAAAAAAATAAATACAAATACTGCTAGCCTATTAAGTAACGAATACAACGAATATTGCACAACTTATAACAATAATACAAAAGAAAAAAGAAACGAGCATATAATATAATTACCTATTATTTAGTTTGTCAGAAAATCACTGAGACAGTAATAACAATTTTCTATCAAAAAATTAGACAGTTAAAAATATTAACATTCTTGATATCCTTTATACTTTTTGGAATTTTAAAGATTATCCCGAGATTAATTTTAAAGAGCAGGAAATGCCCGTGGTTTATTAAATAATCAATTATTTACTTTTATACAATTTAATACCGCACTCTTTGTTTTATTTGTCTTATCTGTCTCGTGAGAATTTAATTATTATTTATTTGTAATATTGTTGACACATGGGATTGTCTATTAGAAATCCCGGGAAGATCCATATTAATATCAACATTTCGATGCAAGTACAAAAATAACTCGACCTAATTCCGACCTCTGATAATAATTTAATAAGTTTTATTTATTTTCGCCCACAAGTAACAATGAGTAAAAAGAGAACAGTTTGCCTGCTATGGGTCACCTGCGCTCCTTATCTCAAATTAATCTAAATATTAGAACAGACGCTCCAATTTTATTTATACAGTATGTTAAATAACAGAGGGCGTTCCCTTAAACTTGTTCATCTATATCATTAATAGATTAAAATAAAAATATTAGCATAGAAAAATATGCATAAAATCATCCGAATTCAAAAAAATAATTAATTGACAATAAATTCGAAACATCCTGTTTAAAATCAAAATAGTAGCGCGGAATAGTACTCGTAGTAGCAATGCCCAAACCGGCAAGTACGAGTGCACAGAGTGTTTCTTTAACGTAGGTATCAATTTAACATTTTTAGTGAATATTTTAATATAAAAAAAGCATTTTGTTTTCGAATGGTAATATTTTTTTATCATATATGGATCGCCCTCTGTTAGTTAACATACTATTTGTATAGATAAATAAAGAGATAACATTTATTTCAGACCAAATTACAAGATCCATTATGTTATTAGTAAAAGTCTTTTTTTTGTTCGCTTATTAAGTAAAAGTCTTAACTTAATAAGCGAACACAAAAAAAAAATCTCTATTTCGATATGATACATACCTTTTTCCTTTCCAGTTAAAAAGAATATTCCCCCGCCTCGACTTCTTCAGTATTGCCATACTCAAAGGGTTGCCAGCTGGCGTATTAAACAACGCATAATAAGCGAACACAAAAAAAAAAACTATTTCGATATGATACATACCTAGCTTTTTCCTTTGTTATGTTTAATACGCCAGCTGGCAACCAGCTGGCGTATTAAACAACGGATAATAAGCGAACACAAAAAAAACTCTATTTCGATATGATACATACCTTTTTCCTTTGTTATGTTTAATAAGCGAACACAAAAAAAAACTATTTCGATATGATACATACCTTTTTCCTTTGTTATGTTTAATACGCCAGCTGGCAACCAGCTGGCGTATTAAACAACGCATAATAAGCGAACACAAAAAAAAAACTATTTCGATATGATACGTACCTTTTTCCTTTCCAGTTAAAAAGAATATTCCCCCGCCTCGACTTCTTCAGTATTGCCATACTCAAAGGGTTGCCAGCTGGCGTATTAAACAACGCATAATAAGCGAACACAAAAAAATCTCTATTTCGATATGATACATACCTTTTTTCTTTCCAGTTAAAAAGAATATTCCCCCGCCTCGACTTCTTCAGTATTGCCATACTCAAAGGGTTGCCAGCTGGCGTATTAAACAACGCATATTTGGACAGGTTACAGGGAACAGACTTGGATGTCTGTAAGGAGTACTTCCAGCTGATCTGTGATGCTAACTATGCTTTGTTACAGTATTGTGATGAATTGAGAAGAAATAGTGAGTATATTTGTTTTATTATTACACTAGCTGTCCGCACAACTTCGTTTGTGTCACATTTTTCATGACTGCTCCGCTCCTATTGGTCTTAGCGTGATGATATATAGCCTATAGCCTTCCTCGATAAATGGGCTATCTAACACTGAAAGATTTTTTCAAATCGGACCAGTAGTTCCTGAGATTAGCGCGTTCAAACAAACAAACAAACTCTTCAGCTTTATAATATTAGTATAGATTTGTTTTGTATGTGCAGATCGCTTCACCTCTTTCGACTTGACAATTCAAAAGTGCCTGTAAAGGGTTTAATTGAAATAAATGCTTTGAGTTTGAGTTTTAATCAAATCTTTCTCTTTATAATATTCATAATCATAAATCATAATACTATATTAACTTAGAATTCATTACCTCATTACACGTACAAAAGCACATCACACGAATTTTATAATATGTCCTAACTTTGTTTTTATTTTTTACTATAATTTGCACGTTCAACTATATCTGTTTATTCTATTACATTATTTACTGTATTTCGTTGATATATAATACCTATTTATATATATTTTCTTTTATAAGGAGTCAAATGAACCGCCACTCGTCCTTTGAAAGGTTCATTAGAAAACCAGCGTCAGACAGCATCAGTCTGTCTGATATATCGCTGAAATGGACCTATTTAGTGCAGCCGTGGGACACACACTGAGTTCTTGTCATACCTATTATTTCTTTTTTTTACCATGTACCGTGCGTGTTTCATGTATGTGATGAATAAATATTATTCTTTCTTTCTTTCTTTCATCATCATCATCATCATCATAATCAGCCTTTCAACGTTCCCACTGCTGGGACACAGGCCTCCTCTCTAGGAGAGGGAATGGGCCGTAATCCAGCACGCGGGCCCAGTGCGGGTTGGTGAATGTCACATGTCTTCGAATTTTTGGCTTTAGGACATGCCGGTTTCCTCACGATGTTTTCAGTGGTGATGAAATTAATTAGGTACTCAAAGTAATGCGCCTGGCTGGGTTTTAACCCGCGACATACAATTCGTAAGTCGGGGCCGTTACCACTAGGCCACCACTGCTCCCCATAAAATTAGTATAGAGATTAATTATAAGTAGCTTATTAACAAATTGTGTGAACATATGTATATTTTTTTGGTGTAATAAAGATTATTGTTATATTCAGTTCTAGATGAAACGGAATGGGACATAATATTCAACAGGATGAAAACCAGGTTATTTGAAACCAAACACGGTGGAACGGACTATCAATCGTTGAACACAATCAAAAATAAACTTTATGCCTTGGAAGATACGACTGAAATTGGTAAGTGGTAATCCGAGTCGTTACCATCCTAACTAATATTATTAATGCCAGTGTAAGTTGTTTGTTACGTTGTGAAATTGTCTCACCAATAGAAAGCTACATTATCAGCGAATAACATAGGCTATATTTTATCCCCATATTCCCACGGGAACTAAGGGGCTCGTGGCTAAAGAATAACAGCCGCACAGGTCGATCTTCAAGGTTAAGCAACGCTTGCCAAGGTTGGTCTGTGGATGGGTGACCATCTTAACATACCGAGTTTCCTTTGTGCCTCGGAAAGCACGTTAAGCCGTTGGTCCCGACTGTCATTTGGAGATCTTTGGCAGTCGTTACAGATTGTCAGAAGTCAGAAAATCTGACACCAGTCTTGCCAAAAAGTACCGTAGTACCTGCCCAGTTGATGGGTTGTGTCGGTCTGGTAGTCAGCCGCTTCACGTCAAATACCGGTATTCAGCTGAATCCGGCTTGACTGGGAGCCGACCCCGATATAGTTGGGAAAAGGCTAGGCAGATGGTAGGGTAAAATGGCTTTAGTTCAGCAAGCATTAACGACCAAGCCTATCGAGTCGCGTTATTAAAATAAAACCTCTTTTCTCAGACCCAAAAGCCAAAGTACTGAAACAAATCATAGAGGAACTGCGCTCAAAACCTCAACGAACAACGCTGAGACTATCTCAGCTGTGTCCTGACTTGTGTTCCGCCGCCATCTTGGATCGCAAGCGAATCCACTTGCAGAGGTTACTGAGACTACCCCCTAATGTGTACGTCGTGAAGTTTGCAGAGCAAGTAAGTTTTGTGATAAGCTGATTCAGATGTTTTTATTTATTTTATTGATATATAACAGGTTGAGAATCTGACAACAAATGATAGGTCCTCAGTCTAGAATTAGTTTGTGGAGCACAATATGAACAATTTATGTCGCTTCGAACCGTTTTTGACAAAAAATTACAGCCAGAGATTTATGTTTTTGCACAGAGCCTGTTCGCCTATGTGTGACGCAAAAGAGGGTAATGTTACCATTTCTTACTAGACATACGTACATGTATGTCTATGTATGTGCCCTGCTAGGGTTGCGGAATTGTGCGAAAAAATCACCGCGGCGCTAAAACACGGGTGGGCTTTAGTCAGAGTCTGACACTCCCTTCCGCTCCGCACAGAGCGGCGAAAAAGAAGCCTTTGGTGATTTACCAACCAAAAACATGACTAAAACGAGCAATATATAAAAAAAAAAAAAACAAAAAATACATGTGTGCAATTCACACGTGTTAGAAATGAAACCTTCAAAAATTTTGGCTTCAAGATAATGAGACGAAGCGACACTAAAAACAGACAGACACATATGTGTCTGTCTGTTTTTAGTGTCGCTTCGTCTCTCTTTTTCGTTTCATAGACTTTCAAATCACAACGATGCTAAAGAAGTATTCACTTCAAAACTAGAAAAAATTAGATTAACTTCTCTTAGGTACACGTCTCCTTTTTTACTATTGATAGGCACGCGTTCGACCACTATCTCACCTGCTGGTAAGCAATGATGTGGTCGACGATGCGGTGTATTCCCGTTCGTCCCCTCGACTTCGTCCCCCTCGGGGGACGAAGTCGAGGGGACGAAACACGGTGAAACGGACTATCAATCGTTGAACACAATCAAAAATAAACTTTATGCCTTGGAAGATACGACTGAAATTGGTAAGTGGTAATCCGAGTCGTTACCATCCTAACTAATATTATTAATGCCAGTGTTAGTTTGTTTGTTACGCTTTAACTTCTAAACCACTAAACTGATTTGTAAAATTGTCTCACCAACGTAAAGTTACATTATCAGCGAGTAACATAGGCTATATTTTATCCCCATATTCCCACGGGGACTGGGGGGCTCGTGGCTAAAGAATAACAGCCGCACAGGTTGATCTTCGAGGTTAAGCAACGCTTGCCGAGGTTGGTCTGTGGATGGGTGACCATCTTAACATACCGAGTTTCCTCCGTGCCTCGGAAAGCACGTTAAGCCGTTGGTCCCGGCTGTCATTTGGAGATCTTTGGCAGTCGTTCCGGGTTGTTGACGATGCGGTGTATTCCCGTTCGTCCCCTCGACTTCGTCCCCCGAGGGGGACGAACGGGAATTTACAAAAATAATATTTAATTTGTTCCCGATCGTCCCAATCCTAATTCAAGAGGGGACGAATGGGAATATGTTCTTCAATTAGTGCCATTCGTCCCACTAAAAAGATTTGTGCAGTAATTTACTGACCCTATTTATGTGTTAAAATAATGAGTCAACTTTTCTAATTACTTACATAATGTAAAACGTAAAATCTTGCCACCATACACATAAGCAACTGTGACTACAAAAAATAGTGAGTTATACATATTTCAAAAGGAAACAACCTGAATGGTAAAAAGTCTGTTTGTAGTGTTTAATTGTAATATAATACAGACTTTTTTTTATTATAAGCTCTATACACTGATTTTTTAATCATAATTTTTTAGTTATAAGGAGAAATTTATTCTTAATTAAAAAGAATATTATATATAAAAAAACTTTTTACATAAAATAAAACCGACTTCTAAACAAAAAACCAAAAAGTATAAAATAACTTTAATTTCGGAACTCGGTGTTTTTGGTTGCTTTTTTGTTGTTGTACACACCGACTTCCGAAATTAAAGTTATTTTATACTTTTTGTTAAGAAGTCGGTTTTATTTTATGTAAAAAGTTTTTTATTTTTCACTTTTTAGTGGTTCACTCCCAGCTAAACATACCCATCACAGCGTACGTGGTATAAATTGGTGTAAACAATAAACAAACATGCGATTTCAGCTACCCCGACAGATTTGCTATCATTTATTGAAATTAACAAAAAAACCGCTTGTTAGATTTCGATAAAATTTTCATTGGACCATTTGGGAAGTATACCCTTTCCAACAAAAAAAGAATTTTTCAAATCGGTTGGCAAGCGACGGAGTTATGCGCGAACAAACATTAAAAAAAATACAAACATCCGAATTGAGAACCTCCTCCTTTTTTAGAAGTCGGTTAAAAATATTGCGAGTTATCGCAAAGTTGATTCTGTGATTTTTATTCCTTAATAAATGACTGATATTTATTTCAAATTTGTTTTTTTAACCAATTAAAACCACCAGTCTTATATTATTAGGTGGGGAGCAATAGACCTAAAAAAAAGAATTAATAAATTATTCCCATTCGTCCCCTAAAAAATTTAGAGGGACCATCGGGAAAATAAATAACGAATTCCCGTTCGTCCCCCTCGGGGGACGAAGTCGAGGGGACGAACGGGAATACACCGACGATGCAGCAGCTTGTCTAGCAGTAACCTGTTCACTGTCGACTTAAACACTCCCAGCTTGTAGCTATCAGGGAACACACACTCTGGCAGGGAACTCCACTCCTTAGCTGTACGCACAATGACAATAATAATAAACATTTATTTCAGACTAAGTCCACGAACACGTAACAATGTACTTAATAAAAATAAATAAAAAATTACCTACACTACCATATGAAGACGCACCCACCTTTGCAGCATGGGAGAATCCCACCTATCTTCAAAAACACGTAGTATACTGTTGGTGCTACCGCGAATGCGAGTGAGTAGGGAGGCGCATCTTTTTAAAGAAGAAAGAAACATTTATTGCCAACACTTTAGTTGTAACATTATGAAAAAAAAAAACAGATTTTTATCAAAATAACAGTTTTCAGTGTGGCAAAAGAGCGGGCTCAGCTAATGTTGACCATTGAGTAGCATAGCCACAACGCTGGTCAACGCTGATTTACAGCCCGCCCCCCTTTTTCTAATGGGGTAGTTGACTAAAAAAATCTAATTAGTCCGTTAGATAGATTTCCAAAAAATATTGGACACGTATTTTTTCTTTTTTCACGTAGACAAAAAATGAAGACGATACAGAGCGTTGAAAACTCGTGTGACGTCACTCCTCGCTACAATTTTTACCGAGCCGTAACGTCACAAGCCCCCACTCCTGATCTTTGATGCTTTGTATCTTCGTCAGTTTTTATAGATTTGATAAAGGAAAAAATACGTGTCCATTATTTTTCTATAATCTAACTGACGGACTAAACATAATCATATATTTTTTACCCGTGCCTCAGCAAACATTCCCGACGCGCTGCATCGCCTCGGCAGCCCCAACAGTACCCTGAGCGCATTGTTGTATTGGACACGCAGGTCACTGTATGCCCGCTGCGAATAACCGACCCACAGGCTGCAGGTGTAGAAAGACTGACAAAATGCTTTAAAAAGCGTGATCTTCAATGACCCCTCCCGCCCTGGGTGGAGCGGTAGGGAGTGTCAGACTCTTACTGACTAAAACCCACCCGTGTTCCTCTTGTGCCCTTTGCGTTCCAGGGCCGCGGTAACTCTTTCGAACAAATTCCGCAACCCTAGCAGGCACTGACCCTATGGGGCCCCGTCCCTGGTGCTGACGGCTCCTTGAGGCGCGCGTGAAGCACAACGCGTCGTGGTCTCAGCCTGGTATCGGACGCCGCCCATGCTCACCGTCCACAGGCATCAGCCACTGCGCACACCGTGCAAACCTGCGGGCTAGCATGTTACAACAACACAACCATAATATTATTTTCCAGATATCAGTATTTACTGACTCAATCCGTCGCCCCTGCGTCGTGCAAGCTCTGTTATCAAACGGCGAAATGCGCCGTTTCATATGTAAGAGTGGGGAGGCGATGTATCACGACGCGGCCGTTCAGAGAGTGGCCGCCATCTTGCCGGCTGTCAGCGAGAAGCTACGAGTTAGGAGCTATAATGTGAGTACACTACTCAGTCACTGACTGATCTTGAAGGCTAGGGGCCATCCATAAATTAAATCACTAATTTCATGATTCCCGTCCCCCCGTCCTTGTCACAGCTGGTTACATTTTTGCGACCCCCCCTCCCAAGTGTGACGTCACATATTTTACAATTTCATTCGTGTATTTGTTCGTGTTTTACTTAACACTTATTAAAATAGATTTTGAAATGTGACGTCATGAAATTTAGGACCCCTCCCAGACCCTTGTCCCCATAACGTGTGACGTAATTTGGAATGGAAATCATAAAAATATAGCCCATGTAAAATATAGCCGCTGATAATGTAGCTTTCATTGGTGAAAAAATGGTTAAAATCGGTCCAGTAGTTTCGGAGCTTATTCGGCACAAACAAACAATGAAATCCTTCTTCTTTATAATCTACATACATATAATTATGTATATAAAGCAAAATACCGCTCACTGATCAATCACGAAATCTCAAAAACTGTAACACCTACAAACTTAAAATTGGTAGGTAGGTTCCTTATAGTGTGCAGACATCCGCTAAGAACGGATTTTACGAAACTCCACCCTTAAGGGGGTAAAACGGGGGTGGAAATTGTTCTAAATCTGCGCAGACGAACTCTCTGGCAAAATGCTAGTATTATATAGTTCTATATTGCGTCAAATGTTCCAGGTAACTCCTCTGAGTGATGATTCGGCCATCATTGAATATTTAGAAGACCATGTCAGATTGAGAGATTTGATGGAAGAAAAACAAGATATAAATGGTAAGTTCGCGTCATACTTACAGTCGTTAAGGTGACTCCTTCTCTTGATGACTTCAAGAGGAATGTTAAAGAGCATTTGCTCTCAGTTTTAGCATGATATTCGTATAGTATGTGTGTATATTTATTATGTAGGTATTTATTTATTTAAACTTTATGTACAATAGTGGTACATGGGCGGACTTAATGCAACAAGGCATTCTCTATCAGTCAACCTTTGGGTTAAAAAGACAACACTGTGGTAGGTGTCACTGTGGTGGTGTGTGGTGTGGTGTGTAGGGGAACAAGCGCTGTTCAAAAACATCAAATAAAAACATTATAATCAGCTTATCACAAAACTTACTTGCTCTGCAAACTTCACGACGTACGCATTGGGGGGTAGTCTCAGTAACCTCTGCAAGTGGACTCTCTTGCGATCCAAATTATGATGAGATAGTGGTCAAACGCGTGCTTAGGTATATGAGCAGTGGTGGCCGAGTGGTAACGGCCCCGATTTCACGATTTGTAAGTCGCGGACTCAAACCCAGCCAGGCGCATTGCATTGTGTTATTAATTTCATCACCACTGCTCTGAAAACAGTGAAGGAAAATATCATGAGGAAACCGCCATGTCCTAAAACTAGAAATTCAAAGACATGTGACATTCACCAACCCGCACTGGGCCCGCGTGGTGGATTACGGCCGATTCCCTCTCCTAGAGATGAGGCCTGTGTCCCAGCAGTGGGAACGTTAAAAGGCTGATTATGCTTATGCTTTGCGTGCATATAAATAGTTACAAAAAAATAGTATTCTCTAGAAAATAATGTAACTATATTTCTTTTTTCAGTCGCAGTAAGTAAGGCAGGCCATGAAAAACTGATAATAGCTCCTTCGTTCGCCATGGAGCAATTTAACGCCATGTGCGATAAAGTCACGCCCTTTATTCTGAGGTGAGTTCAGTCCGGCTTCATCTAGCTTAAAATGACCAGAAATATTTGACGTGTAAAACTGTTATGTTTAATCTACATCTATACTTATAATAAATCTGTATAGAGGTCAATTCTATACAAGGAATATATTTTCAAAATAACTATCAGGGGGTGATTAGTGATCGATACTGGTGCCAAAAATGCAATCAGTAAAATTTTTGTCTGTCTGTCTGTCTTTCTGTCTGTCTGTCTGTCTGTCTGTCTGTCTGTCTGTATGTTCTTTATAGAAACAAAAACTACTCGACCGATTTTAACGAAACTTGGTGCAATTATTCTTCATACTCTTGGGCAGGTTATAGCATACTTTTCATCACGCTACAATCAATAGGAGCAGAGCAGTGAAGGAAAATTTTGGGAAAACGGAAGAAGTCATCTACATAAAATTATCTAAAAAAACATCCCGAAACAGCATGTCTATCTTTTGTCAATTTTAAACCGATCGGGCTGAGAGTTTCAAAATCGGGGGTAAAGTAACTATTCCACGCGGACGAAGTCGCTGGCAGAAGCTAGTACAAAATAAATATCATTTATCAGTCCCCTGAGGATTTAATTTATCATTTGTCCAAGTAGCCCATGGTCTCAAAAAGCTTTGCCAAGTGGAATATGTAAATGCTTGTTTTTTTATACGTTTTATTTTTCAGGTCCTCTATCGAAAACAACTGTGCCTGTGTTAAAGAGTTTATTATTAAAAAACGTACATTCGAAGATACTTTGAGTTCTATGACCATTTTAAATTGGATCTTCGGTAAGTTTGTTTTTTTTAACTTGCTTTTCGCTGAGTTGTTGTTCGCGATCAAGTGTTCAAGTGTTACTATCGCAAAAAAAAACCTACTAATAATATCCTAACCTAATAATATCCAGAGTCCCATCTATGTTGCGGAAATTGTTCGAAAGAGTCCCCGCGGCGTGGCACAAGAAGTTTCACGGGTGGGTTTATTCAGTAAGAGTCAAGAAGAAGACATTTGAAGATTTCCCATCCAAAAAAAAGGTTCCCATCTATATCTGAACCAAAATTCATCAAAATCAATTCGTATCAAGTTTTAAGTACGATTCATTAATTTCTTACAGCCGCATTCATAACAACTTTTTAACCATATCGGGAACGTTCACGGCGTAAACTATGCCATCTAGTGTTGCAAATCTGAAACTTTTACGTTGTAATTATTTATCCTGTGCTGCCTCCTATACTTCCTGCTAGTAGACTGTGCCATATAGCGTGGCAAATTTGAAAATTATAAGTAAAATATACTTGACATTGACTCGTCTGTGCTGCCACCTATAGTTTCTGCACGTTCCCTATTAAGCTCAAATACTGATAAGCAGATTATTCATTCAACATTTTCAAAGAAGTATTTAAATTTAGAAAAAATAAGTTTTACTTCAAAAAAAAAAGTTCTATTCTTAATTTCAGGCGTAGGAGATCGCCACTTACAGAACATAATGTACAGTGTGCGCGACGGCGCTGTGTGCGGCGTCGACTGGGCGTCGGTGTTCCAATATGGCTGCCAGGAGTTGCCGCCGGCCAGATTAACAGCTAACATACTAGCTGTGTGCGATGTTCAAGGTAAATACTTTCATCGTGCGTGTAGCGACATCTGCAGGCACATATGAACTAAAAAAATTCCGAAAGTCAAAGTAATAAACTTTGACTTTCGGAATTTTTCATTTACTAGCTTCTTCCCGCGACTTCGTCCGCGTGGAATAGTTACTTTACCCCCGATTTTGAAACTCTCAGCCCGGATCAGATCAGTTTTTAAAATTGACAAAGTTTCATACAAACTTTCATCCCCTATTTTATCCCCTTGGGGGTAGAATTAATCAAAATTCTTTCTTAGCGGATGCCTACGTCATAACATCTACCTGCATGCCAAATTTCAGCCTGATCCGTTCAGTGGTTTGGGCTGTGCGTTGATAGATCACTATGTCAGTCAGTCACTTTTGAGTTAAATATATTTAGATTTCAACTAGACTGCTAAAATGTAGCATAAAAATCTTCGTCCACAATGCTGTCAGCTGATGACTGGCGGCATTGCCACGTTGAATGGCAATACTTAACCTCTGACTAAAGTAAAAACCAACTTTTGGGCCACGGGAAATGCCAACCAGGGGCCTCAAGTCTGCTATTTTTATAAATCTGTCATTCCAACACGATCCCATTGTCATTTTGCTAAAAGTTCGTAATCTGCTAACTTCATAATGGTCGATCATTGATCGGTCAATGGTCTCGTAATACTTTTTGATAACCGATCTATTAGAAGCAATGACTGCACAATGACGTTCTAATGGTAGTTTACTGATCAAAAAACTGTCAAAATTTTAGCAGATTACAGCATATGTACGTCTGTCATTCATTTGTCATTATGTACTAGATTACCATTCTTCTTCTTTCTCATTTCTTTCAATGGGTGTCAGTAGCTGTCCATTGGAAAGTCATAGTGACGCTTTTATATTAGTAGATTACCAAACTTGTAAAAATCAACCATTATGAAATCAATTATAGACCATTCTGACACTATTGTAATAGCAGACTTGAGGTCCTGATATTTTGAAATTTCTTTGAAAAGGCTAAGATCACAAAGGCCCAATCATAATTGAACTAAATAAAAAAATTCTTCTTTCCTCACGATATATTTTTAATGATGTTTAAATTCTTTTCAGTATTGGAAAGCCGTCTTCAGAGTATGCTGTTATGTTTGAGAGAATCACAGAAACTGATCGAAGCGTTTATAAAAACATCATTCTACCAATCGGGGCCAGAATTTAAAGAGGTATGAATGCTTACCATACAGGTTTGTGCGCGCGCAACCCTTTCATCTGATGGACTAGTTTTCTTATAGGAATCTTCCCTATTTACTTATCCAATAGGAATGTTTCCTGACTATAAAAAATGGATTCTATAAAATATGACGAAGATAATGATCAGGAGTGGGGGCTTGTGACGTCACTTCATAGCGCTGTATAGTCTTCGTTTTTTGCTTACGTGAAAAAAGAAAAAATACGTGTCCAACCCCCCCCCCCGTCCTTGTCACAGCTGGTCACATTTATGAGACCTCCCAAGTGTGACGTCACATATTTTACAATTTTATTCGTGTATTTGTTCTTGTTTTATTTAACACTTACATTAAAATAGATTTTGAAGGTTTAGTCTAAGAATGACTGATTCGCGAAATGACTACATGGTCTATAATTGACCAATTCTTGAAATGTACAATTCTTTAAATGACTGATTCTACAAATGACTGATTCTATAAAAGACCGATTCTTTTAAAGACTGATTCTATAAATGACCGATTCTTCAAATGACTGATTTTTCAATTCTATGAATGTGTGTGAATATCGAAAATAAAAGGTTTAGTCTAAGAATGACTGATTCGCGAAATGACTACATGGTCTATAATTGTGTGTGTGTAATGTTATCAAAAAGTCATGAAAACAATTATCAAAAAAATCAACAATTATAAAAATAAATCACTTAGGAATATGAAGTTGAATATAAAATATTTTTTTAAAAAAAGACTATCATTATCAAAAACTAAGAAACAAAATCACTGAGCAATATGTGGCTATAGTTACCTAATAAGATTGTTCGAAATAATAAAAAGTTATTGTACCAAATTTAAAAAAATCAAATGCTTCTACGAATTTGCTGTGATCAATGCAATGCCAACCCTTACATAGCATTTTATTTTCGATATTCACACACATTCATAGAATTGAAAAATCAGTCATTTGAAGAATCGGTCATTTATAGAATCGGTCTTTAAAAGAATCGGTCTTTTATAGAATCAGTCATTTGTAGAATCAGTCATTTCAAGAATTGTACATTTCAAGAATTGGTCAATTATAGACCATGTAGTCATTTCGCGAATCAGTCATTCTTAGACTAAACCATTTTGAAATGTGACGTCACGAAATTTAGGACCCCTCCCACCCCCTTGTCACACTTCGTCGACCCCCTCCCTCCCCCTGGACGTGTGACGTAACGTTATGGATGGCCTCCTAAGAAGAAATAGTTTCAAATTCGTACGTTATTGATTATATCTACTGACAGCGTTTGTAATAACTCGGTGAGATACAGGCTAATAATATTGCCATGTATTTTTAAAATAGTTTTTTTTTTTCAGCTAAGTCACGTCAAGAATATTTTACAAGGAAAAGCAGTTTCTTATGAAATAACAAGGGAACGAATCGAGGAATCAGAAAAGAAATATAAAGCTGAATATGTGAAGTTACTGGACCAAGTCTTCGAGAACTTTGTACCAAAAGATGAATACAGCGTTGAAGAACAGGTAATCCTTATTTTCATCATGTGTATGTTTGTTACTCTTTCACTCTAAAACTACCGAATGGATCTTGATGAAATTTAGCACTGAGACAGATTATAGTCTGGAATAACACATAGGATACTTTTATCCCAGGAGTATGTTCCCTTGGGATAATTTTCGACATTCAGTCGGACGAAGCCGCGGGCGGTAGCTTTTATTTCTATAATATTAGTTTTGATAAGGCTACTATCAGCCTATAATGTCCCTACTACCAGTCTTCTATCAGCCTATAATGTCCCCACTACCATTCTTCTATCAGCTTATAATGTCGGACGGAGCGTCAGACTTACTGACTAAAACCCATCCGTGTTCCTCCTAGTGACCGCCGCGTTCCAGGGCCGCGGTCACTCTATCGAACAAATTCCGTAAGCACTGGCGCTAGAGACCCCAAAATGCACAGCAGCTGGATCCGGAAAATTGGAATCCAACTTAGTTGAGAAAGACTAGGCAAATTGATATTGTTTAGAGATTTCTGGGTATCTTCTGAAGAACGAGTGGCCTTAAAGCGGAAAGCCACAGTCACTATTGAAAAAAAAAACAAAAAGTTGGTAAGTAACAAAAAAAACTTTTTGTTTACAGGTATCGTGTCTTCTGCAACATAATACGGAACCTAGAATCTTGGCTGTCACCCAACCAGGTTGGGAAGCGTGGTTATAGTCAACTGGGGCTGAAACGTTGAACAAAATTCTATAATCAATTTCTTTATACCATGTTTTAAGTTCAGTAAGTAGGAAGAGCAGTGGTGGCAGAGTGGAAACGGCCCCGACTTACGAATTGTAGGTCGCGGGTTCAAACCCAGCCAGGCGCATTACTTTGTGTAATTAATTCCATCAACACTGCTCTCAAAACGGTGAAGGAAAACATCGTGAGGAAACCGGCATGTCCTAGAACCGAAAATTCGAAGACATGTGACATTCACCAACCCGCAATGGGCCCGCGTGGTAGATTACGGCTCATTCCCTCTCCTAGAGAGGAGGCCTGTGCCTCAGCAGTGGGAACGTTAAAAGGCTGATTATGATGTTTCAAGTTTTATGCGTAGACAAATTCACTAGCGAGGCTAGTTTGTGTTTTTTAAGTACACCTCTGCCCAACCTTCCAGGAATATTAGGCATGATGTAGCCAAAAGTCGTGTTTCTCTTCTATGTACAGTTTATTCGTTTTTCTATAATTTGTAATTGTTTTTTTTTTACTGATTATGTTAACTAACTTTCATGGACGTACCCAGGAGAGGGCAGCTGCCTACCCTTGGAATTCTCGCAGTGAATGTATGAACTCGCCTAATCACTAATCAAAGTGTAAACGTGGCCTTATATGCTAACTTTTGAATAAGACACACACGTTGTAGGCATTGGCAAAACGCACGATGCAATTGCCATAAAAAAAAAACGAATTAAACAATTTAATTAAAACAAAAATGCATATTCAAATTTATTTAACTACCTATAAAGCGAGAATCATTTGCAGCTGTCTTTCCTACACACTACGCTACACATAACTAATGTTTCATGTAGGTGTCTTTGTGTAGTGTGTAGGACAAAACAGTCGCGGATGATCTGACCGAAAAAAATCTGACTTGCCCAAGGCCAGAAGCTGGGTAAGCCCACGCTGACTTTCATGTTAACAAAGAAATCATGCTGTTGTTTTTCCTTTGTTATGTCATGTGTAATAAAAGTGTTTAACTTAGATACTGCATTTTTTCATTTGTCTCATTTCCGTTTTCATTCCTTTTACCATACTGCGGTAAAACCCAAAAGACGGGCAACATCTTTGACTAAATGTTATCATCTTGCCCTCATCACAATTTTGAGTCAGCGCCAATATTATTTCTTATTCCTCTATTAGTTCCCAGTAGTCACCTACTGTCTTACCATACACATAAATTATGAGATTCAAATGGCGGTTAACTTATCGAATCATTCGATTGACCATAATGTAAATAAAAATTGTACTATTAAGTACCTCGGTTTAAAAGAATGTACCTTCTTCAGGACGAAATTGTATCCATGCATCACGTAGGAACGGAATCAATACTAGTATTAGTTTGTTTTGGTTAAACGTGCTAATCTCGGGAACTATTGGTTCGAATTAATGATCTCTCTCTTATGTGACGCAGGCGGTGTTGGACGGCTCAGCTAGTTATTTAATTAATAAATGTGTAGGTGGTATATCATGTTCGAAGTACAATTAAGAATAAATAACAATAAGGATAAAAAAACAACAATAAAATGAAGTTCAAATTAAAACTTTTATTTGAAAATATGTGAATACAACTACATATGCTTTGCTAAAACTTAGTTACAATATTATATCGCTTACAATACAAATGGGGTAAACTTAATTGGAAATATAATCACATTATAACAGCCTAATTTTGTACACAAAGGTAGAAATAATAATGTTATTAAAAAAAACCTGATTTATTATAATTTTTTGTGGAGTAATAGGTTATATTTCACTCTTGGCGCGTTTTTTTTTCAAGATGGCGTCTATATTTTTTTAGGCAAATGTCAAAGCATAGTATAACGCCAAAACTGTGACCTGATCGACGAATTATTCAAAAATATACACAAGTGCGAGGGCTTATTTTTTTCCTTGAGAGATTTTTGCCCCAAGAGGATGTTATTTATTACTTTCCTACATATTTTTAACGCCTAAAAAGCTTTTAAAGTAATTAAAGAGTGAAACTAATTTTATCTGCCTGGTTGGACTTAAGCAGTCTTCTGCAGATATTCGTCAAACAGATACAGGGCCAGAGACAAGTCTTGTCCATGGTTGGATGTGATGAACTTCTTGAGGTCTGTGGTATGACCGGCCAATTCCCTGATCTTCTTGGCTTGGTCTTCAATGAATTCTTCCTCGAGGTATTGGGCGACCTGGGTACAAATATTTCATGGATTACTTGTACGTTTTTGTCGGCTTTTATTTAAAATTGAAAATGAAAACAATATATCTAGTTTTTATTTCCGCGAATATTGGTCGCAACTCAACGGTCAGCGAGTCAACACGTCCCCTGAGGATGCCTCGTGGAGAGGCGAAACACGTGTCGGTAATGGTGTTGGGTTTTGCATTGCCTTCCTGCATGTGCTTAAAATCCTTGCATTTGCCCAGTAATCTCGCATGTGCATAATATAGCGGGCGGGAGGGAGGTGCATACCTGCAACCCACTAATATTCGCGGAAATTAAAACTAGATATATTGTTTTCATTTTCAAATTTAAAATGGATTTCCGCAAAGTAACGCCTGACTCAATCAATTTTTTTTTTTTTTTTTTTTTTTTTTTTTTTTTTTTTTTTTTTGGCTTTTATTTAGCAAAATGAGGTGTTTCAACTATCTTTACCACAAGAAGTTTTCAGAATTTGGATCAGCATCAAAACATCAAAAACTATACATTGATATTACTGTAGTAAAGTAAAATCAGTCGGTTTTTTTCTGTGACTTATTGCGTCGCCAATGTAGGTTTCTGGCCTTTAGAAGTGGCAGTGGTTGGGAATGACAACAACAAACAACAAGTGTGGCGGACTTGTCCCAGTAGAAAGTCACAGAATAAGCACAAATGGATTGCTTGTGTCAATTCTTTTTTATGGATTGGATATCATCAAACGAGTCCTTACGCTTTGGGCGGAGCAGAAAGGAGTGTCGGACTCTTACTGACTAAAACCCTCCCGTGTTCCTCCAAATGCCCTTTGCATTCTAGGGCCGCGGTAACTCTTTCGAATAATTCCGCTACACCAGTGGGACAGTTATAGACAATTACATTGTGCGCTTACCTCAGGGTCATGCAAATGTTGGCTGTTCCTAGTAGCCTCCCGGTGGATGTAGAAGGCGCGCTCGGCGATCTCCTTCTGTGTGTCCAGGGCTTTGGCCAGCGCCTCCAGCTCGTGCAGTTCCACCGTGTAGTTCTTGCGCTCCACCTTCACCGTGCTGCGCTGGTTGAAGTTCATTTCATCACCTGGAAGGGGTATTATGATAAGCTAGGTCGATGATCGAACATATCTTAAGCCTTCTAGCTTCTGTCAGAGGCTTCACTCGAAAATGTCGTGAAATAATAGAAATAAATAAGCCTATGTACCACTTCAGACTTAAATCCTGTATTATAATGTGCGTTGAGTTACAAACATCCATTTATTATAACATAGAACCCCGCGGTTTCACCCGCGTAGTTCCCGTTACCGTGAGAACACGGAGATAAAATATAGCCTATGTCACCCGGGGATAGTGTAGCTTCCCAACAGTAAAAGAATTTTTCAAATCGGTTTAGTAGTTTCCGAGCCTATTCAATACAAACAAACAATCAAGTCTTTCCTCTTTATAATATTAGTAGGTATAGATAAGTAAGATACTATGCCTCACGAAAAAGAAAAACATCATGAGGATACCTTGACTCTAACTAATTGTTTTAACAACAACAAAGTGTTTTTTCCTCATTAATAAATAATTAGTTAGTTCATCCGTACATTTGGAAACTGTTTCGCCTTACAATGGCACAGAAAAAGGCGTATATATGTATTGTTGCCGATATTGTTGTAGTCACGCCAATTGCGTAGAACTCGATACCGCATAGGCGCATAAATTGTGACCAGAATTAAGGACGTGGAAAAAGCTTAGCGTATCGTTGGTGCCTATTGTTTGTTCTAACCAAGTATCACTACCTAGAATACTGATCCTGCTAATACATGAGATAAAAAGTACACCTTCGCTCCAACTTACCTCTCATAGTAACATGCTTGATGATATCAATAGTCTTCTCCCAGGCCTCATCAGAAAGCTTCTTGAACAGCTTGCTGAACCCAAGCCTGTTCGTCTGATAGTTGTTGAAGTACGCAGCCGAAAGCAAATACTCGTACGAACGCTCTAGATGGAGATTGGCGTAAGCCTGTAGCTCCGTCGCGACGTTGCCGTGCCGTCCATACTCTCCGTACACCGCGTTACACCTCGGAAGCGCTGTTGCCAGATTTATATACTAAGAGTAGGTAGCTAATGGAACGCTAGGGTGCGAGTTACAGAGTATTTTCAGCGACAGTTGTCTTACTAACCAGTCCACACGATACAGACTTCTGTAAACTTCTATAGAATGTTTCCTGTCCAACAAAGCAATGTACAAGACAAGTGTCGGTAATAGATTTTTTTTTATTCTAGAAGTCTATGCAGACAAAGACTGTATCGTGGGGAGGATGTGTCAGCATTCCATTTGTTACCTATTCAATTTTATAAGCTTTTTACAGCAGTGTTAGTATAAAAAATTGTGCAGAATGTTATTTTGAACTACTACGAGTATCAAGGGTTTTAAACTCTTTAGCTCACATTCCAAAACATAAACTCCAACGCAACTCGAACTAATCCAACATGAGCATGAAAACGCCAATGAAAGCTTGTTTAATGAGTTTTGTCTGAGCAAGCGCGTTTACGCAGTTTTCGTGCTCATCTCTCGAGCACGAAAACTTCAATTTATGACAAGCTTTAGTGACATTTGATGCTCTGATAGATTTGGAGTTTTCGTTTTGGAACATGTGCCCTAGGACCATTTGCACAAACCTGAGTTATCTCATAACTCGAGAGTTGTCGCTGACAGTGTTAATTTCATATATAGTTTGTGCAAGCGGACCTTAACCTCCATAAAAAAGAAGCCTCGAAAGCCTTATTTATTGAAATACTGATTACTTGAATAAACAAATCATAGCTCAAGAAAAGCGATGTCATGATTTTACACATTCTCTTGAGATATCTTTAAAAGTTAAATTGACTATGAATACTCCCTAATTTTCCAAAGGGGTCAACTGTGCTCAATTATCACGATATAATTGGGGTGTCGTTGCATTGATATTAGGTACTATTGACCACGTTTTTAAAAAATGACAGCAGATCTACTACAAATTAAGGAATTGATCATATTTTCATATGCATTGTATTTTAACACGCGCAAAGAGATAATTATAAATTCATGACTTAGAATTAAATGCAGTCATGATGCGATGATTAAAACTTTTCATAGGTCAATTCAAAGGATTCAAAAATAGTTTGATACATATTACACTCATTCACTAAAGAAACAGAAGGACTACTAGCGATTGGATTCCCAAAGGCAATTCCAAGTCCTGGTAAATTTAAAGGGCAGGTATTGGAAGTACAAAGTACTTACCTTGGGAAATTCAGAAGCAAGACATACAAAAGGCTTGGTCACAGAGTAGTGAACAAAATGGAGTACTATGGTAGACATCAGACAAATTTGCAATAGTTGTCAGTAAAAATGTATGTTTACATTATTAATTTAAAAAACAAAAATAAGGGCATAGTGCTGTCTTGAGTTGGCATCAATCATGATTCTTTATATTTTTAATGTAAGTTTAGTAATGTAAAAATGGTTTCGTAATTTCTCGTTCTGTGGGCTTAGTGCGAGCTTTTATCGTTTGTTAATAATAATTATTCGTGTGCCTACAACTCGCATTCAAATCCGATATGTGAGATCACGAACAAATGATTGTTCGACACATATGTCGTGTTCTAGGTATCGAAAGTGTTAACGTGATTGAGTACTTTAAAAAACTTGCACTAAGCCCTATGTAAGGCGAATTCTCGTACTTGAAAAGCGTTCAAATTCAAGCCACAATATCATATCAGCGACAATCAACGTCTAAATGTAGGGAACTTGGTTGTGTTTTTTACAGTTTTATTTTTTATTGTTAAATGGACTTGCTCTTGACTCTAGTCTAGGTCACAGGTGACAGAGACAAAGTCGACGATGGAATGAGCTTAGCCAGAAGAAGCCTGTTCACTCTAACTTTGAAGAGATTAGGGTTGAATGCGTTCGAAAACACAGACGCAAGCAGAGAGTTCCACTCCTTTGCTGTGCGCATTACAAAAGACGATTGAAAACGCTTGGTGCGAATTGGTGGAATAGCTACAAGGTAGGGATGGTAACCTACAGTGCGTTTAGATGTTCTATGGTAGAGGAGCTAGTGGGATGAGGACGTGAAGTTCATAGGCACACCCGCCGAAGTACAATCTGTAGAAGACTGACAAGCAGGTTTTCGATTGTGATGCGATTACAAACTCTCCATAAAAATACGAGACTTACCTCTGAGTTACAAAGAGATATTAGAGAAAGGGAAATATACTTTATTGCAAATTTATCTGGCGGCTATCATACTAATGGTAATAGCAATGTTAATAAAAAAATAATTAACATCGCGTGATGATGTCATGCATGAATATTATAATTGGCGATCAAAGAAAGAAAAAAAGAAAAACATTTGCGTCAAATACTGCAACTGTCTAATTATTTACGAATCGATTCAGATGTCCAAAGTACAAAATAACAAGATTTCAATGTAATAAACTGTATTTGTTAATGCGGTCTTTTATTCTTTTCTTATAAGGGAATCATAACGCATCCTAAGTAAAAGAAAGCTAATGCGAAATAAAATAAGAATAGGTAGGTATGTGCTTGACCGGATCTACGGTATCTTTAATTTATAGCGTAGTATTATCAGTGACATGACATATACGTCCATCATGATTCCGTTGTGAAAAAGGGATAGAAATATATCGTCCTGTATCGCTCTGTCTCTCTCTCACGCTGTAACTATGATGGCTTTAACATGTCACAGTACAAGAACAGTTGTAATTCCTTTTTTTTATGTTTCCCCACACAAGGAATTTCTCCTGTATCGTGGGTGCGTTTACAAACATTTATAATTAACAAATTTGAAAGGTTATGTGTGCCAAAAATCATAGTTACTATTCTTATTTCATTCGATCAGTTATAAAAAGCAGAACTACTTTGTATAACTAATTACAGAGACAGTACTTACATAATAATTCTGCAAAATCAAATTGCAAACATTAATTTATTTGTTTTTATGAACGACGTTACGAAACAATGTAGGTTAAGATGGTAAAATGATATACCGGCCAGTGTTTTTGAACCAAAAAACAAGTGAAGAAGTATATAATAAAATGAGGTGAGATCTTTTGCCACCTCTTTGGTGGACTGCTGGCCAAATTTGATTTCTCACAAACAGTAACGGGCAACGGAATAAAATTGCATGCCCCTATATGAAATCCAGTTATTCAATTATGAAGTAATTTATGTTTTACTTAGATATGGCAGGATGTGGCGATTTACGTATCATGCTTTTGAAAACAGAACATATTTGAAACTAGTGAGATTTTTGGAAGTAAATATCTTCCCGAATTAGTAAAATGAATGATACATAAAATTGTTATAACAAGTCCCAATTTTATATATTACTCTCTTTTACTTACAATTCTGTCCAAAAACTGAAAGAAATATAAAGCCATGTTTAAGAAGCATATAAGTATACATACATAAATAACAGTGAAAAGAAAAAAAAAGCGGGAAATGTATAGGCACAGGAAATTTATTTAAAGCATTACAATAAGTATAATAATAAAACTAGAAAGATGTATTTTGTGGTATTAAAAACACTAGCCGGTATATAAATATGAACATCTTTCTGCAAAAAAGAATACTTGCTCCAAAGATTACATAAGGACATAGAGATAAAAATACGCGGCGACGCAGTTTAACTGCAAAACTATACTATGTAATCTACAGGCTGGCACAGTATAACCTCATTTATATGTCCAACAATATAGAGCGTGCCCGCCTGCTGGCTATGGGTGTACGGGAGTCGGGTCTTTGCCTACAGGCACCCTCACCAAACATCTATGCTTTTATACGCTCGTGGGCGTAATTTCGCGAATTTTAGTAGTTACTTTAGGTTATCTGTACATATTATCATAATTTATTAAAAACCAAAAACAAAAATATTAAATCTGTTAGAAAAAATAAAACTATTAGTAAAATTTGAATTTGTAAGTATATTTATTTAATAATTACATTTTAGACAGCTATACTCTATGATTATTATTAAAATAAATTCGCCATGTTAGGTCTCCATGTTTTTATGTAATCTCTGTTCCAAATTCACGCATCCTATCAAATTTTAATTATGATTAACATTTATAAGGTTTTATCAACAATATCCATTTAAGTATTTTAATAAAAACTTGCTGGTTGTAATAAAATATTTTGTCCATAAATTTCATGCCTCAAAATGGATGTTGTTCCGTTCAAATCTAATTCTTCTTTGTTCAAAGTAGTAGCGACTTACCAAGTGTGTTGGAGGCCTGTCCACAGTCCAGGGACACGTCCTGGTAGCAGGTGTCAGCGGCAAAGGTGCCGGAGAGAGCCAGGAGGCAAGTGAGGGCTACGAATATGGCCTTCATGGTTTTGATTCTGAGGAGGCAGAACAAAAACATTTTGTTAGTTTTATTTTTTTAACATGAAACATGTGGCGCTTTGCAGTTTATAACTTAACCAGCTTCCTTTACAATACTGAAAAGAAGGAGCTGTAGTATTTATTGGGTGGTGGCAAGTGGCAAGTTCTGTATTGGGCAATATCATAAACTATTTAAACCTCAAGACCGAAAATAATAAAAGGGTGGTTACACTGAATCCGGCATTAATTTAATAAAATTTATGGACAAGTAAAAAACACTATACAATGGTGGACTTAATGCCTCAGGCATTTCCTGCCATTAGACCTTACGGTAGTGCTGAGATAGAACATGGGGCGTGTCATTTAATGGAAAGACAATAGAAAAAAAAAAACAATAATAAAAACATACTTAGACATAATTCATGTCACAAATTTAGAGTTACTCTTTGTTCTTACTTACTTACTCACTATAATTCAAGATACAAAACAAACTCTAATCTAGTCGATTCATTATGACGAGATCTTGTCAATAATATGATGAAAATATCAGGTTATTGATAAGAAGAACGGAAAATCAACTTTTCCACAATCATCTCTAACTAACTAAGAAAAACTGTGAATTTTCTAGATGCAAAACCTTACTTTTCTTAAAATTAAGATCAGTAAGATTCTCTTTTGAGGGTCCTAATAAACACTAACACCCCGGAATCCCACGGACGGTGTAACTGTGTATTTGGATAAATAAAGCAATCGTTTGAACTCAATCTCGTAGATATTTAGGGCATCCGACTTAGAAGGGAGCTATTTTTACATGTCTGCCTTACAAAAACATCACAGTACATTTTTATATGTATTCCTAAATTAAGTATTACTTTAATGCTGCCAGAACTTTTTAAAGTTTAATCAACTAACTTGTTTACCAATGACCTGAAACCAAGGAGGTCATAATAACTGTAAAATGCATTATAATACAAAATATCTAACCTACCTAGGTGACAATGATTTACAGATATAAAACCATGTCTCAATCTTGCAAATTGCAATCTTGCTTGTCTCAACATCTGCTTGGGCTGATTTCAGGATTAGAGAAGAAAAAAACTGTTAACCCTGAATTCAACTAGATGAGGCAAAATAGGCCTTGATTGACAATAAAAATAATCAGCTGACAGCTGTGACTTAATATTGCAAGACCAGAGACCAAGAGACCTAGAGTAGACCTTAATCATTGTGTGACAATAATTTATCTACTCTATCCAACAATCAAATAAATAAAAATATATACCTTAAACCATATTTAAAAGTAAGTAATCAAAATTCATTATTACAAGTACCAGATTAAGATATGTTTTAATCGTATTACATTTTAATCGGCAATATTTACATTATACAAAGATGATAAAAAGAAATCGATCATGTCTAAGTAGATAAAAATCGAACTACCTACAGATTAAAAATAAACACAATTATTTTTAGCAGACTTTTTACTAAACTTCTTTCTTTCGCATGTTTTTAAAAAGTGAAGTTGGTTGTCACTGAATTGTTTGCAAGGTTGCAATGTTATTTTGCTAAACTAAATTGACAAAGAAAGAGGCGTAGGTACCTACTTATGTTTGAAAAAAATGGACCTACGTAATTTTACTATAATCCGCTTATTTATTCCTATTCTAGGATGAGATTATCATTAAAACGTTTAATCTAAAATAATCAGCAATTATATTGCACACTTACTTACTGAAATAATTTAGTTCAATGACAAAGAAAAAAATTACAATGTTTTTCAAACACGGAACAAAACAAAATATAATGCTAAATTTAAAAATCTCGATTAAAATATAAACAAAAGCGAATCAAGGAAATTAGAACACAAACACTAATAAGTCGTAGTTAATGTAAAAAGGACTCACCAAAATAATTGTGAGACGAATAAAGTTAGATTATTCTGCAGCAGCGAAGATTGTTCTGTCGAAAGTGCCTTTACACACACTGGCGCAGAAGGCGACTTCCAACAATGACTATTAAACTGATAAAGCTCCGTCGGACGGAGAGTACACGTAATTAAAATTTATACAAACGCAATACGATTGATAGCGAACGACAAAATGATAATAAAATAGAAGAATTCTCATCTGTCACGTGAAGTTGGCTGCACTTCAGTAAGGTGTGGCTATATAAGAAATAAAAATTCCTGCATTTTGAAGTTTGTCGGTGAACAACATATAGAATTCCAAAAAGCACTGGGTATAATAAAAAGCACAGTCTTTTATTGTATAAAAACTGAAATCAACAAAAAGATAATCGATTATAACAAATTGTTTTCCCTTTTTGTTTTCCATTAAAAGTAGAAAAATTGAAATGCTGGTATTACTATTCCTTCGCCCCGCTCTACGCTATCCCCCCGCAATCCGTACCCATGAATGACGTAGTAAGCCCTGTCATGACTGTCATACTGAGAATGTTGAGGTTTTGCGTTTCAAGAGATTTCTTCCTCTTCCCATTTTTCACCTTATTTACACAATTTTTCTATATTAAAGTGGTATGAATTAAGATATTCAATAATTTTACAGATGTTTAAATTATAAAATGCAGGCCTTTATATCTTAATAAGCAAAAATAGGTCGGAAAATATTCCATGAGTAGACTCGGAACACGAAACCTCTTGAGGGACTTTTTGTTGTGCAACGGCCGGCGGTATCTTGCATCTCGCTCTAACATGTCATTTTTCAAGCACTTGTCAACACGAGATGGTTCTGTTATCGCTGCGCAGTTCATTATTTTCATATAATCAGAGGCATCAACGTGAATAGTTCTTGTTTTACAATTTTGTTGCGTTCTGATAAGTCGCCTTCTGCGCCAGTGTGTGTAAAGGCTAGACTTTCGCGAGTACTCGTACGTTACGGAACTGCTTGTCATAACATAATTTGTCAAAGTATCTGTGATTTTAATTAAATAAAAAAATAAAAGATGAAGGCCATCCTCCTTGCTGTCGTCGGTCTCCTGGCTGTCCTCTCCGCTTCTGCTACACAATGTGAGTAGACTTTTTTGCTTTGTTTGTGGTGTTTTAGGTTTACGAAGGTGATGATTCCTGGTCGAATTTTATGTTTTTTAGGTTAGCAAACGAACCTTTTGCTTGACTTTTCTTTGTCCGGGTTTTACAAAGTTATTAAAAAAATGAGGGCGTCTTGAAAATTAACTTGGTTTGTCATACTTATCCGTTGTTACGCTGCAAATAAAATTTTAAACAAACTACCTAAATCAAACGCAATTTCCTTTGTTACATTGTCTCTCGAGCATAGTTTTGTCAAGTTTAGTACAACATCAGATGTTTTTTGTTTTATGTGTCACTAACGCCACCTAGTTCAATAAAACGAAAACGAATCTACAATCAATAACGGTAGGTACCTACCTAACTAATAAAGGTCATGTTCTATACAAAACAAATATCTTAAATAAAATTAACCTCTAGGTATAGGTCACTTTTATCTGGGGAACTAAAATTTCAGCCAAACATTTCGAATTTCTGGCTGTATAAATAAATGACTTTGCATTTGAAATTTTACTTTACAGTTTTCTAAGTTGGGGTAGAATAAAAAGTTGGAACAGGGATTTTTCTACACATTTGAAAATTAAATGCACTAAGTTTGTTGATTATTATGATAATAACAGCATATGGTATGGCAAATAAAGCTGTTTCTTCGTTTTTCCAGCAGTTTGTTGACTTTAAAAGTAAATTATCAACACAGTCTAAGATTTCATATGCAATAATAGGCTTGGTCTAGACAAACAAAACTGTTAAGACAGTCCCAGTTTCCTAAATTTGCCCAGCCTTATCTCAAAACTATTTGGAATAGCCTTTCCCATACTGCCATCTAATGTTGTGAAAATTCTTTTTTTTTTAATAGTTACCTGTTTTAAAGTAAGTCGCTAATATCACACTTACTGAATCAAGCTATCTCTGACTGAGCCACAAGAGACTGAGTAAAACAGATATTATCATGTAACTGATAGCCATACTAGCCATATTTGTAAACAAATGACGTATCTGTTATTAATTGATTTCCTTGCACCACTCATAAAATGGTTGCTCAGTTTATAATTAGGTATTATTTTGTTTATACTTTGTAATAATTACCTACATAAACTCATGATTGTTCTCATGAGGGTAGGAAGGAACTATAGAATGCCACCTAGTACAATCCCTCTATCTTACATACAGCTTTTCTTCTTAATTTACAGTTTGTGTGCCTACAACTAGTGTAGCAATAACTGGGATGTGAGTTATGGGCCCTCATACAAATAATTGTTTGGCCCATATACTGAGTTCTGGCCACCAAAAGTGTTAAAACTCCCATTTTCACATATCAATAGGTATTTTCAGCTTGAGAATAAGTTGTTACTGGCAGTTTTATTTTTAACTAGGTTTTGCCAGTGCCTTTGGCCTGCCTGAAAATTAGAAATACTATCCAATGGGCACATAGTATCAGGATAAAAATAAAAAGATCTTAATTCTTAAATCTGACTATGGTCTTAACACTGTTCCAAATTTTAATGAATTCCATTTAGCATTTTAGCCTTTGAGTAGTGCTTTATATTAAACAATCCATTAAAGAACCAATTTTTTTTTTGCATACAAGAATAGGGCAACACTGGTCACTATGGTCTTACTTACACTGTTCCAAATTTAAATGAAATTCATTCAGCCTTTGTGTAGTGTTTTTAATAATAAACAATGTATCAACCAACATAATTCTTTTTTATATTTTTGCATACAACAATAGGGCAACACTCACGGGTTAATCATTGTCCAGCAGACTATGACAACATTCTGTATTGTTGTAATATTTGCATATAAAACTTTTTCATAGACTACAAGAACAGATTTGGTATTATTCTTCTTCATCCCTTTGAAGCCAACCTCAACATCATCATCTGCCAAGCCTTTTCCAAACTTTATTAGGGTCGACTTCCAGTCGTACGGGATTCAGCTGAATAAGTACCAGTATTTTACATGGAATGGCTGCCTACCAGACCTCCACAACCCATAAACTGGGTAACAAGGCACTTCTTGGCAAAACTGAAGTCAGATTTACTGGCTTCTAACAAATTCCTTGAAGAACGACCTGTGCAGCTGTTATTCTTTGCAAGCTCCTCTTGAAGCTAGACTGGACATAGTTTGGAAAAGGCTAGACAGAAGCTGATAACATTACATTGACGAAAGTATTAAATGCAATGGTTATCTCGTGCATTCGTAATCAGTGTAGGTATTAGAAATCAGTTTGAGACTAACAATGGTGGATTAGTCTCACAAAAATAATGTTTTTGTTTAATTGGCTGATTGGCTTAATAGTTGAATTTTAGGTAGTACGAACTGCACGGGTAATTTAATAAATAATAATAATTATATGCAGGCTCAAAAGCTGTACTTATGTGCAATACTTTTGCATGGCATTTTTCCAGAACTTTCCATACAAAGATGTGATTTTATTTCTGCAATTTACAAAACTGTCATCGGAGGCCTCGTTTAGTGATTTAGCTTTAGGGCATTTTAAAAAGAATACTAATCTCTTACTAATTGACTGACTGACAGCGCACCGTTGAAACTACAGGTCGGATAAAGCTGAAATGTGACATGTAGGTTCCTTGGTGAGTGTACTAAGAGAGGATTTCCCGGGAAAAAAAGGATAATATGTATGTGTGTATGAAGTCAAGGGCAAAAGTCTACTACCTAAAAAATAATATTTCTGCCCTATAATATTAAAACTTTTCAATTAGCCTCGGGCGAGAGGCAACACTCTACGAGAGATTCTAGCCAGCAGATGGCAATTAGCAACAACAGTGTTGCTAGTGTTTTAGTACCATACCATATAAACAATAGAACATAAAATCAGGACACACTGCGCGTGCGCGCTATCTGTCACCGATATCTATTTATGAGTTGCCTACCTAGTATTTATAGTATTACATTGTTATAAGGTTTAAAGTTCAAGTTTGAAAACATAGTGATGCTCAATCATTGTTTTGAATATAAAAATTGCAGATTTATTATCGACTTAATCAGATGTCTTGTCCTTTGTTTAGTAATCTATACTAATATTATAAAGCTGAAGAGTTTGTTTGTTTGTTTGAACGCGCTAATCTCAGGAACTACTGGTCCGATTTGAAAAAATCTTTCAGTGTTAGATAGCCCATTTATCGAGGAAGGCTATATATCATTACGCTAAGACCAATAGGAGCGGAGCAGCGATAAATAATGTTTTAAAATCGGGGATTCCACGGGGACGAAGTCGCGGGCAGCAGCTAGTTGTATCATAAATGTCACACAAAGAAACGATGGATAGACTGTGTGAAAGACGATATTTTATAGGTAAAATGGTAACTAGGTAGGTACCGAGATAAAATAGTAAAGCCGAACTTAATTAGGATAAGGGCAGGAGAATTAAATAATAATGATAACTTAATACTGAAACATAGATTTTCCAAATTACGTTTTAACATTATTAAATTTCATACGTTATTTGTCTGCCATTGTTCCCTTATTTATGGATGGGAAATAATAAAATCTCGAACTGAGCGGGGCGGCAGGTAATGTCAGACTCTTACTGACTAAAACACACTTGGATTCCTTCACTTTCCTTTTGCCATCCAAGGCCACTCGTCGCGAGGCTACGGGCGGTAGATATATGCACGGCCCCGGGCGAAAGAGCTTTGTGAGGCCCTTGTTCTTCCTGCTAGGGTAGCGGAATTTGTTCGAAAGAGTCACCGCAGCCCTGGAACGTAAAGGGCACTAGAAGGATCACGGTTGGGTTTTAGTGAGTAAGAGTCTGACACTCCCTTCCGCTCCGCCCAGAGCGGGAGAAGTAACTTGATGATTTCCCATTCAGAAAAAAGGTCCTTGTTCTTTTGAAATTAATAAATATGTTTTTCTGAATTTTAGAGACTTCTTTTAAAAATCACAGTGGGCTACGATATTTTCAAATGAAACAACTGCAAAGCAGAAATCCCATTTTTCACTTTTTTCTCTTCTAACTCGCATCAAAGCATATTAGTATTAGCATTTTGAAACTGGGTAGTGCGAGGCCCCTAACAGAGCGAGGCCCCGGGCGGTTGCCCAGCTCGCCACCCCCTAAGTCCGCCACTGGTTTCGAACAACACCAATTTAAATCCATACGATGAACATGACTATCATAACCCTAAGTAATCTAATTTGCGTGAATCTCGCGTAATGCAGTGAAATGACCTATGTATGAAATTCTTGTGTAATATATTTCATCATGAATAACATTGTCTTCGATTATTTCCGGACGAGCTGTGAGTGTCAATGAAAACCGGTGTACCTATATTGTGTATGTGTAAATTGATAACGTAGTTTTGTATCGTGAAAATGTGCCAGTCATGCGTGTATTAAACATTATGTATTAAGTAGGCGTCCATTGTTTGGTTTCATTTATTTGGGAACCAGGTCGTGAATCCTACTAATATTATAAACGCGTTTGTAAGTATGGATGGATGGTTTAATACTCTTTCAAGCAAAAACGACTATGTCGTATGTGAAGCGGGCTTTCTGAGCTGAATTCGAGATTTCTGGGCTACCGTCTTTATCAATGGTTTTATATGCAGTTTCTCTTTACGGTAAATGCTTCATCCTTTTTCACTTCTGGGTGTCAAATCTAGCTCATCTCACTTACTCTTTCTGGACCTGCCTTGTTGCCATTTTCTGCTATGAATTTCTAAATTTCTCTTAGGTCAGATACGTTTGGTACGTAAACTTACTAGGGGTTTCTAGAAAAATAATCCATAGCAACCTCGTAAGTCTGCCTATGGAATATAAATTTCCGTGATATTTTGATGTCAGGAAATTCAGCTATTTACTTTTTATTGTCATTGATAGGGTCACGCTTGACCTCACCTGGGCCCCAAGTCTGCTATTTTTATAAATTTGGCATTCCAACACGATCCCATTGTCATTTGGCTAAAAGTTCGTAATCTGCTAAAGTCATAATGGTCGATCATTGTCATGTCAACGGTCTCGTAATACTTTTTGATAACCGAGCTATTAAAAGCAATGAATGCACAATGATGTTCTAATGGTAGATCACTGATCAAAGGAACTGTCAAAATTTTAGCAGATTACCGCATGCGTCTGTCATTCATTATGTACGAGATAACCATTATATGCCATTTCTTTCAATGGAGTGTCAGTGGTTGACCATTGGAAAGTCATAGTGACGCTTTTATATTAGTAGATTACCAAACTTGTAAAAATCAACCATTATGAAATCAATGATAGACCGTTCTGACACTATTGTAATAGCAGACTTGAGGTCCTGGTGGAAAGCTACGATGTGGTAGACGATGGAGCACGCTTGCCTAGACTTAACCTGTTCACTCTCGACTTCAAGAGTTGGGAATAGGGTAGTAGTAGTAGCCTAAAAATATCTAATTAGTCCGTAAGATAGACTTCCCAAAAATATTATACACAAATTTTTTATTTTTTCACGTAAACAAAAAACGAAGACGATATAGTGCGTTGAAAACTCGTGTGACGTCACTTCGTGCGACAATTTTTACCACGCCGTGATGTCACAAGCCCCCACTCATGATCTTTGAAGGGTTTTATCTTCGTCAATTTTTAGAGATTTCATAACGCAAAAAATACGTGTCTAATATTTTTCGATAATCTAAGTGACGGACTAAATAGGATCATATTTTTACTCCTCAGGAAACATCCCTATTGTAGCTATTATCAGTAAACACAGACAACGGCAAGGAATTCCACCCCTTAGCTGTATGCATAATTAAAGTATTCCTAAACGTTTAAAACATTACGTTACGATTAATACATACATTTTTGGATTTCGAACAAGCTTTAGAAGTCCCAACTTTTTTCCTTTTATCTCCATGAATAAATCTTTATCAGTTCGAGTATTATCGAACAGTGTAATTAAGCTATTAGGCTAATTATGTCGTCAATTTGATGATATCTTTATATTTTTATGACTGTTTTGGTAGAATGACCTTTAAGGGGCAAGGCTAGGTTAGATTCGCTAAAAATTCTTTTTTTTTAATACATGTTATCAAAAAAACAGTTTCTGTTCAGTCCAACTACCTATATTTGCTGGTAATAATAATATGTTTCACCGGATGGTTGAAAGAGTCATCAAATAGCCGTTCTAGATAAAATGCATAATAAATATGGGGTTTTACGGTTCATGTTCAAAATTTCAGTAAATACCGGAATGGCTCCTAACTTGAAAGTCGAGTGGTATCGACCATTTTTTCTCTGAAATAACTGAATATATTGCAATCAAACTAGTTCACATGCAGACTCTTAGCCGCTTCTGACAAATTCCTAACGCAAAACCCCGACCTGAGGAAAACTTACGATCAGAAGAATCTTGCGAAGTTTGCAAAGTTGCGGCAAAAATTAAAGGCACAGAATAACTCTCTAATTCAAGATCACATAAGTACCTAATCCGATAACCCTAGACAATGATCAAAATTGGCAGAAGCTTAGGTACCAAAGCACTCACATTTCTCTAATCATGTAAGACTCTCATGTAATATTTCACTGCCATAAAAGGCACGTAAACGAATCTCAAGTCTAGACTGACATTTTTACTATTTTACCCACTCACTGCTAATCCCACTCAAGTACTTCAAAATTTCTCTCTTCCGTCAAAACTGCCAAATATCGCTCTTGCAAAATCATCATACATCAACGATTCTCTAGTTTCTTCAAACGATAATCGGACTTTAATCTTAAGTACTTCCCAATGCTCCAAAGTTATTGTCCTTAGATATAAGACAAAGAAAATTCATTGTCATCTCAATATTTATCTACCTTGTCTCGTATCGTATCTGTACTTGTATATCTTTTTCGAGTAAATGTCGAAACTTTGACTGATATCGGTCGTAGATGCTGACAATGTATCGACATGTCAATCTTATGATAATGTCAGCAATGCATAAAATATTTTCTATTGTGTGTCTTAAAATAAACGATTTATCATATAAATGCTTTGGTAGTTATGACGTCTTCACACGTCATGGAATATTTCGGACGCCATCTTTGAGCATAGACAATATTTTCTTTATTCTGTGGCAATGTCACTTTGAAATTGATGATACATGTAGCTAATGCAATAAATACTTTTATTTATTTATTTTGCTGATTGCTAGTAATAGCTCTATAGACACAATTGTTGATTTGTTGGTTTAATTGATAGTTGTATCAAAGTCCATTTGACTGGATTTAGGAATTTCATTGTTCGCAACTAATTGTTTATTGAATTATGTACTTCAATAATTGTTTGTTTATGAATTTACTAGCTGACCCAGCAAACGTTGTTTTGCCATAATTAAAAAAAAAAATGAAAAAAGATTGTCCCGCTTTTCTGTTGAAATTTTTCCTGAATTTTCTTTGCTATAAACCTCACGGAGCCCGAGACCTTTCCAACGAATGCAAAACCGTGGAATTCTGGAGTTATAGCGTCAGGAAGGAAAACCCGACTTATTTTTATATAGTAGATAATTCATCTTTCATAATTATGTATTCGTTGAGTTTGTTAAGAAAGCACTTCCAGCCTTATTCTATGAAGGCGACCTTTCTAGATTTTATTAATCTTTTGTTTTGGTTGCTAAGTTACACTCTTGTTAATTTTGAATTATCTACAACGCACTAAATATATTTCACCGAAAACTATTTTCCACTGCGTTTACTTTAATAGAGTTTTCATTGTTTTTAAGATGTATTCTGCTATTCGGGGCGGAGACAAATCCAAAGAATCAAAAACCAAGAAAATTGGTCCAGCAGATCTCGAGTTATAAGTGTTGTAACAAACCCGACTTTGTTTTATATATATAGATAAGTGACAGAAAAATAGCGGGTATATCTTATAGACTTAACGAATTGTATTTTTTTGACCTTCATAATTTAATAAATGGCTACCATTACTTTAATTAAACTTTAACATATAATTTGGTAAGGAGTATAAATGTCTCACAATTCAACTTATTACGGGAAGGTTGTAAATTAGTAAGTCGGTTTTATAGCAGGTAGTTTAAATAAAAAGCTTATTTTACTTTTTAACTAGAAAACTAATATTGTGAGCAAATTGCTAAGCTGCCGGTTGAAGTAGTAACCATAAAGGTGCAAAATTAAGGGTTCTGTGTTATCGCCACTTTTAAGGCGATGCCAGATATAGCTATAAACATTTTTACTGAAAGATGGAATGACCATGTGCAAAAAATATGTTCAATTATAATCAAAACTACCCGTACGTACCAACCCGCACTGGGCTCGCGTGATGGATAACGGCCCATTCCCTCTCCTACAGAGGAGGACTGTGTCCCAGCTGTGGGAACGTTAAGAGGCTAATTATGTTTATGCTATGTACGAAATTGCCATTATTTTTAACCGACTTCTAAAAAAGGAGAAGGTTCTCAATTCGGATGTTTGTATGTTTTTTTTTTATTTTTTTTATTGTTTGTTCGCGCATAACTCCGTCGCTTGCCAACCGATTTGAAAAATTCTTTTTTTGTTGGAAAGGGTATACTTCCCAAATGGTCCCAAATTTTATCGAAATCGAACAAGCGGTTTTTGAAAAATCAACAAAAATCTAAAAAATTTCTACATTGTCTGCATTGACGACCTTTTAGTTTACTCTGCATTGAAGCAGTGCGTTTTTTTTACACTAATGTAATTGGTTCGTTTAGGTGGGGGGAGGGGAGGGGGTTTAGGTACCACTAAAAAGTGAAAAATAAAAAACTTTTTACAAAAAAATACAACCGACTTTTCCACAAAAAATCAAAAAAGTACAAAATAACTTTAATTTCGGAAGTCGGTGTTCAAAAACGAAAAAGGAACCACATACACCGAGTTCCGAAATTAAAGTTATTTTGTACTTTTTTGATTTTTTGTGGAAAAGTCAGTTGTATTTTTTTGTAAAAAGTTTTTTTGTACCTATCCGCTAGTTGACGATATGTCTATCTATCTACCTATTAGGATTTGGTTTCCACTAGGGCTAAGTCCTAGCGTAGGACTATTGTGTGTGAGTCATGACGGCCATCATTCCAACCAGCCAACCTCCCTCCAGAAACAGATCAGGGCCCCAAGTCTGCTATTTTTATAAATTTGTCATTCCAACACGATCCCATTGTCATAACAACCATTATGAAATCAATGATAGACTATTCTGACACTATTGTAATAGCAGACTTGAGGCCCAGTCCACTCACTTGACGATGTGTCTGACTGGCGTGAGAGACAAAGGAGAAACACGATCATTCAATAGCACACGTAGTAAAGATAAAAAAGCAAGTGTCATTGGCTTGAGTGATAGGCTGTCAACATATATGGATCACGAATAGTTGTATTAAGAGTGACAATTTCTGTATTTTAAGTACATTTTCAAAAGCACCTCTAAATTACCCTACATTTAACAAGTTTTTGTCGCTGATGATATTGCGGCTTGAATTTGAACTTTTGGAAGTACAAAAATTAATGTATAGCCATTTTTATTTTCTAGTAACACAAAAAGTGAGCTAATAAATTAAAAACAAGAGGATCTTTTCATTGCAGCCGGCGGCGGTTCCTTTGAATACCTAGTTCTTTACAGGTCCCCCGACTGCAATGAAATTATTATTAATTATCTTTCTTGTTTTTAATATTTTAGTTAACTTTTTGACATGGCAGGCGTGGTTTTTAATTTTTTGCAAGCTTTAAAATCTCTCCATATGGAAAGGGACGATGTGATCGGCGATGAAGCATCTGCCTAGAAGTACCCTTAGCTTTCAGAAAATACAGATTCAGACTCCAGGAGAGAATTCCTTTATTGTTGCTGCACGCACAATGGAAAAAGCCAAGTCTAAGAGTCATTCAGATATTTGATGCCTATGTACTCGAAATACTGACAAGTCCCGTCAGTGAGTTTTCTAGAAACAGAAATGTATACTTTGAAAATCTTAAAAAAGATAAAGGACATTTGTCATAGTACAACTAATCCACTCGATCTAATAAAATACGAGACACTTAACCTGAGTGTCAGATAAGATGGACGTGTCTTGGAACACATACTAGTTATCTCAATGAGATTAGATATCTTAACAACAGTTATTTGCAACTATGTGTGTAGTTCAATACCTAGACACTTACGTATCTAGAACGCTATCAGGGCACGTTTTAGAAAGCCCATTGAACTTTATCTGTTGTTACATCTTGTGGCAAATAATTTGATTGGCTATTGCTACTTTGTTAATCTCGTTTCGTTACTTCGTTCTTTGAGGTCAAGGTGAATAGAAAAATTCAGCTAGGCTGGGCAGCATTTGGGAAGCTACATCGAGTCTTTACATCGTCGATTCCACAGTGCCTAAAGACAAAAGTCTTCAATCAGTGCGTCCTACCCGTCATGGCATACGGGGCCAAAATGTGGACACTGACGGCTCGTATGGTCCACAAGCTCAAAGTCGCTCAGCGGGCTATGGAAAGGGCTATGCTCGGTGTGTCTCTGAGGGATCGCATCAGAAATGAGGTGATCCGTCAGAGAAGCAAGGTCATTGATATAGCCCACTGGATTAGTAAGCTGAAGTGGCAGTGGGCTGGCCATATTAGTCGTAGAACCGACAACCGTTGGGGTAAACGAGTTCTAGAGTGGAGACCGCGACTCGGCAAACGTAGTGTAGGACGTCCTCAGGCACGGTGGAGTCGAAACGCACGTCGGCCCCCCCCCCGACCCCCTTTAGTGCTTAATTTGCAATTCTTGATTTGCTTATTTTTGATGACTTAGGGGATGTGGGGATCCGGAATGTGATTACGTCAGCAATATTGATTTATTTAATTTTTCAGATTTTAGTCGATTATGGTTTGAACACAAATGGCAATCCGGCGAGGTCTTACCCACTGGGCTATCAACGCCCTAATAGTCAACTTAATTTCAGACTAAAATTTCCTTTTTTCTAGACTTATTAACTGCCCATTGCCATTTCAGTGATCTCGTTCTTTTTCTTACATCTATTAACCTTGTTTTCTTTCTGATGTTATAGTCTACAGTTTCCTTACTTTTGCAGAATAGTCGACATTATCTTGGGTTACCATATGAAAATATAGAATAGGACATGAGTACATTACAGGCCAATCCTTTTCGAGATGATGATTCTACTAAAATGTGTTGATTGATTTACTAGTAACAGGGAGATAGAGCTTTAATAAAAGCATGGGAAATCTTCAGTAATAGAGGACTTAAAGAAAAAAATGTGACACATCAAAGATCCGTTAGAATCACTCATTCATGTACTATTTATGAGCGGACGAAGGAAAATACCTAGCAATTATATAAGGAAAACTGTAATTATACAGAAGTACAATAATTATTATCAGCAGGGGAATACTACAATATAAACGGTTGTCGGTAAATATTGGAACACAAAACCTAAAACCATTTACAATCCACGTGGTTATCGGAAAATAAATAGTCGTGCATCATTACCCTATTTTGTGATTGTCAACAGATGATTAACTACCGGAATTATAGTTCATTAGATTATATTATTGTTACGAATTTGAAACACAAAAATAATACTTCGGCAGCTAAATAACTTTTCCTTACGAAAAAAGTGTTGTTGCTATACAGTTTCAGCGTACTCATCTATACTAATATTATAAAGCGAAAGAGTTTGTTTGTTTGTTTGAACGCGCTAATCTCAGGAACTACTGGTTCGAATTGAAAAATTATTTTTGGGTTGAATAGACCATTTATCGAGGAAGGCTTTAGGCTATATATCATCACGCTTAAGCCAATAGGAGCGGAGCAGCGATAAAGAATGTTTTAAAATATGGGATTCCACGGGGACGAAGTCGCGGGCAGTAGCTAGTCCTAGATAAATTCGCGCCTTTCCCAAAAAAAATATAATCTTGCTTGTCTATGATTTGAACACGATAGTGTGACCAGTGTGTTTTAGGGTCGAAGAAAAAGGGAACTTCGTTATATGTCGTATAATTTAACAGTAACCTGAACTTATTTTATCAAACAAAACAACACTCGCTCACTGTTTTATAGATAGGACAAATATATAAAATCCTGTCAACCTCATCTCGTGGTTGTAAAAGAAGGTTTAAAGACACTGAAAATAAACAAATACTTATTCTTATGCCATTAGATCAACTCTGACAATTTTATATTTGTTTTACGCTATCTTATGTAGGAATAAAAACCAGTATATATTGTCATTAGTAAAACACAAAGCAGTGTTTATAAATAATCAGAAAACTGCATATCACTCACGTTTGAAATGGTGCCAGAAATACATATATCTAAATGTTTCGAGAAGGTATTTCACATTACATCGGAAAGTATATAGATTCCCCTTTATGGTTTCATGTTACAGGTACTTATCATGATAATGTCATGTGTAAACACGAAAACTCTATATTAATATAGCACTCTGCAACATATACTCGTAGCAACAAACTTTGAGTCAAAAGGTTTATAGGGACGCCCGCGCCGTGATTTTTGGTTAGTTTGGTTCCGCGGGTCTGGAACGCCAAGGGCACGAGGAGGAACACGGCTGGGTTTTAGTACAGTCTGACTCCCTTCCGCTCCGTCCAGGGCGGGAGAAGTCATTTGATGATTTCCCATCCAGATAAAATGGGTTAAGATGCAAAAAAGTCAGTGTGATCGAGACTTCCACATCCTAGATAGGTACTTAGCCGGAGTATTGATTCGGGTATTCTCCTTCAATTTGACTAGTAAAGTTAGTAAGTAGTTTTGACATGCGTGATTTCTGTTTTGTTCTACGACGACCGTTAGTACCCGGTAAATATTTCAGACATTGTATCCGGTTACTGGTTGAATAGCCAGCAATACTGTCAAAAGACAGGTAAACAGTTTAAAAATAGAATATGTATATTTTATTTTGTTAAGTTCCGCCGAACTTCCTACTCTTATTTTTTTACCAAAATAGGTAAATGTTTTGTTACTATACGAAATTAATTGAAATTAGTTTCCCGAGTTTCCTTTATTTATTCCTTCCTGTCTGAAACGAAATGATGACACCAAAGAAATGGTTGCGGAATTTGTTCGAAAGAGTTACCGCGGCCCTGGAACGCGGCGGGCACAAGAGGAACACGGGTGGGTTTTAGTCAGTAAGAGTCTGACACTCCCTACCGCTCCACCCAGGGCGGGAGGGGTCATTTGATGATTTCCCATCCAAAAAAAAAAAAAAAGACCAGAGAAATGAATTTTTTGCCCAACTGTGGAGGAGCCGAAAATTAGAGTAGGTATTTAATTTATTTTCGGTATGACTGGTTTCAGATGCATCATTTTGCAATAGGTAATTTGCTCAGTTCAACTGAGAGAAGAAATAAAACACCAAACCATTATTTTCTGACAGCAAATCGTTAGAACGGGAGTTTGATAAAAATCAAGTTTCGAGAACACATGACAACATTTACCTACTCTTGAGGAATGAAAAAACATTCCAAGGACGTTTCGCAGAACTTGTAAAACAAAAGACTGTTTCTTTGTTTGATAACAAAATATTGGTAGTTACTAAGAAAATCCATCTGAACGTTCGCTACCAGCGCGCTATAACGCTCTCTAATTCCAAAAGTTTTATAACACGTATTTTTTTTTTTAATTATTACCTGCCAAGCTTTTGGCCAACAGTGGCTCTCAGTCTAACCGGGTACATCGGAATACTAGCATTTTCCGTGGAGCGATTGCCACATTGACTTTCAAAACCACATTCTAAAAATCCTGCACTATGAGCGAACCTATTTTTAACAGAAATAAATCCAAGCCTTTTCAGCTTAAAAATATTTTGTAGTTTCTGCTTGTAACATGACTTAGTAAGGTGCGACCAGTGTATATATGGGTCGAAAAAAAAACTGTTTTTTAAATGTGTTCTATTTGACGTTAGCCTACCCACAGAGCCTACCTGATCATATTTTAAGCAGAACTAACACTTATACCGTGTTATCTAAAGCCAGACAAACTGTATAAAATCCTTTCACCTTGCTCATCTACGGTTTGCGCCCAGTTGGTAACCGCGTTTATCATAACAATAATCAAGGGCCTGATCCAGAAAGCAGTACTTCTGGACATGGCTGGTATAGTTAGGAGGTTCCTTTCTCGGGAACCCTGACCATTGGTAGCTTGCCCCTATTCCCGATACCGCTGGGTTACTATTTTTTTATATATTTTTTAATAAAAATGTTTTAAATGTGATAAATATGTACACAAAATAAATAAACATTTAATTCAGACTAGGTCCATATGTTCGTAACAATATACTAAAATAAAAATTACACTACACTATCATATGAAGCCGCACCCACCTTTGCAGCATGGGAGAATCCCACCTATCTGCTAAAACACTTAGTATACTGTTGGTGCTAAACGAATGCGACTGAGTTGGGAGGCACATCTTTTTCTAATGATAGCGGCAAAGCCATCAACCCGCGCCTCAGCAAACATTCCTGACGCACTGCATCGCCTCGGCAGCCCCGACAGTACCCTGAGCGGAAGCAAAATTAGTTCCTCAATTCACGTTGTTAAGACTGGTATTCTCGCATTACTGACATATTTTTTTAAACCGAATTCCTTTGTCCCTCAGGCCACGTGAACCCAGTAAACATCCCCCGTGAGTGGGTGACCATGCACCGCAGCTGCCGCATGTCGATGAGGCAGCAGATTCAGATGGAGGTGAACGCCTCGCTGCAGTACCTGGCTATGGGTGCCTACTTCTCTAAGGATGTGGTAAGTCATCTTATTCTTTTACTATCATCTGCCTAGCCTTTTGCCCAACTATATTGGGGTCGGCTTCCAGTCAAACGGGATTCAGCTGAATGCCAGTGTTTAACGTGGAGTCCCATTCCCATTGACTGGGTAACACACGGTACTTCTTGGCAAGACTGGTGTCATATTATCTGGCTTCTGACAATCCGTAACGTCTGTCAAAGGTCTACAAATCTCAGCCGGGACCAACGGTTTAACGTGCTTTCCGAGGCATGGAGGAGTCTCGGTATGTTAAGATGATCACCCATCCACAGACCAACCTCAGCAAGCGGCGCCTAGAAAGTCAGCTGTTATAATTTAGCTTCCAGTTCCTCATTTTTTTTTTACTACCTTTATATTACTTTATAAATATAAAGTTTAGATGGATGTTCGTTACGCCAGAACAGCTGAACGGATCTGAATGTCGTTTATGGCACAAAGATAGATTATATTATGCTGATCCCAGGAGCATGTTCCCTTGGATTAGTCCAAGGGACATACATTTGCATGAACTCGCTGGCAGAATAAAGAAATAATAATGTAACAGCAATCGGCGTTAGTATAGCTTTGTTATAGTAAATGAATTTTCTGAATCTGAGCATATTTTCCACAAATTAATCTATATTAATATTATAAAGCTGAAGAGTTATTTGTTTGGTTAAACGCACTTCTCAGGAACTACTGGATAATATTAGTGTTTTGATAATGACCCTTTTTTCATTTGCGAGCACGCGAGATATGCGAAAATCTAAACACATGTCCTGGTAAAAAGCTGGGGCTGACTGGCCAAGATTATGTTGGTATTACATCTAGGCATCGTGTCTTATGTTCATTAACAAATCCAAAAAAAAAAATAGTGATCATAAATGGTGTAGTTTAGCCGACTATCTTAGCAAAAAACGATCTATTATTTAATTCTATATTTCGCCATTTTCCTTAGACGAATACGGAACATAATGATTTGAGGTCAACGCACAATAGCTTCGACCTTGCACTCCACATTGTAAACTTTTCCAATGCTACCAACTTTATAAATATTCATAACAGTCAATGCTATGGGCGCGTTCAAAAAAAACTTGCTCGAAAAAGTGGTCTGTCTTTCCACCCAGTTCTTCTGATAGAACGAAAAGCAAGGGTACCTGTTTATTCCGCCTGAAAAGAGGCACAAAAAATTAAAAGTTGCTGAGGAGTTTGTTGAGCCATCTCTTTCAAGCTAAAACACAAAGAAGTGGTGGCGTTTTGAGCGACTGTGTTTTGATGTGTGAGTTTGGAAGTTCACAAAGTGATTGGATTTGAGCAAAGTCTAAGTATATATACGTGTCGCCAGGTCAACCGTCCAGGATTCGCCAAGTTGTTCTTCGACGCTGCTTCTGAAGAGCGCGAGCACGCGATGAAGCTGATTGAATACCTGCTGATGAGAGGAGAGCTTACATCGGACGTCACTACCTTGCTACAAGTCAGGGTAAGGGGAGACCATGTTTATAATATTTTTATTACCAGTCAAATCTCTAATGGTGAACCATACAATCCTCCGTTTCCCTATGCATGTGAACTTTGCGGTTGAGCTGTCAAATCTGCTACACTCACTATATACTCTGTGATATTATTTACCAGTATAGGGAACTTAATCGCTAGCCTTCAATGCTCAAGTTGCATACATATTGACACATCGAGTATTGGTAGGTTGCAGGAGTACATGAAGTGTAATGGTAGGACTTGAGAGTACTTACTATAAAAGAAATAGGCTTGACAAAAATATTTTTATTCAATATCCTCTCCTACAACAACTACAGCAAAGTAGCAAACAAGGTGTCAATCGATGACCACAGATGTAACTTGTCGATGACGTTACGTTGTACGAAACGCTTATACTCACTTTAACCCACATAACTATTATTCAGGACAAGGATCCAATACATAATAAATCGGCATAGTATTTGGTTTGATGCCTATATTCTCATTGAATTGAATTTCTGTTTATAACTATTAATAAACGTGATATAATTGTAGTCTTTAAATACCAAGTCATTTAATACGCGAAATGAATCGTCATCAGGTGCGTTCTGAAACTAATATTTTAAATAATTTCGAACAAGTTACAAAAACAAAATAAATGGATATCTTTTTATTGTGGCTTCATTAGAGATATGTATTGTGTTTTCTAAGACCTTATAAAATAAGGCAATTTTTCATATATATGGCATTTGGTGACGCCATCCTTTCATCATCTGGTACGTTTTGGCCATCCTTCTTTGAAACTTATAAGTTAAATACACTTGACATTGACGCGACTGTGCTGCCACCTGTAGTTTCTGCACGTTCCCTATATATAACTAACTATGCACTGCAGTCATGTGTTACTTACTTTGATAATATCAACGTAAGTATTACATGACTGCAACTTGATATCAATCAGATTATTTTATTAAGCCTTCCAGATCCTGACCGAAATACTTATTGGGCTTTGACAGAAAATACCGAAAGAGAAATAAATATAAAATGCTGTATGAAACTTTAGCACAATCCTCTTCTAGAAACTTCCGGAAATTTTGCCATACAAATCACCCATAACCTCAACATTCTTTATTTCATTCCACAGTGTAGGCTTAGCTGATAATTATTTTCAAAAGAAACAATCGTGAACCCTGTCGGGCACAGAAAAAGATATGTTTGGATGAGGACTTATAATATAACATAAAAAACATTTTTGTTTATTTTATACAAGTTTCAAGGATTTATTTTCTACTAGCTTATGCCCGCGACTTCGTCCGCGTGGAATATTTACTAACCATTCTTTGTGATATTGATTCGTTGGTGGGAGAAGTGGTGGGAAGCGCCCGACGTGACGGCACTGTGATGGCATGCGCGTGAGTTGCGCGCGGTACTGGACAGTTGGACATTGCAACATTACTTTATTTTTCTAAAATAAAAGTAGCCTAAGTTACTCCTTATTACATCAGCTACCTGCCAATAATCAATCTTGTCTAAATCGGTCCATCCATTTCAGAGATTAGCCGGAACAAACAGACAGACGCACAGACAAAAATATATGCATGTAGTAAAAAGCGGTTATTTGAATATTACAAACAGACGCTCCAATTATATTTATGTGTAGAGATTCACGCTCATTTTGTTCCCTCAGACTCCTGAACGCAAGATCTGGGAGGGTGGAATCGATGCCCTAGAGCACGCCCTTCGTATGGAGAGTGAAGTCACCAAGAGCATCAGGAACGTCATCAAGGCGTGCGAGGAGGACAGCGAGTTCAACGACTACCACGTAAGTTATGGATTCTACTTTTTTTTTTTAATGAGCTCTTGCAGACCCTTTTGGTCTTGTCGTTTGCTTGACTGGACTTGTCTGTGGTGCCTTTAATAGGAATTAAAGCCATTTTTTTGCTGGTTGGAAAATCAATGGAGCGGAAGGGAGTGTCAGACTCTTATTGACCAAAACTAGGTATTAAAGCCTCCAGGCAGGACTTCATAAGACCCTATGGGGTATGGACCTCGGCTTAGGTAGCGTCGCTGAAGTGAAGTCAGCCAGGAACTTGCAGGTTCAAACATTGATTTTATTCTGGAACGAATTTGAAACTAAACACTAAACTAAATACTGGTATTCAGCTGATTCCGGCTTGACTGGGAGCCGACCCCAATGTAGTTGGGAAAAGGCTAGGCAGATGATGAATTTGAAACTTCATGCGTGGAATGGCTCAAACGAGGGTCAGCCGGATTCAGCCGATTTTAGAACCTTTGTTGTTTTAAAACAACTATTGTTATTTACTTAGATACATCCAAGATCTATCACTCCTTGCTCATCTTAGAGTTCAACTGCTCATAAAATGTAAATACAAATAATCCTATGCACATTTCTGACCACCCACTTTCATCCGCAGTTGGTTGACTACCTCACTGGTGACTTCCTGGAAGAGCAGTACAAGGGACAACGCGACATTGCGGGCAAGGCCTCCCAACTCAAGAAACTTATGGAACGCCACGCCTCCCTTGGAGAGTTCATCTTCGACAAGAAACTCCTAGGCATCGACATCTAAATCCATCGCCATTATGTAGAGTTAAAATAAACATCTTTCCTCGTAACTCTTTAATCTGTTGCTGTGTTAATCAACCTTTTAGGCTTCTGCAAGCATTTCTTTGGAAATACCTTCAAGACGTAAACTTTTTGCTGTTCTACCTATCTAAACATCGAAGAATAATATAGCTTATAACTTGTTTGCGTAATTTGTAAAAGTTGAAAACACATTTATTAGCTACCCCGTAGGTATTATTGTACAAATATTAGTCTAAGAATAATTTCTATATTTAAATCATGTACTCCACTTTAGATTATATTCAGTCAATTATTACGAACGCGACCATTTTGAAACGTGTGGTACCCCTGCATGAAAATGGCGCGTATTTCTTAAATATTTTTTTTTTATAATTAATCATTTACATTACTTTTTGGCAACGGAAAGTATGTAATCTACAAAAATGTGGCTGTTTAATATTTTTTGTTTAGATATTTCGTAAAATAAAGTTGATCCATACATTTAAAAGGATTTTATTATGATCGTGATCCATTTTCTTGAGTCTTCCAAAAAATAAATAACAAAAGCAAAATGTTTATATACATTTATTTGAAAGCTTGTTAATAAATAAAAACCGTAAAATACAAAATTCCTACCACTAAAAAGTGTTATAATGCGACACTATGACTATTACTCCCGCGCAAAAATTGGTTTGTATTCAATCATTTTGACAGCAGGATATAATCGAACCACAGGTTAAAAATTATAACTATTGTTTTTTGTCTTTTAATTCAGTCTCATCCTTATTATTAGTCTTAGAATAAATCTTTCCCTTAGCTTTAGGCTTTGCCAGGCCTCGCTTCATCATCATGTCTTGTGGTATAGGCATCTGGCCCCTAAAATCGACGCCGGGTCCTACTCCTAGTTTAAAAGGAAAGTTTTTCGTCCTATGAATACTTTCAGATGGTAGTAGTCTGTTCATTCCGTTGTAGAAGTGGAAGTCTCTGAAATATGATGGCGAAAATAAGTACGAGTATATACTCTTTGACTTTGCCGTAGTCTGTAATAAGCAGTTTCGAAAGGTGTAAGTGAGTTTTCATGTTTGTGAACGCACCCACGATACAGGAGTAAATCAGAGTGGGGCAAAGTTTTAAAAAAAAGTCTAGACGGGATATCAATCCACCTGGCCTTTGGGATCCCTTCTTTTCGCATAATAATATTTTTTTTTCCTAATATAAGTATGGCATACATTTAATTCGCATAAGTAAAGGGGGTGGCGGGGTCTTAGTTTCTCACTGTCTAGACCCTGTCATCATCCTGTTACATTGTTTTAAACCCTGCAGGCAGAAAAAGAGGTCCCGCGTAGAGGGGCTATATCGAGTACGCCTTATTACAACGATTTTATATTTAAGTACCTACCTTGACGGTGATGTAATCCTTGATTTTTCATTAACCTCAAAAATGCCTGATTTTGGATTCACTTTAACTTTTGGTGTCTTCAAGCTTGACCTTAAAGACTTTACTAGGTACTACTAATTACTTTACTAATAAGTTCCTGCTTTCCTGCCCATCCATGTGCATTTTCAAGAAGCTGAGCATGCCAACTGGCCACATAAAGATTAACATGAGAAGGAGTTCAATCGACACGAAAAGATGGAATTCGTTATGAATTAAACCTTACCTTATATCCACGAATGTAAATGGCGCAAATTCTCTATCCTCATAATGCTTAACATAAGAGCGCCAACGACAATCTAAGAACTTGTTCGTTTTCAGTGAGTAATATTGTTTGTATTTGTGCTCAAATAGGAACTTTTCGAACAAAGGAAGAACTTTGTATTCTTTACTGACTTTCTCAGCGATATCTGTGAAAGAATGAAACTATTTTTTTGATTGACGTAAGGTAGGTAAACCTACCGCGTACTATTTATAATTTGCATTAGGTAACAACAAGAAGCCTCTCAAGAGTCTCAACACACCAGTATGAACTTTACTGGCCTCGTTTTGTATTGCAACTTCGTCGTCAGGTTAGCTGAATCAATCTCACAATGTCTAGGTACCTACCACTCGTCATTGTTTTGTTCTTGAGGTGGATGAACCCCAAAAGCGAGTCACGGTCTATATAAGTGAATTGACCCGTGGATCGACTTCGACTTTACTGTTTACGGGCGGCCTTAGGACTTATCGATCGAATTCGCTATCGTTCAGCATACCTACGTTGTTGCAAAGTAATAGTGGTAACAAATTCCCATAATCTGATCATCAACACGCTCGATTTACCAATTTTTTCATTTTTCCCGGTTGAAAGGTTGCCAGTCTTCGATGTTGACTTGATGTTGCATTGCATCAGTCTACACATTGGCAATACTCAATAGTGCAACACTGCTTCTACGGGGCAGCCTATTTTAAAACCAACATAGAAAGTAATAATAATGTCTTTATGTTTTACCTTTGTCTATATCGATCGAAGGAGGTTCCCTTTGTATTGTACATTCAGGATACGCTGGAAGTCCAGTCATGGCCTCTTTATAAAATTTGTCAAAAAATTACTGAATAAATTAACCGATATCGCTATCTTCTTAATAAAAACGTTGTATTGCTGAAAATAATATACACCTTATAAACTGTGTTATAAACAATTGTCAATTATAATGGCATTTATTTTTTTCTCTATTGATATTGGCTTCTTGCCTGGCTGCTGAACGGTTATAGAATAGAAAACTCTTTATTATGTACACCATACACACACATATGTACATAGTATGCTTGATGCCGTTTGGGTACCGTGCTTAAAACCCACGTCCACACAATCCATCTACACTTCGTGCCGCGATAAATGGATGCCATTCCACTGTTTTCAGGGCATCCCAGACATAAAACTTATACATTTGAAGCGAAACTTTTTTTTTTTTTTTTTTTTTAATATTGGCAAGTCGCTATTTGCGCAATGCCACCAACAAAAACGGGGAAACTTGGTAGAAAATGAAATTTAGGTTACGGGATTTGGACGGATATTGGATAGGATCATTTGGATAGATACAGGTATAAAATGTTTAAATACGTAAATTATTTAGAGAAATAAATGATGCTAAATACATGTATATTTTGAAATCATTAGTTGATAATAACACAGATATAGAGGTAGGAAAAGGAACATTATAGGACAGTAGACTTGAAATAAAAGAATCATGATTAAGAAGAGGGCAGGAAAAAAACATGTGGTTCAAATCGCCTACCTCACCGCATTCGCAAAGGGCACTATCAACGATCTGTAACCGAGCAAGGTGGACCTGGGAACAATTATGACCCAGTCTCATACGAATCAAGCAACTCGTAGCAGCTTTACTAAAGTTGAATTTAGAAAACCATGGCTTCTTTGGGATATGCGGTTGAATACGTGAAAAATAGTTACCTTTAGAAGTGCTGCTATCTGCCCACAACCTGCTCCAATCTTCCCAAAGAAAACTCTTAGGTAAATTGACCAAGTCGTGGCTAAAGTTTGTATATGGAAATATATCACCACAGTCTACCGCCTCGTTTGCCAGAAGATCAGCTTTAACATTACCAGTAATATTGCTATGCCCCGGTATCCAAGCGAAAGAAACTTGAAGACCAATTTTAAGGCATTTATATAAAAGGCTTCTAATAAATAAAACTACAGGAAATAAAGGTTTAGATTTAAAAGGATTTTGTTTAAGAGCTTGTAACGCACTTAGAGCGTCAGTAAATATAACAGTTTTATCCAATTTCATTAAGTAAATATACTCTAGGGCCTTGAAAAGACCATAACATTCCCCAGTAAACACCGAAGACTCAGGAGGAAGCTTAACTTTTTGTACAATTTTATACTGTGAGTGAAAAACTCCAACTCCAACATTTCCTGAAGAAGAGTGTTTTGATGCGTCTGTATAAATATGATGCCAATTCTCCCAATGCAAGTTTTTGGAAAAGTTAAATAACTCTTTTACAAAGTTGTCGTTTTTGGTAATTCCTAAGTTCAAGATAATATCCGGAGTGAACACCAATGATTCATATGGATTACCAAAGAGTGGAAACGTAATGGACTTGTATATTGGAGCTTGTAGAGAGATTAACTTTTTATAGCTTACCAGAAGACAGGGAAGAGATTTGTGAGACCAATATTGAGAAGAATTGGTTTGATCTAAAAGAGACTGAAGTTTCACACGTAAAGGATGATTGGAAAATTGTAAGGCACGGAATAAAAATTTATCGGAAAGAAACTGACGTCGAAGAGAAAGTGGAGGATCTACTGTTTCAACCTGTAAGGCATTAATTGGGCTTGATTTCATAGCCCCAGTCACAATACGCAAAGCTTTTGACTGGATAGCATCCAATTTTTTAAAAGCAGCTGAATTTCCGGGTTCTAGTAAAAATGTGCCATAATCTAGTACACTTCTAACTATAGCACTATAGATTAATTTTAGTGAAAATGGATGGGCTCCCCACCAAACTCCGGACAGACATCTTAATATATTTAGTCTTTGTTCACACCTTGATGCAATATATTCACAGTGTGGAACTCCAGTAAGTTTACTATCTAAAATCAGTCCTAAAAACTTAACTGATGATTTTACAGGAATAGGAACATTATCATAATATACAGTAACAGGAGGCGGAAGGCGCATCCTAGAAAAAAGAACAATTGAACTTTTTGAGGTAGATAGCTCAAGACCATTGCTATCCATCCATTTTTTTAAAAGGGAAAGACCTGATGTCAATGAATTACAAGCCGTTGAAATAGAGCTATTTGGGCAATACAATAGAAGGTCATCAGCATATTGAAGCACTTTTACTTCATTATTCAGAGAGGATTCAAGATCATAAGTGTAAATATCATAAAGTAGAGGACTTAGTACTGATCCTTGAGGGAGACCTTTCCACACGACTCTAGTTTCACAAGAGTCGTCAATAGTTAGATTTATATACCTCTCAGATAGTATATTTAAAATGAAGTTTATAAGTAAAATAGGTACATTTAACTGCTCAAGTTTACATTTTAATTTTGATATTACAACATTATCATAAGCCGAATTTATATCAAGAAAAGCTGCAACTATGGAGTGATTAGAAGAGAATGCTAATCGAATGTCAGTGACAAAGATACTTAGGCTATCTAAAGTACTTTTACCTCTCCTGAAACCGAACTGACTTTCACTTAATAATTCCCTGTTTTCTATAAACCACTCTAACCTATTTTTAACCAAGTGTTCTGATATCTTTAACATAATTGATGACAAAGCTATGGGACGGTAAGATGTGCTGTCAGATGGACTTTTGTTGGGTTTCAGTACTGGAAGAATATCTTGCGATTTCCAAGAAAGGGGAACATTCCCCGTTATCATAATCTGATTTATTAATTTTAGGAAATATGAAAGAGATAGGTCACTCATGTTAGTCAGAAAAGAGTAAGGGATCCCATCTGCGCCCGGTGCAGAATCTTTGATATGGCTGACAACACCTTTCAACTCTTCTAGAGTAAATGGGTTATTGAGTTCACAGGGAGGATCTGACAATGTGAGAGGCATACTATACGGAACTATGTCATTTGGGACATATGAGGGAGCTAATTTATCTAAAAATTGATTTTTTAACTGAGTTGGAAGAAATGCAGTAGACGATTCTGAAAATGCTGATCTGAACCTTCTGATATTGCGCCAAACAACAGATGGATGAACATTAGGTGATATAGAAAGGCAAAATAATCTCCAGCTTTCAAATTTCTTTTTTTTAAATAATTTTTTGGTCTCTGAAATTATTTCACACAAAATGTCAAAATTTTCTTCGGTAGAATTTTCGTAGTAGTTTAGTTCACACTGCTTTCGTTTTAATATTGCATCTGTGCAATCTTTATCCCACCATGGTGGAGATGGAATTTTATTATGTGGCTTTTTAAAAGGAAAAAGTTTATCAGCGGTTTTTATCATGGCTTTAGCTAAAGCCTCAGCACATGACTGTTCATTGCCACTCTTAATTTCAGGAAGAGCAGAAACTATTTCATCCAAGTGTTCCCTAAAAGTATGCCAGTTTACATCCGTTAGTCTATACTTCAACCGCGGAGGGCGATTGGAATACATTTTTTGGTTATATGGAAATGATAAAACTATGGGGAAATGGTCGCTCCCATAAGAGGAAAGCATAACTTCCCAACTCAGGCGCGAAGCTAATTTATCAGTGCATAATGATAAGTCAGGTGCACTAACTCCTTCATTTGGAGAGGTGCGTCGAGTAGGGGACCCAGTGTTTAATATACAAAGATTAAGATTATCTACAATTTCTAATAAAGAGCTACCAAAGCCATTTGTTGATGAGCTTCCCCAGACTTCATGTTGGGAATTAAAATCTCCTAAAACTATATATGGTTTAGGAAGTATAGAAAAAATATTTACAATTTCACTAAAAATTACAGCAGAAGGACGAGGAATATATACAGAAACAAAACAAATATTATCTACAATTGCTGCAATGATGGAAAAGTCTTTATTATGAGATGGGAGTGTGAAAAGTGAAAATGGATGATGATGTTTGATGAGTAAAGCTACACCGCCATACCCATCAGAGCGGTCTTCCCTGAGACAGGCATACCCAGGGACCTTAAACAAAGACCCTGGTTTAAGCCATGTCTCTTGAAGTGAAAAAACAAAAGGCTTATATTTATTTACAAGATATATTATATCACATTTTTTACTTACTGCGCTTCGGCAGTTCCATTGGAACACCTTTGCTTTGTTGTCCATTATTTTTATTTGATTCAGAAACTGCATTCAATACAGTGGCAGCGATGGTCGGTGAAAGGTTATGAGTTTGAGTTAGAGATTTAATTAATGCTATGATCAATTCACTAACAGATAAAGTAGATAGGTCATCTCTGGGGATGATAGCACAACCATCTTTAGGTTGAGACACACCCTGAGTAAGCTCCTGATGGAATTGCTGATCGTAACCTTTGGAAAAGTGAGGTGGCGACCGAGGTTTAATAAAAACTGTCTTTTTATATGTTTTATTTTTTGATGGAGAGTAATCCTGTGGAATTGATGTATTTATATTGCTAGAAATTGTGGGTGAGGAAAGCAAGGCATCAGCATAAGAAATTTTTGAAATTGTAGGATGAAGTTTTGAAGCTTCAGCATACGAAATGCAGGACTTGGCCATTGACTCCTTAATGTTTTTCTGCCTCTCATATTCTAAGCATTTTTTGCTAGTTGCCTCATGGTATCCTTTACAGAGGCAACAATGTACGCTGTCTTCAGAGACGGTGCAAGCATCCCCAGAGTGACCTTGACCGCACTTATAACATCTAGGTGTTGACCTACATTGATTTTTAACGTGTCCATATCTGCAACAGTTATAGCATTGTATAGTAGGGTAAATGTATAAATCGACTGTTAGAGAAGAGTAGCACATATACACCCGCTTTGGTAAAACTTGACCATCGAATGTCAAAATAACTGTTTCCGTATTTTTTAACTGAGGTTTATTGTCTAATATAGTTTTTCTCTTAATCCTCCTTAGTTTTAAAATCTTCCCGCAACCAATTGGGACCGAGATGTTATCAAGAACCTCGTCATCAGACCACTCCATGGGAACGCCTCTGACGACGCCCATGCGAGTGACAGAGAACGTCGGAATAAAAGATTTAAAATTTTCCTGTTCCAACATCTTATTGGTAATAAAAGAATTGGCATCTTGGAATGTGGAAAAAGATAAAACAAGCCGATTGCGTCCAATTTTTTTAAGACTTCCATTAATAATACCTTTAAATGAGTTTCTCTTTAAAAACCTACCAAATGAAATTGGATTTAAAAATGTATTTCCATTGGAAGCAGTTTGCTCCCTTTGTACGTGAACTAAAAATGGTGCCGCATCCGAGGAATTATATAATAATCTGGCCACCGAAACCGAGATCTGTGGTGATTCATTGTTATTATTCATCTGAGGAGTAATGGGAGGATTGGATGCCGTATTTACGTGTTCTGTTTCCATTTCCACCTCACCGCAACTACAATCGTTGTGACGTTTCCCGCCACTTTTGCGCCTTTTTTTATTACAATGTTTACACAAAGTAGGCCGAGTAGAAATTCTTTTTCTTTTGGAATGAGAAGTGCTAGTGCTGATAGAACCATCAGTATCTACACTAGTGTCGTTCGAAACTGTAATATAATGCCCCACTTCGGGCGGCAATGTTCCACCTCCGGGGTCATCCGGAGGATCCATTATAAATCTACACTAAAAAACTTAAAAACACTTACCGAAGGAGATAAAACACTAAAACTAACTAAACTACTAAATATTAAGATAAAATATATACAAAAACTTAATCTAATCCAATATTCTATAATTAATTCAAAAATTGAGAAAGAAAACCACGTCCGCCAAACTTCAGGTTTCCCGCGCTTTTTCGAAGCGAAACTTGCAGTCATAGAACGCAGCGTTTTATCAACATTTCACGGCTGTAATTTTAAGTGTCAAAACGCTGTGTCAAAAGACTGTCAAATCAAATTGTCAATACAACTGGTTTTCAGTAGATCGATCGAAGCCAAAACAAAAATAAGAAATGATCAGATTTATCAATGAAGTGTGACCTAAAAATAAAACCAGAGGGTGTGAAGTATATAATTATTTAATATAAAATGGAAATACGGCCAGATAACGCTGTCGATTTAACACAGTCAAACATTTGCCGATGCTGCATGAAGGCCGGTTGTTTTAAAAATATTTCCACGGAATATTACTACTCTGGACAAAAAGAAGTTTATGGGCACATGCTGAAGACTACGTTTGATATACAAGTAAGAACCTAATCAGGTTTCATTCCAAATTACTAAAGAATTAAGAGTTTTCAATGTTCTTTGGAGCAAGCACAATTTGAATATTTTCAGCGTCGTCTCTGTATCTAATATGCAGAGATGATGCTCTGTAAAGAGGAATTTTAAAGCAAAAACATCAAGTAATAATAAAGAATGGTTATTACCATACTCAAATACCTACATGTTATTAAATATTTTTTCCAGTTGTCCCATCAAGGAATTGAGCAAGTGACTCATCTAATATGTGAGGACTGCATTGCTAAGCTGCGAGATGCGACCGTGTTTAAACAAATGGTTTTACAGAATGAAGAGCATTATCTGCAGATTATCGAGACCCTGAAGTTTGACAGTGCGAAAGGTGCGTACAGAAGTTAAATGCTTCCTCAGTTGAGTTTTTAACTAGCAACCAGCCTTTGGCAAAAGGAATCTGATTTAATCTCACTAATGTGGACAAGATTACAGTTATTAAATGTAGCTATTTAAAGCTGCACATGACAATCACAAGGTAACCTGTTAAAAATTGATTTTCTTAAAATTTATACAGTATGTTTACAGAGGGCATTCCCGTTAACCCGCAACAGTATATCATCCATATATGATAAAAAAATATTACCATTCGAAAATAAGATGTTTTAATTTTTTTTTAATATTAAAATATTAACAAAAAAAAATATATGTTAAAGAAACACTGTAAATGTGTACTTGCCGGTTTGGGCATTGCTACTACGAGTACTTACCATTCCGTGCTACTATTTTGATTTTAAACAGGATGTTTCGAATTTATTGTCAATTATTTTTTTTTTTTAATTTGGATTATTGTATGCTTATTTTTCTATTCTGATATTTTTATTTTAATCTATTAATGATATAGATTAACGAGTTTAAGGGAACACCCTCTGTTATTTAACATACTGTATATTAAAATTTAACAGATATCAGTAGGTCATCTGGCAGAAATTAGAAGGCCCCCATGGAACACGTGGCCCTGGGCAGCCTGCCCAGAGAAAAAGAGGGGCCGCACTTAAATAATACATTTCATTTTTAACCCCCCACGCAAAAACGATGTGGTGTTATAAGTTTGACGAGTCTGTGTGTGTATGTCTGTAGCATTGTAACTCTGGAACGGATGAACCGATTTAGATTTTGTTTTTTTGTTTGGAAGGTGAATTAGTCGGTAGTGTTCTTATTATTTCAGAAACAAAACTGACAGATGATGAAGTGAAGTTGGAACTTATAAAATGTGAATCACCAAATGTGATGGAACTTGGTGCAGACAGCTACGACGATGATGATGGTAAGTTTTCTTAGGTTAAAAAAAACCTTAAGTCTATTATATAAGTAGGATAGGTATACACTTGAAATTAAAATTAACTACCCAATATCCTCCTAACTACAATATAATAAAAAATTCGTCCCAACAGTGAAAGAATTATTCAAATCGGTTTAGTAGTTTCTGGGCCTATTCAATGCAAACTATCAAAACTTTCCTCTTTATAATATTAGTATAGACTAAAAAGATGATAAAGCGTTGAGATATTCTTGAAAATGATGAGGCGTCGTTCTAATAAGAGATGTCACGAATATTCGGTAACTTTTCGGCCTATTTGGCTACTTTTTTAGTATTCGGTATTGGGTTTGGGTCTGGTAGGCAGCCGCTTCACGTAAAATACTGGTATTCAGCTGAATCCGGCTTGACTGGGAGCCGACCCCAATGTAGTTGGGACAAGGCTAAGCAGATGAATGGTATTGGGCCGAATATGGCGAACTCTTCGAAATTCTTCCGAATAAAAACTCATTAGAAAAACGTAAACAACGAAAAATAATGTATTTCAACAAAAGATCAGGATATGTATAAAATCAATCAATGATAGGTTATGGTATGATGATGATGATGAATGATTGTATTTTTTCAGTTATAAATATTTTGATGGATCATTTAACAAACGATGCGTGTTGTTACACGAACGTTACCCGCCAAATTTATCAAGAACTTAACTGGAAAATGCATGTGGATGGTGTCTGTAAAAAACTCAACCAGTTTTCATATGCTCTCCATGCACTACGAAAAGTTGTAAATGAAAACGTACTATTAAATGTTTATCACGCGTATGTAGGTTCCACACTTAAATATGGCTTATTGTGCTGGGGTAACTCTACTAACCGAGAATTTGCATTTAAGGCCCAAAAAAAAATGTATCCGCAGTATATGTGGGCTTAAACAGACCGATTCATGCAGGGAGCAATTCAGAAGATTAAAAATCTTAACCCTAACTTCAATGTATATATTGGAAGCAGCATCAATCACAAAGAGCGATACCAGTAATTACGAAAGAATGAGAAGTTCGAGACACAAAAATGAACTTAAGGCAGTTAAGTGCAGAACAATAAAGTTTAAATCAAGCATTTTTGGTATGGGTGCTAAAATCTATAATAAATTACCAAACTCTATTAAAACTATTGGACCATTAACTACTTTTAAATACAAACTCAAAAAATTACTGATACAGAAAGTTTATTACACAATCAATGAATTTTTAAATGACAAATGTTTTGACTAAAATTTATTTATATTATTACAATAATTCATGACAAACAACAATATTGCTATGTATAATTCAATTCCTAGTGATTTAATGTAATGTTGCCTCTGTTATTTTGTGTAGGTACTACGGCCAATTTTCTTTCTAAAAACTTTTATTTAACCTGCAAGGTAATGGACATTTAATTTAAATTATTAAATTAAATATTGTACACCCTAAGGGTATGTTACAGCGACACTTATTACAATTATAATTATAAGAACTGAAAAACTACCTGTGACAAGCAATAAATTAATCTGAATCTGAATCAAATGTACCAAGTGTCTGAGAATATTCAGCCGCTGAACATTCGTCGCTTCAGCCGAGAGTTTAGCCGAATACCTATTCGCTGTTCAATATGCGGCAAAATAACTATTCGTGGCCTCTCCAGTTCTAATAATAATAAAAAAGATCATTGCACCAATGATCGCTTTCATTTGTACGGCAAACCCGAATGCGTTGTCGCGCTGAAAGAGGACTCTTTTGATTTGCCGAACAAATAGGATCAATCGCGTATCCACCCAGTCATCGCTTTCTTTTAAGATGACGTCTGAGTTTACAAATGATTTTATTTTCGTTATAAATCACGTTTAGGTTTTCCACGTCCTCACTTATAATATTGTTATTTTTTTTATATTTTCACAGAAATATTAGCTAACATCAAAATAGAGCTACAAAACGACGCCATCTTAGATACTTTGCAGCGAAAACACTATGTGCACGAAAAAACGACCCGACTGAAGAAATGTAAAATGAAAACTGACATAGGTAGGTACGTTACCACACGCCATTTAATTGCTGGGCGAATGCCTCCCATGAGTCGTCAGTCCTGCAACCTAATTGCGTAAAATTGTAGGCACAACTAATGTAAGATTTTTTGACGACACGGTTGGCGCAGTGGTTGAGCGTTCGGCTGTTGCGCTACGTGCCGCGGGTTCGATTCCCGCACGGATCAAATGTTTGAATGGCCTACAGATAGTTGTTCCGGGTCTGGGCGTCTTTTGTATGTGAGTTTACATGTTTGTGAACGCACCCACGATACAGGAGTAAATCCTAGTGTGGGACAACTTTTTTTTTTTTAAACCTTGCCTCACACTAGGACGGGTGGGACCACCGGCTTAACATGCTTTTCGAGGCACGGACGAGTCCCGGTTTATTATAGATGGTCACCCATCTACAAACTGATCTCAGCAAACATTGCTTAACCTCTTAGATTGACGAGCTCCTTCTAAGCGAGTTCACCAATATAGGCATAATTCAATTTCAGCTTTTACATTACCGATTATAGACCTATAATCAAGTCAATTTTGATTACAGGTATCAATCCCGAAAAGGACTGGTCCAAAATAGCAGAACGTCGCGGTAACGGCCCAATATTACGAGAAAACTCTTTAAAACTCCTCGCGAACTCGACAATATTCGTCTTCCAATGGAACAAGAGTCGATACAGATGCTTCTGTTGCAAAGAACCATTTTCTGATATCACTCTGCTTAGGGAACACACTGAAACGAAGCATACATTAAAAGCCATTGAAAAGAAAATCATTGATCAACAAAATAGACTTGTGAAGGTCGAGATTTCTGTCCTGAAGTGTAAAATTTGCGATCAAAATTTACAAAATTTACCCAATCTACGGGAACATTTAATAGACTTACACAGCTTCCAATTCGAACTAAAAGAAGATTTGCTAGTACCATTCAAAATTGGCGGCGAATTATCTTGCCAAATATGCACAGAAAAATTCTCAGTTTTTAGGCTTTTAAACATACATATGAACAAACATTTTCAGAAGCAGGTCTGCCATATATGTGGCGCGGGATTTTCGAATTTAGTTTTTTTGAATTTACATAAAACTAGGTCTCACAAACCTATGAAATGCCGTCAGTGTGATTTCACTTTTAATACAAAAATTGATAAAAGAAATCATGAAATAACTGTACATAATTTAAAATATGAGAGGAAGTTACGTTTCCCCTGTCCATATTGCAACGAAAGATTTTTCCAAGAGAATTTTCGTGTTCTACATTTAGTTGAAAAACACGGCTTAAAGAAACCGGAATTCAAATGTAATATTTGTTCAAAAGTCTTTATAACAAAGAGTTTGTGTAACAATCATTTAAAAAGCGTTCATTTGAAGGAAAAAAGTCACGAATGTGAAATATGTCATAATTTTTTCTATACGAAGTCTGATGTTTTAAGACATAAAGTTACTCACACTGGTGAGAAGAATTTCTCTTGTGGTTTGTGTAATAATTCTTTTGCTAGTAAAGACTCTTTGAGGCGACATATGAAAAGGACGCACGGGGTCAGTTCTGTGGCCCTTATGAGGGGTCGAGGTGCAAGGGCCCCGGGGCCCCGGTCTGAGGTGGGCCCTGTATTTGTTTAGTGTTGAAAAGTTTGAAACTGTAAACTTGGCTGCCTCAAATTCTACAGTCGACCTCATAATAGCTACCCTATTATGAGGTCGACGTGAAGTTTAAGAGGGGGGATGGTGACGTCACGTCGCTTGTAAAAATTGTAGCACTTAGTGACGTCACGCGCGTTCTCAACGCTATGTATCGTCTTAATTTTTTGTTTACGTGAAAAAAGAAAAAGTATGTGTCCAACATTTTTTGGAAATCTATCTGACGGACTAATTAGATTTAAATACTCTATTATATCTAACCGACTGACTAAATATAGTTTTAGGAATATTCCCTGTAATACGAAATTTTAGTTCGAAACAAATCAATTTTCCCATTGGTATTTTTTTGAATGTAGTAAAGTAATAATGAGATCGGCTATACTGAGCAAGCCAATGCATATTGTAATGTTTTTCATCCTACTAATAAATTTGAGAAGTACAAAGGTCTTTTATTTATTATGTTCAGTAAAGTAAATAGGTACATTTTTATCATTTAAATGTTATGTTTGTATATCTCTTTTTATACTGTCGAATATGTTTTTGGTATGATATAGGCAAAAAAAAACATATTTATTTGACTCTATTATATACATGTTACAAATTAAATACATGCTAAAATAACACACGAATGTATTGCCACAAATCTGATAGTTACCCGTACCCCCAAACTAGGCCTGTACCTGTATTTTGGGGCAAAAGAACATTTTTGCACCATTTAAGTTGCATTGTAAAACATAAAATGCTTAGGCCCAGTTTCTAGAAAGAAAATCATCTTAGAATTCATGTCACAAAACTTATCAACAAGCGTTGATTTTGAGATAAAGGTGGAGTTTAGTTTTTAATTATTTTTTTGTCATGTTTTTGTAAATGATCATCGGCCTTAACTATATCGGGGTCGGCATCGGCATCCATGCAAACTAGATTCAGCTGAATACCAGTATTTCAACTCGAGCAACTGCCTACTTCACCTCCACAGCCCAGTAAATGGGTACTTCTTGACAAGACCGTGTCAGATAATCTGCCTTTTAACTGTCCGTAACGACTACATACAAATTACTAAATAAGTTATTCAGAACGTAGTGCTGACATAATTCTTGTGCAAACAATTTTATTTGAGCATCAATTTTGCGACTCATAAATAACTCATCACCACCTGTCGCCTCCACCATTTAGTTTTAATTTTTCACAAATTATGTGTGTGCAGCACCTGACAATTTTATTGTAACTTCTAACTGCTAACTACAGCTGCTCTGGCGTAGTGTTACAGCCTCACTGGCGTAGCGTTACAGCGGCACTGGCGTAGCGTTACAGCGGCACTGGCGTAGTGTTATACGCGAAGTGCGTAATCAGCAGCCACGTTACAACACACACAATTGTTTCGACTGTGCGGCGGTCACAGCATGTGCGCCAGCAACCCACACTGGTCACGTTTAAACTGCATATATACATACCTACTACGGAAATAAAAATAAGAAAAAAACACTATCACGTAAATAAAACATTATGTATTTTAATGTCAATAATATCGGTATGGTTTAAAATAAAAGGATTTACATACATAAAATAATAATATTTTTTATACAAATTTAGGACGATATTCTTATATTGCACATTATTTTTACAACCTTAACAGTTTTAGTCAACTAGGTATAATATACGAAATTACTTTGAAGACAGTGCGTAAATTGTACGTGTAGCAAGATCATTAAAAATATAGACAAGATGTTTTTTTTTTGTTTTAGCATGTTTCAATCACAAATATAAAAACTAAAGCATTCATTAAGTCACTCTTTCTGATCCTCAACAAATTGATGAAATTAAAAACGTAATGCCAGTTCTTGAAAAATAAAAATATCTAAGTATCTATTTCACCGCAAAATTGTAGAATTCGTAAGATTGTAATGCATGTAGGTATTAGATTTTTAAATTTCGATGAATTATGAATAAAATGTTTTGTGTACAATAAATCCCATGTAAATTCAATAGTTTCCAATATACTAATCCGTTTCTTATTAAGAAAAAAAAAAATAACAGACTTCTAAACAAAAAAAAAAACGATTTCGGAACTCGGTGTTTTTGGTTATTTCTTCGTTTTTTGAACACCGACTTCAGAAATGAAAGTATCACTATCACCGAAAAATTGCAAACGCCGCCGTAAATTTGTAAATTATCGCGTGAAATTTTAAACTAATTTTTCTTAATAAGTCACTGATATATTGGAAACTATTGAATTTAGATGGAATTTATTGTATACGAAACGATTGTTTTCATAAAACTTATATCGAGGAATTATCTATAGTAATATTATAGAAAGGAAATAGTTGTTAGTTTGTATTGAATAGGCTCCGAAACTACTGAACCGATTTGAAAAATTATTTCACTGTTGAGAAGCTAGAGCTACACTATACCCAGGTGACATAGGCTATATTTATCCTCATATTCCCACGGGAACAGGAACTATGCGGGTGAAACCGCGGGGTGCTGCTAATAATGTAATAAAGATCTATTGTAATCTGACCGAGTCTACAACTTTCCGGTGAGTGGTCCACCATTATGTATACAGGGCCGTTCAAGTATGACGTAAGAACATTTTTAACATCTCCCTCCCTCGGGTTTGTCAGAGATAATAAGCAAAGCACTTACCTTTCCCTCATATGCTTATATAAGCACTAGCTGCTGCCCGCAACTTCATCCCCGTGGAATCCCCGATTTTAAAATATTCTTTATCGCTGCTCCGCTCCTATTGGCTTAAGCGATAAATGGTCTATTCAACCCAAAAATAATTTTTCAATTCGAACCAGTAGTTCCTGAGATTAGCGCGTTCAAACAAACAAACAAACTCTTCAGCTTTATAATATTAGTATAGATTGGTATACCAACTTGTTACTCGCCGGGCACATAATTATCTATTCCACGGAACAACCAGACACTTCAAATTTATTAACCTATATAGATAAAAATCTAAGGAACTTTGCAAAAAAATCGGTCAAGTGCGAGTCGGACTGATCGCATAAAGGGTTCCGTGCCATCACCATTATTATAATCCAACACTATTACGCCGTTAAAACCAAGCACAAAAACACGTCTCTTCTATAAGAACCCCTAATTGATAAATTTACTTTTTATGCGAATCAAGTCTGCTGTTACAATAGTATCAGAATGGTCTATCATTGATTTCATAATGTTTGACACATGACACTCCATTGAAAGAAATGGCATGGAATTGTAATCTTGTACATAATGACAAATGAATGACAGACGTATGCAGTAATCTGCTAAAATTTTGACAGTTCCTTTGATCAGTGACCTACCATTAGAACGTCATTGTACAGTCATTGCTTTTAAATAGCTCGGTTATCAAAAAGTATTACGAGACCATTGACCGACCAATGATCGACCATAATGGATTTAACAGATTACGAACTTTTAACAAAATGACAATGGGAACGTGTTGGAATGACAAATTTATAAAAAAAAGGAGTCTTGGGGTCCAGGCATCAGAAATTACACACTCTGTGAAAATCCCATCTCTCTATTTATTCATGAGATAAAGCCCGCTGATATACAAACGGACAGCGGAGGCTTAGTAATAGGGTCCCATTGGCCTTTGGATACGGATCCCTAAAAATAAATTATACCACTAATGCTTCCTTGATAATTGAACGGCCCCAAACCATTTAGTCGTATTAACACTCGGCAATTAATTAATCTTTTTACAAGAGAATATCTTTTTAACTAGTGCTTTTAAATTTAACATTATATTTAGTTAAAAATATTGCGACACTTAATTAATTATACATTTTAAACACTAACAATATTGTAATATAATAATAATTGTCTACCTATACATTTTAAAAAGCAATATGTTTAATATATAATAACTTACTTATTTTAGTATTTAACATAGGTATTTAAATACAATAATTCTCACCCCGTTTGACGTGGATTCGATAAATAACCTGATTTATTGCGAATTTTCTTGAGTCCAAGTAAAATTAGTGTTATAACATCAATAAAAAACTTATTTGCTGCAATGTTTTTAGCAACGCAAAACACTGCTCTTTTGATTGAGCAACATTTTTTACTTGTTGTAATAGTTTAAGTATTAATAAAAAACTTTTACCAATCAATATTGCTTACAACGTTTTTCACTTAACAAAAACCTAGATTTGAATAAAATAATCAATATTTTTTTCAAACCTTAGAACATGAACTCTGCGTCTTACAAGACAAAGTTCAAATTCCATTACAACTCATACATTTTAAGGGTATTTTGAAATAAAAATGATAACAGTCAGTTTAAAACCATCCTGAAATACATTGCACTATTAAGTCGATATGAATTGAAATGATCTCGAATGATAAATTCAAGTACAGCAGCCCTATTATGACGTCTTAAATCCATCATGATTTCTGTGTCAGAGAGAGACGGAGTTACACAAGACGAATAGCACTATCTCTTTCCCTCACACGAATCATGATAGCATTGGCACTTCGTAATACGGCCACAGGTGGTTAGACGCTCGCGGGTCGATGGCGCATCGTGTTCCACGCGCGCATGAAAGAGATATCAGCAAAAAAGACGCGAGTTGACGCGACCCCATAGGGTCAGTGCCTGCTAGGGTGCAGGGATTAGTTCGAAAGAGTCACCGCGGCCCTGGAACGCAAAGGGTATTAAGAGAATCACGGTTGGGCTTTAGTCAGTAAGAGTCTGACACTCCCTTCCGCTCCGCCCAGAGCGAGAGAAGTCATTTCATTACTTCCCATCCAGATAAAAAAGTGTCTACACGGTGAATAGTCAATGTATAAAATATACAACCTGATATATTGCTTATTTTCGTGAATTCCAGTTTGAATAACATGTTTTTGCAGTAGGTACAAAAACAATATTATGAAACATTTATTTTCCTTCAATATTTACTTTAGAAAGAACATACTGTACAAATATTGCCAATTCACTGGGCGTTTTGCGCAAATATTCACCTTATATATTTGTTAAAAAATGAACTTTATGTCAAAGACTTTAGAGTATATTTTTTATTATCTACGTAACGCGAATATTTCGACGAACACGCAAATCGAAGTGCCTCAACAGACAATACAAAGAAAGAGGGTCATTGTACTCATCATTATGAACAACTTTTACAATGGGACCAAATAGTTGTTCCGGGTCTGGCTGTTTGTGTATGTGAGTTTATATGTTTGTAAACGCACCCACGATATAGGAGAAATTCCTAGTGTGGAGCAGTTTCTAAATGTTGCGGAATTTGTTCGAAAGAGTCACCGCGGCCCTGGAACGAAAAGGGCACAAGAAGGATTACGGGTGGGTTTTAGTCAGTAAGAGTCTGACACTCACTTCCGCTCCGCCCAGAGTGACAGAAGTCATTTGATGATTTCCCATCCAAAAAAAGGGCAGTTTCTAAATAAAAATAAAAAACAACTCGATAACGCAAAACTCGGCAAAATGTCCTGAACAGAATAAAATTAGTTCATAATCCTTTTTAAAATTTGGGATCATTCTCACACACGTCGTTTGTATTTTTTGAAATTCAACTTTAAAACCCAATTATAAAGTAAAGTTTGCGCTACACATTGAATCATCTTGATAACTTCCTCAATAGAAGTATTTTTTAATTTTACTTTACAGTTTTATATGTTGGGGTAGAATAAAAAGTTGAACAGGGATTTTTCTTCACAGTTGAAAAAGTAAATGCACTAGGTTTGTTGATTATTATGCTAATAACAGCATATTATGGTATGGCAAATAAAGCTGTTTCTTCGTTTTTTCCCAGCAGTTTGTTAACTGTAAAAGTAAATTATTGAAACAGTTTATAGATTTCTCATGCAATAATAGGTGTCGTCACCTCACACACTATTAGGTATCTAATGTGGGGATGAACTATGTTTTGTGTAGGTACGACAAATACTGGGGGAAGGAAATGCGTCACATACCTGTTGATTAAACTGCTAGCTCTGGTCACTTATTTATATCCTTTATATATTCATCTGCTTCGCTATGTCCGAGTCCGTCTACCACCTGTATAAATTTTTAGCTCAATGAAAATGACTATATCAACACAATTAACCCTATATTAAACAGTGTACATAATATACGAGTAATAACACTTTCATCTAGGAACATCGTTTCCATAATACGTAATGAAATACGTCTTGCTATGACGTACATATACGACATAATAACAGATTCATCCAGGGCAGTTCTTATTGAGGCTAGATAAGGATAGGAGGTACTAATAAGACCCGCAATTCGGCGTCTAGCACCTCGTGCTCGCCCCAAGTGTGCGAGACTCTAAATCGTCCAGCGGATAAAACCGGAACACAAAACAGCTCGGCGTCACCATGCCAGAGCTACAGTCGACTGGCCACCACCCGGGTAAACACGTACCCGAGCGAGACTTCAAGTAACACTCTTGAGTCATAACATCGGAATCCGGGAGGAACTTCCATCTCCCGTCAGCGGTCCAAGCCCCTTGGCAAGTCCAAGGAGCCACCGTTCCATAATACTAATTACTGGAATCCCGGAGGAACACACCGCTCCAGGCCTCGGCACAAACTCTAAAGAGAGCTGCCTACTCCACAACATAACTGGTCAGATTCCCAGAGGAACACACCTCTCCAGGCCTCGGCACCAACTTTTATCATACTAAAAGCTGCCTACTCTTTCCAGCTGAGGGTTTGGAATCTGGGGTGTGGCTGTCCCAGCCTCAGCATTCTCCTTCACCATTGAGAATGCCTCCTCCATTCCCTCTACCTGTCCATGTCTACGACATTGGACTAGGCCTAACCTTATCAGGCCTCACACAGTTTGGCTTTAACCTCTAATATCATTATATAGACAATAGGAATCAATTGTGCTGAAATACCAAATTACCACATCGAGCTTAACTAAGATATTTACAAGAAATACTTAGCTTTCATGCCTTCGAAGTCTGGATACATGTCCGTCTTCCAGACACGGCACTGAAAGTCTTTAATTCACATAACTGAGCAATCACAGTTCACTTTCAACTATAGTTCGGTACTTTTACACCTGGCGCCATGTTTATAATAATATGTGTAACGCGCTGTTACCCGCTCAAAAACTTCGCACGATTAGCAAGTCTATATTTACTATGCTTACCATAGTCATACAAGATGGCGCCTCAAAATGTTGCTAGAGTTGAAATTAGTCTATGATTTCGCGTTCGTCGCGACACTCCCGACAAAAGGAGAAAGTAGCGTTATAAGGATGCTCGTCCATTCCTTAATCTTTTCAAGGGCTCGGGTGGCAGCGGCTCGTTTTGGTTTAGACTCATGATCTTCTACTATTGATCCATAATCAATTTGGTCACTTGACTTAGGCTCGGATAATATGTACGACTTAGATTCAACAGGCTTAGTAGTGTTAGTATTGTCTATGTTATTTTCTTTATGCACAACGGGTGAACGTTCTTCAGCACTTTTGTCTTCATTAAGAACTTGATTATTTTCACTCTCCACGGGAAGTTCGGTGGTACCATGTCTTGGTGTTTTTTCGACAACTTCGTTTCCAGGTGGTAATTGAAATTCAGAAAAATGGATGTCTTGGTTTTCGGTCACCTCTGGATCTGTCCCTTTGACGCAGTCTTCTTCTCTATCTTCAATTTCCAGAGGATAAAGATGTGCAATTGACCTTGTGAACTCTGTATCACCTACTTTGACTTTGGCTACTCTGCACATACCATCTACTCCTTTTACCAAAGAAACTATTCTTCCAACTTTCCAACTTATTCGGTTTTTATTGTCCCCTTTGATTTGCACAATTTGACCAATTATGGGAGTCAATTTTGACGTTACTCTTGGCTCTTTCGGTCCATGACTGTATCTTTCTCGTAAGCTGAGAAGATAACGATTAGAGAACATGTCTTTAAATTCATTTAAGATTACAAGTGCTCTTTTCCAACCTTTGATCAGGTTATCTTTTGTCACTGTACCTTGAGATTCAGTAGGATCCTTTGCAGACCCTTCCATTGTAATACATTTCCCCATACTGAGAAAATCTGAGGGTTTGAGTACATGATCTGGTTCTGAGTCTACTCGAGTCAGAGGTCTAGTATTAAGAACTGCTTCGATTTCCTTTACTACTGTAACAAGTTGACTGTCTTTTAACAAGTGTTTCTGTAAAGTTTTCTTCATACAGTTCTTAACAAGACCCACTAAACGTTCGTAGAATCCTCCATGCCACGGTGCTAATTGTGGTATAAATTTCCAGCGTATTTTCTTTTCTACACAGAATTGATCTTGCAATATTTCAGATATTAACTTAAAGTGTGTTGCATTGTCTGACGTAATTAAATCTGGCAAACCTCTCGTAGATACCATTCTTCTTAATGCAAGTAATCCTTCTTCAGCTGTGAGGTCATTGACTACTTCGAGATGTACTGCTCTCACTGCTAGACATGTATATAGACATATCCATCTTTTGCAGTTGCCGTTGCCATTGTTAACTATTAGAGGTCCCATGTAATCCATTCCGACATATGTGAATGGAGAGCTGTAATTGACTCGTTCTTTTGGCAAAGCTGGTGTTAATGGTAACTTATATGGTCCTCCTGTATATTTAACACATTCAGGGCACTTCTTGATAATTCGTTGAACTTGACTTCTTCCTTGAGGAATCCAATATAATTGTCTGATCCTATCTAGTGTATGACTCACTCCTACATGTTTATTGTCACGATGTGTTTTTATAATTATTTTTTCTGTAAAATTTATGTTCTTGGGAATAAGTATAGGATATCTTTTGTCAAACGACCAATCTGCATTTTTCATACGACCTTTACATCTTAATAATCCATCTATGTCTTTAAATAGTCCTAAATTGCGACTTAAGCTTGTCAATTTGCCTTCTACCTCCAAAGGAAAATGTTCAGCTTGAATTCTCTTTAAATTTGTAATTGTATCATCTTCTGGGGTTTCTTTCTCGTTAATTTGTATATTTGTATCTTTAATCATTGTGTTGTTAATATGTATGTCTGGACTATCTATTTCCATCGGATCATTATTTCTTTCCTTCGTCGGACCCTCCCCAGCCGAAAATGAATGGGTTTCCACGGTAACAGATCCTTTTGGCCACTTGTGTGGACTGTCTCCAAGGAATTGTGGACCTATAAGCCACTTCTTCTTATCTTCTTTCGAACTGTTTGGTCTCGTTCCGACGTCAGCTGTGTTGAGCTCCGATGGAATATATCTAATTTCTAACTGTTGGTTCTTTTTAATTTCATCAACTCTTCTCGCTACAAACGGTGGTAACAACTTGTTTGTTTTACACCATTCTATGACAATTTGACTGTCTGTCCATAAGACTTGTTTCGTTATGTTCAGTTGAATAAATCTAAGAACAAATTTTATCAATCTACATCCGATCAATACACCAAGTAGCTCAAGTCGTGGAATTTTAAGGTTGTCTTGGTCCTTTATTGGTACAAGACGTGATTTCCCTATGACAAAATTTTTATTAGAACCGCTAACTAAAAAAATACAAGCAGCGTATGCCTGCAGAGAAGAATCGGTAAGACAGTGTAATTCATAGTCCTTTCCTTTAGTATTCTTCATGTAGCATCTGTTTACTGACACCTCTCTGATGTCATCGAATCCTTCATGGATGATCTTCCATTCATCAGTCAATTCCTGTGATAGTGGTGAATCCCAATTCACCTTAGCTTTCCAGAGCTGCTGTAGAAAGAGTTTAGCTGCTAAAATATAAGGTACTGCGAATCCACATGGATCGTATACAGAAGCAATAACTTTAAGAACTTCTCTTTTTGTATATATTTCCATGTATGGATTAGTAAATTTCAATTGCAGGGTATCTCTCTTGATGTCCCATTCTAAACCTAGTACATTAACCTTTTCATCGGTGCATGCATCCGGAATTGTACGTATAGAATTAGAACTCCAATCTCTAAGATTCATCGATATTTCTTGAAAGGTTCCTTTAAGATGTTTGTAGAGCGCTAATGCTCCTGCTGTCGAATCTGAACCAGATATAAAATTATCAACGTAGATATCATTTGCCTTTTCTCTCACTTGTTTCTTGCTCGAATTTGACAAGTGATGTTTGATGGTTGCATTAAGTAAATATGGACTGGCTATGACACCAAAAGGTACTCTGCAAAATCTTAGGTAAATAAGATTATCCTTTGATACAGGTCTCGACGTATCCTTAATCCAAAGAAATCTAGTGACGTCACGGTCTTTCTCATGCAATGCTAATTGAAGAAAAGCCTTTTCAATGTCTGATGACAATCCTACACGGTGGCTTCTAAACTTTAGAAGTAAACCTGTAAGATCTTCAAGCATCAGTGGTCCTCGATATAAGCATTCATTTAGACTCCTACTATCTTTACTTTTGGAACTCGCGTCGTAAACTATTCTGATGGGTTTTCCTGAATGTTGTATTGCATGATGCGGTAAATAATGAATAAGTCTGTTCGATGTTGACTCTGTAGAATTCGGTATTATCTCAATCATACCTCTGTCCATCTGATCCTTTAAGATATTATCATATTCCACTAAAGTATCACTTTTCATTCGTTTCAATAAACTTGTTAATCTTCCAAATGCCATTCCAAAATTATCTGGTAAGTCTGGGGGATATTTTATCCATGGCCAGCTGACCGTATATCGGTTGTCAATTTTTTGTGTTGTTTCATTGAAGAGTTTAACAGCTTCTTCATCTCTACTTGCCTTAGGTGAGTCAGTTATACCGATAGATTCTAACTCCCACAGCTTCTTGATATCACCATTACATAATGGTGGATCAGGCTGATTCAAACCCATTAAACTGCTCGCTTGAGCGTAAGTAATTACCGATAATTCGTTGATATTTGCTGTGTCCACTTGACCGCTGACAATCCAACCAAATGTAGAATCTACGAGAAATAGATTTTTACTCAAACGTATCTTCTCTTCACGGATAATATTGAAGTAGTAATCGTTTCCTATCAGTATGTGTACCTGGTTCTTCAGTGATCCATCATCAGCCAACAAGTAAGATTTATTTATATCTGATAAATTTATGTGAGGAATACCTCCTCTTGAAATGAACTCGACACAATTTGCATGTAAAATAATCATTTCCTCCGTTCGTGACAGCAATTGAAGACTAACTACAGGACTGTGTATCTCCTGTGGTTTTTCTGTCCCGAAGGTGAAAATAGTTAAATTACTTTCCTCTTCTATTGAAAGTTTTAACTCTTTAGCTACTTTGAATGTAACATAAGATCTCTGTGATCCTGAATCCAACAACACACGACATTTGATTTGTTTGACTGTATTTCCAACGATGCTAGCTTTGACTACAGCTGTTTGTAAAATTGTGGGCCCCTTTTCGCTAACTGTCATAGCTGTTTCTTCTCGTCCAGGGTCTTGGAAAAAATTGATGGGCATAAAGCTCTATTGTGTTTCTGCTTTGCATTACAATGCGCACAATAACTTTTAGACAAACAATTCCATGCAACATGACCTTTTTTCAGACAAATGTAACAGTGTTGTTTCAATCTTGATTTTCTTTCTTCTAGTCCTTTAAATTTTTCACATGTATCACTATAGTGACTTCCTCTGCAAAATACACAGACTGGATGACTGGATTTATTATGGCCATTAATTTTGAATTTGGTTCCTCGTACATTGGTCTCTTTATGCTTTATATTTTGTTGAAACTTTGCTTTTCTGTTGTCATGAAGATTCCTATCTTCTTTAAGGTTGCGTGGATTTGAATACTTTGTTCGTTTTGACAGTACATGTAAAGTTTCCACTGTACTACTTTCTTTATCATTTGACCTTTTTCTTCCTGATATTCTTTCTGCATCTTCCCTGGCAGTGATAGCCTTTTCCAAATGGTCCCTCAGTTCTTGGATAGAATTACTATTTGTTTTAAGTTTTAATTCATAAATCAGTTCAGTAGGGAACTTTTCCATTATCATGAAACGTAGATGGTTGTGATTTATATCTTCACCTAGTGATTCCAATATTTTAACATTCTTTTCAATTTCATTGAAAGTTTTTCTACAATCTTCAGATGTATTTTTGGCAGTGTTGATTTTGTACAGCGTTGCATAATGTGCATCAATGAGGTATGAAGTTTTACCAAATCTCTCTTTCAAAATTGATAAAGCTATTTGATAATTTTTGTTTGTTGTGTCTAACCCCTCAATCGCCCTTTTGGCATTACCAGTCAAAGAAACTTTCAAATAAGATAGTTTATCAACATCAGTTAAATTTCTAGAATCAATATTTGAACTAAATTGATCCCAAAACTCATGCCACGTCAGTATATCTCCATTAAATGTTGGCAATTGTAATTTAGGAAGACGACTAGATGAGTTGTTTTCCTGATTAATTTGCTTCAATTTACTTTCCGAAAGGATGCAATTTATCTTCACATTCAATTCGGCTAAGGCTTCTTCTGCTTCAAGTTGTACTTCACTCATTTGAGAAATTTCATCCGAAGCCGAGTTGGATACCAACCGAAAATATTCAATGAGATCAGAGTTAAACCGTTTTACTGAAGCTTCTAGTTTACTATGTGCAATTTGCCCATGCATCAATGTTTCAACACTAAGAGACTCTGGTATGTTAACTAAGTCAATTTTAATCTTTCCGACAATGAGCCTAAGTCTATTTAAAAGTATTTCATCCATGTTGCTGTCTATTCCTGCAATATGAAGACAAACTTACATAGTGTAATAGTTATACAATTCAACAGCTTTATTTTACTTTCATTATTTATGGAGAATTATTAAAATTACTTCCTATTCCCATTTATTCCAAATAAACATATAATTAATTGAATGTCCACATTCAATCCAATTCAAACCTTGTCTATTTGTTCAAAACTTCTCCAAATCCATACATTAATAATTCAAATTCTTGAATATGATTTATAAAAGAAGAGTTCCTCAACCTCTTTCTACACAAATTAAAATACATTGAATTACTTTAATTTACTTTGAAATTATTTAATGAATGAGATAAAATCAATATTCAATGTTCAATCATTTGTATTCAATTTAATTATGAAATGATATAAAATTATACTATAATTCTATCAATACTCCATTCCTAAGTAATTGCAATTTTGTTTTCCTTTTTCATAGACATATTACCTATCCATGTATCTATTTTTCCCAATAAGAAATAAATGAGTTATTTCATAATAAGTACTTAAATGAATTGCTTGTAAGTATTTATCACAATGGGATAATTTTGACTAAATTCGAGACATTTATCATATAATTAAATATGTATCCTGTATTTAACGGTGATCATGCACTTTTCAGTACTCATAAATATGTTTCCTTTTAATGTAACAGTGAAAATTCAACTTGTAATTTTAGTTACAAGGAATCACGCATGTTTGCTTTAGAAAAAATGGCGCGTGAGTAGGTAGGTACATGGTTTTTTGCAATTGATAGGTTTACATTCAACAAATCTCAGTTACTAACTTGTACAAACGTGTATTTAACACTTCATATCTCAGACCAATCATTTTTATAGGTATGAGCCTCATTTAACAAGATGAAATAAAGTTTATGCAAACTCACCGGGGTATTATGAAAATGTCCGTTTAAATAATCCAATTCCGTGTGTTTATTGTCTCAATCCGTGTAATAAGTCTTCAGCGTAACGTAAAATACGGTGTTGTTGCTAAGTCTTAATAATTATGTTTTAAAATATTTCGTACGTGCGTAATGTTAGCCCGCCGTTTTCTTCGAAAGTTTGCCATCAATTCATCAAAAATTGCCAATTAGAACATTCCTAACTCCCCGATGCGATCGCAACTCCCCGATATGGGAAAATATTGTAAGGGTAATTTTCTTATTTGTTTCGAATTGATTCTTATTAGTTCTAGTTTACATATTAACCAATAAATTCAAGGTCGTGTATAAAATATATGCACATATGACAAATATATTATTCTCAAAATGTCGTTTTAGTCCAGTACTAATCGACATCCCTTTATACTTATTCTAAAATAGTTAACACATAATATGTTTTCGTTTTATGCTCCTCGCATTTACAACACTTTCTTAACACTTGTAATATTAATCTTGAATAGAAGATTTCCGCTAATCCTTTTGGTTCTGCAAAGTTATCTTAGGAAATAATATTTCCCAAATAACGTTGTTGGTGTTATTCAATCAATATTTCATATTTGATTTTATCAAAGAACGTAATGTTTTAAACATTTGAAGTCTAATACACAATATTTCTCTTCATTTACTTCCAAACATTTATTTTATAAATTACTTCCAAGTTTCCTCAAGTACTGTTACAATTCCACTTGTGTGTGGAAATTTTCGAAGATCTGGCAACATTGCACACCTTTTACTGGTTTTAACCACACAGATATAGACCGCCATATTGTATCCTATTTACGACACAACCCAATCCTTCTAACTGTGAAATCAACTATTTCACACTGTTATATTCCATTATAAATTCGACAAATTTCCTTGAGCCTTTTAAATTATAAAACAATTCACAATAATACTCTTTGTATTATCTTTGTGCCGTAAATAATCTCCATTTTGTGTATCCAATGAAACACGTTTATTTCCACCTTTTCAACTTCCGTTCACGTTTTAATTTTATGCGTACATAACAATACTTTATTGAAATTTTTTCGCCTTTCGAAAGCCTTTCTTGCTATTAAATTAGCAAGATAATTAAACCAAGAAAATATAAGGTTTTCGCTGATATTTATCTAAATAAGTGACTGAATCGAAATTTCCTTTTCGAACTTCAACGAGTATCTCTGTCGCCTGTCATAGATGTCGCCACGAAGCGTATTAAATTATTATGTTATCAGATTACGAATTATTAAGTTTAACTCGACTGGTATGTTCGGCATTCCCTTTTTGATTAAAATATGAGCCTTTTGGGCACGGTACTATAAAGTGATGCAAATCCCAGCATCTCCACCATTTTTGTCGTCACCTCACACACTATTAGGTATCTAATGTGGGGATGAACTATGTTTTGTGTAGGTACGACAAATACTGGGGGAAGGAAATGCGTCACATACCTGTTGATTAAACTGCTAGCTCTGGTCACTTATTTATATCCTTTAGATATTCATCTGCTTCGCTATGTCCGAGTCCGTCTACCACCTGTATAAATTTTTAGCTCAATGAAAATGACTATATCAACACAATTAACCCTATAATAAACAGTGTACATAATATACGAGTAATAACACTTTCATCTAGGAACATCGTTTCCATAATACGTAATGAAATACGTCTTGCTATGACGTACATATACGACATAATAACAGATTCATCCAGGGCAGTTCTTATTGAGGCTAGATAAGGATAGGAGGTACTAATAAGACCCGCAATTCGGCGTCTAGCACCTCGTGCTCGCCCCAAGTGTGCGAGACTCTAAATCGTCCAGCGGATAAAACCGGAACACAAAACAGCTCGGCGTCACCATGCCAGAGCTACAGTCGACTGGCCACCACCCGGGTAAACACGTACCCGAGCGAGACTTCAAGTAACACTCTTGAGTCATAACATCGGAATCCGGGAGGAACTTCCATCTCCCGTCAGCGGTCCAAGCCCCTTGGCAAGTCCAAGGAGCCACCGTTCCATAATACTAATTACTGGAATCCCGGAGGAACACACCGCTCCAGGCCTCGGCACAAACTCTAAAGAGAGCTGCCTACTCCACAACATAACTGGTCAGATTCCCAGAGGAACACACCTCTCCAGGCCTCGGCACCAACTTTTATCATACTAAAAGCTGCCTACTCTTTCCAGCTGAGGGTTTGGAATCTGGGGTGTGGCTGTCCCAGCCTCAGCATTCTCCTTCACCATTGAGAATGCCTCCTCCATTCCCTCTACCTGTCCATGTCTACGACATTGGACTAGGCCTAACCTTATCAGGCCTCACACAGTTTGGCTTTAACCTCTAATATCATTATATAGACAATAGGAATCAATTGTGCTGAAATACCAAATTACCACATCGAGCTTAACTAAGATATTTACAAGAAATACTTAGCTTTCATGCCTTCGAAGTCTGGATACATGTCCGTCTTCCAGACACGGCACTGAAAGTCTTTAATTCACATAACTGAGCAATCACAGTTCACTTTCAACTATAGTTCGGTACTTTTACACCTGGCGCCATGTTTATAATAATATGTGTAACGCGCTGTTACCCGCTCAAAAACTTCGCACGATTAGCAAGTCTATATTTACTATGCTTACCATAGTCATACAAGATGGCGCCTCAAAATGTTGCTAGAGTTGAAATTAGTCTATGATTTCGCGTTCGTCGCGACAATAGGCTTGGTCTAGACAAACAAAACTGTTAAGACAGTCCCAGTTTCCTAAATTTGCCCAGCCTTATCTCGAAACTATTTGGAGTAGCCTTTCCCATACTGCCATCTAACGCTGTGAAAATTCTCTTATTTTTTAATAGTTACCTGTTTTAAAGTGTGTCACTAATATCACACTCACTGAATCAAGCTATCTCTGACTGAGCCACAAGAGACTGAGTAAAACAGATATTATCATGTAACTGATAGCCGTACCAGCCATATTTGTAAACAAATGACGTACTTATCTGTTATTAATTGATTTCCTTGCACCACTGATAAAATGGTTGCTCAGTTTATAATTAGGTTTTATTTTGTTTAAACTTTGTAATAATTACCTACATAAACTCATGCCTGTTCTCTTGGGGGTAGGCAAGAAAATATTCAAATGGAAAAAAAGGATTGGATTTTTTGGATGGTGGCAAATGAAGAATAGCTTTATGTAAGATAGAAGAATCATAGCTGATTCTTCTATCTTACATACAGCTATTCTTCATTTACAGTTTGTGCGCCTACAACTAGTGTAGCAACAACTGGGATGCGAGTTATGTGCCCTCAAACAAATAATTGTTGGACCCATATACTGAGTTCTGGCCACCAAAAGTGTTAAAACTCTCGTTTTCACATATCAGTAGGTATTTTCAGCTTGAGAATAAGTTGTTACAGGCAGTTTTTTACTATCCAAAGGGCACATAGTATCAGGATAATAGAGATCTTAAATCTGACTATGGTCTTAACACTGTTCCAAATTTAAATGAAATCCATTCAGCCTTTGAGTAGTGCTCTAGATTAAACAATCTATCAAAGAACCAATTTTTTTTTTACTTCCAACAATAGGGCATCACTGGTCACTATGGTATTACTTACACTGTTCCAAATTTAAATGAAATCCATTCAGCCTTTGTGTAATGTTTTATATTAAACAATCTATCAAAGAACCAATTTTTTTTTTGCTTCCAACAATAGGGCATCACTGGTCACTATGGTCTTACTTACACTGTTCCAAATTTAAATGAAATTCATTCAGCCTTTGTGTAGTGTTTTTAATAATAAACAATGTATCAACCAACATAATTCTTTTTTATATTTTTGCATAAAACAATAGGGCAACACTATAGGATTAAACATTGTCCAGCAGACTGACAACATTCTGTATTGTTGTAATATTTGCATTATAAAACTTTTTCATAGACTACAAGAACAGATTTGGTATTAATCTTCTTCATCCCTTTAAAGCCAACCTCAACATCATCATCTGCCAAGCCTTTTCCAAACTTTATTAGGGTCGACTTCCAGTTGTACGGGATTCAGCTGAATACCAGTATTTTACGTGGAATGGCTGCCTACCAGACCTCCACAACCCATAAACTGGGTAACAAGGCACTTCTTGGCAAAACTGAAGTCAGATTTACTGGATTCTAACAATTCCTTGAAGAACAACCTGTAAAGCTGTTAGTGTTTGCAAGCTCATATTGAAGCTAAACTCGACATAGTTTTAGGTAGTACGAAGTACTGGGTCATTTAGTAAATTAATAATGATTATATGTAGGCTCAAAGCTTCTGTGCAATAGTTTGCTTGGCATTTTTCAGAACTTTCCATACAAAGATATAATTAAAAATTAATATTTCTGCTCTATAATTTTAAAGCTTTTCAATTAGCCTCGGGCGAGAGGCTCGACGAAACTTGACGAAGGATTCTAGCCAACAGACGGCAATTAGCAACAACAGTGTTGCTAGTGTTTTAGTACCATACCATAGACAATAGAACATAAAATCAGGACACACTGCGCGTGCGCGCTATCTGTCACCGATATCTATTTATGAGCTACCTACCTACTATAGTATTGCATTGTTAAAAGGTTTAAAGTTCAAGTTTGAAAACATAGTGATGCTCAATCATTGTTTTGAATATAAAAATTGCAGATTTATTAACGAATTAATCAGATGTCTTGTCCTTTGTTTAGTAATTGTATCATAAATTTTGTCACACAAAGAAACGATGGATAGATTATGTGAAAGACGATATTTTATAGCTAAAATGGTGACTAGGTTCCGAGATAAAATAATAAAGCCAAACTATCAGGATAAGTGCGGGAGAATTAAATAATAATGATGACTTAGTACTGAAAATGCCATAGATTTTCCAAATGACGTTTTAATATCATTATTATTTTTCATACGTTATTTGTCTGCCATTGTTCCCTTATTTATGGATGGGAAATAATCAAATCTCGAACTGAGCCGAGCGGCAGGTAATGTCAGACTCTTACTGACTAAAACATACTTTGATTCCTTCACTTTACTTTTGCCATTTAAGTCCGCACGTCGCGAGGCTACGGGCGGTAGATATTTGCGAGGCCCCGGGCAAAAGAGCTTTGTGAGGCCCTTGTTCTTCCTGCTAGGGTAGCGGAATTTGTTCGAAAGAGTGACCGCGGCCCTGGAACGTAAAGGGCACTAGAAGGATCACGGGTGGGTTTTAATCAGTAAGAGTCTGACACTCCTTTCCGCTCCGCCCAGAGCGGGAGAAGTAATTTCATGATTAACCGTCCAGAAAAAAAAGATCTTTGTTCTTTTTAAAATGACTAAATATGTTTTTCTGAATTTTAGGGACTTCTTTTAAAAATCACAGTGGGTTACGATATTTTCAAATGAAACAACTGCAAAGCAGAAAACCCATTTTTCACTTCTTACTCTTCTAACTTGCATCAAATCTAAATCGTTTTATTAGTATTAGCATTTTGAAACTGGGTAGTGCGAGGCCCCTAACAGAGCGAGGCCCCGGGCGGTTGCCCAGCTCGCCACCCCCTAAGGCCGCCACTGGTTTCGAACAACACCAACTTAAATCCATACGATGAACATGACTATCATAACCCTAAGTTACCTAACTTGCGTGAATCTCGCGTAATGCAGTGAAATGACCTATGTATGAAATTCTTGTGTAATATATTTCATCATGAATAACATTGTCTTCGATTATTTCCGGACGAGCAGTGAGTGTCAATGAAAACCGGTGTATATTGTGTATGTGTAAATTGATAACGTAGTTTTGTATCGTGAAAATGTGCCAGTCATGCGTGTATTAAACATTATGTATTAAGTAGGCGTCCATTGTTTGGTTTCACTTATTTGGGAACCGGGTCGTGAATCCTACTAATATTATAAACGCGTTTGTAAGTATGGATGGATGGTTTATTACTCTTTCAAGCAAAAACGACTATTTCATATGTAAAGCGGGCTTTCCGAGGTGAATTCGAGACTTCTGGGCTACCGTCTTTATCAATGGTTTTATATGCAGTTTCTCTTTACGGCAAATGCTTCATCCTTTTTCACTTCTGCGTGTCAAATCCAGCTCATCTCACTTTTTCTGGACCTGCCTTGTTGTCATTTTCTGCTATGTATTTCTAAATTTCTCTTAGGTCAGATACGTTTGGTACGTAAACTTACTAAGGGAAATTTCATAGAAAACAAATCCATAGGCAACCTCGTAAGTCTGCCAGTGCCTATAGAATTTAAATGTCCGTGATATTTTGATGTCAAGAAACTCAGCTATTTACTTTTTATTATTATTGATAGGGTCACGTTTGACCTCACCAGGGGCCCAAGTCTGCTATTTTTATAAATTTTTCATAACTAAATTTGTCAACACGATCCCATTTTCATTTTACTAAGTTCGTAATCTGCTAAAGTCATAATGGTCGATCATTGTCATGTCAATGGTCTCGTAATACTTTTTGATAATCGAGCTATTAAAAGAAATGACTGCACAATGACGTTCTAATGGTAGATCACTGATCAAAGGAACTGTCAAAATTTTAGCAGACTACCGCATACGTCTGTCATTCATTTGTCATTATGTACGAGATTACCATTCTATGCCATTTCTTTCAATGGAGTGTCAGTGGTTGTCCATTGGAAAGTCTTAATGACGCTTTTATATTAGTAGATTACCAAACTTGTAAAAATCAACCATTATGAAATCAATGATAGACCATTCTGACACTATTGTAATAGCAGACTTGGGGCCCTGGTGGAAAGCAACGATATGGTAGACAATGGAGCACGCTTGCCTAGACTTACCTATTCACTCTCGACTTCAAGAGTTGGGAATTATAGCTATTATCAGTAAACACGAACGCAAAGGGCACAAGAAGGATCACGGGTGGGTTTTAGTCAGTAATAGTCTGACACTCCCTTCCGCTCCGCCCAGAGCGGGAAGGAGTGTCAGACTCATTTGGAGTCATTTGATGATTTCCCATCCAGAAAAAAAAAAAGACTACGGCAAGGAATTCCACGCCTTAGCTGTATGCACAATGAACGTATTCCTAAACGTTTAAAACATTACGTTACGATATAAAACATACATTTTTGGAGTTCGAACAAGCTTTAGAAGTCCCACATTTTTTCCTTATACCTCCATGAATAAATCTTTATCAGTTCGAGTATTATCGAACAATGTAATTAAGCTATTAGGCTAATTATGTCGTCAATTTGATGATATCTTTATATTTTTATGACTGTTCTGGTGGAATGACCTTTATGGGGCAAGGCTAGGTTAGATTCGCTAAAAATTGTTTCTTTTTTTAATGTTATCAAAAAAAACAGTATCTGTTCAGTCCAACTACCTATATTCGCTTGTAATAATAATATGTTTCACCGGATGGTTGAAAGAGTAATCAAATAGTCGTTCTAGATAAAATGCATAAAAAATATGGGGTTTTACGATTCATGTCCAAAATTTCAGTAAATACCGGAATGGCTCCTAAATTGAAAGTCGAGTGGTATCGACCATTTTTTTAACCGACTTCTAAAAAAGGAGGAGGTTCTCAATTCGGATGTTTTTTTTTTTTTTTTTTTTATTGTTTGTTCGCGCATAACTCCGTCGCTTGTCAACCGATTTGAAAAATTCTTTTCCCAAATGGTCCCATGAAAATTTTATCGAAATCAACCAAGTGGTTTTCGAAAAATCAACAAAAATCTAAAAAAAAATATCTACATTGTCTACATTGACGACCTCTTAGTTTACTCTGCAAAGGAGCAGTACGTTTTTTTTACACCAATGTGATTGGTTCGTTTAGGTGGGGGAGGGGAGGGGGTGTAGGTACCACTAAAAAGTGAAAAATAAAAAAAACTTTTTACAAAAAATAAAACCGACTTCTAAACAAAAAAAAAAAACAAAAAGTACAAAATAACTTTAATTTCGGAAGTCGGTGTGTTCAACAACAAAAAAGAAACCAAAAACACCGAGTTCCGAAATTAAAGTTATTTTGTACTTTTTGTTTTTTTTTTTGTTTAGAAGTCGGTTTTATTTTTTGTAAAAAGTTTTTTTTTTCTCTGAAATAACCGAATATATTGCAATCAAACTGTTGCACTTCCAGACTCTTAGGCGTTTCTGACAAATTCCGAACTCAAAACCCCGACCTGAGGAAAACTTACGATCAGAAGAATCTTGCGAAGTTTGCAAAGTTGCGGCAAAAATTAAAGGCACAGAATAACTCTCTAATTCAAGATCACATAAGTACCTAATCCGATAACCCTAGACAATGATCAAAATTGGCAGAAGCTTAGGTACCAAAGCACTCACATTTCTCTAATCATGTAAGACTCTCATGTAATATTTCACTGCCATAAAAGGCACGTAAACGAATCTCAAGTCTAGACTGACATTTTTACTATTTTACCCACTCACTGCTAATCCCACTCAAGTACTTCAAAATTTCTCTCTTCCGTCAAACAAAACTGCCAAATATCGCTCTTGCAAAATCATCATCCGTCAACGATTCTCTAGTTTCATCAAACAATAATCGGACTTTAATCTTAAGTACTTCCCAATGCTTAAAAGTTATTGTCCTTAGATATAAGACAAAGAAAATTCATTGTCATCTCAATATTTATCTACCTTGTCTCGTATCGTATCTGTACTTGTATATCTGTTTCGAGTAAATGTCGAAACTTTGACTGATATCGGTCGTAGATGCTGACAATGTATCGACATGTCAATCTTATGATAATGTCAGCAATGCATAAAATATTTTCTATTGTGTGTCTTAAAATAAACGATTTATCATATAAATGCTTTGGTAGTTATGACGTCTTCACACGTCATGGAATATTTCGGACGCCATCTTTGAGCATAGACAATATTTTCTTTATTCTGTGGCAATGTCACTTTGAAATTGATGATACATGTAGCTAATGCAATAAATACTTTTATTCATTTATTTTGCTGATTGCTAGTAATAGCTCTATAGACACAATTGTTGATTTGTTGGTTTAATTGATAGTTGTATCAAAGTCCATTTGACTGGATTTAGGAATTTCATTGTTCGCAACTAATTGTTTATTGAATTATGTACTTCAATAATTGTTTGTTTATGAATTTACTAGCTGACCCAGCAAACGTTGTTTTGCCATAATTAAAAAAAAAAAATGAAAAAAGATTGTCCCGCTTTTCTGTTGAAATTTTTCCTGAATTTTCTTTGCTATAAACCTCACGGAGCCCGAGACCTTTCCAACGAATGCAAAACCGTGGAATTCTGGAGTTATAGCGTCAGGAAGGAAAACCCGACTTATTTTTATATAGTAGATAATTCATCTTTCATAATTATGTATTCGTTGAGTTTGTTAAGAAAGCACTTCCAGCCTTATTCTATGAAGGCGACCTTTCTAGATTTTATTAATCTTTTGTTTTGGTTGCTAAGTTACACTCTTGTTAATTTTGAATTATCTACAACGCACTAAATATATTTCACCGAAAACTATTTTCCACTGCGTTTACTTTAATAGAGTTTTCATTGTTTTTAAGATGTATTCTGCTATTCGGGGCGGAGACAAATCCAAAGAATCAAAAACCAAGAAAATTGGTCCAGCAGATCTCGAGTTATAAGTGTTGTAACAAACCCGACTTTGTTTTATATATATAGATAAGTGACAGAAAAATAGCGGGTATATCTTATAGACTTAACGAATTGTATTTTTTTGACCTTCATAATTTAATAAATGGCTACCATTACTTTAATTAAACTTTAACATATAATTTGGTAAGGAGTATAAATGTCTCACAATTCAACTTATTACGGGAAGGTTGTAAATTAGTAAGTCGGTTTTATAGCAGGTAGTTTAAATAAAAAGCTTATTTTACTTTTTAACTAGAAAACTAATATTGTGAGCAAATTGCTAAGCTGCCGGTTGAAGTAGTAACCATAAAGGTGCAAAATTAAGGGTTCTGTGTTATCGCCACTTTTAAGGCGATGCCAGATATAGCTATAAACATTTTTACTGAAAGATGGAATGACCATGTGCAAAAAATATGTTCAATTATAATCAAAACTACCCGTACGTACCAACCCGCACTGGGCTCGCGTGATGGATAACGGCCCATTCCCTCTCCTACAGAGGAGGACTGTGTCCCAGCTGTGGGAACGTTAAGAGGCTAATTATGTTTATGCTATGTACGAAATTGCCATTATTTTTAACCGACTTCTAAAAAAGGAGAAGGTTCTCAATTCGGATGTTTGTATGTTTTTTTTTTATTTTTTTTATTGTTTGTTCGCGCATAACTCCGTCGCTTGCCAACCGATTTGAAAAATTCTTTTTTTGTTGGAAAGGGTATACTTCCCAAATGGTCCCAAATTTTATCGAAATCGAACAAGCGGTTTTTGAAAAATCAACAAAAATCTAAAAAATTTCTACATTGTCTGCATTGACGACCTTTTAGTTTACTCTGCATTGAAGCAGTGCGTTTTTTTTACACTAATGTAATTGGTTCGTTTAGGTGGGGGGAGGGGAGGGGGTTTAGGTACCACTAAAAAGTGAAAAATAAAAAACTTTTTACAAAAAAATACAACCGACTTTTCCACAAAAAATCAAAAAAGTACAAAATAACTTTAATTTCGGAAGTCGGTGTTCAAAAACGAAAAAGGAACCACATACACCGAGTTCCGAAATTAAAGTTATTTTGTACTTTTTTGATTTTTTGTGGAAAAGTCAGTTGTATTTTTTTGTAAAAAGTTTTTTTGTACCTATCCGCTAGTTGACGATATGTCTATCTATCTACCTATTAGGATTTGGTTTCCACTAGGGCTAAGTCCTAGCGTAGGACTATTGTGTGTGAGTCATGACGGCCATCATTCCAACCAGCCAACCTCCCTCCAGAAACAGATCAGGGCCCCAAGTCTGCTATTTTTATAAATTTGTCATTCCAACACGATCCCATTGTCATAACAACCATTATGAAATCAATGATAGACTATTCTGACACTATTGTAATAGCAGACTTGAGGCCCAGTCCACTCACTTGACGATGTGTCTGACTGGCGTGAGAGACAAAGGAGAAACACGATCATTCAATAGCACACGTAGTAAAGATAAAAAAGCAAGTGTCATTGGCTTGAGTGATAGGCTGTCAACATATATGGATCACGAATAGTTGTATTAAGAGTGACAATTTCTGTATTTTAAGTACATTTTCAAAAGCACCTCTAAATTACCCTACATTTAACAAGTTTTTGTCGCTGATGATATTGCGGCTTGAATTTGAACTTTTGGAAGTACAAAAATTAATGTATAGCCATTTTTATTTTCTAGTAACACAAAAAGTGAGCTAATAAATTAAAAACAAGAGGATCTTTTCATTGCAGCCGGCGGCGGTTCCTTTGAATACCTAGTTCTTTACAGGTCCCCCGACTGCAATGAAATTATTATTAATTATCTTTCTTGTTTTTAATATTTTAGTTAACTTTTTGACATGGCAGGCGTGGTTTTTAATTTTTGCAAGCTTTAAAATCTCTCCATATGGAAAGGGACGATGTGATCGGCGATGAAGCATCTGCCTAGAAGTACCCTTAGCTTTCAGAAAATACAGATTCAGACTCCAGGAGAGAATTCCTTTATTGTTGCTGCACGCACAATGGAAAAAGCCAAGTCTAAGAGTCATTCAGATATTTGATGCCTATGTACTCGAAATACTGACAAGTCCCGTCAGTGAGTTTTCTAGAAACAGAAATGTATACTTTGAAAATCTTAAAAAAGATAAAGGACATTTGTCATAGTACAACTAATCCACTCGATCTAATAAAATACGAGACACTTAACCTGAGTGTCAGATAAGATGGACGTGTCTTGGAACACATACTAGTTATCTCAATGAGATTAGATATCTTAACAACAGTTATTTGCAACTATGTGTGTAGTTCAATACCTAGACACTTACGTATCTAGAACGCTATCAGGGCACGTTTTAGAAAGCCCATTGAACTTTATCTGTTGTTACATCTTGTGGCAAATAATTTGATTGGCTATTGCTACTTTGTTAATCTCGTTTCGTTACTTCGTTCTTTGAGGTCAAGGTGAATAGAAAAATTCAGCTAGGCTGGGCAGCATTTGGGAAGCTACATCGAGTCTTTACATCGTCGATTCCACAGTGCCTAAAGACAAAAGTCTTCAATCAGTGCGTCCTACCCGTCATGGCATACGGGGCCAAAATGTGGACACTGACGGCTCGTATGGTCCACAAGCTCAAAGTCGCTCAGCGGGCTATGGAAAGGGCTATGCTCGGTGTGTCTCTGAGGGATCGCATCAGAAATGAGGTGATCCGTCAGAGAAGCAAGGTCATTGATATAGCCCACTGGATTAGTAAGCTGAAGTGGCAGTGGGCTGGCCATATTAGTCGTAGAACCGACAACCGTTGGGGTAAACGAGTTCTAGAGTGGAGACCGCGACTCGGCAAACGTAGTGTAGGACGTCCTCAGGCACGGTGGAGTCGAAACGCACGTCGGCCCCCCCCCGACCCCCTTTAGTGCTTAATTTGCAATTCTTGATTTGCTTATTTTTGATGACTTAGGGGATGTGGGGATCCGGAATGTGATTACGTCAGCAATATTGATTTATTTAATTTTTCAGATTTTAGTCGATTATGGTTTGAACACAAATGGCAATCCGGCGAGGTCTTACCCACTGGGCTATCAACGCCCTAATAGTCAACTTAATTTCAGACTAAAATTTCCTTTTTTCTAGACTTATTAACTGCCCATTGCCATTTCAGTGATCTCGTTCTTTTTCTTACATCTATTAACCTTGTTTTCTTTCTGATGTTATAGTCTACAGTTTCCTTACTTTTGCAGAATAGTCGACATTATCTTGGGTTACCATATGAAAATATAGAATAGGACATGAGTACATTACAGGCCAATCCTTTTCGAGATGATGATTCTACTAAAATGTGTTGATTGATTTACTAGTAACAGGGAGATAGAGCTTTAATAAAAGCATGGGAAATCTTCAGTAATAGAGGACTTAAAGAAAAAAATGTGACACATCAAAGATCCGTTAGAATCACTCATTCATGTACTATTTATGAGCGGACGAAGGAAAATACCTAGCAATTATATAAGGAAAACTGTAATTATACAGAAGTACAATAATTATTATCAGCAGGGGAATACTACAATATAAACGGTTGTCGGTAAATATTGGAACACAAAACCTAAAACCATTTACAATCCACGTGGTTATCGGAAAATAAATAGTCGTGCATCATTACCCTATTTTGTGATTGTCAACAGATGACTAACTACCGGAATTATAGTTCATTAGATTATATTATTGTTACGAATTTGAAACACAAAAATAATACTTCGGCAGCTAAATAACTTTTCCTTACGAAAAAAGTGTTGTTGCTATACAGTTTCAGCGTACTCATCTATACTAATATTATAAAGCGAAAGAGTTTGTTTGTTTGTTTGAACGCGCTAATCTCAGGAACTACTGGTTCGAATTGAAAAATTATTTTTGGGTTGAATAGACCATTTATCGAGGAAGGCTTTAGGCTATATATCATCACGCTTAAGCCAATAGGAGCGGAGCAGCGATAAAGAATGTTTTAAAATATGGGATTCCACGGGGACGAAGTCGCGGGCAGTAGCTAGTCCTAGATAAATTCGCGCCTTTCCCAAAAAAAATATAATCTTGCTTGTCTATGATTTGAACACGATAGTGTGACCAGTGTGTTTTAGGGTCGAAGAAAAAGGGAACTTCGTTATATGTCGTATAATTTAACAGTAACCTGAACTTATTTTATCAAACAAAACAACACTCGCTCACTGTTTTATAGATAGGACAAATATATAAAATCCTGTCAACCTCATCTCGTGGTTGTAAAAGAAGGTTTAAAGACACTGAAAATAAACAAATACTTATTCTTATGCCATTAGATCAACTCTGACAATTTTATATTTGTTTTACGCTATCTTATGTAGGAATAAAAACCAGTATATATTGTCATTAGTAAAACACAAAGCAGTGTTTATAAATAATCAGAAAACTGCATATCACTCACGTTTGAAATGGTGCCAGAAATACATATATCTAAATGTTTCGAGAAGGTATTTCACATTACATCGGAAAGTATATAGATTCCCCTTTATGGTTTCATGTTACAGGTACTTATCATGATAATGTCATGTGTAAACACGAAAACTCTATATTAATATAGCACTCTGCAACATATACTCGTAGCAACAAACTTTGAGTCAAAAGGTTTATAGGGACGCCCGCGCCGTGATTTTTGGTTAGTTTGGTTCCGCGGGTCTGGAACGCCAAGGGCACGAGGAGGAACACGGCTGGGTTTTAGTACAGTCTGACTCCCTTCCGCTCCGTCCAGGGCGGGAGAAGTCATTTGATGATTTCCCATCCAGATAAAATGGGTTAAGATGCAAAAAAGTCAGTGTGATCGAGACTTCCACATCCTAGATAGGTACTTAGCCGGAGTATTGATTCGGGTATTCTCCTTCAATTTGACTAGTAAAGTTAGTAAGTAGTTTTGACATGCGTGGTTTCTGTTTTGTTCTACGACGACCGTTAGTACCCGGTAAATATTTCAGACATTGTATCCGGTTACTGGTTGAATAGCCAGCAATACTGTCAAAAGACAGGTAAACAGTTTAAAAATAGAATATGTATATTTTATTTTGTTAAGTTCCGCCGAACTTCCTACTCTTATTTTTTTACCAAAATAGGTAAATGTTTTGTTACTATACGAAATTAATTGAAATTAGTTTCCCGAGTTTCCTTTATTTATTCCTTCCTGTCTGAAACGAAATGATGACACCAAAGAAATGGTTGCGGAATTTGTTCGAAAGAGTTACCGCGGCCCTGGAACGCGGCGGGCACAAGAGGAACACGGGTGGGTTTTAGTCAGTAAGAGTCTGACACTCCCTACCGCTCCACCCAGGGCGGGAGGGGTCATTTGATGATTTCCCATACAAAAAAAAAAAAAAAGACCAGAGAAATGAATTTTTTGCCCAACTGTGGAGGAGCCGAAAATTAGAGTAGGTATTTAATTTATTTTCGGTATGACTGGTTTCAGATGCATCATTTTGCAATAGGTAATTTGCTCAGTTCAACTGAGAGAAGAAATAAAACACCAAACCATTATTTTCTGACAGCAAATCGTTAGAACGGGAGTTTGATAAAAATCAAGTTTCGAGAACACATGACAACATTTACCTACTCTTGAGGAATGAAAAAACATTCCAAGGACGTTTCGCAGAACTTGTAAAACAAAAGACTGTTTCTTTGTTTGATAACAAAATATTGGTAGTTACTAAGAAAATCCATCTGAACGTTCGCTACCAGCGCGCTATAACGCTCTCTAATTCCAAAAGTTTTATAACACGTATTTTTTTTTTTAATTATTACCTGCCAAGCTTTTGGCCAACAGTGGCTCTCAGTCTAACCGGGTACATCGGAATACTAGCATTTTCCGTGGAGCGATTGCCACATTGACTTTCAAAACCACATTCTAAAAATCCTGCACTATGAGCGAACCTATTTTTAACAGAAATAAATCCAAGCCTTTTCAGCTTAAAAATATTTTGTAGTTTCTGCTTGTAACATGACTTAGTAAGGTGCGACCAGTGTATATATGGGTCGAAAAAAAAACTGTTTTTTAAATGTGTTCTATTTGACGTTAGCCTACCCACAGAGCCTACCTGATCATATTTTAAGCAGAACTAACACTTATACCGTGTTATCTAAAGCCAGACAAACTGTATAAAATCCTTTCACCTTGCTCATCTACGGTTTGCGCCCAGTTGGTAACCGCGTTTATCATAACAATAATCAAGGGCCTGATCCAGAAAGCAGTACTTCTGGACATGGCTGGTATAGTTAGGAGGTTCCTTTCTCGGGAACCCTGACCATTGGTAGCTTGCCCCTATTCCCGATACCGCTGGGTTACTATTTTTTTATATATTTTTTAATAAAAATGTTTTAAATGTGATAAATATGTACACAAAATAAATAAACATTTAATTCAGACTAGGTCCATATGTTCGTAACAATATACTAAAATAAAAATTACACTACACTATCATATGAAGCCGCACCCACCTTTGCAGCATGGGAGAATCCCACCTATCTGCTAAAACACTTAGTATACTGTTGGTGCTAAACGAATGCGACTGAGTTGGGAGGCACATCTTTTTCTAATGATAGCGGCAAAGCCATCAACCCGCGCCTCAGCAAACATTCCTGACGCACTGCATCGCCTCGGCAGCCCCGACAGTACCCTGAGCGGAAGCAAAATTAGTTCCTCAATTCACGTTGTTAAGACTGGTATTCTCGCATTACTGACATATTTTTTTAAACCGAATTCCTTTGTCCCTCAGGCCACGTGAACCCAGTAAACATCCCCCGTGAGTGGGTGACCATGCACCGCAGCTGCCGCATGTCGATGAGGCAGCAGATTCAGATGGAGGTGAACGCCTCGCTGCAGTACCTGGCTATGGGTGCCTACTTCTCTAAGGATGTGGTAAGTCATCTTATTCTTTTACTATCATCTGCCTAGCCTTTTGCCCAACTATATTGGGGTCGGCTTCCAGTCAAACGGGATTCAGCTGAATGCCAGTGTTTAACGTGGAGTCCCATTCCCATTGACTGGGTAACACACGGTACTTCTTGGCAAGACTGGTGTCATATTATCTGGCTTCTGACAATCCGTAACGTCTGTCAAAGGTCTACAAATCTCAGCCGGGACCAACGGTTTAACGTGCTTTCCGAGGCATGGAGGAGTCTCGGTATGTTAAGATGATCACCCATCCACAGACCAACCTCAGCAAGCGGCGCCTAGAAAGTCAGCTGTTATAATTTAGCTTCCAGTTCCTCATTTTTTTTTTACTACCTTTATATTACTTTATAAATATAAAGTTTAGATGGATGTTCGTTACGCCAGAACAGCTGAACGGATCTGAATGTCGTTTATGGCACAAAGATAGATTATATTATGCTGATCCCAGGAGCATGTTCCCTTGGATTAGTCCAAGGGACATACATTTGCATGAACTCGCTGGCAGAATAAAGAAATAATAATGTAACAGCAATCGGCGTTAGTATAGCTTTGTTATAGTAAATGAATTTTCTGAATCTGAGCATATTTTCCACAAATTAATCTATATTAATATTATAAAGCTGAAGAGTTATTTGTTTGGTTAAACGCACTTCTCAGGAACTACTGGATAATATTAGTGTTTTGATAATGACCCTTTTTTCATTTGCGAGCACGCGAGATATGCGAAAATCTAAACACATGTCCTGGTAAAAAGCTGGGGCTGACTGGCCAAGATTATGTTGGTATTACATCTAGGCATCGTGTCTTATGTTCATTAACAAATCCAAAAAAAAAAATAGTGATCATAAATGGTGTAGTTTAGCCGACTATCTTAGCAAAAAACGATCTATTATTTAATTCTATATTTCGCCATTTTCCTTAGACGAATACGGAACATAATGATTTGAGGTCAACGCACAATAGCTTCGACCTTGCACTCCACATTGTAAACTTTTCCAATGCTACCAACTTTATAAATATTCATAACAGTCAATGCTATGGGCGCGTTCAAAAAAAACTTGCTCGAAAAAGTGGTCTGTCTTTCCACCCAGTTCTTCTGATAGAACGAAAAGCAAGGGTACCTGTTTATTCCGCCTGAAAAGAGGCACAAAAAATTAAAAGTTGCTGAGGAGTTTGTTGAGCCATCTCTTTCAAGCTAAAACACAAAGAAGTGGTGGCGTTTTGAGCGACTGTGTTTTGATGTGTGAGTTTGGAAGTTCACAAAGTGATTGGATTTGAGCAAAGTCTAAGTATATATACGTGTCGCCAGGTCAACCGTCCAGGATTCGCCAAGTTGTTCTTCGACGCTGCTTCTGAAGAGCGCGAGCACGCGATGAAGCTGATTGAATACCTGCTGATGAGAGGAGAGCTTACATCGGACGTCACTACCTTGCTACAAGTCAGGGTAAGGGGAGACCATGTTTATAATATTTTTATTACCAGTCAAATCTCTAATGGTGAACCATACAATCCTCCGTTTCCCTATGCATGTGAACTTTGCGGTTGAGCTGTCAAATCTGCTACACTCACTATATACTCTGTGATATTATTTACCAGTATAGGGAACTTAATCGCTAGCCTTCAATGCTCAAGTTGCATACATATTGACACATCGAGTATTGGTAGGTTGCAGGAGTACATGAAGTGTAATGGTAGGACTTGAGAGTACTTACTATAAAAGAAATAGGCTTGACAAAAATATTTTTATTCAATATCCTCTCCTACAACAACTACAGCAAAGTAGCAAACAAGGTGTCAATCGATGACCACAGATGTAACTTGTCGATGACGTTACGTTGTACGAAACGCTTATACTCACTTTAACCCACATAACTATTATTCAGGACAAGGATCCAATACATAATAAATCGGCATAGTATTTGGTTTGATGCCTATATTCTCATTGAATTGAATTTCTGTTTATAACTATTAATAAACGTGATATAATTGTAGTCTTTAAATACCAAGTCATTTAATACGCGAAATGAATCGTCATCAGGTGCGTTCTGAAACTAATATTTTAAATAATTTCGAACAAGTTACAAAAACAAAATAAATGGATATCTTTTTATTGTGGCTTCATTAGAGATATGTATTGTGTTTTCTAAGACCTTATAAAATAAGGCAATTTTTCATATATATGGCATTTGGTGACGCCATCCTTTCATCATCTGGTACGTTTTGGCCATCCTTCTTTGAAACTTATAAGTTAAATACACTTGACATTGACGCGACTGTGCTGCCACCTGTAGTTTCTGCACGTTCCCTATATATAACTAACTATGCACTGCAGTCATGTGTTACTTACTTTGATAATATCAACGTAAGTATTACATGACTGCAACTTGATATCAATCAGATTATTTTATTAAGCCTTCCAGATCCTGACCGAAATACTTATTGGGCTTTGACAGAAAATACCGAAAGAGAAATAAATATAAAATGCTGTATGAAACTTTAGCACAATCCTCTTCTAGAAACTTCCGGAAATTTTGCCATACAAATCACCCATAACCTCAACATTCTTTATTTCATTCCACAGTGTAGGCTTAGCTGATAATTATTTTCAAAAGAAACAATCGTGAACCCTGTCGGGCACAGAAAAAGATATGTTTGGATGAGGACTTATAATATAACATAAAAAACATTTTTGTTTATTTTATACAAGTTTCAAGGATTTATTTTCTACTAGCTTATGCCCGCGACTTCGTCCGCGTGGAATATTTACTAACCATTCTTTGTGATATTGATTCGTTGGTGGGAGAAGTGGTGGGAAGCGCCCGACGTGACGGCACTGTGATGGCATGCGCGTGAGTTGCGCGCGGTACTGGACAGTTGGACATTGCAACATTACTTTATTTTTCAAAAATAAAAGTAGCCTAAGTTACTCCTTATTACATCAGCTACCTGCCAATAATCAATCTTGTCTAAATCGGTCCATCCATTTCAGAGATTAGCCGGAACAAACAGACAGACGCACAGACAAAAATATATGCATGTAGTAAAAAGCGGTTATTTGAATATTACAAACAGACGCTCCAATTATATTTATGTGTAGAGATTCACGCTCATTTTGTTCCCTCAGACTCCTGAACGCAAGATCTGGGAGGGTGGAATCGATGCCCTAGAGCACGCCCTTCGTATGGAGAGTGAAGTCACCAAGAGCATCAGGAACGTCATCAAGGCGTGCGAGGAGGACAGCGAGTTCAACGACTACCACGTAAGTTATGGATTCTACTTTTTTTTTTTAATGAGCTCTTGCAGACCCTTTTGGTCTTGTCGTTTGCTTGACTGGACTTGTCTGTGGTGCCTTTAATAGGAATTAAAGCCATTTTTTTGCTGGTTGGAAAATCAATGGAGCGGAAGGGAGTGTCAGACTCTTATTGACCAAAACTAGGTATTAAAGCCTCCAGGCAGGACTTCATAAGACCCTATGGGGTATGGACCTCGGCTTAGGTAGCGTCGCTGAAGTGAAGTCAGCCAGGAACTTGCAGGTTCAAACATTGATTTTATTCTGGAACGAATTTGAAACTAAACACTAAACTAAATACTGGTATTCAGCTGATTCCGGCTTGACTGGGAGCCGACCCCAATGTAGTTGGGAAAAGGCTAGGCAGATGATGAATTTGAAACTTCATGCGTGGAATGGCTCAAACGAGGGTCAGCCGGATTCAGCCGATTTTAGAACCTTTGTTGTTTTAAAACAACTATTGTTATTTACTTAGATACATCCAAGATCTATCACTCCTTGCTCATCTTAGAGTTCAACTGCTCATAAAATGTAAATACAAATAATCCTATGCACATTTCTGACCACCCACTTTCATCCGCAGTTGGTTGACTACCTCACTGGTGACTTCCTGGAAGAGCAGTACAAGGGACAACGCGACATTGCGGGCAAGGCCTCCCAACTCAAGAAACTTATGGAACGCCACGCCTCCCTTGGAGAGTTCATCTTCGACAAGAAACTCCTAGGCATCGACATCTAAATCCATCGCCATTATGTAGAGTTAAAATAAACATCTTTCCTCGTAACTCTTTAATCTGTTGCTGTGTTAATCAACCTTTTAGGCTTCTGCAAGCATTTCTTTGGAAATACCTTCAAGACGTAAACTTTTTGCTGTTCTACCTATCTAAACATCGAAGAATAATATAGCTTATAACTTGTTTGCGTAATTTGTAAAAGTTGAAAACACATTTATTAGCTACCCCGTAGGTATTATTGTACAAATATTAGTCTAAGAATAATTTCTATATTTAAATCATGTACTCCACTTTAGATTATATTCAGTCAATTATTACGAACGCGACCATTTTGAAACGTGTGGTACCCCTGCATGAAAATGGCGCGTATTTCTTAAATATTTTTTTTTATAATTAATCATTTACATTACTTTTTGGCAACGGAAAGTATGTAATCTACAAAAATGTGGCTGTTTAATATTTTTTGTTTAGATATTTCGTAAAATAAAGTTGATCCATACATTTAAAAGGATTTTATTATGATCGTGATCCATTTTCTTGAGTCTTCCAAAAAAAAAATAACAAAAGCAAATGTTTCTATACATTTATTTGAAAGCTTGGTAATAAATAAAAACCGTAAAATACAAAATTCCTACCACTAAAAAGTGTTTTACTGCGACACTATGACTATTACTCCCGCGCAAAAATTGGTTTGTATTCAAACATTTTGACAGCAGGATATAATCGAACCACAGGTTAAAAATTATAACTATTGTTTTTTGTCTTTTATTTCAGTCTCATCCTTATTATTAGTCTTAGAATAAATCTTTCCCTTAGCTTTAGGCTTTGCCAGGCCTCGCTTCATCATCATGTCTTGTGGTATAGGCATCTGACCCCTAAAATCGACGCCGGGTCCTACTCCTAGTTTAAAAGGAAAGTTTTTCGTCCTATGAATACTTTCAGATGGTAGTAGTCTGTTCATTCCGTTGTAGAAGTGGAAGTCTCTGAAATATGATGACGAAAATAAGTATATACTTGCATAGATATATATAACTCGAAAAGTGACTGACTGACTGACATAGTGATCTATCAACGCACAGCCCAAACCACTGAACGGATCGGGCTGAAATTTGGCATGCAGGTAGATGTTATGACGTAGGCATCCGCTAAGAAAGGATTTTGATTAATTCTACCCCCAAGGGGATAAAATAGGGGATGAAACTTAGTATGAAACTTTGTCAATTTTAAACCGATCGGGCTGAGAGTTTCAAAATCGGGGGTGAAGTAACTATTCCACGCGGACGAAGTCGCGGGCAGAAGCTAGTTATTAATAATCCTTTTGACTTTGCCGTAGTCGGTGATAAGCAGTTTCGACGGGATATCAATCCACCTGGCCTTTGGGATCCCTTCTTTTCGCATAATAATATGTTTTTTTCCTATTATAGGTATGGCATACATTTAATTCGCATGAGTAAAGGGGGTGGCGGGGTCTTAGTTTGCTTACTGCCTAGACCCTGTAATCTTCGTGTTAGATTGTTTTAAACCCTGCAGACAGAAAAAGAGGTCCCGCGTAGAGGGCTACGTCGAGTATGCCTTATTACAACGATTGTATAATATTTACCTACCTTGACGGTGATTTAATCCCTAATTTCACCTTGATTTTTCAGTAACCTCAAAAATGCCTGATTTTGGATTCACTTTAACTTTTGGTGTCTTCAAGCTTGACCTTAAAGACTTTACTAGGTACTAATTACTTTACTAATAAGTTCCTGCTTTCCTGCCCATCCATGAGTATTTTCAAGAAGCTGAGCGTGCCAACTGGCCACATAAAGATTAACATGAGAAGGAGTTCAATCGACAAGAAAAGAAGGAATTTGTTATGAATTAAACCTTACCTTATATCCACGAATGTAAATGGCGCAAATTCTCTATCCTCATAATGCTTAACATAAGAGCGCCAGCGACAATCTAAGAACTTGTTCGTTTTCAGTGAGTAATATTGTTTGTATTTGTGCTCAAATAGGAACTTTTCGAACAAAGGAAGAACTTTGTATTCTTTGCTGACTTTCTCAGCGATATCTGTGAAATAATGAAACTATTTTTTTGATTAACGTAAGGTAGGGGTAAACCTACCGCGTACCTACTATTTATAATTTGCATTAGGTAACAACACTAGGAAGCCTCTCAAGAGTCTCAACACACCAGTATGAACTTTACTGGCCTCGTTTTGTATTGCAACTTCGTCGTCAGGTTAGCTGAATCAATCTCTACCACTCGTCATTGTTTTGTTCTTGAGGTGGATGAACCCCAAAAGCGAGTCACGGTCTATTTAAATTAATTTTATTGACCCGTGGATCGACTTCGACTTTACTGTTTACGGGCGGCCTTAGGACTTATCGATCGAATTCGCTATCGTTCAGCATACCTACGTTGTTGCAAAGTAATAGTGGTAACAAATTCCCATAATCTGATCATCATCACGCTCGATTTAGCAATTGTTTCATTTTTCCCGGTTGAAAGGTTGCCAGTCTTCGATGTTGACTTGATGTTGCATTGCATCAGTCTACACATCGGCAATACTCAATAGTGCAACACTGCTTCTACGGGGCAGCCTATTTTAACCAACATAGAGAGTAATAACAATGTCTTTATGTTTTACCTTTGTCTATATCGATTGAGGGAGGTTCCCGTTGTATTGTACATTCAGGATACGCTGGAAGTCCAGTCATGGCCTCTTTATAAAATTTGTCAAAAAATTACTGAATAAATTAACCGATATCGATATCTTCTTATTAAAAACGTTGTGTTGCTGAAAATAATATACACCATATAAACAATTGTCAATTATAATGGCATTTAATTTTTTATCTATTGATATTGGCTTCTAGCCTGGCTGCTGAACGGTTAAAGAATAGAAAACTCTTTATTATGTACACCATACACACACATACATAGTATGCTTGATGCCGTTTGGGTACCGTGCTTAAAACCCACGTCCACACAATCCATCTACACTTCGTGCCGCGATAAATGGATGCCATTCCACTATTTTCAGAGCATCCCAGACATAAAACTTATACATTTGAAGCGAAACTTGCAGAGTCATAAAATAGAAATGGTAAATTAATAAAGCAATAACTGAACGCAGCGTTTTATCAACATTTCACTGCTGTAATTTTAAGTGTCAAAACCAACGCTGTGTCAAAAGATTGTCAAATCAAATTGTCAATACAACTGGTTTTCAGTAGATCGATCGAAGCCAAAACAAAAATAAGAAATGATCAGATTTATCAATGAAGTGTGACCCAAAAATAAAACCAGAGGGTGTAAAGTTTATAATTATTTAATATAAAATGGAAATACGGCCAGATAATGCTGTCGATTTAACACAGTCAAACATTTGCCGATGCTGCATGAAGGCCGGTTGTTTTAAAAATATTTCCACGGAATATTACTACTCTGGACAAAAAGAAGTTTATGGGCAAATGCTGAAGACTACGTTTGATATACAAGTAAGAACCTAATCAGGTTTCATTCCAAATTACTAAAGAATTAAGAGTTTTCAATGCTCTTCGGTGCAAGCACAATTTAAATATTTTCAGCGTCGTCTCTGTATCTAATATGCAGAGATGATGCTCTGTAAAGAGGAATGTTAAAGCAAAAACATCAAGTAATAATAAAGAATGGTTATTCCCATACTCAAATACCTACATGTTATTAAATATTTTTTCCAGTTGTCCCATCAAGGAATCGAGCAAGTGACTCATCTAATATGTGAGGACTGCATTGCTAAGCTGCGAGATGCGACTGTGTTTAAACAAATGGTATTACAGAATGAAGATCATTATCTGCAGATTATCGAGACCCTGAAGTTTGATAGTGAGAAAGGTGCATACACAAGTTAAATGCTTCCTCAGTTGAGTTTTTAACTAGCAACCAGCCTTTGGCAAAAGGAATCTGATTTAATCTCACTAATGTGGACAAGATTACAGTTATTAAATGTAGATATTTAAAGCTGCACATCGTCGCTGCGCTTTCCATAATCGCTATGTGTTTTAGTACACTTATATTTTAGCTATGTTAATTATAACACTTAGCGTGTTTATAGGGATCTTTCGATGTATGAACGTCACATAACTACATTCGTAACTCTTTAAATATTGCATTTATCATATAGCTATATCATACAGTATATGTGTGTAGTGGAAAAAGGACTAAAATTGCATAAAAGGCCGAAAATAACTAAATAACACATATCGACTTTTGCATGCGCAACGACGACATGACAATCGCAAGGGATCTAACCTGTTAAAAAATTGATTTTCTTTAAATTTATATATTTAACAGATATTGGTAGGTCGTTTGGCAGATTTTAGAAGGCCCCCATGGAACACGTGGCCCTGGGCAGCCTGCCCAGAGGAAAAGACACTTAAATAATACATTTCATTTTTAACCCCCCACGCAAAACGACGTTGTGTTATAAGTTTGATGTGTCAGTGTGTGTGTGTGTATGTCTGTGGCATCGTAACTCCGGAACGGATGAACCAATTTCGATTTTGTTTTTTTGTTTGAAAGGTGAATTAGTCGGTAGTGTTCTTATTATTTCAGAAACGAAACTGACAGATGATGAAGTGAAACTGGAACTTATAAAATGTGAATCACCAAATGTGATGGAACTTGGTGCAGACAGCTACGACGATGATGATGGTAAGTTTCTTAGGTTAAAAAAAAACCTTAAGTGTAATTATAGGTATACACTTGAAATTAAAATTAACTACCAAATATCCTCCTGACTCAAAATCAAAAGTCATTTATTCAAACTAGGCTGAGCGACAGCACTTTTTGAACGTCAAGTTTTACATAAAGACAGTCCCCCAAAACGCCCACCCGTCACCACTTCCTAGTGTTTTAGCTGGGAAGAAGAAGTGGCGCAACAAACTCCCCAGCAACACATCTGTCTGTTGCGTTTTAAGAACTTGAATTTATACAATATGGCCTCAAAAAATTCGTCCGCATCGCTATCGACTGGGAGTGAACCCAAAAGACTGGCGGCATTGCCACAAAATCCATCCATTTACCTAAATAATCAATTTGCAAAATGTTCAAGTTGCTGGTTTTTGGACTTTCAGATACTTAGGTATCTCTTTTAAAATAATGTAAACTAATAAATTATTATTAAGAGTACCTAAATATTGTTTGTTTGCACATCCTATTACTATATTTCGTTCACTGATAGAAAGTACTGTGTGAGTGCGGTTTCACCTGCACAGTTCCCGTTCATGCGGGAATATGATGATGATAATGAATGATTGTATTTTGTCTGTTATACATACTTTGATGGATCAATTAACAAACGACGCGTGTTTTTACACGAACGTTACCCGCCAAATGAACCAAGTGTCTGAGAATATTCGGCCGCCGAATATTTGTCGCTTCAGCCGAGAGTTTAGCCGAATATTCGCTGTTCAATATGCGGCAAAATCACTATTCGTGGCCTCTGTAGTTCTAATAATAATAAAAAAGATCATTGCACCAATGATCGCTTTCATTTGTACGGCCCGAATGCGTCGTCACGCCGAAAGAGGACTCTTTTTTGATTTGCCGAACAAATAGGATCAATCGCGTATCCACCCAGTCATCGCTTTCTTTTAAGATGACGTCTGAGTTTACAAATGATTTTATTTTCGTTACAAATCACGCCTAGCAAGTTTTGGCCTACCAATTTAATTTGACCACGTCGTCACTTATAACATTGTTTTTTTTTTATAACTCCACAGAAATATTAGCGAACATCAAAATAGAGCTACAAAACGACGCCATCTTGGATACTGTGCAGCGAAAACACTATGTGCACGAAAAAATGACCCGACTGAAGAAATGTAAAATGAAAACTGATATAGGTACGTTACCCCACGTCATTCCACTGCTGGGCAAATGCCTCCCATGAGTTGTCAGTCCTGCAACCTTATTGCGTAAAATTGTAGGCACAACTAATGTAAGATTTTTTGACGACACGGTTGGCGCAGTGGTTGAGCGTTCGGCTGTTACGCTACGTGCCGCGGGTTCGATTCCCGCACGGATCAAATGTTTGAATGGCCTACAGATAGTTGTTCTGGGTCTAGGCGTCTTGTGTATGTGAGTTTACATGTTTGTGAACGCACCCACGATACAAGAGTAAATCCTAGTGTGGGGCAACGTTTTTTTTTAGTAAAACCCATCTACAAACTGATCTCAGCAAACATTGCTTAACCTCTTAGATTGACGAGCTCCTTCTAAGCGAGTTCACCAATATAGGAATAATTCTATTTCAGCTTTTACATTACCGACTAAAGACGTATAATCAAGTCAATTTTGATTACAGGTATCAATCCCGAAAAGGACTGGTCCAAAATAGCAGAACGTCGCGGTAACGGCCCAATATTACGAGAAAACTCTTTAAAACTCCTCGCGAACTCGACTATATTCGCCTTCCAATGGAACAAGAGTCGATACAGATGCTTCTGTTGCAAAGAACCATTTTCTGATATCACTTTACTAAGGGAACACACTGAAACGAAGCATACATTAAAAGCCATTGAAAAGAAAATCATTGATCAACAAAATAGACTTGTGAAGGTCGAGATTTCTGTCCTGAAGTGTAAAATTTGCGATCAAACTTTACAAAATTTACCCAATCTACGGGAACATTTAATAGACTTACACAGTTTCCAATTCGAACTAAAAGAAGATTTACTAGTACCATTCAAAATTGGCGGCGAATTATCTTGCCAAATATGCACAGAAAAATTCTCAGTTTTTAGGCTTTTAAACATACATATGAACAAACATTTTCAGAAGCAGGTCTGCCATATTTGTGGCGCGGGATTTTCGAATTTAGTTTTTTTGAATTTACATAAAACTAGGTCTCACAAACCTATGAAATGCCGTCAGTGTGATTTCACTTTTAATACAAAAATTGATAAAAGAAATCATGAAATAACTGTACATAATTTAAAATATGAGAGGAAGTTACGTTTCCCCTGTCCATATTGCAACGAAAGATTCTTCCAAGAGAATTTTCGTGTTCTACATTTAGTTGAAAAACACGGCTTAAAGAAACCGGAATTCAAATGTAATATTTGTTCAAAAGTCTTTATAACAAAGAGTTTGTGTAACAATCATATAAAAAGTGTTCATTTGAAGGAAAAAAGTCACGAATGTGAAATATGTCATCATTTTTTCTATACGAAGTCTGATGTTTTAAGACATAAAGTTACTCACACTGGTGAGAAGAATTTCTCTTGTGGTTTGTGTAATAATTCTTTTGCTAGTAAAGACTCTTTGAGGCGACATATGAAAAGGACCCACGGGGTCAGTTCTGTGGCCCTTATGAGGGGTCGAGGGGCAAGGGCCCCGGGGCCCCGATCTGAGGTGGGCCCTGTATTTGTTTAGTGTTGAAAAGTTTGAAACTAAACTTGGCTGCCTCAAATTGTAGTCGACCTCATAATGCTACCCTATTATGAGGTCGACGTGAAGTTTAAGAGGGGGGATGGTGACGTCACGTCGCTTGTAAAAATTGTAGCACTTAGTGACGTCACGCGCGTTCTCAACGCTATGTATCGTCTTAATTTTTTGTTTACGTGAAAAAAGAAAAAGTATGTGTCCAACATTTTTTGGAAATCTATCTGACGGACTAATTAGATTTAAATACTCTATTATATCTAACCGACTGATTAAATATAGTTTTAGGAATATTCCCTGTAATATAGGTACCTTGACATATACTTAGTTTTCTGCAAAAGCTGAGTTTTAGTTCGAAACAAATCAATTTTCCCATTGGATTTTTTTTTTGAATGTAGTAAAGTAATAATGAGATCGGCTATACTGAGCAAGCCAATGCATATTGTAATGTTTTTCATCCTACTAATAAATTTGATAAGTACCTACAATGTTTTTTATTTATTATGTTCAGTAAAGTAAATAGGTAGATGGTACATTTTTATCATTTAAATGTTGTTTTTATCTCTTTTTATACTGTAGAATATGTTTTGGTATGCTGTAGGCAAAAAAAAAACTTATTTGACTCTATTAAATACATGATACAAATTAAATAAATGATAAAATAACACACGAATGTATTGCCACAAATCTGATAGTTACCCGTACCCCCAAACTAGGCCTGTACCTGTATTTTGGGGCAAAGGAACATATTTGTACCATTCAAGTTGCATTGTAAAATATAAAATGCTTAGGCCCAGTTTCTAGAAAGAAAATCTCTTCTTCAATCATCTTAGAATTCATGTCACAAAAACTTATCAACAAGCGTTGATTTTGAGGTAAAGGTGGAGTTTAGTTTTTAATTATTGTTTTTGTCATGTTTCTGTAAATGATCATCGGCCTTAACTATATTGGGCCGGCATCCATGCAAACTAGATTCAGCTGAATACCAGTATTTTAATTCGAGCAACTGCCTACCTCCCCTCCACAGCCCAGTAAATGGGTACTTCTTGACAATACCGGTGTCAGATAATCTGGCTTCTAACCGTCCGTAACGACTACCAAATACATACAAATTACTAAATAAGTTATTCAGAACGTAGTGCTGACATAATTCTTCATAGTTGTTACAGCCGCTCTGGCGTAGTGTTACAGTCTCACTGGCGTAGCGTTACAGCGGCACTGGCGTAGCGTTACAGCGGCACCGGCGTAGCGTTACAGCCTCACTGGCGTAGCGTTACAGCCTCACTGGCGTAGCGTTACAGCGGCACTGGCGTAGCGTTACAGCCGCACTGGCGTAGCGTTACAGCCGCACTGGCGTAGCGTTACAGCCGCACTGGCGTAGCGTTACAGCCGCACTGGCGTAGCGTTATATGCGAAGTGCGTAATCAGCAGCCACGTTACAACATACACAATTGTTTCGACTGTGCGGCGGTCACAGCATGTGCGTCAGCAAACCACATTGGTCTCGTTTAAACTGCATACATACTTCGGAAATATAATAAAAAAACAGTATCACGTAAATAAAACATAATGTATTTTAATGTCAATAATATCGGTATGGTTAAAAATAAAAGGATTTACATACATAAATAATAATATTTTTTATACAAATTTAGGACGATATTCTTATATTGCACATTATTTTTACAACCTTAACAGTTTTAGTCAACTAGGTATATATGAAATTACTTTGAAGACAGTGCGTAAATTGTACGTGTAGCAAGATCATTAAAAATATAGACAAGGTGTTTTTTTTTTGTTTTAGCATGTTTCAATCACAAATATAAAAACTAAAGCATTCATTAAGTCACTCTTTCTGATCCTCAACAAAATGATACGTGATGCCAGTTCTTGAAATATAAAAATAATTCACCGCAAAATTGTACAATTCGTAAGATTGTAATACATTTTTATTAGATTTTAAATTTTCGATGTATTATGAAAAAAATGTTTTGTGTAGGTACAATAAATCCCATGAAAATAAAATAGTTTCCAATATATCCGTTTTTTATTAAGAAAAAAAAAACTAAACAAAACAACCGCCTTCTAAACAACAAAAAAAATTTGGAACTCGGTGTTTTTGGTTATTTCTTCGTTTTTATGTTGTTTTTCGGAAAATTGCAAACGCCGTAAATTTGTAAAATATCGCGTAAAATTGTAAACTAATTTTTCTTAATAAGACACGGCTTTATTGGAAACTATTGAATTTGAATGGGATTTATTATATACGAAACGATTGTTTTCATAAAACTTATATCGAGGAATTATCTATACTAATATTATAAAAAGGAAATAAGTAGTTGTTTGTTTTGTTTGTATTGAATAGGCTCCGAAACTACTGAACCGATTTGAAAAATTCTTTCACTGTTGAGAAGCTAGAGCTACACTATACCCAGGTGACATAGGCTATATTTATCCTCATATTCCCACGGGAACGGGAACTATGCGGGTGAAACCGCGGGGCGCTGCTAATAATGTAATAAAGATCTATTGTAATCTGACCGAGTTTACAATTTTCCGGTGAGTGATCCACCATTATGTATACAGGGCCGTTCAAGTATAACGTAAGAACATTTTAACATCCCCCTCCCTCGGGTTTTTCAGAGATAATAAGCAAAGCACTTACCTTTGCTACCTATACCAACTTGTTACTCGCCGGGCACAATTATCTTTTCCACGGAACAACCAGACACTTCAAATTTATTAACCTATATAGATAAAAATCTAAGGAACTTTGCAAAACAATCGGTCAAGTGCGAGTCGGACTGGCGCATAAAGGGTTCCGTGCCATCACCATTATTATAATCCAACACTATTATGCCGTTAAAACCAAGCACAAAAACACGTCTCTTCTATAAGAACCCCTAATTGATAAATTTACTTTTTATGCGAATATAGCAGTACAAACTCTGTGACCATTCTAGGGCATCAAGTCTGCTATTACAATAGTATCAGAATGGTCTATCATTGATTTCATGTTTGACACATGACACTCCATTGAAAGAAATGGCATGGAATTGTAATCTCGTACATAATGCAGTTGTATGTAGTTGTTGTTGGCATGGAATTGTAATAACGTATGCAATAATCTGCTAAAATTTTGACAGTTCCTTTGATCAGTGACCTACCATTAGAACGTCATTGTACAGTCATTGCTTTTAAATAGCTCGGTTATCAAAAAGTATTACGAGACCATTGACCGACCAATGATCTACCATAATGGATTTAACAGATTACGAACTTTTAGCAAAATGATAATGGGAACGCGTTGGAATGACAAATTTATAAAAAAAAGCAGTCTTGGCGTCCAGGCATCTCCCTGTTGCCATTATTCAAAATCGAGCAAAAAGCGCCAAAAAAAAAACAAGTTTCTAGTAGGGCCTCGTTAGTTTTATTTTTTGTTGTATAGCGGCAACAGAAATTACACACTGTGAAAATCCCATCTCTCTATTTATTCATGAGATAAAGCCCGCTGATATACAAACGGACAGCGGAGGCTTAGTAATAGGGTCCCATTGGCCTTTGGATACGGATCCCTAAAAATAAATTATACCACTAATGCTTCCTTGATAATTGAACGGCCCTAAACCATTTATTCGTATAACACTCGGCAATTAATTAATCTTTTTACAAGAGAATATCTTTTTTAACTAGTGCTTTTAAATTTAACATTATAATTATTTAGTTAAAAATATTGCGATACTTAATTAATTATACATTTTAAACACTAACAATATTGTAATATAATAATAATTGTCTACCTATACATTTTAAAAAGTAATAGTATGTTTAATATATAACATAGGTATTTAAATACAATAATTCTCACCCCGTTTGACGTGGATTCGATAAATAACCTGATTTATTGCGAATTTTCTTGAGTCCAAGTAAAATTAATATAATAACATCAATAAAAATACCTAACTGCAAATTTTTTAAGCAACACAAAACACTGCTCTTTTGATTGAGCAACATTTTTTAGTTGTTGTAATAGTTTAAGTATTAATAAAAAACTTTTACCAATCAATATTGCTTACAACGTTTTTCACTTAACAAAAAAACCAACATTTGAATAAAAAATTCAATATTTGTTTCAAACCTTAGAACATTAACTCTGCGTCTTACACGACAAAGTTCAAATTCCATTACAACTCATACTTTTTAAGGGTTTTTGAAATAAAAATGATAACAGTCAGTTTAAAACCATCCTGAAATACATTGCACTATTAAGTCGATATGAATTGAAATGATCTCGAATGATAAATTCAAGTACAGCAGCCCTATTATGACGTCTTAAATCCATCATGATTTCTGTGTTAGAGAGAGACGGAGTTACACAAGACGAATAGCACTATCTCTTTCCCTCACACGAATCATGATAGCATTGGCACTTCGTAATACGGCCACAGGTGTCTAGACGCTCGCGGGTCGATGGCGCATCGTGTTCCACGCGCGCATGAAAGAGATATCAGCAAAAAAGACGCGAGTTAACGCGACCCCATAGGGTCAGTGCCTGCTAAGGTGCAGGAATTTGTTCGAAAGAGTCACCGCGGCCCTGAAACGAGGGCATTAAGAGGAACACGGTGGGTTTTAGTCAAAAACAGTCTGACACTTCCTTCCGCTCCGTCCAGAGCGAGAGAAGTCATTTCATTACTTCCCACCCAGATAAAAAAGTGTCTACACACTGAATAGTCAATGTATAAAATGTACAACCTGATATATTGCTTATTTTCGTGAATTCCAGTTTGAATAACATGTTTTTGCAGTACAAAAACAATATTATGAAACATTTATTTTCCTTCAATATTTACATGAGAAAGAACATACTGTACAAATATTGCCAATTCACTGGGCGTTTTGCGCAAATATTCGCCTTGCATATTTGTTAAAAAATTAACTTTATGTCAAAGACTTTAGAGTATATTTTCTATTATCTAAGTAACGCGAATATTTCGACGAACACGCAAATCGAAGTGCCTCAACAGACAATACAATGAAAGAGGGTCAATGTACTCATCATTATGAACAACTTTTACTATGGGACCAAACAGTTGTTCCGGGTCTGGCCGTTTGTGTATGTGAGTTTATATGTTTGTAAACCCACCCACGATACAGGAGAAATTCCTAGTGTGGGGCAAAGTTTTTAATTATAAAAAAACGCATAACGGCAAAATGTACTGAACAGAATAAAATTCGTTCATAATGAGTATAATGACTCCTTTTCGATATTTGGGTTCATTCTCTCAAACGTCCCACCCGTGATCCTCCTAATGCCCTTTGCGTTTCAGGGCCGCGGTGACTATTTCGAATAAATTCTTGCACCCTAGCATAGCAGGCACTGACCCTACGGGGCCCCATCTTCTTTGCTGAAATCTCTTTGAGGCGCGCGTGGAACACGACGTACCGGAGTATAGCTGCCCTAGAAATTCAGTAAACTTAGTCCTTATAAAGGGCCCCGTAGTGGCAGTGCCTGCTAGCGTGCAGGGATTTGTTCGAAAGAGTCACCGCGGCCCTGGAACGTAAAGGGCACTAGAAGGAACACGAGTGGGTTTTAGTCAGTAAGAGTCTGACACTCCCTTCCGCTCCGCCCAGAGCGGGAGAAGTCATTTGATGATGTCCTATCCAATTTAAAAAGGCCTTGCAGGATTTAGTGAGTAGTGAGAATAGATTTTTGATGCACTAGCGCGTCCCGTCCCGGCTTATCTACTGACACTTGTCTCATATTTGACTAGCTACCCGCCCCGGCTTCGCACGGTTGCAATGCTGATACTAAATCTCTACTATATTATGCATGTATTATACATAAAAACCTTCCTCTTGAATCACTCTATCTATTGAAAAACCGCACCAAAATCCGTTGCGTAGTTTTAAAGATCTATACATACATAGGGACAAAGAGATGATGGAAGTGACTTTGTTTTATATTATGTAGTGATTTAGCGGCTTAATCCACGTGATTTTATCAGAATTTTTCCCACGGGAACAACTTCCCAGGATAAGAATTAGCCTATGTGCTATTCCAGACAATAATCTAACTCTGTGCCGTACTTCACCCAGATCAAACATCCATTCATTCGTCCAAACCTCCCCATATACAACAAGTAAGATGACAAAAGACACAAAAATCCCATCTAAATAGAATGTAAGGGTCGAACCACCCTATCATCAATATCGGGTTTCCTCTCATGGACCTTCAAATGACCTTTAAGAGTACACTTCTGAGTAAACGCCCTCCCACAAACCGGACAAACGAATCTCTTATCATTATTATGTATCCGTAAATGCTCCCTTAAAGTCTTCTTGCGCTGATAAGACTTCTGACAGACGGGACAAGTGTGTATCCGTTCTCCATCGTGCTTTATCATGTGCATTTTTAAAGCGTTCTTAGTGTAGAACGCTAAATCGCATTTGTCACACTTGTGGTTCCGTTCGTTCAAATGATCTCTTCTGACATGGCTGGAGAGATGTCCCGGAGTGATATAACTCTGGGGGCACGCTTTACATTTGTACCTTTTCAATTCTTCGTTATGAACTTCGGCTAAATGCTTCTGACGGGCGTAGAAAGACGTTAATGATATGTTACATCGTTTGCAAGCGTATCTAATACCGGATTTGTGTTCTTTCGAAACGTGGTTCTCTCGTTTTGTGACCCTGTCGAAAGTTGCGTTGCAGTAACGGCAAGGGAAGTTCCCAACTTCGTGGGTTCTCATGTGACCTCTGAGTCTGGCTTTCGAAGCGAACGCCTTGCCGCAATTTTCGCAAATATAGTTCGGATAGTGCACGTTCATATGTGTGTTTAGACTGACGTAGTTTAAGAACGATTTCTTGCAAACTGGACAATCTAGCTGATCTTTTTCTAGTTTGAAAGGTAAGTTATTCCATTTGTGATTGGAGTATTTTAGTCTGGTGCAGTTTTCGACGTGTAGTTTCAATTCTTCGTAGTTCGAAACGTCAGTAGTGCAAATCTTGCATCGCAAGTTCGTACCGGATTTGTAAAACCTTTGTGAGTTTGAAAATATCATCTTTTTGAATGCCAGGTGTATATTAGTTTTGTTATGATCTATTATGTGAACTTTAATGTCGTCCAAATTCGTTGATTTCTCAGGACATACGGAACAGGTGAATGTACGATTTTTACGAATTTTGAATGGGAACAATCCCGATTTCAACATGGATTCAGTTTCGCTGAGGTCGTGGTATTTTTTCAGAGGATTCGCTGATAGTTTTTTCACAGTTCTGCTTCTTGTTTTTCTGGTACATTCTTCTGGTTCCGTCTTTATGACTGGCTTTATTTCTGTAAGTAAACAAATAGATTTTTGATTACGAAAACATTAAAATTAATAAATTCTGAACGAATTAGGCAGGTGTCGTCTGCATAATGAATACACACTTACAAAGATCGAAAATAAAATAAAACGAAAACTTATTTTTTGATTCAATATTTATTTATTGAACGACTAGTACTCACTGAAACTACAAATATTAAATTGATACGCGACAGATTTTTAATATTTTAAAATACTACGAGACTTATATAATAACAAATTCAATTTTGTATCACACTATTCAAGATTCAAAGTATTTATATCATATAGGTAATAATTTACTCTTGAATTTCAAGGTCTTTCCGTCAAAAACATGAAGCTATTTGCACGTTCCAAAGCGTAGATCTTTATGGCGGAGAACGTGCAAGAAACTCCACGAAACCTATTCACTAAATCATTTTATTTTTACAAACATTTTTACTTAGCAAAGTCTGACTATAATAAAAGAATTTGAAATCTATAGTAATATCATAAAGAGGTAACGTTTGTGAGTTTGTGACGTTGTAATAAAAGGGGTAATCTCTGGATCTACTGAACCGATTTTCAAAATTATTTCACCAATAGAAAGCTACGTTATTGTGGAGTGTCATAGGCTATATTTTATCCCCGTATTGCCACGGGAACGGGAACAATGCGGGTGAAATCGCGGGGCGCTGCTAGACATACATATATACATTTGTTAGTCAAACCGTATAATTGGGTTAATAAATGTCGCCAAAACACAGTTATACAATTACATAAACACTCCATTCCGTCCGTGCGTCACTGCGGGGTGCCAACTGAAAACCAGCGCTGGGTGTCTGACGCCCAGCAAATGCTGAGATGGTAACCCTTTCGGTATGGGCACGCTCAGCACAACTTTAATCTTCAACATTGTTGTTTTGTGTGCAGTAAGCAGTGTGAGCAGTGGTGGCCGAGTGGTGGGCGAGGTAACGGCCCCGACTTACGAAGTGTAGGTCGCGGGTTCAAACCCAGCCAGGCGCATTATTTCGTGTAATTAATTTCATCACAACTGCTCTCAAAAGGGTGAGAATTCGAAGACATGTGACATTAAAATGTCAAATATCAAATAATTAAATTAAAATACAGTATAATTTAAAAAAATATATAAGGACGTGTTAGGAGGGCACAAGAGTTGAATATAATCCTTATATATACTGATATAATTACAAAAAGTCTGTCTACTGATAAAAAGCTACACTATCATATCATACAATGTTGAATGTCTATGGTTTCTACTCTTTGTTGTTAATGGGTTTTTTTTTCCTTTTAAACTATACAGGCTGTTACAAAAGTGCGTGGTCATTAAGGGCGTTGTTTGGATTTACTTTACAGTAAAGAAACAACATCAAAATAAAATAAAATGTAGAATTTTCAAAAAAAAAAAATAACTTTAACGAAACAAGACTACAAAGTTTAGTAAAACAACACTTTTCACTTGTTTTCTTTAATGGACATGAATGAATGGTGTTAATAAAATAACACTTTTCCTTTATAGACGCGTAAACTTATTATTCGTGAAAGAGTTAATATTTTCCACCTTTAAATATGACCACGCATTTCTGGAACACTCGGTAGATGCGTTACCTACCCGCACTTTGAAATGTCATTAAAAAAAGCCGCGAAACAACGTGCACATAACACATACATAACTGGCAACCCATAATGCTTGCGCTGTTTTTTAAGTTTTGATACTAGTGCATGACGCGTCTACTCGTATGCAACAAGTAACAGAATTATGAACAACTTTTACTATGGAACCAAAAATAACCAGCTGTTCTTGGTACAGTGGATCTCCAGTAATCCGACAAACGATTTGTGTGGCTCCAAGTCTGCTATTACAACAGTGTCAAAATCATAATGGTCGATTTTGACAAGTTTGGTAATCTTCTAATATAAAAGCGTCACTATGACTTTCCAATGGTCAACCACTGACACTACATTGAAAGAAATGGCATAGAATAATCTCGTACATAATGACAAATGAATGACAGACGTATGCGGTAATCTGCTAAAATTTTGACAGTTCCTTTGATCAGTGACCTACCATTAGTGTGCAGTCATTGCTTTTAATAGCTCGGTTATCAAAAAGTATTACGAGACCATTGACCGACCAATGATCGACCATTATGAATTTAGCAGATTACGATCTTTTAGCAAAATGACAATGAGATCGGCCCTGTTTAGAATTAGTTCTTTAGTAAAGATTTATCGTAATAAATTTTATATAGAATGATGTATCAAAATAAGAAAAGTATTTAACTACCAGTAACGCCATCTCTTGTGCAATATAAAAACGAAACTCCTTTTGTATGATTGTCTGTGGTATGATGGTACAACGTAAAATTTAAAAAAAATAAAGCCTAGTCTGTTTGCAACATTCACGTGTTTCATTATAATAGGCATGTAGGATTACAGGGGGAACCAGATAAGACAAAGCCCGGATTACCGGGTCCGCTGTATTGCATTAATTCTGTTACTCGCTGTGTAATACATCATTGCGAAAAACACACTGTATCGGCGGGATAGATTAGGTTATTAATAACTTCATTGTTTTGCGTTCCATGAACGTCAAAAATAATAATATCAGTAAAACGGCAAGCGGAAGAGTCTTCCAATTACTTTTAGGAAGCATTCACTCTATGCCATGACATTTTTTCTGTATTTAGTATAGTTGGCGTTGCTGGAATATTCAAGGCGGCATAGCCGTCAAATTCCATTTTAATGAAGGATGTGATTGTTTCAAGAACTCGGACAATTTCGAATACCTCTTGATATCGACGCCCTTTTTGTACTGAGCAACGTTTTTCAACATCGAATAGATACTCCACATTGTGTTAGGTTTATAGTTTTTCGCCAGAACACGAAAATATTCCAAAAAGACATGCTCATTGAATGACTTGTTCTTTTTGCTGTGTTTCCAACGTATGAAATTTTCCCAGACAGCTGTTGGTGTCAGCGGAATGTTCTCGAAAGCCTGTTCCGCTCCTTCCATTTGAATATTTACCGAATGTTCCAATGCTGTATTTTCATTTACAATTACATTCTTTTCTGGCATAAATATCGGATAAGAAGTCGAAATCTGTCCCAATTCCTGTTGCATACCAGTCACTGATGTATTACGTTCATTCTTATTGTCCATTTCATCGTTTGATGACGTCAGAAAGTTTTTTGTAACTATAGGAGGCACAGTTACTGTGGGGTATGGATCAGGAGATCCCGTTTCTTGGAAAAACTTCTTAGCAGCTGGTTCTGAAGTTTCTTCAACCCTATTACCCTCTGAAACCAATTTAGCGTCTGCATCAGCCGACGGCGCGACCGAAGTTCCTTTGAAACTGAGTCCACTATAGGTCTCAGCGTCAGGTAAGCCCAAGAACCTAGCGATCTCTCTCGGCATGCTCCCGAACTTGTTGACCCCAATAGGCTGGACCGTACACCTACCGTTGTGGTACTGTTGAAAAAAGAGTGGTTTCTCAGTTTTCGCACGAATACCTATGTATTTCTTGACTATATCGTAGCAAGCGCCGTGAATGGTAAATCTTCGTGGAGATTTTTTATTTTTTGTTCTGACCCAAACTTGAATTATCTTTCCGTAATCTTTGACGTCTTTTGTCGTCATGTCCCTGAGCTCCTGACGTCGACAGGCGCCGTTGACACCGAATATCAACGCAACCTAGACAGAGATAAAACACTTTTTAAGCAAGTTAGTTCAGCGTACGAACTTAGGCAATAGGGTATGTTCCTGGATAGAAAATTAATCATTCTATTTAAGCCGTCAGTTATGTAGATTAAAAAATATATTGGACAGGTATTTTTTTGCCTTTTCAAATTAAAAAAAATAATTGACTAGATTCAAGATTCAAAGCATTTATTTCAAATAAACCATTTACAGGCACTTTTGAATTGTCAAGGTCATATCATAATCATAATCAGCCTTTTAACGTTCCCACTGCTGGGACACAGGCCTCCTCCCTAGGAGAGGGAATGGGCCGTAATTCACCATGCGGGCTCAGTGCGGGTTGGTGAATTTTCACAGTCTTCGAATTTTCACGTCTTCGAATTTTTATCAAGGTCGGTCAGTCAAAAACATGAAGCTATTTGGACGTTCGAAAGCGTAGATCACTATGGAGAAGAACGTGCAAGAAACTCCACGGACACTCTTGTAAATCTGTTCTGTATTACGAAAAGCTTGGTTATAATTATCCTTGTTGCTTATATATGTGAGGACAATGCAAAGAAAAAAATAAGGACAATATAAAACAATTTAAACTAAACAAGTCAGTGGCAGTTAAGAGGTGACCAGTCTCAACCGACGGCGCCCGTTCACGAACATGACGCGTGTATCGACACCATTTAGCTCAACCATTTTGAAGGGAACCGAATGATCCGACACACACGCCACCATCAGCGAGACATTTGAGTGAGCAAGACATGCTCTCAACTGCCATTTTAGTTCAAGTCACAAAATGACAAAGTGGAAAGAGCAGTGCACGCAAATAAAACATGGAAGCATTCCTAACTCACAAAAATGACCCAAAGCACATTGCGCCGCGGTAGCCGGGGCTTACCGATTGCGCCGCTCACGTGTTTAGTTACACGGCCTATTCGTTACATGGTAATTTATACCCAAATACTTGGGAAATAAGGTCAATTTTTAACTGTGCATCGTATTAGCAATAATGTTGTTGGTGTGGTTCGGCGAATCAGCGACGAGGTTTCGATGTGTGAGTTTGTTTGTATTTTTGGGTCACGATTCGCGCTTAGATCCCTTGAAGTAATGCTTCCATGTTTTATTTGCGTTCACTGGGAAAGAGCGTCAAAGTTCAGTGGAGGGCTGGTAATGTCACTGGCTGGTAAAAACTTCTTACAAAAATTAAAACCGACTTCTAAACAAAAAAAAAAAAAGTATAAAATAACTTTAATTTCGGAACTCGGTATTTTTGGTTTGGTTAGAAGTCGGTTTTAATTTTTGTAAAAAGTTTTTTTATTTTTCACTTTTTAGTGGTTCACTCCCAGCTAAACATACCCATCACAGCGTACGTGGTATAAATTGGTGTAAACAATAAACAAACATGCGATTTCAGCTATCCCGACAGATTTGCTATCATTTATTGAAATTAACAAAAAAACCGCTTGTTCGATTTCGATAAAATTTTCATGGGACCATTTGGGAAGTACACCCTTTCTAACAAAAAAATAATTTTTCAAATCGGTTGGCAAGCGACGGAGCTATGCGCGAACAAACATTAAAAAAAAATACAAACATCCGAATTGAGGACCTCCTCCTTTTTTAGAAGTCGGTTAAAAAGTGTACAAGGCGTCAAGCGGTTTCAACGGGTTTTCATTTCTTCTTTATGAGACAAATGAAAAATACGTGTCCAATATTTCTTGGTGATCCAACTGACGGACTAAGTAGATTTTTACAGGAAAATACTCTACTGTACGATATTCACCGAGTTGGCCGCTCCGGATTGCATTTTACAACGTCAAAGGAAACTGAACCAACTGTGCAAAACTGAAGTGTTACAATTACATGGCATCTGGCCGGATTCAATTATTGTTATTGAAATTACATGCAAATATGACATACACAAAAAAAAACCCCAAACCACCCCCAAATCACTACCTCTCTCTTTAATCGATTTTATTTGGATTCTATGCTTTTTGTTTCATAACTATTATTGTTTATACAAACTAGCTGCGCCCCGCGGTTTTACCCGCGTAGTTCCCGTTCCCGTGGGAATATGGGGATAATATATGTTACTTAGGGTGAATGTAGCTTTCTAATGGTGAAAGAATTTTTGAAATAGGTCCTGTAGTTTTTGAGTTTATTCGTTACATACAAAAATACAAATCTTTCCCCTTTATAATATTAGTATAGATATAGATTAGTGCCCTACAGTATGTATTTCCTTTACTCTTTAAAATCCACCCAAAGGTTGTCTTGAAAAGATAGCTTTTAACGATAAGGCCGCCCATTGTGTCACCCTATGTAATGTTTTCTTCATCTATATTTTCTGTAACTTATATGGTGTACATAATAAAGAGTATTATTCTATTCTATTCTATGTACTACTAGTACAGTCAGTTCAATATCCCTATACACGTTAGAAAATGCGATTCGGCGATCCCGCTCGATGATAAAACAAAAATTATAGGTGTTTTTATTTACTAACCTTTGTTGCCAGATACTGAATATCCGGAGCTTCATTTAAAAACTTTTCAACATCACTTGGCGACAAAAACTTACTACGTTTCCGTGTAGTATACCCATCGGAACATTTCTTCAAAAACTTCGTCAATTTAGTATAAGTCTTGATATCAACACCTTTTTTGTCCAGAGCGACGTTTTTCAACATTGAATAAGTAGTCCACAGTGTGTTAGGCTTAAAATTTCTCGCCAGAACATGGAAATATTCCAAAAAGACGTTCTCGTCAAATGACTTGTATGTTTTGCTGTTTTTCCAATGAATGAACTTTTCCCAGGCGATTGCGTATTGTGCTCTTGATTTTGGGAGGGCCTGGCTATCACTTGCATCATGACGATTATCCGATGTAGTCGAATCTAAAAAATGTGATTCTTCTTCATAACATGCTCACTCAACAGTCGCAGACAGATATCTGTTAACGGCGAGCCCGCCCCATCTTTGCATGGGTGCAATTTATCCACAAAATTATTGTTGCGCGCCACAATTAAGTAAGGAAGATGGCGGCATTCGGTACCACTAGCGCCATCTAGTATCGAGTAGCAGAACTAGTAAAGTCAAGAACCTTCGAGATTTTTCTATGATAGAACATTCTAGAATTCTCGGACCCTAGTCAGTCGCGACCGATATGTACACGAACTTTCTCGAACTTTCTACAATGGAAGGTTCTGGAACTACTCGGCGCCCTATATAAGGCCGGCACGTATACCGACCGGATCGCCCCGGCTGGGGGCCTTAGAATCTAAGGCAACCACGGGATTGCCCGGTTGAGCAGTAACCAGCCTTAATGTGCTGAACTGCGAGTAGTCCATTCAAAAAAAAAAAAAAAAAAAAAACCGACCGGGTCAGTATTGGATTTGCGATACAAGTGATAACTTCGAGAGCGATCTTCGACTGCGAACTCAAGTGTGTTGCGATTGTGTTTTGTAATTAGTGAGTTTATATTGTAATTAGTGTTGTGTAATTAAAGTGTCATTTTTGGTTATTCAATCGGCTGATTTTATTATAACGAACCCGAAGCTCGTAACAGTATCTTAAAAAGTTAAATAGTAGGGCCATTTCCGCCTCCTAAAGTTGAAATTTCCAAAAAAAAAATAAAAGTTCCAGGAAAAATTTTTTTTTTCAACAATCCGGATTAGTTTTTCGAACTTCTGTAAAATAGTTTACAATATCACGCGATATTTTACAAAATTACGGCGGTTGTAATTTTCCAGAGACATATTTATTTTTCGAATAATAATTGGTGTTATCAATCGACACCTCATCTGTCAAAATCTGATCAGACGTTTTTGAGTTACGATCGTACATACACATAGACATATACGACTTACTTGCATAAATAATAAACGCACAAGTACGAAAAATGCAAGTCTGAACGACCTTGTTTTCGTATCGTATCCGAAAATGTTTAGTTGCTATGCTATGTTAGATTTCCTTCTTATAATACAAACACTCAGATGTTTATCATTTTGACGTGGAGAATGGGGCGTGGGTATTGACCCCCCGTGTCCCGTATCGCTTAACTTTAGACTAAAATTGCATAAAATTAAAATATGTACTAGAACTTAAACCGTAGTAACTATTTAGTAATCTGTGCTTAAACTATTTATGTAATGGTGAGTGCAGTGGCGTGCAGTGGTTCGAGTTAGGGTAGGCCAGACAAAATGTCCAAATAAATTTAAAAAAATAACCACTTTATTCAGGGTTGATTTTTAATTAAATGAGTACTTTTTTTAAATAGCTTATTAAAAAAAAACACCACATTTCAACCCTGAATAATGTGGTATGTTTTTTTTTTGAAATTTTCTCTGGCCTACCCTAACTCGAACCACTGCACGCCACTGGGTGAGTGTAAAATAATTGTAGTCATTAAAAAAGAAGCATGACAGCATCGGTTGTATTTTTTGTGAAAGTTTTTTTTTTATTTTCCACTTTTTAGTGGTGACACCCCACAGCTAAACGTACCCATCACAGCGTACGTATTATAAACTGGCGTAAGCAATAAACAGCCATGCGATTTTAGCAATCCCGGAAGATTTGCTATCACTTATTGAAGAGTTCCGTTTCCTATCTCCGTTCTTCATCAGATCTCCATCAAACTAGAAAGGGACCACCTCGAAATACTAAGATGCTCTTACAATTATTATTTTTTTTTCATTTTACATGTAAGTATGAGAACATCATCAATGTAGTCGAAACCACGCATTATACGGGACTAGAAGCGCGCCGCGGTTTCACCCGCGTAGTTCCCGTTCCCGTGGAAATACGGGGATAAAATATAGCCTATGTTACTCAGGGTGAATGTAGCTTTCTAATGGTGAAAGAATTTCTGAAATCGGTCCAGTAGTTTTTGAGTTTATTCGTTACATACAAAAATACAAATCTTTCCTCTTTATAATATTAGTATAGATAGATAACTCAAATACTCCCGTGGGAATACGGGGATAAAATATAGCCTATGTTACTCAGGGTGAATGTAGCTTTCCAATGGTGAAAGAATTTCTAAAATCGGTCCAGTAGTTTTTGAGTTTATTCGTTACATACAAAAATACAAATCTTTCCCCTTTATAATATTAGTATAGATAGATAACTCAAATACTCCCGTGGGAATACGGGGATAAAATATAGCCTATGTTACTCAGGGTGAATGTAGCTTTCTAATGGTGAAAGAATTTCTGAAATCGGTCCAGTAGTTTTTGAGTTTATTCGTTACATACAAAAATACAAATCTTTCCTCTTTATAATATTAGTATAAATAACTCAAATACTAGTCGTCAGATCTCAATCTCACTCAAATTTAAATGGGACCACATGAAAAGCACCAGCTTTCGAATATAAATAAGGATTCATCAAATCAGTACACCCATACATACAGTCGACTTAAGAACCTCCTCCTTTTTTAGAAGTCGGTTAAAAAATCCGAAAAACCAATGCAGCATTTGATGACAACTTACAGTAACTACAGTTAGAATTAGTAATTTTTATCGTAACTTATCCATCTAGCATTAACCTTACATAACTAAACCTAACTTAATTATTTTAGCAGAACAAATGTTTTCTCGGAAGATAAATAGTAATTTTTATTTAGTACTAGCGACCCGCCCCGGCTTCGCACGGGTGCAATACAAATACTTATGTTTCTTCTACTATAATATGCATGTATACATATACACATTCCTCTTCAATCACTCTATCTATTAAAATAAAACCGCATCAAAATCCGTTGCGTAGTTTTAAAGATTTAAGCATACATAGGGATATAGGGACAGAGAAAGCGACTTAAACTATGTAGTGATGTTTATTATTTAAAAGTACAGATTATTTTTCGTAGAATTATAATTTGAATGAGCTCATGTTTATTTTTTAATTTTGCATTATTTTTCTGTAATTAATTTAACATGGCTTAGTTAGAATTCCAGTTAACTGCAGATCGTTGGAAGTTAATTTGTTTTTTTTATTTACCTCTAGTAATGCTAGTCAGGATGTTTGTTCCACTTACCGATATCGTCATTATCATCATCATCATCATCGTCATCATTCCGGTAGTCATCAGCTATGTCCACGTTGACAGTGATCTCTCTCTTGATTCCGTCTGTGTCACGTGTATCTCCTTCTGAAAAAACAATATGGAGGGTCTCAATAGGGAAGATGCAATTACAAAATTCATGAACATTTTGTTATTGAAATGATTAAATAGTATAAAAGAAGGGCCACTGTAATGTTTTTATTGTAGTTAATATTGATTTTTAACTATTACGAATTAATATAACGTGAAACGGAACGTAAACAATCAGCATCTAGTGTCGTCACTGGGCCCCAAGTCTGCTATTACAATAGTATCAGAATGGTCTATCATTGATTTCATAATGTTGATTTTTACAAGTTTGGTAATCTACTAATATAAAAGCGTCACTATGACTTTCCAATGGTCAACCACTGACACTCCATTGAAATAAATGGCATAAAATGGTAATCTCCTACATAATGACAAATGAATGACAGACGTATACAGTATTCTGCTAAAAAATTGATACTGCCTTTGATCAGTGACCTACCATTAGAACGTCATTGTGCAATGTGCAGTCATTGCTTTTAATAACTCGGTTATCAAAAAGTATTACGAGACCATTGACCGACCAATGATCGATCATTATGAATTTAACAGATTACGCTTTTAGCAAAATGACAATGGGATCGTGTTGGAATGACAAATTTATAAAAATAGCAGATTTAGGGCCCTGGCTGTGCCGGGGCTTAAACAGACCGCGAACCGTCTCAACGTGGTCTTAGAAGTCCAGGGCCTGGTGAAAACGGGCCAAGTGCGAGCCGAACTCGCGCACGAAAGGTTCCGTAACATTATCTATAACAACGGTGAAGATTTATGTCTGTTTTATATGACCATTATTATTATTATTTTTTAAAGGGAGTATACTACTAAATATTCTGTGAATATTTCAAGCGTACACCTGTTGCCGTTATCAATATTGAGGAAAAAAAATCACGTTTGTTGTTCAAGAGCATTGTATTCAAGAGAGTTGTATTCTGTTTTTAGTATTTGTCGTTACAGCGGCAACAGAAATACATCATCTGTGAAAATTGCTACTATCTAACTGTCACGGTTCATGAGATATAGCCCGGTGACAGACAGATGGACGGACAACAGAGTCTTACACTGAAAAAAATAGGTTAACTGAACAGTTCAGCTACTTGACTATTTAATATATAGTACTTAGTTGTAACTAAAGTCCAGCTCTGTTTTCTAAATTAATTTAGCTGTGGATACGCTCATTATTTTGTTAAAACCTGTTAAGTTGCCGACAACTAAAGCATTTGGTAACCTTATTCGGTTTAGTAATTGATAGCAAACCTGTTATGTTACATCTTACCAAACAGTTTTGTAATGAGACCTAAATAAAGTACTTAACTAAATTTGTTTTGTTACTGTACCCAAACGTTTGGCAGTCACCACAGCAACTAAACACTGAGTAATTATCTAACGAAAATTCGGTAACTAGTACCAAGTCGTTTTTTCAGTGTATGATTATGAACCCTAAAAAAAAACTTTTTACAAAAAAATACAACCGACTTTTACACAAAAAATCAAAAAAGTGCAAAATAACTTTAATTTCGGAACTCGGTGTTTGTGGTTGCTTTTTCGTTTTTTGAACACCGACTTCCGAAATTAAAGTTATTTTGCACATTTTTGATTTTTTGTGTAAAAGTCGGTTGTATTTTTTTGTAAAAAGTTTTTTATTTTTTACTTTTTAGTGGTACCTACACCCCTCCCCTCTCCCACCTAAACGAACCAATCACATTGGTGTAAAAAAAACGTAGAGTAAACTAAGAGGTCGTCAAAGTAGACAAAGTACATATTTTTTTAGATTTTTCGAAACCCGCTTGGTTGATTTCGATAAAAATTTCATGGGACCATTTGGGAAGTATACCCTTTCCAACAAAAAAAGAATTTTTCAAATCGGTTGAAAAACGACGGAGTTATGCGCGAACAAACATAAAAAAAAAAAAAAACAAACATCCGAATTGAGAACCTCCTCTTTTTTTAGATGTCGGTTAAAAAGGACGCTAAACTTACTATGAAACTTATATGTAGTCTCCAGAGTGCTGAAAGAGGTCTCTACTTGCTCGCGGAACAGCATGCAATCACGCAACCTACTGATGCAGAGCTCGCATATCAGACGCTTAGTGTCGCCCAGCTGTAGTATGGATATCTACAACAGAAATACATATATTTTTTTTTTTATTTATTAATTGGCCTATCTACAATAGGGATGTTTCCTGAGTAAAAAATATATGATTATGTTTAGTCCGTCAGTTAGATTATAGAAAAATATACGACACGTATTTTTTCCTTTATCAAATCTATAAAAACTGACGAAGATACAAAGCAACAAAGATCTGGAGTGGGGGCTTGTGACGTCAAGGCTCGGTAAAAATTGTAGCGAGTAGTGACGTCACACGAGTGTTCAACGCAGTGTATCGTCTTCATTTTTTGTTTATGTGAAAAAAGAAAAAATACATGTCCAATATTTTTTGGAAATCTATCCGACGGACTTATTAGATTTTTTTAGTTAACTACCCTATTCTTACACTGTTTATCTTAATAATACAAGCATAGTGTACAATATGATGCGATAGACACAGCATGCAAAAAACAAAATTATAACAATAAAAAAATTACAATAATAGTGCAGAAATAACACTTTTAACAACAGTGGGTAGTTTTAGAAACACAGCAGATGTAAAATGACAAGAGAAAAAGGTAAAAAAGTCAGTGTGGTGGTTAGATTTGAGGGATTTGGCGTTTGAATTTTTGAAGTGATGTAGACAAAATATTTATTGATTCATCGCAATTATTAATAAGCCTGCAAAGTCTGGGGATGGGGGAGTTGTATCCTGATACAGTTTTTCGGAATGGGGAACGTAATAGCTTTATAGGGTGACGCGGATAGTTGTCGTTTTTCGAGTGAAGTCATGCTAAACTTTGAAGAAATATATATGACCGGGCCACACTAACGGCTAACGTCAATGCCCACTAGCGCGATATTTACTGCGATAATAGGGTAGTTTACTAAAAACATCTGATTAGTCCGTCAGATAGATTTCCAAAAAATATTTACTTTTTTCACATAAACAAAAAATGAAGACGATACAGTGCGTAAAAAACTCGTGTGACGTCACTATTCACTACAATTTTTACCGGGCAGTGACGTCAGACGCTCCCACTCCTGATCTTTGATGCTTTTTTTTGATAAAGGAAAAAATACGTGTCCAATATTTTTCAATAATCTAACTGACGGACTAATTAGAATCATATTTTTTTAATCAGGAAACATCCCTATTATATAATTTTAACGCGCTAAAGTGGGTGGCTACACTTGAAATTTCAACGCCCATCATTGGCAATAAAAACGGCGTTAATTTTACTTGAATTGAAGCAAGATGGACTTTGACTAAGTTCTGTATGAGTGTAAATTTTTATAATTTGAATGTACTGAAGCCGGTTTGGTTCCCACACGGAACAAACATGGACTATGTGAGTTTGTACGCACCCATGATACAGCAGAAATTCTTGGTGTTGCAACTTTTTTTTAATGAAGAATTACTGAATATTTAATTATAGCCTCTCTCTTAAGCCCTACTTAATTTAGCTACTCAGATTTTCTTGTTCACTGTGTCTTCTTGCACTAACTAGAGCTGACAGCAGTGGCGTGCAGTGGTTCGAGTTAGGGTAGGCCAGAGAAAATGTCCAAAAAAAAACACACCACATTATTCAGGGTTGAAATGTGGTGTTACTTTTAATAGGCTATTTAAAAAAACAACAAAAAAAACTCATTTCATTAAAAATCAACCCTGAATAATGTGGTTATTTTTTAAAATTTATTTGGACATTGGTCTGGCCTACCCTAACTCGAACCACTGCACGCCACTGGCTCACAGTGCCAAGTATCTTGGAGTACAGATCGATAGCGGACTAAAATGGGACAAACAGATTGAAGCCATTACCACAAGAACAATGGGAGTTATCCACATTTTTAAGTCCCTTAGAGACTCTGTGCCAATCAGCCGTAGGATATTCATAATCAAAATCATTTATTTGCATAAAATGTGGTAGGTACAGATGTTACAAAGTAAATTTAGTGCATAAACACATTCTGCCATACAGTGATGACATGCAAATATTTAGTAAAAGTGTTTTAGTAACGTCAAAAAATATTTACACACAACTGCAGTACTTATAGAAACTAATCAGTCAGTTTTATATATATTACTGCAGGGGGTGGTGCTACAAAAACCGGTGTTCTGAGGGAGGAAAGAATGCAAAGGGCCATACTCAAAGTCCTCTGTAAAATCACTACAGGTATCCAACTACAGAACTGTATTCCCAGTGGCATGCAGTGGTTCGCGTTAGGGTAGGCCAGAGAAAATGTCCAAATAAATTTAAAAAAATAAACACATTATTCAGGGTTGATTTTTCATGAAATGAGTTTTTTTTATTAAAAATAGCCTATTAAAAAAAAGCACCACATTTCAACCCTGAATAATGTGGTGTTTTTTTTGGAAATTTTCTCTGGCCTACCCTAACTCGAACCACTGCACGCCACTGTGTATTCCGACTGTGGAGTTCTTACACTACGTCAACTTTTTGTGCTCCAATATATCCTTAGAACACATGTCGGTCTGCCTCCACCAAAGCCTATTAAGAGAGTAAATCTCCTTCCAAGAGCCCGACACAAAACCACTTTCGCAAAACTTCAATTCTACATACTAGGTACAAACATATTATAGCATAATGTTTTTATTCAAAACAACAGCAACAAAAATACGAGTAAAAAAGAATTGTTTTGATGGTAAAATAAAAACAATTCTTGTTTGCAACAAGTTTTAATAAGAATCGAATTAGCGAGCGGTACAGCAACTACGGCCAAAGTTCCGTCTATGTATAACAAAAATGTTCAATTTTTTACAGAATAACCCCTAAAACAGCTGAATATCGGCTTGAAAACTATATGAATTTTACTTACGTCTAGAGTAAAACATTTCATCAGCATCTCAGCATAAATTTCTGTTATTCCATTGTACTCATTCCCAAGCAGCATACTCTTTACCGCACCTTCGTTTAAACACAAATTGCACATCCCCAGCAAAGGCAACGCCTCCACCATTATCTCTGAATCCATATTTGATTCTTTAAGACTACTTTTACACTCAAATAATTAGTTTCTTATTATATTTTAGTTCCATGGTTTTGTGATCGTATAATTTGACAAACGTTTGACATTTTAACGGCGTTCCAGTTATCTTATGTCATTAGGTGATTAGGTTTTCTTTCTCTGTTTAACAATAGAGTGTTAAACTCTGCTTTCTCTTTCGAATTCTTTTTATGCTTATTTTTGTAACATCAAGAACCTGTTTTGAAGCTGACCACTTTGACAGCGAATACGTTTAGTTTCATTCCTATAATTGCTTTTGCTATAATAACAAAATAAATCTAATTTCAAAAGGAAATAAAATAAGCAAAAATGGCAGCTTACTAGATTAAAATAAATAATCTTGTCAGTCAGTGAATGTCAACCCCGGTAATATTTTTTGGTTTTATGATTTTCCTGCGTTTTTTTTTTGTAGTTTTGTAAAGATTGTAATAAGTATGGCTCGACGTGAATATGACGCTTGCAGTCATATAAAGCGACGTCCCACTGCTATCAATGTAGATGAAGGTATGACGAAATTACCACTACCTACTGCTAGGGCCGTCTGCAACTAACATAGCGTTGTATCGGAAGAATAGAGGCATTCTTCCGATACAACGCTATGTTAGTTGCAGACGGTGCGGATTATAGTTTACTAGCGATCCATCCCGGCTTCGCACGAGTGCAATGAATCTCTACTATATTATGGATGTATTATACCTTCCTCTTGAATCACTATCTATGTATGAACGACACCTATTGCAACGTGACACGTTACAAATGTGCATCATCCTTTATTCTTTGTAGGTTTTTTAGAGACCATAAAGCAGGAGGCAAGAGTGCTTCCTCTTTTTGAAGAAAGGATTCACAATTTTAAATATTCAAGAGAGTATTCATTTAATAACAATGATCCACTCCGGTGCCGGTGGGTAGAATTCACAACTGCAAGGAAACCGAAAATACCGTTCAAGTTCCCTTCTGTCAAGTAAGCAGGTTCTGCTACTAGTATATTATATATTCAGTGGTTCTACCTCGAACATACTCGTACTATAACCTACCTACGTTTGATCTGGAAACAAACGCCCGCACATTTTAAAATGATATTTAGAACTTGTCTTTGTTTTAGGGACATGCATTTCATCAATAACACAGTAATGCACGAGCCAAAAGAAACGATAAATCAACGAGAAAATCATCGATTTCATTTACGTAGTGGTCCCGGTATTGACAAGTTTGGTCAGTTACCTATCCCGAATGAAATGCACCTTCGCAAAACTACCTACCGTGATATCAGAGACAAGAAAGGAATGGAGAAAACTGGAGAAAAAAATAGGGTTCTCAGTTAAGTTCAAGTTTTGGCGCCATAAAAGGAGTTCGAGAAATCGTTTTGGTTCATCTTTGCCACTAAGATTTGTGCACTTTTTTTTATCGATTTTTCTTTTGTAGCTCAGTTTCTGGTTTGATATTGCTATCACAAAATTCATTTGTCAGACTAACAAACGCGCTTCAAATCGCTTGAAGGAACTTTCAACAGCCAATTACATTACATGTGACACGGCTATTTGACTTGCGTTTAATTTTTGAAAGATCTATAATGTCAGAAACTGAGGGACAATGTCTGTGCCAATGTTTCTTTTTTTAACTAATGTTTGTTTATGTAAGTTACACGTACTATATTTTAAGTAAAGAACACAACACTGAGATAAGAATTAATTCTTGTAAGTTTATTTTTTGTTTGAAAGGTTCTCGAATAATGATCCTTTTTTTTTTAAATCGGTACCTACCTAAGTAGGTAATTAATTTTATGATCTTATGAAATAAAAGTTCAAAGAAGCACCTAGTTAACTGTTATTTAACTTAATTTGCTAAGTTGCAAGGAGGCATTTTTTTAAGTTCTATGTTTGAGTTAGGTACACTTAACTGACAAATGCTTGCACTGAAAGAATTTTTAAAATCAGACCAGCAGTTCCTGAGATTCGCGCATTCAAGCAAATAAACAAATTCAAATATTAAAGTTGTCTATAATAATATTATTATAAAGAGGTAACGTTTGTGAGTTTGTGACGTTGTAAGGGGTTAGATACCCTCCATCTCTGTGGTTATTGTAGTTGAACTGTTTTATATTATGTTCAAATCGCACGGAAAACACTGATACCGCGATTCAGGATTTCATTAATAGTTCGCTGCCGGCGGAACTTTTGGTTGTCGTACAAATTTTGCATCGTTAGTTTTTCTTGAGGTAGCATTGATGTTTTGCGTGTGTTTGTTTCTTTAACGCACTTTTGTTCTCTGCGAATTAGACCAGATAATGTAGGTAGGTATCTAAAAGTCAAGCTTCTCGCTTCCCCCTAAGGCGTCGTCTGAATAAAAATCAATCATAGTAATACGAAAATACGATCGTCGCGTTCATTTGTTCGGCAAAACGGATTGCGTTGTCGCGCCAACTTCCATCTTTGCTAAAGAAATGGACGCAATGATCGCGATTCGCACGATGATCGCTTTTGAGTCGCTAAAACATCTCTAAGAACTAACGAGTGTCAACAAACCATTGAAACAATCATGTCATTATTGAAACAAACCTATCAGAAGTTTTCGGGCTTTCTTTAGGTACATAAAGAAAAGACAGATGTTTAAAACCTTATCCCTTCTTGTACATCTTTCTGAGTTGGATATTTAAACGCTGCGCACATTAAAAAAAAAAACAAAGACAAAATGACATTCCATCATTTTAGAATCGCAGGAAAACTGCGAAAAAAATAATGAAATGTTTTTATACTAATTTATTTTTGATTTCTATTAACTTTTTACTATTTTATGTTTACGTTTATGTTTTTATATTGAATTTAAAATAACTGAGTAAATAATGGAGTGCCGGGGCGGCCATGATACGTATCCTGAATGCGCTCACATTCCGAAAGCGGTTCGCGAAGAGATTTCTGAGGGTATGTTTGAATGCACATCATAATAAAGCCCTGACGGATTTTGGGTCGACAGGACCGGAAAGGGGTCATGTGGTTAAACGGGCGCATATGAATAACAAAAAAACACAAAGACATGTATTTACTATTTTTTTTAGCACAGGCCCTTGAACTGCCTCACAGTAAAGACGAAAATGTGTTGCCTCTGTTTGAGCGGAAAGTGAGTAACTACAAAAGAATGAAACTTTGCTCTCTGGAAACTAATGAAGCGCTCAGGTGTCGGTGGAATAGCTACGTTAATCACATTGAAGGGTTGAAGCATTCTCCATTCCAATTCCCTAAAATTGGGTATGTACAACGATTCAGTGAACGCAAATAAAACACATGGAAGCATTCCTAACTCAAAAAAATGACCCAAAGCACATTGCGCCGCTGTAGGCGGGGCTTACCGATTGCGCCGCTCACGTGTTTAGTTACACGGCCTATTCGTTACATGGTAATTTATACCTAAATACTTGGGATATAAGGTCAATTTTAACTGTGCATCGTATAAAAATAATGTTGTTGGTGTGGTTCGGCGAATCAGCGACGAGGTTTCGATGTGTGAGTTTGTTTGAATTTTTGGGTCACGATTCGCGCTTAGATCCCTTGAAGTAATGCTTCCATGTTTTATTTGCGTTCACTGACAACGTTTAATTAAATAGTCTAGGTCAGATTGTCCGCGGCTGTTTTGTTATACACACTACACAAAGACACCTACATGAAAATATATTAGTTATGTGTAGCGTAGTGTGTAGGAAATACAGCTGCAAATGATTCCCGCTTTATAGGTAGTTAAATAAGTACAAGTAATTTTGAATAGGTACCTATACATTTTTACTTTATTTAAAATTGTTTAATTCGGTCTTTGTTTATGGCAATTGCACCGCGCATTTTGTTAATGTCTACTGCGCGGTTTATTCAAAAATTAGCATATAAGGGTAAGGCCCCATTTACACTTTGATTGGTGACTAGGCGACATACGAATCGTATGTCGCCTAGTCACCAATCAGCATTCTTAGAAATTCTATTCTATAGAATGCTATGTATGTCTGAACAGGCCATAAACCTACCTACCCAGCTTAAAGAGTCACATTCATAACGAGTCTTTTTACCCCGGGATTTAAAAAAAAAACATTAAAAGTGAAACTAGTTTTTTTTTCAGTGATTTACACTTCTATAACTGCGGAATAAAATTCATGCCGTCGCTAACACCCGTAAATCGAGCAAGCTTCCGAAGGCAGATGGCGATCGGACCTGGAGTCGATAAATTTGGACAGATTCCCATTCCCTGTGATATGCATGTAACGAAATGTGTCGCCAAACCAAAAACTGAACCGATAAAATCTTCCAAGGCTAAGAAACATTGAGTTTGTGAGCCACTTAAAGGCTAAGTTCACGTGCTGTCGGTTATGGGTGTGGCGCAGCAGTCAAAAAATAGTATTTACCTAACTAGCAAACTGTACTCGCTTATCTAGGTTAATTTTTCATACAAAAATATGAATAATTCTAATTATCCTCACCCACACTCACCGACACCCCACCCCACTCACTCACTCCCTCCCCACTCCCCACTTCCTCACTTTCTTATTGCTCACCTACCTGCACCACGAAATCTTCCATCCAAAAATGAGTCTCTAGCCGTTTAGGCCTTGGTTAGGTACCTTACAAAACAGAGCCTGGGTGGGGCAAGCACCCCACCCTGGCCCACAGTGACTAGGTACGCCCAAGCTGTCGGTCGATTCTGTTAAAATGCCACCATAAAAACTAGGTTGATTCGACGATTGATTAGACAGCACATGTTCACTTTGCCTAAGTTTTCACGGTGCTATTTTTACAGAATAAAAAACAAAATAAAATGTTGTTTTAGTATTAGAAACAGCGATAATAGCTAGTCGACTGTCCAAGAAGGAGTGTTATGTTTGCAGGGTTCATGCTGTATGTATGTTTATGAGTTTCTTCTCTCTCTTCGTATACTGTCATCGTCTATAGCCTGCTTAGTAGTTAGTTTATTGTACAAATATCGTTTTATACTTTTTTTAACATTTTATTATATTTTTTTTATTTTTATTATTTTGATTCGTAATTTGCAAACTTGTGATTATTGCGCCCCATACAATTTTTGCTTCGTATATGTATGTGTGTTACCCAGCACGGGTGACACAGTTGATTGGTTGATTGTATGTTGTAACTAGGGTTGCCACCCGTACTTTATTATAAAGTATTGTACGTTATTTCGGGTAAATGTACTTTATACTTTTTGAGAAGAATAAAGTACGCAAAAATACTTTATTTCGCATTATTTGATTTCTCTGGGTTTAAATTAACACGTAATATAAAAAATGTTTGTTAGGTATAAGATTTGTGTAGAACAGAATTACTGGAATCGATGACGTTATCGAATATTGCCGCATAGATTCGATATTATTGACTTAGATACCATTTGGTGTTCGTCACATAAACGCTCACTTTCATTTTTAAATTGGTATAAAGAACCTTATTTAATTTTTGATTGCCGCCACGTCAGCATTCACGGAGAAAGTAACGTTGTAACATTACAATGAGTCATCCTTTCTCGTGCGTGCCGGCATTCATCGATCTATTAGACGTTATCACATCAATAATTTACTTTAACTAAATTATGAACAACTTTACTTAACAAATTATGATCACCTACTAAACAGCTTCACAGCATCTTTATTTAATTAAGCAAAATAATAGAGTAAAATAAATCGTACTTTATTTTGACACAATGTACTCTTTTTAACCGACTTCTAAAAAAGGAGGAGGTTCTCAATTCGGATGTTTGTATGTTCTTTTTTTTTTTTTTTTTTTTTACTGTTTGTTCGCGCATAACTCCGTCGCTTGTCAACCGATTTAAAAAATTCTTTTTTTGTTGGAAAGGGTATACTTCCCAAATGGTCCCATGAAAATTTTGTCGAAATCAACCAAGCGGTTTTCGAAAAATCAACAAAAATCTAAAAAAAATATGTACATTTTCTACATTGATGACCTCTTAGTTTACTCTGCGAAGGAGCAGTACGTTTTTTTTTACACCAATGTGATTGGTTCGTTTAGGTGGGGGAGGGGAGGGGGTGTAGGTACCACTAAAAAGTGAAAAATAAAAAAACTTTTTACAAAAAATAAAACCGACTTCTAAACAAAAAAAAAACAAAAAGTATAAAATAACTTTAATTTCGGAAGTCGGTGTGTTCAACAACAAAAAAGCAACCAAAAACACCGAGTTCCGAAATTAAAGTTATTTTATACTTTTTGTTTTTTTTTTGTTTAGAAGTCGGTTTTATTTTTTGTAAAAAGTTTTTTTATCTTATACCATCAATAACCAATGTACTTACTTTATTTGCACAAAAAAAAAAGTGGCAACCCTAGTTGTAACCCACCGACCATACAATCTCGTTGGTGTCACCACATACGCCACTGATGTCACCGGATTATAACAAAGTAAAATCGCTAGCTTCAAATGATAACTGTTAGAAAAATGTTGTCATAGTTTTTCCGAGTAATAAAAATATTATGTTCAGCTGAAGCTCTCAAATTAAAAACCTGTTTACTAACTAAAAATAATTCGTTCCATTACTTTTCTAGAAAAAACAAGGGAAATGTTTAAGTCTAGCGAAATATTGCTAGTAATTTTACCAGCTATAGAGGCATTACAATTTAAATATAACTTAAAATCATTTTATAAGGCAGAAGCATTTCTAAGAGGCACTTTATAATCTATCCGTCGCAGTTTCGTTGAAAAAGTAGGTATTGCTTATATCGGATAATATATAACCTGTCTTAGAGACGTTGTTTGAAATGCGGTAAATATCTTATTCTATCCAGCCAGTCCGTAGCTGTCAGTCTGCCCAGTGATAGCCTAGGCCTAAGTTCGCACCCCAGCGGATGCCCTAAGCGGAAAGTCTTTCAGTTTGTCAGTTTTAAACCCTGGCTGGAGAGTTTTGTGTTATATTGAGGCCGCCACAGACAGGTCCGGTTAAGCAGATAACAACCCCCTAAGTTCCCTGTGAAAAGAACATTTATAGAAAAAAATATATAAAAAAAAACTGGCCCAAATAGTGATGTGCCGGAGCGGGCTCTATGTCAGTCTCTGTTTGAGCATAAATGGTTGTTTTTGAGTAATAAAGGTTATAATGAAATAAGATATAGTTAAAGGCATTTTTTATTATAATATTTATTTAAACTCCCATGTGTCCCCTTTTTTTCTGGATTGGTAATCTTTAAATGACTTCTCCCGCTCTGGGCGGAACACAAGGGAGTGTCAGACTCTTACTGACTAAAACCCACCCGTGTTCCGCCTAGTGCCCTTTGCGTCCCAGGGCTGCGGTGACTCTTTCCAAATACCGCAATCCTAACAGGCACTGACCCTATGGGGCCCCGTCTTCGTTGATGACAGCTCATTGAGGCGCGCGTGGAACACGACGCACCATCAACCCGCGCCTGGTTGCTCGGACGGCGAGCCACCCATAGCTCGCCGTCCGCAGGCCGGAATCGTCCTGCGTTTCCCGACGCCCGGAGTGTCTCCTTTCTATCTGTCCCCTTGATACATCTTACGATGAGGTTGGTGATTCGGAGACGGAGTGAAAATCCAACTTGCAGCAATAATGTATACACACACAGTAACAGTTGGGAACAATATGGATTGAGATTAAACTATTATGGACTAATGAATTCCGTGTCTCGCGGCGGTGAACAAGTGAGAGAGGGACGCTAAGGGTTTTTTCGATATTTTATTGAATTTGTTCGAAAGAGTCACCGCGGCCCTGGAACGCTAAAAAAGCACTAGAAGGATCAGGGTGGGTTTTAGTCAGTAAGAGTCTGACACTCCCTTCTGCTCCGCCCAGAGCGGGAGAAGTCATTTGATTTCCCATCCAGAAAAAAAGGGTAGCGCCCCGAATCGTCTCTTGTGTTGCCACTTAACAACGGTGCGACTTAAATATTAAAACATGCAATACTACATCTAAGGTGCGTTCACATATGCACAATGCGTGACGTCACAAGTGGTACATGGGTGGACATGATACAATAAGGCATTCTCTATCAGTCAACCATTGGTAAGTAATATAATAAACCAATCAATATTATGTTTTATAATGAAGAAACTCTAAAATGAAAATAATATACTATCTAGTTTTAATTTCTGCGAATATGTAACCCACACATATTCGCAGAAATTAAAACTAGATAGCAGTCGCAACTCAACGGTCGGCGAGTCAACACGTCCCCTGAGGATGCCTCGTGGAGAGGCGAAACACGTGTCGGTATTGGTGTTGGGTTTTGCTTTGCCTTCCTGCGTGTGCATATTATCCTTGCTTTTGCCTTGTAATCTTCATGTGTATAATATAGCGGGCGGGAGGGAGGTGCATACCTGCAACCCACACATATTCGCGGAAATTAAAACTATTTAGATATATTATTTACATTTTCAAATTTAAAATGAATTACCGAAAAGTAGCGCCTGACTCAATCAATTTTATGAAGAAACTCAACAACTCATAATAGTATGACGAAGACCAAATTTAGAAGATTTACTTTTAAAGTAGGTATTTTCTGATACCCATCAAACTACGTAACCGTACTTGGAAACACGTGTCCATGCTGCCTCTTTAAATGCCGTCGCCAAGAATCTTTGGACTTAAACTTAGCGTCACAGTTGCTGCAAGAGAACGATCTCACATCCTCATGTGTTAGCTCATGTCTCTTTTGGTCACAAGTAGTAAAAAACCTCATTTCGCATTTAGTACATGGATATTTTCGTTCCCTTATATGAACGGAACGCACATGAGTTTTCAATTTTAACGCAGTCGTGAACGTTTTGTCACATTCACCGCAATTTGAGACGGCTGGTCTTTTGAAGTCGTGTTCAAGGATTTTGTGCTCATCTAATATGTACGTATATTTAAATGTTTTGTTACAAATATTGCAGATAGATCGCTTCGACGGCCTCACGCCATGGACTTGCTTCAAGTGTTTGATTCTAGAAGAGTTTGTCACGAAAATGGCGGGACAACGAGAGCATTTTTTTTCTTTATGCATGGCTTTAACATGGGTCCGCAAACCGGATCGGTTGATAAACGATAAGCCACAAGTTTCGCAAACATTATTTGTGTAGTGGGTATTCATGTGGACTGATAGTCGCATATAAGTATTGAATTTCAAATCGCACACCACACATTGGTTGCCATCTTGTAATTTGTATGGAACTAGATAGTACTCTGTTCCATGGAACGTAATGTCATGTTTTTTTAAATGTTCCATCAGATATTCTAGGTCTGAGCACTTTTCTGAGCATAGATTGCATTTTAAATCTGAAATGTCTGCGTTCTTGAATGTGAGGCCACGTAATCTTTTGAGATCACACAGTCTTGGGTTCTTATGAGTAAGAGAGTGTTCTCTTAGCTGACTGAATATGGGAAAATTAATTTTGCAGAAGTTACAACCGAATTTATTTCGTAGAGAACGGAACAGGCATAGGTTTGAGTTTTTAACGAGTTTGATTGTGTCTTCGCTTTTGTGTTTTATCGCCAATTGTTCTTCAGAGATTTCTTGTCGTTTAGATTTCGATTTTTTTAAGTCCGTGTTTTGTTTTTCTAGAAAAAAAAAAAACATTATTTTTAAATTACAACATTGTTTTATATTTCTGTACATGGCTACACTAGTGAGGTCTACCGGTTATTCCCATTTTATCAGGTTATAGTTACTTTTACTAAGCTCTTTTATATGTTTCTTGTGTCATCTATACTAAACGGATTATTATATTTTGCAATTAAACCGTACCAAACAGACACACAGAAAACTTTTCACATTTACAATATCACTATATTTAATATTATTGATTGAAATTATTTGTTTCAGGAGTTAATATAATATACCATATTTAGAAGCACTGAACCGATAAATTTTTCACATTTTTCACTGATTTATAGCCAGGGCCGCTGCTAGCTGTTTCATCGCCCGCGTGCAATACCGATTATACCGCCCTTTTTTTTTTTTGGATGGGAAATCATGAGTGGAAGGGAGTGTCAGACTTGCTGACTAAAACCCACCCGTGATTCTTCTTGTGCCCTTTGCGTTCCAGGGCCGCGGTGACTCTTTCGAACAAATTCCGCAACCCTAGCAGGCACTGACCCTATGGGGCCCCGTCTGCGTTGCTGACGACTCTTTGAGGCGCACGTGGAACACTACGCGCCGTCGACTCGGGCCTGGTTGCTATCGGATGGCGAGCCACTCATAGCTCGCCATCCGCAGGCCCACGCCTACGGTGGTTGGGAATCGCCCTGCGTTTCCCGACGCCCGGGGCGTCTTCTTCTGATTCGGCGGCTGGAGCGTAAGGTTTCCCTCTCTTGCACGCGTTCCGCTTCCTCCTTCGCTAGCATTACTGCTTCGCAGAAGGAACCACCCTACGACTACATATGCTGAGTTTTGCTATAAAAAGGCTATTTCATGATTTTTTCATTATGGTGGGGAAACCTTAACGCAAAAAAAAAACATTTATTTTGATTAGGTAACTTAGTTATTTTGGTTTACTAAAGTTTAAAACTGCTGAAACATTGTTGATAAGTTTTTGATATTTTTTTATTTTGAAAAGAATCTTTCGCCTGTTGCAACTGAAACCGGCAGGAAAATATTCTTAGAGCTATCGCTGTGTTCGGAAATGTTGAAATTAAGTCATTGGTAAAAATATTTATACTGTAATAAGGATTGTGAAAAGGACATGCTTGATTACAACTGTAATTTGTTTCGTGTGACTTACATCTGGTGTGCAATCCAATATATTGGAAAAATATTTTGATTCTCTGACTTTGTTCAGTATATATAAGCCTGGTTGTTATCGGAAGGCGACCCATCATCCACAGATGCCCTACGCCTACGGTGGCCAGGAATCGCTCTGCGACTCCCGACGCTCGAGGCGTCTTCTTCTGTTGCGGCGTAAGGTTTCCCTCTCCCTCACGCGGTCCGCCTCCTTCTTCGCTAGCGTTACTGCTTCGGAGAAAGAGGTGACCGCTTCCCATGCCTCCTCGCTTTGGACCATGTATTGAAACTGAGCCGGAGGCGAGAGGTCGCCGATCGCCTTGACGAGGACACAGCGTTGCTCCGTCCAAGCAGGGCAGACCTCAGCCGTATGTTCCCTCAAGTCCTCCAGGCTATCACGCGGCCAAGTCCGGGTGTCAACACTCACACACACGGGATTCCAAAACAGGTACCTCCCGAAACACCCGTGTCCGGTGAGTACCGGTGCTTGGAACGCCGTGGCTCTTCTCCAACTACTCCTCAAAGAGGGGACTTATCGCCACAATGGTGGCATGCTCAACTAGTACCTACCTAACCTACCAACTGAGAAATAAGCTCAGAGTTTTCATAGAATTGAATTTGAGTCCAAACGGTGGCGGGCGGTTCCTGCGGTACCTGCTGACGGATAAGATAGCGCCTTCGGTTTTTTTTCAATGCGATGATATTTCTTATGCTGTAGGTGGGGTGGCTATTATATTATGACTATGACTTTAAATATTACGTAATGAGTCGCTCGATTTGCCGCCCCCTTGGACGTGCCGCCCGCGTGCTGTGCACGCCTTGCACGCCCGCTTACGGCGGGCCTGTTTATAGCTATACTATAACTGTGTGTATATTTTGTCCAGAAAAAAAACCCTGATCCCGAGAGCTTTAGGGGCCGTTCAAATATTACGTAAGCAGAATTTTTGTAATTTTTTACTGCTTTAGAATTTTTGAATATTTTCGCTACTTTTTTACCCCCTCCTCTTATATGTTATGGTAAATAATAAAACTTTAATTATGACCACACTACTGAATTAGGAAATTCCTGTAATGATAGTGATGTTAGTTAATAAATCAATATTTTCTTATAATTATAGGGGTTATAAGAAAATATAAGAATAAGCCGTAGCATAAGAATCTAAAGGAAAAATCTAATACACGTTTGGTTTTTTTAATGTTTATTTCTACTTACAAATAATTTTTACTTTTTGGTAAGTAATAAACTTTGGTTTTAATAATTTCAAAGTAGAACTTTAACTTGGCGCATTTTTGTGATCTTACGTATGAACTATCGAGACTCCCTCCCACCCCTAAATCGTCTTACGTAATATATGAATGGCCCCTTACTACGGGAGCAAAAACGCGGGAAGAAGCATAACCACATCAGTTTCATACCTGTTCCAACTTTTGATTTTACAAGTCCCATTGCGGGTTTGCTTTTTTGAACCTCCTCAGTTTTTTTATCTATTTTAAAGTCGTATTCAGAATCTAAAACCTCTTTGTTCGAATAGCCATTGTCCTCTCCGTTTGACTCAAAATTATTGAAATTATCACTGTCAATCACTATTTGATCAAGTGTGTCTTCATCTTTTTCTTTGGAACCAAGTGTGCTCAAGTTTTTGAGTTCGTCCTTTTCTGTGGCATCAAGTGTAATGGTCTTTTTCGCTTTAACTTTTTTTTTGGCGTCAAGTGTACTAGATTCATCTCTTTCTCTTTGTATGTCACTCTGTGTAGGTTTATGTTTTAGTACGTTGCCATTTGATTCCAGTGTTATGAAGTATATTTTTCCTGAACAACAAAAATACATAACATCAATAAATATATGTACCTGATTCAATAAGAAAAGAAGATAAGATGGTTTTGGATAAAAAATGTAGGTATTTTTTTAAATACGAAAGATGCTATTATAGTTTAAACGAATAATTAAAATATAAGGCATAGAGTGTTCCTAATATAGTATTTATTTTAGAAATACACTAGCTGCTGCCCGCGACTTCGTCCCCGTGGAATCCCCGATTTTAAAACATTCTTTATCGCTGCTCCGCTCATATTGGTCTTAGCGTGATGATATATAGCCTATAGCCTTCCTCGATAAATGGGCTATCGAACCCTGAAAGATTTTTTCAAATCGGACCAGTAGTTCCTGAGATTAGCGCGTTCAAACAAACAAACAAACAAACAAACTCTTCAGCTTTATAATATTAGTATAGATATGTTTAGCTATAGTTTCCTCTCTCCTACATACATTTATTTATTTTTAGAAACTCGAATAGGGCGTCGTTACAACACGCCGATCGCACCAATACGCATTCCTCGCGTTTATTTGAGAGGTAAAAGTGATTGCGTCAACGACTCAACAATCAATCAATCAAATCAAAAGTCATTTATTCAAACTAGGCTGAGCGACAGCACTTTTTGAACGTCAAATTTTACATAAAGACAGTCCCCCAAAACGCACACCCGTCACCACTTCCTAGTGTTTTAGCTGGGAAGAAGTGGCGCAACATACTCCAGCAACACATCTGTCTATTACTTTTTAAGAACTTGAATTTATACAATACTATGCAAAGTCATTACATGCCAAAGATAGGAAAAAAAAACAATTATCCAACATGGAAATCATGGATCAATCATAAACCGAGGGCGTTTCCCGGTAACGAATATAAAAGTATATGCTATATAATATATATGTCCCTCACAATATGCCCTTTAATTATTAGATACATATAGCTGCAAAACTTGAGGGGGATAAAATCTTAGACCATACTAAGTTAAATGTGTTAGATCAAGTCTGTTCTATTTTATTTTTTTCCAAACTAAGTTATTAGCTATAAATCCATTTTTTTTTTCAATTAATTACCAATGTAGTGTGTAAGGTGCGATTACTCAAATAAAATAATTTCCAAGCTTCTGTGTCATCAAAAAAACATTCTACGCATATTCAAGTATAAGCAACTTAAAAAAAATAAGATAATGTTTCGTTTATGGCATAAATAAAGTCGGGTTAGTTTTACCATTTATACAGTGTGAAATTTTAATGGTTGTTTTCCCGAAGCGAAATGAGTTTGTATCGGTAATACAATCGATTTATATATATAAAAAATATTAGACTCCATAAATGGCAGATTAACAATTGTGATAAATAAAACTCGAAAGCGACTTGAACCAACAGTAGTGCATCGCGCGATATGTAGGTACGCGGCGGTACGTGCGTCTCATGTAGGTATCTACCTACTTTATGTCTAGTGCACTACTATTGATTCTCGCTCTTTCGAGTTTATGAACACTTTTTTAATGATTTGAAAAAAAAAACATTTTTTTTTTTAGTTTAACTTTGTGTTTCGATAGTACTACTGATGGGTAATCGTTCTGCCGCGGGAAAACAACCATTAAGATTTCACACTGTATATTCAAGAACAGCTTAATCAAGCTGGGAACAATTATAAGAATTTAATGTGATGCATACAAGTACGTAGGTAATTAATTTAGTTTTAGGGTTCCGGGGAACGGGACCCTTCTACTAAGACTTCGCTTTCCGGCCGTCTGTCTGTCTGTTCGTCTGTCACCAGGCTGTATCTCATGAACCGTGATAGTTACAGTTAAAATTTTCACAGATTACGTATTTCTGTTGCCGCTATAACAACAATTACCTACTAAAACAGCATAGAATAAATATTTCAATGGGGCTCCCATACAATAGATATGATTTTTTTGCCGTTCTTATAGATAATGGTACGGAACCCTTCGTGCACGAGATCGTTTCGCACTTGACCGGTATTTTTTTAATGATAGTCATTGTTGTTACGCTTTCGCGTTGTCATGCTTTATCTCCAGATATCTCGGCAACGTGCCTTTAAAGCACCATGTTGCTTTTAATGTTCCCACTGCTGGGACTCAGGCCTCCTCTCTAGGAGAGGGAATGGGCCGTAATTCACCACGCGGGACTAGTGCGGGTTTGTGAATGTCACATTTCTTCCAATTTTTGGTTCTAAGATAAGCCGGTTTCCTCACGATGTTTTCCTTCACCGTTTTGAGAGCAGTGGTGATGAAATTAATTACACAAGTAATGCGCCTGGCTGGGTTTGAACCCGCGAGCTACAATGCGTACGTCGGGGCCGTTACCACTCGGCCACCACTGCTCGTGTGCTGTTGCCAATGTGCGATTGCTCGAATAATATTTTTTGTTTAGTGACGCTATGAGCCGCAATTATGAAAAAAAAAACCTGAATTGCGGCCTAGTAGCTATGCCAGAATGCTTCTATTCCCATTCTCTTTAAATAAATAATAAGCACAGACTTGCTTTTACCTTTATGAGAGTTATCCAGAGTAAAATTTTCCCATTTAAAATCAGCATCGTTTATGTTGTCATCATAGTAATATGCTTCTCTTTCTCCATCTTCGATCTTTGTATCTATAAATGAAATAAAATTCATTCTGAGAAGATCCCAGATTTTGCTTTTTTTATGAAAAACAAAATGCGCTGGATCGAGTAGTGTCCAATCGTAATTTACCACCATTTTGGCTTAGGTACATACATCTGAATGTTCGCCAATTTTAACCAGCTTGGCGAGTACTGGCTTCGAGGCTACAGACACCTATTTTTGTCTGGTTTTTATATCATCGAATGACTTCTCCCGCTCTGGGCGGAGTGCAAGGGAGTTTCCGACTCTTACTGACTAAAACCCACCCGTGTTCCGCCTAGTGCCCTTTTCGTCCCAGGGCTGCGGTGACTCTTTCCAAATTCCGCAATCATAACAGGCACTGACCCTATGGGGCCCCGTCTTCGTTGCTGACAGCTCTTTGAGACGTGCGTGGAACACGACGCGTCGTCGACTCGGGCCTGGTTGCTATCGGACGGCGAGCCACCCATAGCTCGCCATCCGCAGGCCCGCGCCTACAGTGGCCGGGAATCGCCCTGCGTTTCCCGACGCCCGGGCCGGGGCGTCTTCTGTTGCGGCGGTTGGGACGTGCGTTTTCCCTCTCCCTTTTGTAGTCTGCCTCCTCTTTCGCTAACATTACTACTTCGCAGAAGGAGGTGACCGCTTCCCATGCCTCCTCGCTCCGGACCATGGATTGAACCAGGGCCGGACACGAGAGGTTGCCGCCGCCGATCGCCTCAACAAGTCAACTGACCCCCTATGGTAGTGTTAGTATGTACTTTGAAGCTGCTAACTTGAGATAGGGTTGCCATCCGTCCGGGTTTCCCCGGATTTGTCCTAGTTTGGAGGGCGTCCGGGGAGCGTCCGGGCGGGGCTTTCAAAGGTGTCCTGGTTACTACCCGGACATTTTTTTTTGTCAAGGGAACCTCCATTGATTGAACATTTGGAAGATAAGCAACATATTAAAACAATACTTAGTTATGTAATCATTCATTCGTAATCGTAAGCGTGATACGATATAAAACAGGCTGTAATAGATTATTAAAAAAATAAAAGTTTATCGTTTTTTATATATTTATAAGGCTGTTTTTTCAGGTCTGTCCGGGGAAAAAAAACAATTTCACTGAAATGTCGATGATGGCAACCCTAACTTGCGACAACAGCTAATTTGTAAAAGAAGGGTTTATTCATATGCTGTTGTACACAGAAACAGAATCAAAGTACAAGGTTATTGTAAAGATGACAACAGCACATCTGTTTCTTCGGAAATCCAAGTATCTGTTGTGAGACTTTTAGTAACAAGGAGTCGTTCCTCACCTTCCTTGGGGAGCTGCGGTGGAACGAATGAAACTTTTAACCCACCTGCACACAAAATGCTAATTCGTACAGTTAAGGAATCTAGCCTGATTTACAATACGTAATAGAAGGTGACTTTCAAACTTTGGTTTTGGAAAATTAAGTCTTGCGAAAACTAATGAAAGCAATATACATAAAAGACTGGCTCACAGCTCTAAAAAAATTACAAAAATGGAATAATCAATAGATTCTATACATTGATAGCCTTGAAAAGGCAGGTTATCCCTAATCTAAGGTTATTTTTTTATTCAAGCAGTTTTTAACTATTAATTTTCTTAAATCAAAACTAATCATCCTTACCTATAATAGATGTATCATTGTATTCCCAGAAAAGGTTATTTTTAATAGTTTCTTGAACATCAAGGACCTTTGTTTTGAAAGCTGCAGCATCCCGAAGCATTGAGACACACTCCTCGCAAATCAGACATCTTTGGGTACCATCATGTTTTATCTGGTCGCAAAAAATAAAAATGTTCAGTTTTCAAACTGAAAACTTCTTCAGCCTCATTGGGCACTTGGTTCATGTCATTGCATGCTCATGTGTTCATAGTTCAATGTGTAGGTATAATATACTGTGCATTATTGAAAATAGTATTTTAGTTTGAGAATGAAAATAATATGTTTAGTTTTAATTTCCGCGAATATTTATGGGTTGTAGGTATGCACCTCCCTCCCGCCCGCTATATTATGCACATGCAAGATAGGGACTGCCGATAAGTGACCTATCGGCAGTCCCTATAACCGCCAATTTTTTATTTTTATGAATGTGTTGTACTTGGAACTTCATCCTAATACAGCATTAGGTATAAGTATAATACTCGAGGGTTTTTTCGAAGCCTAGTATATTGTTTGTTTATATGTATGTAAAAGGTAATATCTGGAAGCAACGATCAGATTAAGAAAGCACACTATTTGAACTAGGTACCACGAGATCGAAGCGGATAAAGCTATATGAACTGCTGAATGAACCTCACATTGACATTAAAAGTATTTAACAACATATCAACGTAATTTTCTGTTTTATTTCCAATATAATAGCTGTTGGTCATGTCTTTATAACATTCTTTAGATAAGCAACATCTGCAGAAACTTTTCTCTTTCATGATTTTAGTTTTATGAGTATTTTAACAAGAATTCTTGGCTTCGTTTTTTTTTTCAGGATCACTTTGACGTTTGACGGCTGTTGAATGACTTCAAATAATTCGTTCAGAATTCTACCAAGCAAAATTAAATAAATGTAGGTTACTCTTTCAAGGCCAATCTATGTTACCACCACGAGCTAACTGACACAGATTAGAATGTATAAGGCCTAGTTTCTCCGAGGCTTTGATATAGAACTTCTTTAAGAATGGGAGTCTACTTTGCTTTTCCCTTCAATAGAAGCTGCACAACGAGTACATTTACCATTAGTGTAATCAATTCCACTAGCCATAAGTGCCTTGTTCTAGTAAATTGGTATAAAGTAGTTCAAAATAAGGGTATAAGTAGATAATTTTAGACAAAAGAAAAGTTCGGCACTTTATCAGATGGTAAAAATATAATAACAATTATAGCGAGCCTTTACTTACAAACTTTTATTAACTAATATCTAAATTAACACAAGAACATTATCAGCGAACAACTTGCGCGGACTTCTAGCTCATACGCGGAAAACGGGCGGGAATCTTTTTGGAACGCGCGGGGCGCGCGTGACGTGATTGGCCAGCGGCCCGTTCTCCGCTATCATTGGTCGAGGCGTCGCGGTTTACGCGCGAAGACGAGTCGACGAGAGCGGGAAGATTTGAGTTGGGGTGTGTTTCGTTACACGCGTCCGTTATACCCTCCCCCTCCGAGTCACTTAAACGTCCCGTAGGTGGCTCGGCACAAACAGTTTGAGAACGACGGGGCCGTCCACGAAGACGCCGAGGCTGCACTGGAGCTGAGACCTGACCTGACGTGTTACGGTAAGGCTTCAAGTCAGAAGCATGAAACTTACCTAACAGCTTCGAATTCAAATCAGTGACTTCGTAGGTAGTAGGACTAACTATTTTACTAATACGATAGGGTCCATCACGTTTCGGCATGAACTTACGGGTCCTACCCTTAGAAGCGTCACTAAGCAGATGAGTGGTGATAAAAACGAAGTCACCCACCTGGTAACCTACAGTCTGTCGGGTCTTGTCAGCTTGACTTTTTCGTTCATCCTGTTGTCGTTCTACATTATCCCGAATAACGTCCCAATTATCTAAGAATCTACGGAGATACGGAGTAATTTGAGGAAGGAAATTCTCTTTATCCAATATTGCCCGCAAATCATGCTGGACATCGAATGGCGTACGCATCTCCCTTGCAAACAACAGTTGGGCGGGACTAACTCCCGTGGTAGAACAGGTGGCGCTATTCATCGAAAATCGAATGGACGATAGAAACTCGGGCCACTTACGATGGTTATTACGAACTAAAATCGACAGCTGTGTACGGAGGTCCCGGTTTTTCCGTTCTGCTGGGTTCGCCTCAGGATGATAAAGCGGTATGAGGTTTTGTTGAATTCCTAGGATAAACATGCACTGTTGCATGGTGGCGGAAACAAATTGGACACCGTTGTCTGATATGATGCGGCGTGGGAAACCATACCTGAGGAAGTACTCATTGATAAGTACAGGCGCACACTTCTCAGCGGTAGCTTCTGTCAAAGCAAACAACTCTAACCACCTTGTGGCCGTATCTTCTACTAAGAGTACCCATTTCTCACCATGTTCGCCTTCTGGTAAGGGCCCGAACAAGTCAATGGCGAGTACTTCTCCACGCTGATTCAGGACGGGTGTCTGCAGGAGTCCAGCGGGCTTCTGGTTGGAGGCCTTATAGCGCTGACACTCTTCACAGGTCTTCAGGTAATCTGAAATGTACTTACGCATCCCAACGAAATAGTAATTTCGGCTGATCCGATTGTAGGTTCGCTCTACCCCTTGGTGACCAGCTGTGGGAGCGTCGTGAAATTCCTTCAGGATCTTCTCGCGCATGGTAAGCGGCACGACGAGCTGTGGCTCTTCTGTGTCAGTGTCCTGGAGGTACCGGTACAGAACACCTCGGTTCATGATGTACCCTCTACCTAACCACTGAGTTTCGTCAGGTTCTTTACCCTCAAGGCTATTGATGATCTTCGCAACCTCGGGATCATCGAGCTGTTCCTTGCGGAGATCTGCGGAACTAGCACTGGGTAAGTCCACGATGACAGTACAGATGTCACAGCTTTCTACATCGGCAGGGTCGTCACATTGAGGACACTGAGGTCGACTCAGGGCATCGGCCACGACATTAGCTTTACCTGGAGTGTACTCGTAACGAATATCGAGAGCCTGTAATTTCATTGCCCACCGAATGAGACGTCCATTAGGCGTTTTTAAGGTTAATAGCCACTTGAGGGGCTGGTGGTCACTCCTTACAACGACCGGATGCCCATCCAGATAGCCTCTGAACTTATCGGTTGCCCAAACAACCGCTAAGGCCTCCCTCTCAGTGGTGGTATAATTCCTTTCGGCGGGAGTCAGCAAACGACTTGCGTATTCTATAGGTCTCTCCTCAGGACCATCTCCCTGTAAGAGAACAGCTCCTAAAGCATGGTTACTGGCATCTGTTCGCAAAACAAACTCTTTAGAATAGTCGGCTTGAACTAGTATAGGTGCCGAGGTTAACTTGTTCTTCAGAGACTGGAAAGCTTCTTGTTGTTCAGATTCCCACCTCCAGGGCTCATTCTTGCGCGTTAAAACCGTCAAAGGCTGGGCCACTTGGGAAAAATTGGGAATAAACTTCCGGAACCACGAACAGGTCTGTAAGAAAGACTTTAAATGCCTTAGGTCCTTGGGACTGGGCATCTGAAGTACTGCGTCCACCTTAGTGGGATCGGTTTTGATACCGTTAGGAGTGATAACGTGTCCCAGGTAATTTATCTCCGGGCGAGCAAAGAAACATTTCGCTCGGTTGGCCTGTAACCCGAACAGGCGTAATCTGTCAAATACTTTCTGTAGGTCCTCTAGATGGCTATGGAAGTCCTCTGAAATGACTAGGAGATCATCTAAATACGCTATAAGGACAACACCTTGCAAACTAGCGCCAGATCGGAAACGATCGATCAACCGTTGGAAGGTAGATGGCGCGTTCTTCAACCCGAACGGCATACGCTTAAAGCGAAAAGTCCCGAACGGCGTCACGAAGGCGGTTTTGTCTCGATCTGCTTGACGTACCTGAACCTGCCAGTAACCTGATTTTAAATCGATAGAGGACATAAAACAATGCCGTTTCGTCAACTGGAGAAGCTCATCAATGAGCGGAAGAGGATATCCGTTTTGGTGATCGCGTTTAACTTGCGGTAGTCTACACAAAATCGGATGCTATTGTCCTTCTTGGGGACTAAAACAGCTGGAGACGACCAGGCAGACTCGCACTCCTCAATAATATCGTCCTTCAGCATGTTGTCAAGTTCAGTCTTCATCAGCTGCTTCTTTGCAGGTGTGAGGCGATAAGGCGGGACTGAGATGGGCGGATGATCCCCAGTATCAATACGATGTTCCGCGTACGTCGTTGGTCCTCCCCCTGGTCTGAAGATATTATCGTTGTGCTGTAAAAAAGAAGCTAGCTCCTCACGTTCAGGAGAGCTCAGCATCATTCCCTCATCCTCTCTCAGGATCTCAGTAGCGCAACAATTCTGAAGACCAGTTGGATACTCGTACTCCATTGGATAAACCTCCTTACATCCGTTAAAGCGCCATGTAGAAGTACCAAAATTAATTTCCAATCCTGCTGCTTTTATAAAATCAATGCCCAACAAAGTATCAGTGTTGGTGGCATCCGGGAACACATAAAAGTCTACATTAATAATCTTACCTTTAATCTTCACTTCCAGAGTAGTTGACAACATTTGACGCGTTGGTGCTGAACCGTCGGCGAGCTTGACACGCATCGAGCACGACGTGAAAGGCTGGTTACGCTGTTGCAGTAATGCGTAGAGTGAGGAACCGGCGATAGTACCCTTAGCCGCGGTATCAAGTAAACCCCTTCCTTGGATTCCTAAAATCTCAATACCTAAAATAGGCCGACACAGTACACCGTTATGTAGGGAACCTATCGACAAACAGGTCAATGACCTCTCATATCCGTCATTTCCCGTTATCCTAACCGGTTCATAACTTTTCCGGTATTGTCCCGAAAAATTCATAGTCACCCTACTAGAACTGGAAATTTCCGGGGTCGGTCCCGAAAAATTCATAGTCACCCTACTTTGTGATGGACACTGGCAAGAGGGGTCATGTTTATGTTTACGTCTATAGTTTCGCTTTACATTAGGATTAGCACATAAAACACGATCGCTAGGTAAATTATTTACATACTGACTACTATTACTACTAATAGTATCAACCATAGGAATCACTGATTTGAATTCAGAAAGTGTTTGAGTACAGCTCATCGACTTACCCCTCGCGGACGGCTTACCGGCGTTAACAGCTGTTGCCGCTGCTGGGCCTGCAGGGATCACTGACCGTACGAGCTCGAGAGCACTAAACGTTTGCCGGGAATTACATTTCGCGCAATTACGTCGCATCACACCGCTCTCGCCGCACCCGTAACACGAGATATTACTCGAACGTGATTCACTATTATAGTTTATCAATTGACACTGATCACTTTCAGTTTTTTCATCGCGCGAGGCAGCCTCCGTAGGCTTATCAGCTGCAGAACGGCGAGATCCAAAGCTTCGCTGTCTCTGTCGCTGCGATGAGGGCCGCGCTGTTGTCCCTGGGGCGGTCGTTGCCGGCGCGGGCGACTCCTGCGGCGCGCGGGGAGCTGCTCCGGATACGGCGGCGGCACTCTTCGAATTGCCGGCGCGCGAAGTTTCCTTTGTAGATTCCTCGATACTCCGAGCCATTTGGAGTAGAGTACTAAAGTCGGAAAACTCCTCTCGTCGTAATCGTTTCCGGATTCTCACATTTAGTAACCCATAGATCATGTCACACTTGACCTTTTCGCTAAGGTCACCACTCGGGATTCGCGCTAACTGTGCGCGAGCCTTAGCCACGAACAGCTCCGTCGACTCTGCTCCTTGCGGCTTCGAGAACAACTCGATATAAATACTGTGAGGAGGTCGGCTGTCACCAAAGGCGCTACGCAGGTGCTGTAGTGCTTCGCCCCAAGTGGATACGCTGGTTTTCGTTCCCTGCCACCACGTCGCTGCGTCGTTGGTGAGGAGCATCGATAGGCCGCGAATAGCGTTTTCGTCACTGATGTTCGCGCAGTCCTTGTAGGCTTCTATCGCATCGATGAACCCGTCCAGAGATTCACCGGCCAATCCGCTGAATCGAGAATGGCACCCGGCGAAGTTTCCTGACATGGGGGGCGATGTCGGTGAGGCCGGCGCGGCCGTAGCCGGCGCGGGCGTAGAATATGGCGACCGGACTTCGAGTACTCTGGTCAGCAGACGTTCGAAGTTGTCGGCGTGCGCTTGCTGCATGGACGTCATCATGGAGGCTAGGTCACTCGCTGTGATGGACGCCGGCGGCGGCGGCGACTGCACGGCCGCGGACGTGTTACGTCCCGCAGGCCTTTGCGTTGGCGCCATTTCTTCATCGTCCGAATTCATATCGAAGAATTCCGTCTGACGGCGACTTTGCCGTCTAGTACGTGGCATCTTGCACACTCACGAACAGTTTGTAGTTCTATTAGCCCACTCGTTGGGCAGCCAAAATATAGCGAGCCTTTACTTACAAACTTTTATTAACTAATATCTAAATTAACACAAGAACATTATCAGCGAACAACTTGCGCGGACTTCTAGCTCATACGCGGAAAACGGGCGGGAATCTTTTTGGAACGCGCGGGGCGCGCGTGACGTGATTGGCCAGCGGCCCGTTCTCCGCTATCATTGGTCGAGGCGTCGCGGTTTACGCGCGAAGACGAGTCGACGAGAGCGGGAAGATTTGAGTTGGGGTGTGTTTCGTTACACGCGTCCGTTATACAATTGGAAAATCTAACGCAGCGTCTTGTGGAGAGCTGTTTGTTTTTCGCGGTCACTGTCCACTGGACATCGGCGTGTATCTTTTAAACCATAAGCGTGATGGGGCTCGCTTCTGGCAATGCCTACAGGGCCATGGTGTCAGCGCCGCGCCGGCCCGAAGTAAATTTTAGAATGGAGCGAGATCCAATTATGGCGCCTCTCCCGTTTGCTCCCAATAATATATACCTACCTTACCTATACCAATTGTGAGTGTCAGTAAGTAAGTATAGAACGTACATACTTACTTCACGTACCTAAGTAGGTATGGAACGCGAAGATCTCAACTATACTCTGGTGTGACCAATTGTAGGCGCAATATCGAGTACGGTCGACTAGGTCTAAATTTACACAATTATTATATTTCAATACTCATGGATGTCCTCCACCCTGGGGCGGGCGGAGGGGTCTGTCAGACACTTACTGACTAAAACCACCCCGGTGTTCCATCTCTCACCTACGCCGGGGATCGCGGGAACGTATGCGACATCCGTAATCCCCGGCTGGTGCCAACCTGCCTTTGCGGGCCACCTCGAGTCAGCGGAGGGAGTGAGGCGTTTGACTCCATCCGCGACGTCAAAGAGGGGCGCACGGGAACACCTCCAGGTCCCATGGCGGAGATCCGGCCAGTGCGCAAGCCGCCTCGTAGGAGATCGTGCGATAACCCCTGATGACTCTGATGGCCATCACCCTCTGTGGCCACGGCTGCAGGCCAAGGCGACGTATGCGGCTCACCACCTGTGAGACCGCAGCCGTCGCCAGCAACGCTGCCTCCCTGTACGAGCTCCCCCGGGCAGTGACCAGCGTGTCGTCAGCGTAACACGTCAGGTCCACTCCCGGCTGGAACTCGCCCCTCTGCACCCAGTCGTACCCGATGTTCCACAGGGGCGGGCCCAAGACCGAACCCTGTGGAACGCCGCACGACATGGGGCGCTGGTGTCTACCATTACCGCCCAGATAGTGAACTCCTCTCCGCTAAGTAAGCCCCAACGACGCGGCGGAGGTAGGGAGGCACTCGATGATAGCGCAGTGCCTTCCGAATACAACTGCAGGGCAGAGTGTTGAAGGCGTTGGATATGTCCAAGGACAACGCCAACACCACCCCACCCCGGGATACCGCTTCCTCCGCCAGGAATCTCACTCGCGATATCGCCGTGATAGTGGAGCGCCCGTGCCGAAACCCAAACTGGCATTCCGCCAGGTCCGGCCCCTCACCGCACAAGTGGCTGACGAGGCGAGCTGCGACTATACGCTCAAACAGCTTTCCCACCTCGTCCAGCAGCACTATGGGCTGGTACGCGGACGGTGAGTCCGCAGGGCTCGCCCGCTCAGCGACCAGACGACCAGATTTCCACTGAGTGGGAAACTGGCCCTGCTCCAGGCACGCTGAGTAGAGTCCTCTCAGTTGGGGCTCCAGCTTCTTCAAAGCGAGGGCCAACACGCAGCCGTGAATCCCATCGGGCCCCGGGGCAGTGTTTTTTGCCCGGAGCCGCATCACGGCCGCCCTCAGCTCTGCTTGTGTCACCTCTGGGACGCTGGCGTTCTCTTCGGGCTCTGCGGCTGTGGGCAAAGCCATCGGCGGCGGGATGTGCTCCGCTCGTGCTGAGAAGAGGGCTGCGACCACGTCCTCCAGCAGCTCTGGTTGGAGACTCTCCGTAAGCGGGGACGCCCATGTTCCGAGTTTCCCCCGGACCGAGTGATAAGGACGCCCCCATGGATCCCCGTTTAGAGTCTTCAACATCTCCCTAGCTCGCGTCTCCGCCTCGCCAATGGCATATCAACAGTCCTAGCACAGCTAACTAAATTGCAAGGTTAGCGCGGGGTGAGGTTAGTGGGGTGATGTGGTGCCCCGCGCCACCGGCACACTCTATTCGCACGCGTCTCGTTCATCTCTTCGCTTAAAATACATATAGACAATCGAAAAAAAAAAGAAATTTCTTTTTTTTACCATTTAGGCGTCCCCTTAGGATTTGGCGCCTGGAGCGACTGCTCCGTTCGCCGTATGGGCGGGCCGGCCCTGCATGGTGTCGTGGACCCGCACAGCTAGTTACAGCCGTAAACAAACTAGGTACAACACATGCAAAGGCTGCCTTGCATGGCAATGATGGGCAACATGAGGACTAGGTACCATTCAATGGAAACAGTGAATCTTGAGACAACGATGCAGCGGACGAACTCGTCAGACAGTTTAAAAAATGGCAGCGATGTGATCCGAACCCATCGTACCATTCCCTTTCGGTTACATTTGCAATCTGGTAAGGAAACGCACCAGAGACAAACATGCACACCTATGGGCTGACCATGGTGAGTGTAGGCTGGCCAAAGAGGCACGTTCCCCCGCTTTGTAGTGTCTGCATGGAGGACGATGAGAAAGTAGCTCATCTTATACGTACTTCAAAAACCCAGGTACCCTCTGTGAGATAGTAACACTAAGGCCGCAAATTACGCGCTTAGTCGTGGAGTTGCGTCAACCAGCCCGATTTACATATAGATTTATACATGATGCGATTTGAGCCCTACTGATCTGCTTCGCGTCGCTGGCACGACGGTTATTAAGATTTGGGTGGCCCAAAACTGCTACATACTTTCATAGTTGGTGGGATAGGTCACTTCGGCTGCGCATTATCGGGCATAGGTGGTGGAGCATGGTTTGTGACTCAGCTACACACCCACTCTGTAATTGATCCGTCACGATATGAGGAAGCTATGTCTGCTACTCAGTCTTTGATTTGGTAGTCCTAACTGATGACTGAGCATCGCCGTGCACAAAATTTTCGGGAATTTAGAGTCAACCGACGAACCCTTTAGAGGGGGAGCGGTCTGGCTGCAGACAAGATTTTTGTCTTGTGCAGCGCTTACGTAGTGTACCTACATTACATTAGTCGTGTGTACAAACAACATGAATTCTTGCATAGACTCGGCGATTTTTCTTGCCGTGGACGCGAAATTCGCGATGTGATAGTTTGAAAGAAAGCACAACGCATTGTGTGCTTTTTTTTTATTTATGACTTTGGTCATATTTAGAAGTCACATGTATGGAACGACGAACAGATAAACATTTAAGGCTCAATTTACACGGTCGCGGAATGGAATGGAAGCGACTTTTTGCAACGAAAGTGTACATAGAGATGAAAAGAATTCTTGAGCAATCCCGCGAATTCGCACGCCTTCTCGCGTCATGAGGCGAAATTGAGCCAAGGAAGAGTATATATCTACGGAGCGACCCCACCCGCACTCCCCCTTCCTTCACCTTCGCTAAAACGCGCAATTTCCGATACCGCGTCCGAACGCAGAAAGCCGCGAAATCGCGATGCAGCATTGATAGAATTTCCAAAAAGCGTGATTTTAACACTGCAACGGAACGCAGTCACCAAAATGCGACGCTCCATCGTTAGTGGCAAAACTGCTGATTCCCGATGCTAAGTAGCATATTTGCTGTGGCCTTTAATAAAACACGAATACTGCTACCAGCATTTATTCATATACATTTTTGATCAACTTATCACACTACCTTAAGAAACAAATTCCCAGCATAATATAAACAGGGTTAAACTATGTTCCCAGCTTTGTGCTGAACAATTGAAAAATCTTGCATAAAAATTATGGTTTAAATCTGGAAGTCACAATGATGTAAGTTAAGCATTTCGTAGACTCCTGGCAATTATATTACTATGATATGATAAGTAGCTGCCTTGATATGTATGGCCTGGATACCAATATGAATTCACATGTTCAGAACGTAGTTCATAAATCGGTTTAGCAAAACTTTCATTATTCGGATATTCTCCAAGTAAGAACAGAGCCCCATCATTTATATAATATTTGTTTCTCAATTTGAAACGACTATAAAATTCGTCAATATTGCCTCTTGGTCTACAATTCCAATAGTAATCAATGAGTTTTTGTCCAGGTTCTCGGTCAGGCACACGCAGATCACCCATCTCATTACATATGAAAATAGACATGTTTTTTTGAGTTTCATTCTTATTTGCAGGCTTCTTGTTGATATATGCACTAAAGTTCTGTAATCTATAAGATAGAATCTGCAGTTTGTTCATATCATACCTAACATGAACATCTAAGTCATAATCATCTGGTATTATTTCATCAGCATTCTTTAATTTATAATTTCTTAGGTCCCAAATAGCTCCTGGTATCGGATTATTTCGATAAAAGTTCATCCGGTGTACCAATGTACTATCGTCATCATCATTAACATCAGATGCTTCTAGTGCAACAACGGTCTGTTTCAAATTTGATAAAACAATATTTTCTGGTCTGGGAATAAATTTGCCACCTATGATGATATTATTAGACATGGTCGGAAAGTATCTGACATCTTCGAGCTTAATAGTATTTATTGCTTCTAGATACCTCTTAAAAATTATAGGAATATTCAATAGATTATTATAATACGGATCATACCGTTCTAATATGTACGAGTACTTCAACTTATGTTTATGATAATAATTGGGGACTTTTAACAATCTCATTTCTACTAATGCCAGCAATGCTCGATACGAGTGGTAAATTTCCGGCAGTAGCACTTCTGTTTCTACTTCACCTGTGGTACATAATAAATTTGTTACATCGGCATAAAATGAAGACAAATTAATACCAATTCCTCTCGTTGAAATTGACAATGGCAACGGAGAACACATTCTTGATCCTTTACGTATTCACAAACTTTCAGAGCTTTGAGTTATTTGCCTATTTACTTTTATTAGAGTTTCTTATATTAGAGTATGAAAATCGTAAACTAGTCGTTTCACAGTGAGAAACAAAGAAAGAGTATAACTATAATATAATAAATAATAATAGGGAGGCGACTTGGATGGCGACTTGGATCGAGATGGCGCCACTCGCCATGTAAACAAGTGTTCCGCGTATTTTAAATGATTAAAAATAGTTTCAATTAATAATAAGATACAATTTATAGTAAAATAGAATGTATAAGTGCTAATTCTCGTGGATAAGTGTTATCTCTTCAAAACAATAAGTGTAAGTGACTTTTAAAAGCTATCAAAACCGAGTGCAAAACAATGAATATAAAATATCAATTAACTATAAGATTTAAGTGATAAATACCAATATAATAACCTTGTTAAAACGACCACAAACTAATAAGACGATAATTAACAGTGTTACATTCTTATAGTGACTTTCATATTAAACATTTAATATTAGAAACAAAATTGAAACAGTGCGCGCGCAGGACATTCAAATTTAAAAATTTCAAATTAGCGTCCTAACGAACATTTAAAAGTTTTGCGTAATAAAACCACAATTTCGCAACTGTTTTCATATGATCGGATAGCTCTACGTACGACGTACTAGACTGGAGTGATTGGTGACGCGGGTTCGTGACCGAGTTTCGTGTAAACTAGTTTTTGACTTTTCTGAATTCATACAAACAATTTTTATAAAAATAAATACCACATAAGTTTGTGCCGCTTATATTGCATGGCGCTTGTGACATTTTTTCCGCTAAGCTTTTAAGCACTTTATTGGAGTTTTGCTTTTCTTTTTTATTCATTGTTTTATTTATAAATTAACAATAACAATGCCTCTTCAAAGAACACCAACTACATCTATAAACGAATATGTTACTCTTCGTCGTCACAGGACCCTAACTAATGATTCACTTGATCTTTCCTTTGGATCGACAACTTCGGAAATAGAAAGGCATAGCCCACTAGACCTGGATCTGCAACTGGATTTGTCTACTCGTTATCGATGTGACATAGAAGAGCTCAAGAAAGAAATATTACAGCTTAAAAATGAATTAGTGAATGCCTATGACGAAATAAATAAATTGAAAGAAAATATGTTGCAAACAAATAACAATGACTCAAAAATGTTACATTCAGAAACAAACCAACAAGAAAAGCAAGTTATTCGAAAGAAAACAAAGAAGAAAAAGTCCCGACGTATTAGAACGTTATCACCTCTCTCTGCTATAGGTAACTCCAGCTGTTTTGAGGCATCGACAACAGATGACGACACTATTATTGAACCCAATAAATCAGCGATTGACCAAGGTGATACAACGTTTTGCACATTTACGACAGAGGGCGCGACTACACCAAAATCCTCTCAGTTACTTATTATGAACACAGATGGAGCTTTTCGAAACTCGCAACCCCAGGATCAAACTAGGATTTCTACTCTGGATCCACTTGTTACACCAAATGTATTAAAAACTACGCCATCTATGGGGATGATGTGCAACAAACAACTTTTGAACCCGAAAACCAATGAACAAGTAAATAAACCTACTTTACAGCACTTTTGTAGCTCAATTACAGTTGGGACCGCTATTTCAACTCAATGTAATCTTAATAATAGAACATCCTTTAACAAAATTTGTATTATAAGTGATAATAATGTAAACAACATATTGAAAACTGCTGAATATACTTTCATAAACTCTAAAATAATACATTATTGTTTACCAAATGCAGGAATAACTGAACTTTTTGTAAATATAGAATTAAAACTTGTCAACTATACTTTACAAGATTACTGTATCATTTTCTTAGGTACAAAAGACTTTGAAATGTCTTTCAATTATGGAGAATTAGTAGAATACATAAAAAATAAATTAGAAAAAATAACTCATACTAATGTTATAATATGTTCCCCTAATTTCAAACTTGGTACTAATGTATATTTATTCAATAAGAGAATCGAGGCCTTTAATTACCATCTATACCTTAGTAACAAAACTTATGAATATACCTACACCTTTGATACCAACAAATATTTAAAATATACTTATGCTATGTTTTCTAAGTATACGAAAAAAATTAACAAGAAAGGCATACATACTGTTTTCAGTCAATTAAAAAACTACATAATAAGCCTAAATAAGTGTTATGAACAATCTACTTTACAGCTAAATGAATCTGATTCGTATGATAAAGTTGATATTTCTGATACACAGATTAGTTCTAGTAACCATAAAGAGTTTTTTCGTTTACAATAAGATACGAGTAATGCATCAAAATATTAATGGATTGCTCAGTAAGTCTGATCTATTATGTGTAAATATCCAAGAACTTAATAAATGTGCAAAAAATGTAGATGTAATTTGCTTAACAGAGCACAACATGAACAAATTAGACTATGTGCATGTAACTTTACCAAACTTTAATTTAGGTGCACACTTTGCCAGAGAAAATAGAAATGGTGGATCCTGTATACTCATAAAGAAGATTCATAAATATAAAGTATTGCAAGAGATATCTGATCTCAGCGTTTGTAATGATGTGGAGTGTTCAGCTATAGAGTTAATTGAACACAACTTGGTTATAATTTGCATATATAGACCACCAAAATATACACAAGAAAAACTAAATATATTTTTTAACATTTACAATTCTATAATGTGTTTAGTACATAAATGGAAATTCAAAAAAGTAATTGTATGTGGCGATTTTAATATTGACCTATTGAAGAGAAACCCTATATCTCTACGATTTGAACATTTAATTTATAGTTTTAACATGAAAATAGGTAGGTACACGTGAAGTAACTCGCCCAAGTAGTAATACATGTATTGATAATATATTAAATAATGTAAGAGGTAGTAAATGTGAAGTAATTGATCTTGGTATGTCAGACCACACTGCTCAGATGTTAACGTGCCCCGTGAAAAAAACGTGTACTCTTAGTCATTGGTATACAATACGAAGAGATTTTAGTAATGAAAACATAGCAAAATTTCAAGAATGTTTAAAAAGTCTAACTTTTTATGATGTATTTAGTTCAAATGATCCCGAATATGCCTTTGACTCATTTTTTGAAGATTTTAAACTATTTTATGACCTTTGTTTTCCCAAGATAAAAATAAAAAATACCTGTGTTAAGAAAACAAGGTGGTTATCTAAAGGGATTGGTAAATGTTGTAAACAAAAGAGAAAATTACTTTGGAATTTTCGAACCAACCCCTCAGAAAGTCAAAAGCAGATTCTAAAAAAATATAGTTCGCGACTTAAAAGAATTATAAAGCTAACTCAAAAGTGTCAAAACAATTATTATATATCAAATGCAGACAATAAATCGAAAGCCACATGGAGAATAATTAATGCAAGTAAGGCAAATTTTCCGAAAGAATATATAACACGAATAAAAGTAAATAACCGTATAATAACAGACCCTATTAACATTGCCAACGAATTCAATACCTTTTTTACTAATGTTACTAATACTGACAATGATATTGATAAAATAAAATCTCCGGTAAATTTAAATGAAACCCCACAAAATTTTAAAATAGATACAAGTAATAATCACAGTACACCTCACTCTTTATTCATGAATCCTGTTATTCCGTACGATATCTTTTTGTCAATTAAATCCCTTAAAAATACTCATAGTTCTGGTTATGATAATATCACTACATCGGCAATTAAATCGGTAGCACTTGTTATAAGTCCAGTCCTTAGCCATATCATAAACTTATGTATAGAACATGGCGTTTTTCCAAGCAAACTAAAAAAATCTATTATTAAACCACTCTTTAAGAAAGACGATAAAGAAAACATTACTTGTTATAGACCGGTATCTTTACTTCCCATTTTTTCCAAAATTATAGAGAAAATTATTTACAAAGCTATTTACTCCTACTTTGAAAAACATAATTTATTTACACAAGAGCAAAAAGGTTTCAGAAGAAATAAATCAATTAATATGGCTATACATGACCTTTTAAAACCTATATATTACAACATGGACAACCGAACTCCTACTGCTACACTGTACATGGACATGACTAAAGCGTTCGATTATGTGGATCATAAAACCCTTCTAGATAAATTAAATGCTTACGGAATTAGAGGCAATGTCCATAAATTATTAAAATCATATTTAGCTGACAGATATCAAAGGGTTGAAATAGACAGCATATGTCCACTGAGTAGAACAGTACAAAGCTATCACTCAAATTTCATGAAAGTGCAATTCGGTGTACCTCAAGGTAGCGTACTAGGGCCGCTCCTTTTTCTAATTTATATCAATGACTTCCCTAAAGCCATAGAACATCCAATGATTCTCTTTGCCGATGATAGCACCGTCATTTTTACAGAAAAAGAATTAAATTCCTTAGAGTCCGCTATTAACACTACTCTTAAGCTAGTTATAGAATGGTTATTAAGAAACAATTTAGTGATTAACCTAAATAAAACAAAAATTGTCACATACCCACAAGAAATACAACACTCTTTGAATATAGAATATGATGGAACACATATTGAAGAAGTTAATAGTATTAAATTTCTGGGTATCTGGATTGATAATAATATGAAATGGCAAACACACATTGATAAAGTATGTAAAAAATTAAACCAATATTCATATGCCTTGTATAAATTAGTGAAAATAGTAGACCAATCAGCTGTACTGACAGCATACCATGCATATGTGGCATCAACCCTTAAATATGGTTTAATATTCTGGGGAAACGCCACTAATACAGAGTATGTATTTAAAGCACAAAAGAAATGTGTGCGTGCTATTGCAAATATTCATGTACCAGACTCATGTAAGCCTTCCTTTCAGACGTTAAAAATTATGACTTTTACATCTTTATATATTTATGAGGTAGCGATATTTGTCAAAACGAATAAACATCTCTCTGCAAAACCGCAATCCGTTAGGAATGCTTTAAAGATTTCTTCCCTACCTCACAGAACTGCCCTTTTTGACAAGAGTTTTTTTAGTATGTCAACAAGAATATTTAATAAACTACCTATAAAAATTTTGAGGACAATAGATTTACAAGATTTTAAGAAAAAATTGCAAGTATTTTTATTAGATAAGGCTTATTATACAATTACAGAATATTTAAATGATAATATTAGATAATTTAGTTGATAAAGTAGGATAGTTAAGTAATTATAATTTAAGATTAATGTTTTTATATAGAGATTTTAAACCTAATATTTGTACGCTGTACTAGCAGGACATAGTGATACATTTGTTATTAAGCACCATCCTTGTTAACCTATGACCACAAATAAAAGACTTTGACTTTGACTTTGACTTTGACTTTGACTTTGACTTTTTGCAGTTTGTTTAAAAAAAAAATGTATTTTTTTCTATTGTAAGTATTGTAACGAAGGCTTTTTACTCAAGTTTACTAAGAACTCAAGATTTTTCGTGGGTGGTTTTTGGTTTTGCTTGGTTTTGCTTCTGGAACAACACACACATGAACTTGTCTTCAAATTCGTTTCGAGTGCCAAGGGGCAAGGGGAATCTGGTTGGGTTTTTTATGTAGTACATCAAAACTTGCTGTACAGTGATTAACGAGCTATAACAGGATTTTTATTTTTCATTTTACACTTATGGAGAGGAATATTTTGATTTCACTGCTTGCATATTATTTTGCTCTATATGACTGCATACTATATAGCCAATATATAGCGAATTGTCGATATAAATGTACTCTGTGGTCGATATAATTTAAGTACAAAAAAACATATGAATTGGCAACATAGAATACTCTGTCAAAGTGTAGATTTTTGTTGTATACAGTTTGAAAATTGTTGATTTCATAATTAAAAAAAACGAATAAATAATACATTCTATCACCATTTCATAACTATTTTCTGTGTAATGTGAATTTAAAATAGCGCTTCAGTAAACGTTTGATAATGGCTACGAAAAAGGGCAAGGGTCCAACTTTTGATTCGGGATTATGCCGATGTTGTGGGACCATGAAAAAGTGTCGTGTTTTGAACATTGAATATGAGAGTTTGGGACAAAAAGAGGTTTATTCGGACATGATAATGGATTGCTTCAGTTTAGTGGTAAGTTATTAAACTAACACTGCAATTTATCAATGTATTCTGCACCTTCAGACTGGTTTTGCATTGGGGTCGTAAGATCAGTTCCAAGTAACTTGCGTCGTATATACTCTTGCTTGCTCTCATCGAATGAGTAACTTCTTATTTATTTATTTATGTACATGGAGGACTTACAGCTAACAAAAACAGACAAAAAAAAGCCAATTACAAGTCCTCACGTGTAGACACACAATAATTATGTGTAATGTGAGCACAAAAACAACAACCAGTAAAAAGCAACACAAATACTTCTGTCTGTTAAAACACTACACTCACAACCAAAATTTTCTCCCAAGGTTCTAAAAGAAAAAACATTGTTTATTGTTTTTTGATGGAATAAATCCCATCAAAATTCAATATACAAAACTATTATCCATGATAAAATTATAATCTAATGAAGATTTATCTCAATTTTCTGGAGGCTACAGTTTTCCGGTAATATTATAACGTGTAATAGAATAAACCCAATTTGGGGCGAGATTATTGAAAAAAAAAATCAGAATGGTGGCTGGTGGTTTTGCCAGCCTTCACCCATGTCCTCATTAGGTTTATGTAACTGGGTCGTTCTTCTTTTTTTGCGACAATGAATTGGTGTTTCTCAGTTTTTCGAGTTTTTCAAGTGATAATATTTTGATTTCAGTGTTAGATATTTCTTTTCGTATGCATATAGTTTTCATTTGGATCATTGAATCTTTGTTTTCATGCCCATAATGTTGTTTATTTTATGGTGATTGTTGTGAAAACACTGTGACAGAGTGGTCCTTTTTGGGTAGGACATAACTGTGAATTACTACTCTGTCACGGTATTTAATGAAAAATTAACACACGCAAAAAAAAAATTGGTTACAGAAAGGTAAAGATTACTTAGTATTAAAAGGTATAAAGCGATGAAGATTATGTGATATAATTCATACTCTAATGTAACACAAAATGATGTGAGAGACTGACCATTGTCACAAAAAAAAAGAAGAACGACCCAACTGACATTCAACGATTCCTCAGCTAAATTTGAAAATATAAATAATGTAGGGTGGGGACGTGTTGACTCGCCGTCCCCTGAGGATGCCTCGTGGAGAGGCGGAACACGTGTCGGTATTGGTGTTGGGTTTTGCTTTGCCTTCCTGCATGTGCATAAAATCCTTGCATTTGCCTTGTAATCTTGCATGTGCATAATATAGCGGGCGGGAGGGAGGTGCATACCTGCAACCCACAAATATTCGCGGAAATTAAAATTAGATATATTATTTTCATTTTCAAATTTAAAATGGATTTCCGCAAAGTAACGCCTGACTCAATAAATTTTTTGTTTATTCCTCAGCTGTCGCATCTGGACGGTCTGCCTTCAGAGAGGCTGATCTGTGCCACGTGTGTGGCACGGGTACGGGATGCACTCAGCTTCAGGCGCCAAGTCCTACGCTGCGAGGAGGCTTTCCTGCAGATGAAGATTTATGATGCCAAGAGTGATGGTTCGTTTTAATATTTATCTATACTTATATTAAAAAGAGGAAAGATTTGATTGTTTGTTTGTATTTAATACTTGAATAGGCTCCGGAACTACTGAAGATATGAAAAATTCTTTCACTATTGGGAAGCTACACTATCCCCGGGTGACATAGGCTGTATGTTATCCCCGTATGCCCACGGGAACGCGGGTGAAACCGCGGGGCGCTTATCTATACTAATCTATACTAATATTATAAAGCTGAAGAGTTTGTTTGTTTGTTTGTTTGTTTGAACGCGCTAATCTCAGGAACTACTGATTCGAACTGAAAAAATCTTTTTGTGTTGAATAGACCATTTATCGAGGAAGGCTTTAAGCTATATATCATCACGCTTAAGCCAATAGGAGCGGAGCGTTCATGAAAAATATGACGCAGACGAAGTTGCGCGAGTCAGTCTATATACAGTATTTGTAAAAAACCAACAACCTCTAAACTTAAGAGGTTGTTGGTTTTTTACAAATAACCCTGTGTGTTAAGAGGTCCTTGTACTCATCATTCACCTAGATTAGGGGTCAGGGTTTACCCTATCCGTATGACCTTTAGTTAAAAAAGTTATGTATCCTAGTCTTAACCAATGTAAAAGGTTTTTGTATGAATAAAGATTTTTTATATTTTTTTTATTAAAAAAATCAGCTGTTCCTTTTTATGTTCGTATAACTCATCAAAATGTAGCCGGGGACAGCTGATTTTTTTCGCGATTTCAGGTTTGGTCACATAGTAAAAGTACAATGACCTCTTAAGAGGTTGTTGGTGTTTTACAAATAACCCTGTATAAAAAGTAAACCGAATAAATGACATATTAATGCATCCTGTGGTCGTATTACGAAGTGCCAATGCTATCATGATTCGTGTGAAGGAAAGAGATAGTGCTATTCGTCTTGTGTAAGTTCGTCTCTCTCTGACACAGAAATCATGATGGATTTAAGACGTCATAATAGGGCTTTTTTTTTTTTTTGGATGGGAAATCATCAAATGACCCCTCCCGCCCTGGGTGGAGCGGTAGGGAGTGTCAGACTTTTACTGACTAAAACCCACCCGTGATCCTTCTTGTGCCCTATGCGTTCCAGGGCCGCGGTAACTCTTTCGAACAAATTCCGCAACACGTCATAATAGGGCTGCTGGCAGTTTTCTTGAAGCTGGGCTGATAAAACTATTTTTTGTCAACAACTTCTTTTCCTTCCAGAATTAAAGATAGAAACCCAATGGCATTCCAAGGTTGACATAGTTGTGAAGGAGGAACCAGTCCCTATGCAGCCACTGAGTGACGACGACGATCATTGTGCTGATGCCCTGGCTGATACCCCAGGTATTTTATTTTATTTATTTGGGAAAATAAACAGTTACACATTAAAATCTTTCACTAACTTACAAGTACTCATACAAAAAATACAAATGTATAACCTACGACATTTTCCACAACATATCAAAAGTTATATCTAACAATGCGCTATTGTTAACCTATTAAAACAGAATAGTAATTATTAGTGAACCTAAACAGGCATGCAAACAACAGAGAAAAAGACAGAGAGGGAAACAAAATAAGTGGGTATATAAAAAACTAACTATAATAATCTACAATTTTCTTGTTAACAAGATTTTTAAATTTTTGAGCAGAGACAGAAAAGAAGTCGATGTCTTCAAAGATCTTATTGTACTGATTGGTAATGCGGCGTAGTGGTGCTCGCAAGCCTGCGTTTATACGACAAGAGCTTACCGCAAATAAAGGCCTTGCGCGCACCCCACGGCATATTGTTGTTCTGGGTACAATATAACTTATTTTGTTGTGAATATCGATACAATCATAAGTATTGCACAGATCAGGTAGACAGAACGGAAGACAAACATATAGTACATATTCATGCTGTTGGTAAAGCTTTGTCATTGCGCCGAGACGGAATGAAGTCGAAGGCGAAGCCTTTATAGAGCCGAGAGGCTGCAGTGCAGTGTTTCAAATGATGTTTTTCAACACACTTTTTGGAAAAAAAGATAAATAATAATAACAGGGTTGCCTAAAAAAATCGAATTAGTCCGTAAGATAGACTTCCCAAAACTATTGGACACGTATTTTTTATTTTTTGACGTATACAATAAACGAAGACGATATAGTGCGTTGAAAACTCGTGTGACGTCACTTCGTGCGACGATTTTTACCACGACGTGATGTCACAAGCCCCCGCTCATGATCTTTGAAGCTTTTTATCTTCGTCAATTTCTATAGATTTGATAAAGCAACAAATACCACCACAAACAATCAGAAATATCTATATCTATACTTATAATAAAACTGTAGAGAGGTCAATTCTGTGCATTGAATATATATTCAAAATTAATATTGGAGGATGAATGGTGATCGATACTGATGCCAAAAATGCAATCAGTAAATTTTTTGCGTCTGTCTGTCTGTATGTGCACGCATGGGTCAAAAACTACTGAAGTGATTTTAACCAAACTTGGTACGATTGTAGGCCATACTCCTGGGCAGGTTATAGACTATATAACATAACGCTAAGACACATAAGAGCTGAGCAGCAAGTCGGATGAAAATGCGCTTTCGAGCTCTTATCCTCGCATACGTTGATCATACACCAAAAGTATGTGCTAGAAAGATGATGGTCTTCAAAAGATCTACAAAAAAGTCCTTAATAGTATATATCTATCTTTAATAAATAAGCCACAATAACGTGTTTAATTGTTAGGCATTTTTTTCAAAAAAGTACACTTTAAAATATATTTTTAACCGACTTCTAAAAAAGGAGGAGGTTCTCAATTCGGATGTTTGTATTTTTTTTTTTTTTTTTTATGTTTGTTCGCGCATAACTCCGTCGCTTGTCAACCGATTTGAAAAATTCTTTTTTTTGTTGGAAGGGGTATACTTCCCAAATGGTCCCATGAAAATTTTATCGAAATCGACCAAGCGGTTTTCGAAAAATCTAAAAAAAATATGTAATTTGTCTACTTTGACGACCTCTTAGTTTACTCTGCAAAGGAGCTGTACGTTTTTTTTACACCAATGTGATTGGTTCGTTTATTCGTTTAGGTGGGGGACGGGAGGGGGTGTAGGTACCACTAAAAAGTGAAAAATAAAAAAACTTTTTACAAAAAAATACAACCGACTTCCACAAAAAATCAAAAAAGTACAAAATAACTTTAATTTCGGAAGTCGGTGTTCAAAAAACGAAAAAGCAACCACAAACACCGAGTTCCGAAATTAAAGTTATTTTGTACTTTTTTGATTTTTTGTGGAAGTCGGTTGTATTTTTTTGTAAAAAGTTTTTTATATATATAAAAAAATAGAAATCGGTTTATAAAAACACAAGATATAGATGAAATAAAACTTCCAAGTCTCGCCGCGCCAGTACGGCTATACGGTTAATTTTTGTTTAACGCGCGAAACGGTCATCCACTACACTATAAAAAGGCGAGGGCGCTCACGCACCGACTTCCCCTGGCTGGGGGCCTTAAATTCATTTGAGGCCACCACAGGATTGCCCGGTTGAGCAGTAACCAGCCTTAGTATGCTGAACTGCGGGTAGTCCATTCCAAAAAAAAAAAATACGCGCCGAATTCACTCACATTGTCACTCTTAATGCGAACGGACGTGGTTTTTATTGACTCTTTTCGGAATAAGCGCGCTTTAGATTTAAAAAATACATAGATACGTAGTTTTCTATAGTAATATTATAAAGAACAAAGGTTTGATTGTTTGTTTGTATTGAATAGGCCTCCAAACTACTGAAAGGATTTGAAAAAATCTCACTGTTGGGAAGCTACACTATTCCCGGGTGACATAGGCTATATTTTATCCTCACATTCCCATGGGAACGGGAACTATGCGGATGAAACCGCGGGGCGCTGCTACTGCTGCTGGTAACAAAATATATGAATAGTCAAACAACTTATTTAATGTATCGGAATGACGCACGGTGTGTCATTATCCAGTGCCACATCAGTGGGCTATCTACTATGCTGGCCAGTGGCCACAGTCGCCACCAAGCTGTTGGAGCTATCGCGCACTCGCCGCATCAGGGATGCTATTCGTGTGCGCATAATAGCGTAGAAATCGGACACGTCATACTCCGCGAACATTACTCTGAAGGCGTAAAAAACATAATATTTTGTACTTCTCATAAAATATTTGTTAGATAGATTTATGACTCGCAGTTTAAAGTGCGAGTTTGTAGTGTTTTATAATTTGATACTCGTTAAATGTTTGATTTTTTAAGATCATTTTGTAATTAATTCTACAATAACAAAAAAAGCCGCGGCGGCGAGCGTTAAAAACTACCTGCTCTCAGCTCGTTGGCTGCCTCGCCCTTCCGCGCCTTCGCGGATTTAAATTACACTGTAGGAGTAGGGCAGACACTGTTGCAACCCAGGTTGGGCACGCCACCATTGCGGCGATCAGTCCCCTCTTCGAGGAGTGGTTGGAGAGACGCCACAGCGTCCTCACCTTCCGCCTGACGCAGGGCTCACCGTTCAACTCTGCTGCCGCGGCAGATTGCTGCGCAGCGGACGGAGCTCCGGCGGGATCTCACGGAGGTATGGAGACAGCGACTGCTGCAACCCAGCGCTGGGCACGCCATCATTGCGGCGGTAAGTCCCCTCTTTGAGGAGTGGCTGGAGAGACGCCACGGCGTCCTCACCTTCCGCCTGACGCAGGTGCTCACCGGACACGGCTGTTTCGGGAGGTACCTGTGTCGGATCCAGCGGGAGGACACGTCCGGGTGTCATCACTGTGTGGATCGCCCGGAGGACACGGTGGAGCATACGGTGGAGGTCTGCCCTGCTTGGGCGGAGCAACGCCGTGTCCTCGTGGAGGTGATCGGCGGCGGCGACCTCTCGCGTCCGGCCTTGGTTCAAGCCATGGTCCGGAGCGAGGAGGCATGGGAAGCGGTCGCCTCCTTCTGCGAAGCAGTAATGCTAGCGAAGGAGGAGGCGGAACGCGTGCGAGAGAGGGAAACCTCTCGCCCCAGCCGCCGCAACAGAAGGAGACGCCCCGGGCGTCGGGAAACGCAGGGTGATTCCCGGCCACCGTAGGCGCGGGCCTGCGGATAGCGAGCTATGGGTGGCTCGCCGTCCGATAGCAACCAGGCCCGAGTCGACGGCGCGTCGTGTTCCACGCGCGCCTCAAAGAGCCGTCAGCAAAGAAGACGGGGCCCCATAGGGTCAGTGCCTGCTAGGGTTGCGGAATTTGTTCGAAAGAGTCACCGCGGCCCTGGAACGCAAAGGGCACAAGCAGGAACACGGGTGGGTTTTAGTCAGTAAGAGTCTGACACTCCCTTCCGCTCCGCCCAGAGCGGGAGAAGTCATTTGATGATTTCCCATCCAAAAAAAAAAAAAAAATAAAGGGCTCACCGTTCACGGCTGTTTCGGGAGGTACCTGTGTCGGATCCAGCGGGAGGACACGTCCGGGTCAACGCTGTGTGGATTGCCCGGAGGACACGGTGGAGCATACAGTGGAGGTCTGCCCTGCTTGGGCGGAGCAACGCCGTGTCCTCGTCGAGGCGATCGGCGGCGGCGACCTCTCGCATCCGGCCCTGGTTCAATCCATGGTCCGGAGCGAAGAAGCATGGGAAGCGGTCACCTGTGTGGACCTAGCAAGTAGCACTACAGTAGACAGTACAGCGAGCTGAGCCAATCTTGCGATTCAATGTCCTTCTCGGCACGTCCCTCTCACACCGTTTACCAAATACCGTAAAAGTTGGCCCAAACTTTTAACCAATCAGAGCACAGTAAACACGTGTGATGGGCTCCTATTGGTTTAAAGTTTGGGCTAAAGTTATACCTCAAGGCTAAAGTAACCCGATTTTACTGTACGTGTTTTGTAGACTGGTTGCGGAAGGTCAAGGAGCGCGTGGTGTGGTGCAGCGCGGGGGAGCCCTCTGATCAGCAGGCCCTGACTGCAAATACAATAGGCGAGTTCATTACAAACTATTTTACTATCTTATTGTTGCGCGCCACAATTAGTTACCACTAGCGCCATCTAGTATCGAGTAGCAGAACTAGTAGAATCAGGAACCTTCGAGACTTTTCTATGAAAGAACATTCTAGAACTCTCGAACCCTAGTCAGTCGCGACCGATATGTACGCGAACTTTCTGGAACTTTCTACGATGGAAGGTTCTGGAATTACCCGGCGTCCTATATAAGGCTGGCACATACTCCGACCGAGTCAGTATTGGATTTGCGATACAAGTGATAACTTCGAGAGCGATCTTCAACTGCGAACTCAAGTGATTAGTAGTGCGATTGTGTTTTATAAACCGTGTTCTCCAAATGCCCTTTGCGTTCCAAGGCGGCGGTAACTATTCGAACGATTCGGCAACTGGATATTTTAATCTAGCATTGATTTCGGTGTAAAAAGAGCCTTAACGATTGCCAAAACCACATATTATACCCAACCACGTCATATTCGAATCATTGTGATGTGAGCAACCTATATGCGCGCTTTGACAATAAATCTAAATAAAAATAAGAGTCGTATTCAGTAATGAGGTACTTTCTCAGGTTTAATTCTATTTAGTCCGTCCTTTAGATTTAAACATATATTGAACACGTATTTTTTGGGAATATATAAAAATGCATAACTATACGTTACACGTTTGAGTAAAATGTGACGCGACGCGAGTTTTCAACGCACTGTATCATCTTAATTTATTGTTTAGTTGAAAAAATATGTTTCCAATATTTCTCGGAAATTTATCTAACGGACTAGTTAGATTTTTTCAGGAATGTACCTAATTCAATCCAATTATTTTTGGTAGTATAGGGAACGTGCAGAAACTATAGGTGGCAGCACAGACGCGTCAATGTCAAGTATATTTAACTTAGAAGTTTCAAATTTGCAACGCTAGATGGCATAGTCTACGCCGTGCACGTTCCCTATAGGCACAGAACACAAGTTTGGGCAAAAGTAACCCGACTTTGTGTTCTTGTAGACTGGTTGTGGAAAGTCAAGGAACGCGTGGTATGGAGCAGCTCGGGGGAACCCCCTGTCGAGCAGGCCCTGGCTCATAAGGCAATAGGCGAATTGAGTTAAAATCTATCTATTTATCTAACATTTATTCGTATAGATAAGCAAAGCGAACACGCAACGTGGTCGGCAATATTCGGGAGCGGTCGTGTGTGCGAGATATTAGGGCTAGGCGCGCACTGCGAGAGCAGTGGTGGCCAAGCGACCTACAATTCGTACTTACGAATTGTAGGCCGCGGTTGTGTAAATTAATTTCATCACCACTGCTCTCAAATCGGTGAAGGAAACCATCGTGAGGAAACCGGCATGTCCTAGAACCAAAAATTCGAAGAAATGTGACATTCACCAACCCGCACTGGGCCGCGTGCTGGATTACGGCCCATTCCCTCTCTTAGAGAGGAGGCCTGTGTCCCAGCAGTGGGAAACCGCGGGGCGCTGCTAGTTAGCAGCGCCCCGCGGTTTCACCCGCGTAGTTCCCGTTCCCTGGGAATACGGGGATAAAATAGCCTATATTACCCAGGGTAAATGTAGCTTTCTAATGGTGAAAGAATTTTTGAAATCGGTCCAGTAGTTTTTGAGTTTATTCGTTACATACAAAAATACAAATCTTTCCTCTTTATAATATTAGTATAGATAATGCTCTATAAATCTATATGCGCACGAAGTCGCGGGAAATCCTAAAGGTGTGTCCAAACACAACGAACGAAGTGCGCGGCAGCTACGCGCGGCATTCGCGGGACACACATTTGCCGCGCGACTAGTTTAGACCTTCTGCGCGGCAGTGCTGCGCGGCATATCCGAGACACGCCGCGCTCTTCAACTCGTATTTAAACCACAATGAAAGCGGCCGTATGTGTTATAGCTTTGCTTATTATTCGTAAATTACGTAGAAGAAGGAATAGAAGAATGTGTATTAAAAAAAGGCAGTGTTGGATGCGACCAGATGCGACCACTCTATCAACAGAGGATAAAGAATCTGGAAGTGATCTATTACGAAATCAACTACCGAACGCCACAGCTTTTAAGAATATTAAGGCACTGTGACTAAGTCCCGTATCTACCTCTTTTTGATACATCAATTATTCTATCTATCTATATAGATTAAGACTAGCTGACCCACGCAACTTCGTCTGCGTCACATAAGGGAGAAAAAGAAACCGTTTTTGTAACATTTTTCATTGATGCTCCGCTCCTATATATCGTAGCGTGATGTTATAATATAGCCTATCACAGCCTTCATCAACAAAAGAGCTATCCAACACTAAAATAATTTTAAAACTCAACCGAGCAATCCAGGGGAAGTCGGCGCGTGAGCGCCTTCGCCTTTTTATAGATGCAGCGGATGGGCGTTTCGCGCGTTAAATAAAAATCAACCGTATAGCCATACTGGCGCGTTGAGATTAGGAAGTTTTATTTCATCTATATCTTGTGTATTTATAAACCGATTTCTAAATTATTATTTTTTTATAAAATATAGTTAAAGTGTACTTTTTGAATATGGGAGTTGATAAAGATATATCCATGTGAAATACAATATATTTATGTATTTCCATACACAACCACCGGCGAACGAACACTAACACCGTTCGCGGCGTTCGCCGCTCGCGGCAGGTAGCTCGCGGCTGCCGCGCGCTGCAGTCGTCCAATCATAGCGCGGCAAGCCGCGCGCGGCAGCCGCGCTCGAATGCCGCGTTGTATTTGGACACACCTTTATACTTATTATATTTACTGACGTTACGTGTCGATGGAATCGGTGCAGAGGAAAAGTGCGAGTGTTTTAACGCACTCGATCGCGTTAACGTAAACGTTCGCTTATGTCGAATTGTATGGAAAAAAAGAGGTTTTCCATTTTTGTCACCAGACGGCGCTTATTCAGCTTCAGTACAAATTATATTTATCATCTACAAATGACTGCTTGACCAATCGCTTAGCGAACAGTACGGCGGTGTCTCGATATGTTAAGAGCGTTCATCCGTAAAAACCACGCTGGAGTCAAAATTGATGATTTCCGACGGACAATAAAACGATAATCTATTTAATTCGTAGATAAGATATTGACGTCAAATTATTGAGGATTTCATAGTCTAGTGCTTGGCTGAAAAATATTTTCAAATGATCGTAAAGTTTTCTCATTAGAACAGTTTTTACTCAATCCCTTTTTAAAACTAGCGGTCGATGGTCTAGGCAAATGCTAGATAATAGTAAAACCATAAACGACAAACTTATAGAAATATTACTATTAAAAAAACAATAACATTTACTAGTGCTTGGCTGAAAAAAAAACGTAATTATTGTAAGTTTTTATACAAGAAAAGTATACTCAAAAGTGTCATTTTTAGCCACTTTCCGAGTTTTTAAACGTGTTATTTTAGGATGAAATCAAAGGTATTTTTGTTGTTTTTTAGACCTAGTAAATGAAGACATTTACGATCTAAAACAAGGTACATTTTTTTTTTTTTTTTTAAAATAACTTCTATATTAATTTTACTATAAATTATTTAGTACTACTATATAATCGACGCGGAATCGCACCAGCGCTCATTCCGCTCCCGACGCCCGCCCGCGACGGACGTGCCGCTCTCCGCTGCTCTCCCGTTATCGTGCTCAGTGTCGTTTGTGTTCGTTTCGTCACGCTCCAGTCGTGACGTCACCTGAGGTCGCCGACTACAACCCTTATCCGAAGCCGCCTTTTTCAAGGCAGTGGACGACTCCGTTTCTATTTCGGAGGGTCAATAAAACGAATAGTGCCCCTTCTGGGAAAATCCACAGTTTCGTGGTCCTTGGTGGGATACCTCACGGTGCCAACGAAGCCAAGGGGTGTTGACCCGATACACCGGCCCAAGCCCCTTCAGGGCTAAGTCAAATCGGAAGGGCTTTGGTACGCGGCCTTGGGGGCTTCCCTAGTCGCTGCCATCTGTCTAACCCCGCTCTCTTTCAGCATTCACCCGGTGTGGTTGGGTGTCTCAACCCCTTCACACCGGACCGGTCTTCTGACCCTAGGGCCCCACTGCACAATAAGATCGGCAGTGGGTTTACAAGCTTAGGGCACACAAAACTAGGCACTCACCTCCCTGTCTACACCCGACAGGGAGGGTACACATCCCCGGGATATCCCACCCGGGGAGTTAGGAAGTAGGAAGCGCTGGGAGTCGCGGAAACGTTGCTCCCGGATGCTAGATAGGAATTAAATCCCCCCCCCCCCCCCACCATGACGGACGCTAATTTATTAGAGTTCGTCAAGGACACCGTCCTCAAGGACACCGGAATCACTGCCAAATATGGCGATCTGATAGTAGAGGCGCTCTGCAGGGATCAGGACCTGGTTGCCAAATTTGGCAGCGAACTTGCCCGCGTGCAGCAAGAAGGTCAGGTCCCTGAGAGCCCTCTCTCCCCGCCGCCTACTGAAAAGCAGGCATCCAAGAACTGGGTACCCAAACAGGTACCCATCACCAAAAACCCTGCCCCAGCCCCCACGACTTCCGCGAAACCGGCTGTTGTCCTTAATACAACAGTCGGCGCCGCCACCACCCAACCCGCTACCGGGAACCAGAGCCCCACCGATTCCCGTTCATCCTCCCCAGAGGAAATGGACATTGCCGCGCCCTCTGAGCCATCTGATTCCTCTTCCTCCGAAGACGACTTCCAGGTCGTAGCCGGAGGGAAGAGGAAGAAGAAGAAGTCCCCACCCTCTGAGCAGGCCCTCAAAAAGGCCGCCCCCACCCACCCCTCCCCCCCGTCTTCAGCCCCCCAATTCCGCCCCTCCTCGGCAGCTGGGTCCTCCCAGCAGGCAAGCCGATCCGCCAGCCCGATGGCGGTTGAGGCCTCAGTCCCCAAAACCTCAGCCCCAAAGGTCCAACCTCCGCCACCCGTGTTCATTCACGACAAGGCCAAATGGACTGAGGTGTCCACTGCCTGCAAGGCCAGGCAAATTAATTATACCAATGCCCGAGCTGTTCAGCTGGGCATCAAAGTCACTGTCCCGACCGCAAAAGACTACCGAGAGTTGCACAAACTCCTCTCGGGCAGGAAAATCCCTTTCCACTCTTTTACTCTCCCCGAGGACCGTCAGACACGCGTGGTGGTCAAAAACGTCCCCCGTGAAATCCCCACGGCTGAAATTCTCAGCGACCTTCAGTCGCAGAGTATCCCCGTAGCAGAGGTGCACCGAATGCACCGCCGAGGTGGAGAATCATACAATATGATTCTGGTCGTCTGCGATCCGACAGACGGTCATCACCCCATATTCAACATCTCCCACATCTGTGGCCTCTCAGGCCTATCCATCGAAAAGCCCCGCAGGAGTGGCATCATTGGCCAGTGTCACAACTGCCAATTGTACGGCCACTCCCAGCGGAATTGCTTTGCGAAGGCACGATGTGTGAAATGCCTGGGTGACCACGGCACCTCAGACTGCACTCGCCCCAAAGACCCGTCCCAGTGCGCTGAGCCGCCCAGCTGCGTCTTATGCGGCAAGTCTGGCCACACGGCCAACTACCGTGGCTGCCCAAAAGCGCCCAAACCCACCGCCCCCAAGCTCGCCAAGCGCACAAGCGATCGCCAGCAGAGGGAATGTCCTCAACTGGTAGGAAAAACTACCACAGCCCTCAGTCCACAACGCCCCAGCCCATGGAGCGCTCTCAATCACCAGGCCCACTTTCCGGCCTTGAGGACCAGCGCTCCTGCCCCCAAAACCACAGAGGCCCCTAAGGCCACCCCTACCACCCAGCCCACCAAAACCATCCCGGCCCTCATGGACGTAGCGCTCCCACGCCCCCCCTTGACAGAGGCAACCCGGGCCACAGCCCCAGCCCCTGCCCCTGCCTCAGCGCAAGCCGCCACTATCCCAGCTGGTGATGTGTCCAAAAACATCATTTTGGTCACATACCAAGCTTTTTACTCCCCCCGCGCCCTAGCCATGGCCGAGGCGCTTCAAAACTGCAGAGGTGACCACTCAGCAGTTTTCCGCGAGTTCGGTGACGTCGTTCACCACGTCCAAATCTACACAACCCTTACCCACCCATAATGGATAAGTCCCGAGTAACGTGTAGGTTCAAACCGACAGCCCTCCGGATAGGGTTTTTCAATGCCAATGGCCTTAGAGCCCAACGTGATGAGATCGCCTTATTCCTCCGCGACCATCACCTAGACATCTTATTAATACAAGAAACCTTCCTAAAGCCTACCCATCGGGACCCCAAAATTGCCAACTATCGCATGGTTCGCAATGATAGGACCCGCTGCCACTTAGGAGGTACCCTAATTTACTATAAATCGTCCCTATACTGCATTCCTATGGACCCTCCCTCCCTCGAAAAGTTTGAGGTCTCAGTCTGTCGGCTAGGTATGACAGGACACCAACCCGTCACGATCATCTCAGCCTATGTCCCACCCAACAACTCCGTGGACACTCCCGCTATGAGAGATGACCTGACTAAACTTCTTGGCCTGAGCGACTCCGTCATACTGGCGGGGGACCTCAACGCCAAACATCCTTCCTGGAACAGTCACACGACCAACCCGAGAGGCAAGGTAGTGTTCGAACTGTGCAACGTCCTGAATTTCGATGTCATCGCTCCAATGCATCCCACCCACTACCCGCACTCTCCTTCCCACTCCCCCGATGTACTTGACATCGCCCTCCTCAAAAATGTCAACCTTCGGTTACATTCTGTGGAGACGCATGACGAGTTAAACTCGGACCATAGACCCGTGATCCTGGAGCTTGCTCCTAGATCAGGGCCGATGGACCCTACCCAGACTCCTCCCACCCGAATGACCACTGACTGGCGCCAAGTAAGCGAAAAGCTGAAGGCTACCACGTCACCCCATCTCGACCAGATCCCCGACCTAATCGAGTCTGTCGCAGACACGACAGCCGCGATCAATTCACTCACGGATCACGTACAATCTGTCCTGAACGAATGTTCTAAGGAGTCTCCGGTGGTGAGTGATCACCACTGGAAACTCCCGGACGAGGTACGTGAGCTCGTGACTGAAAAGAACGCGGCTGTCCGTGCCTACAGCGCCTTTCCCTGCGAAGCTAACAAGGTTCACATGCGCTACTTACAGCGTAAAGTAAGTAACAGCATCGCTGAACTGCGTGAAAGTCGCTGGGATAAGTTGCTGGGCGACCTCGAACCCACCCATCAGGCATTCTGGGAACTTCAGAGGAAACTACGCGCCTCTGAGGTTGCCTCGATGCCTCCGCTCACGCGTCCCGACAACACCGTCGCCTTCGATGACGAGGACAAAGCCGAATGCCTGGCCGACAGTCTAGAGTCCCAATGCTCCCCCAGCTCCCAACCAGTAGACAAGGCTCATCTCGATATGGTGAATGCCGAAGTCGAACGTAGAGCCTCCCTCCCACCAGTAGAGGACCCCGATGATCCCCTCCCCCCCGTCACACCTGATGAGGTGAAGGAGATCATCGGCCGTCTCAAACCCAGAAAAGCCCCGGGCTCCGATGGAATCACCAACAAAGTGGTTCGTCTCTTCCCGGCTACTCTGATCATGTTAATGACCGCCATCTTCAATGGCGCTCTGTCCAACAACATGTTCCCACAGACCTGGAAAGAGGCTACCGTCATCGGTATCCCCAAACCTGGAAAACCCAAGTCCTCCCCGTCCAGCTATCGTCCCATCAGTCTGCTCAAAGTCCTAGGTAAGATCTACGAGAGGCTTATTCATAAGCGTCTCAAGGACTTTGTCGAAGCCAAGAGCCTCCTCCCCAATGAGCAGTTTGGTCTTAGATCAAACCACTCTTGCGTCCAACAGGTCTACCGTATCGTTGAACATATCAGCGCCAAATACCAGCGCGGTCTCGTTACGGGAGCCCTGTTCTTCGATATAGCGAAAGCTTTCGACAAGGTCTGGCACAACGGGCTGATATACAAGCTATACCAGCTCGGTGTGCCGGATCGTCTCGTGCTCATCTTACGAGATTATCTGTCGAACCGCACCTTTCAGTACCGAATCGAAGGTGCACTTTCGTCCCCACATCCCATTCGCGCCGGAGTACCCCAAGGCGGTGTTCTCTCCCCCCTAGTGTTCTCGCTATTTACTAGCGATATTCCCACTAGCTCTAAGACTCAGCTAGCTCTGTTCGCTGACGACACGGCGATATATTGCTCCGGCAATAGCGAGAAGGCAATAGCCGGCCACCTCCAGAGATCCGCAAACGCACTAGGCGCTTGGTTCCGGAAATGGAGAGTGGAAGTCAACCCAGAGAAGAGTCAGGCGATCTTGTTTTACAAGCCCAAGACTCGTCTCTTCCCCCCCCCGTCCCAGTCCGATCACGTTATTTGGCAAGCCGATCCCCTGGGTTGAGAAAGCCAAATATCTAGGCGTGATCCTCGATCGAAAGCTTACCTTCAGAGAGCACATTAAGACGGTGCGCAATCGTGCCGCATTCGCTCTCAGTAGGCTTCATTACATGCTGAACGCGCGCAGCAAGTTATCCCTGAAAGGCAAACTACGCATTTTCACCACGTGCATACGTCCAATAATGACTTACGCGTGTGTAGCCTTCGCACACGCTAAGCCCCGCCAAATCCATAGGTTGCAGGTCATCCAAAATCGCTTTCTCCGAAAGGCTACGGGAGCCCCGTGGTACGTTAGAAATGAGCGTCTCCATGTCGACCTCCGTATCCCCACCATCAAACAATTCATGAAACGCATTTCCAAGCGTTTCATAGAGTCCGCTGAAAAGCACCAAAACCCCCTTATCGCGTCGGCCACCCGATACACCCCCTCCCAGATCAGCAAGATCCGCCGACCGCGGCACACCCTTGTAGAGCCCGATGACCCCATCACCCTGACCCAAGAGAGTAGTAGGGAAACCAGCACTCTTAGAAAAAACAAACCCAGAACGCGTTCCGTATTCCGACCTCGCCGACGAGGTCCATCGCGACGCCCCCGTCAAAACCCTCCCCGACTTTTGCCTAACGAGCCAGCCCGCGCTGCTGAGCCATTAGCGTTAAATCCCCTAAATAATATCAATCAGACCCAGCCTGTCCCTTGCTGCCCCTCCTCAATGACCCCGCTAAGCCGAGGCCCGTGTCCCACAGGGGATGCCCTTAGCGAGCGGCCATTTAGTTTTAAGTAGTTTTAAGCCCCGGCTGGGGGCCTTAGAATCTAAGGCAACCACGGGATTGCCCGGTTGAGCAGTAACCAGCCTTAATGTGCTGAACTGCGAGTAGTCCATTCATAAAAAAATAAAAAAAAAAAATAAAAAAGCACCAGCGCTCAGTGCCGGCCGAGGCCTTTCAGAGGTTGGACGTGTGTCGCTCCCGTTGCCGCGTGCTGCGTAAAATTGTATTATAGTTTGTCGTGTTTTTAGAGCGACTAGGACGAATTGATACTTTTTGTTTTTTTTTTTTTTAAACGTAACAAAATTTTGTTGTTTGTTGATTACATATTTTAAAGTAATGGAGTTCAAATCATGAAAGAAGATAACTCTTTTTATGTATGATTTCATTTTTTTTTTTCGATAATTATGGGTAGCAATAGGCGCTATACGGGGCAAAAAGGAAAAGTTACGGAAATTTGGCCAAGGCTAATGAAGCTAAAAAGTACGTTACCGAGGAACCACTTTTAATGTCGTAGCTGGTTATAGCCAATTCGCATTTTTCTAACCGATAAAAAATAGAAGGTCACATTCTTCAATATTAGGACATTAATAAAAAATATATATTTGTTACAAACATACAAATATTTCCTCTTTATAATATTACTGTACATTGAAAATAAAGCTTTGATGCTGACGGGGCCATTATTTCGGTGATACTGTAGATTTCACGACACTAATTGTTATACGAAACAAGTTGCGCTGTACTGAAACTAGTTTTGTGAAATTAATTATTTCTTCTTATTCTATTATTCTTTCTAAACCATACAAAAACTGCAAGTCAATGCGGGTATGTCACAAGAGAATGATACCGAAGAATCACAGCTACCGCAAGAGTTGATAAAGAATTGGAAATACTGGAATCGCAATCAGAAATAATAAATGTGACAAATGAATGCGATCTTTAGGTATAATTTTCCACTATTATTATTTATTTAAAAAAATACAATTCTTTCAATGTAATATGTGCAATTCTAAATTCGAACTGAGTAGTCACGATGAAACACAAAAAATAAACTAATTAATTATGCCATAATTTCAGGAATTGGCCTAACAAATTTGAATGAAGTTGTTACATCGATGGATTTACTGTTATGTCATTATTCACTTATAGTAAATGTCATGATAAAGTTGCTGAAATGTGGAAAAATTCCGCTGAAGAAAGTATGTTTGCATCAGCTCAGGAGGAAACAGCTGCTGCTCGATTACAAGGTGACACTCGTGACATTCCGATGATACCAGTGGAAGCAGACAGTTGATGGAGCAAACGCTCATATAAAAACCAGTATAATGCATTGTCCGTGTGTTGCAGCTATTATAGGACATCACACAGGAAAAGTTCTCTACATTGGGGTCCGGAATAAGTATTCTGGAATTTGTGCCCGCGCAAATAAAAAGGAACAACAGCCTGCTCCTCACAAATGTTCTAAAAATCACGTTCATCATCTAGTATGGAACCAACAATACTGGTAGAAGGATTCAAGTCCTCCGTAGAAACTCGGAAATTAAATATAATACATTGATTGCTGATGGTGATGCCAGCATATCCCGGCGTTCTAATTAAAAAAATTTAATGTACCAACCATCTCCTCCGCAATTGCAACTGAAAAAAATTATTGCTTAAAACTTATACATCTATCCCTCTGTCGGAGCGTAAATTGTTGACTTCTGAACTATTGATTCGGCTGAGAACAGCAGTAAGATTTTCGGTACGGTACTGGCAAACACAAACTTTAACCGAATCAGAAAAGAATATAAAAATACTGAGAGATATTCTGAACAGCGCCAAACACATCCTTGAAGATCAGAGTGAATGTGACTTGTGCTACTGCACCAAAGAGAGAAAAAAGAAACAAACCAAACTCTCGAAGCCAAAACATTGATGTTAAAACTGCAACGCAATGTCTGGCAGCTGGCTTATCTTTCTCGAAGTCTGCCCCACGATTTTACCAAAAACCATGCAGAGCAGTTCAACACCATAGTAGCAAAGACTGTAGGTGGGAATCGCATAATTCCCTAAAAGATTCATATTCCGTCCGTTGTTATGCCGCTTGGTTAGTTTAAACACAGATAAACCTCAAACTACCCTTTATAAATGTGCCTACCAGAAAAGTCCAGGTCAATCCCTGAAACATTTAGAGCAAAACCGTTTTTCTATAAATCAAAATCTGAAACGCAAAATACCTCGCCGAAAAATAAACTTTAGCACAGGGCTCCTGAACAAAGTCAATTACGCAAATGCATGTCAAACGCCTGTCATGAACCCAGACAATTTCAAGCAGGCACATGTAGTTTTCCTTGAAAATTTAAAAACACTGACCTTAAAACGGCATTTCATTGAAAGGGATACAGTTCTTCAGGCTGTGAGTGCCTTGTGACTCGAGCTGAGAAGAAGTATTTTAACTGCTTCCAATTTTGCCAAAATTTGTAAACAACGCCCGAATTTGAATTCAGCACTACTCGTTAAATCTATTTTATATGGATATTATTTTTATTTCATGGCGATAACGTAATTTTCAATGTTAAACATGACTGGTATTATCAAAATATGTCAAACAAAAATGTGTGTCTTTTTGCGGTGTACACTAGTCCTGAATTTCCAATAAAAGGTGTAAAAATTTACAAAATTTTGTAAAGAATTTCAATTTTGTAAAGCAAAATGATTCCTCGTTTAACAAAATTTTATTATGTATGCGTTCTTCCCGAAATAATTGATCCCAGAAATAGCCGATCAATGCAATTGAGGGAAACTATTTTATGATTTATACAGCTTTTTTATCATAAATGATTTAGGTACTAAATATAACATGATAAATCTTTATTTAATTACCCACCTACTCATCCTAACCATAAAATGAAAAAAGCTATCAACAATCCACTAGAACTAATTACCAACACTTAAGTAGGTACAATTATTAATATTATTTTTCTCCAAAATAACTAGATTTCGTCTGTAGAGGATTTCATATATGAAAAGGTGTAAAGGCAAAATAATATTTCAAATATAATTATTTATTAATCATAAATCTACAAATCATCAGAATAACAATAATTTGTATTTAACTTCCAGTTTAATTTTTCTATAACAATACATTATTATTGCTCTAAAGCTAACGGATCAAAGTTGGTTAGTCGAAGTACAAAGAGAGCGCACGCGGCTAGTCTACGCACACAGTTACCCACGCTTCTGTGTGAGTGAAATTTGCGAACTATTTACCTAAACCTGACGTGCCGCGCTAGGCATGAACGCTCTTAACAAGGTCACCTCATCCACAGACCAACATGAAGCGTTACTTAATCTTGAAGATCAACCCGTGCGGCCGGTTATTATTTAGTTTCGAGCTCTGTACACATTAACATATTTATATAATTTAGGAAAATAAAAATGCAACCGACTTCTACACAAAAAAACTAAAAAGTACAAAATAGCTTTAATTTCGGAACTCGGCGTTTGTGGTTGCTTTTTCGTTTTTTGAACATTCATTGACTTCCGAAATTAACGTTATTTTGTACTTTTTGGTTTTTTTGTGTAGAAGTCGGTGGTATTTTATTGAAAAAAGATTTTTTTATTTTTACCTTTTTAGTGGTACACCCCCAACCTAAACGTACCAATCACTTTGGTGTAAACAATAAACAAACATGCGATTTCAGCAATCCCGAACGATTTGCTTTCATTTATTGAAGAGTTCCGTTTCCTATCATCTCTGTTTTTCATCAGATCTTCACCAAACTAGAAACGGACCACATTGAAATACTAAGACGCTAAAAAAAGAGATTTAGGTTGGTCCCACAGACCATACCGACCGACCATAAACACGAGAAAAGGTCGACCACTCGATACAGTTCTGTGCGCAACTCGAAAAAACTTCTTGACTTTCAGACGTATATCCTTGACGTGTCTGTTTTAGCTGCATCTAAGTCTTCCATGTTATTTGTGGATTCAAGATTCAAAGCATTTATTTCAATTAAACCCTTTACAGGCACTTTTGAATTGTCAAGTCGAAAGAGGTGAAGCTATCTGCACGTTCCAAAGCGTAGATCTCTATGGAGAAGAACGTGCAAGAAACTCCACAGACACTCCTTTAAATCATGTTCTGTATTACATAACCTTGGTTACATCCTTGGTCGCTTCTATATGTGAGGGCAATGCAAAGCAAAAAAAAGGAAACTATAAAAACAATTCAAAGTATAAAGATTAAAACAAGTCAGTGGCAGTTAAGAGATGACCAGTCTCAACCGACGGCGCCCGTTCACGATCATGACGCGCGTATTGGCACCATTTAGCTCAACCATTTTGAAAGGAACCGAATGATCCAACACATTTCGGTTTAGTAAAAGCTGTTCATATGTCCCCTTTTCAACTTCAGAATATAGATAAAACTTAGTAATTTCCAACATCCATTTCAGATGACGATTTAAAACCGGATAAAATGGATGAAGACGATCTTGATGACTTGCCGCTGAAACATCACATCACGCGGAAGAAAGAAAGACACATCGGGATCGAGGTAGCGGACGTGGAGCCCTTCAAACAGGAGCAAAGGATACGTATGCCGAGGGTGCCACCCCCGCCCCTACCGCCAAAACCAAGTATGTTGATTTTTATGGATATAAAATTATAGATTTCATTTTACAGAGCGATCTACATGTTCCTCGTTTTTTTTTTCTTTTTTTTTTTTGACGTGACCACTCGCAGTTCAACACACTTAAGGTCATAGCTCACTTACACGACTCTGCTCCATGACCGCTCCTACTCAACACCGCCCTAAACTAAAACGACTGCTGCCGGTCCACTCGTTGACAGCTAGCAGACGTCCAGCTGTCACCGCATCGACAGCTAGCAGACGCCCAGCTGTCACCGCATCGACAGCTAGCAGACGCCCAGCTGTTCAGTCTACCGACTGAGCGGCGCCGGCGGCAGTCAGCGCGTGGACACCGCACCGGCCGCTCGTCTACTACGTGTGGCCACCGAGGCGTCAACACAGAGCAGTCTGATGGCGGGAAGCTTGCTGACATCGAACTGTCTGCTAATTTATATTGTCAATATAAACTTTATCGCAAGGCCACGACTTAAAGCTCATATTTGAATGATATTTTATAAGTTGGGTGGTTACTGTTGGGTAAGGCTGGTTACTGCTTAACCGGGCAATCCTGTGGTGGCCTCAAATGAATTTAAGGCCCCCAGCCAGGGCTAAAAACTGCTAAAACTAAATGACCGCTTCGCTAAGGGCATCCCCTGTGGGATACGGGCCTCGGCTTAACGGGGTCATTGAGAGGGGCAGTAAGGGACAGGCTGGGTCTGGTAATCTGGTTATATGTTCCTCATCTATACTAATATTATAAAGCTGAAGAGTTTGTTTGTTTGTTTGTTTGTTTGAACGCGCTAATCTCAGGAATTACGGGTTTGAATTGAAAAATTCTTTTCGGGTTGAATAAACCATTTATCGAGGAAGGGTTTACGCTATATATCATCACGCTTAAGCCAATAGGAGCGGAGCAGCGATAAAGAATGTTTTAAAATCGGGGATTCCACGGGGACGAAGTCGCGGGCAGCAGCTAGTGTATAATATGCGGAATATTTACGTTTTTTTTTAAATCATGGAATTGCCTATCGTAAAATGAGCGAAGCCGCGGGCGAATTTATTTCTTTTCGTTTTGATGATGAATATGAAACTTAAAATAAATAAAAATATGGCATTGAAAAATTCCACAGCGTACACTAGTAATGTGCCCAAAAGGCTTGCAGTATTGCCACGTTGTATCGCAATGATTAATCTTTGACCAAGGATTAAAAAAAAAGAAAAAAAAAGAGAAAAAAAAGAAAAGTGATTTGATTTTAAGGATGCCAGCTCTTGAGCTCGCGGAGTTGCCAATATAAAAAAGTGCAAAATAACTTTAATTTCAGAAGTCGGTGTTCGAAAAACGAAAAAGCAACCACAAACATCGAGTTCCGAAATTAAAGTTATTTTGCACTTTTTTGATTTTTTGTGTAAAAGTCGGTTGTATTTTTTTGTTAAAAAGTTTTTAATTTTTCACTTTTTAGTGTTACCTACACCTCCCCTCCCCCACCTAAACGAACCAATCACATTGGTGTAAAAAAAAGTACTGCTCCTTTGCAGAGTACACTAAGAGGTCGTCAATGTAGACAATGTAGATATTTTTTTTAGATTTTTCGAAAATCGCTTGGTTGATTTCGATAAAATTTTCATGCGACTATTTGGGAAGTATACCCTTTCCAACAAAAAAAGAATTTTTCAAATCGGTTCACAAGCGACGGAGTTAGGCGCGAACAAACATTAAAAAAAAAAACATACAAACATCCGAATTGAGAACCTCCTCCTTTTTTAGAAGTCGGTTAAAAATGATTAAATTCCAATTTCTTTTGCTCACAGAACTTCCGATGTCAAAAGTCCAGCAACTGATGCGAGAAAGAGACTCCACATACATGACAGAGACAAACATACTCACCATTGTGGAATATTCCTTTGTCTGCCCCTTCAAATGTAGGCATAACCATCTTCTGTGCTACTATTGTGGGGAGCTTTACTCCGATCCTGCTTTACTTCGAAGACATACTACCGAACTGCATCATCCGAAGAAGTTCAAAGTGACAGAACACAAGAAAATGGTGAAGATCGACTTAACAAGAATAGATTGTCGTTTATGTGGTGTGAAAATTGATGATTTAGAAGAGTTTAAGAGGCATATATCTAGTGTACATAAGAAGAAATATTATTTTAATTATAAAGACTCAGTGTTACCGTTTAAGTTGACAAGGGATGAGTTGAAATGTGCGATTTGTGATGTACTGTTTCCTTATTTTCATGCTTTGAATAAGCATATGAATGAACATTTTAGTAATTATGTCTGTGAGACTTGCGGATTGGGTAAGTTGATTTTATTTTCTTATTAATATAATAATGCATTCAGTGTGCTGATGGGGTTGCCCCGATACTGCAGCGCATCAGAAATGTTTGCTAGAGCCCACGTGGACTATTCCTATACGGTGATGCGGAAGCGGTGCGCATTCTTGGCCCGTAGGGTGCGGGGCAGCTAGTACTCGGGAGGGGGCTGAAATGGAATGCCAGTAATGGTCCCATTGCGGCCTCCAGAGGCAAGTCGGCCGCTGTGCTATTGCGCAGTGGCTGATGCCTGTGGACGGTGAGCGTGGGTGGCTCGCCGTCCGATACCAGGCTGAGTCGACGACGCGTTGTGCTTCACGCGCGCCTCACGGAGCCGTCAGCATCGGGGACCCCCATAGGGTCAGTGCCTGCTAGGGTTGCGGAATTTGTTCGAAAGAGTTACTGCGGCCCTGGAACGCAAAGGGCACATGGAGGAGCACGGGTGGGTTTTAGTCAGTAAAAGTCTGACACTCCCTACCGCTCCACCCAGGGCGGGAGGGGTCATTTGATGATTTCCCGTCCAAAAAAAAAAAGGGTGCGGGGCAGCGCCAACAGCATCCTATGTGATAGCTAGCAGGCTTGATTGTGAGTTTGTGAACTACTGCTGCAGGATTTCGGCTGGGCCTGTCACCTGGTAGCAGTGATGTCACGATCTGATTCTGTCTTTTTATTTATGTCCTGAGGCCAAAAAAGAGACGGAGCTATACAGGACGAATAGCACTATCCTTTTCTCACACAGAAAACATGATGGTTTTAAGAGGTCATAATACGGCCCCAGGTGTTTTACTAATATAACTGGGGAACACTGTACTTAACGTGCTTTCCGAGGCACGGAGGAAACTCGGTATGTTAAGATGGTCACCCATCCACAGACCAACCTTGGCAAGCGTTGCTTGACCTTGAAGATCAACCTGTGCGGCTGTTATTCTTTAGCCACGAGCTCCTCCAAATCAAATAGGCGAATAGGCAGTCGCATCACGTAAAATACTGGTATTCAGCCATCATCTGAAGGTTGCATGTTCAAATCACGTCTGTCTCACCAATTCACCAGGTGCACAGAAATCCAGAAAGTCGATTTCTACTGAGAAATTCCAACCGTTTTGCGTTTGTTAATATCAAGATTGCTGGAAGCAGTGGCGTGCAGTGGTTCGAGTTAGGGTAGGCTAGAGAAAATGTCCAAAAAAAAAACCACACTACATGATTCAGGGTTGAAATGTGGTGTTTTTTTTAATAGGCTGTTTAAAAAAAAACTCATTTCATTAAAAACCAACCCTGAGTGTGGTTATTTTTTTAAATTTATTTGGACATTTTCTCTGGCCTAACCTAACTCGAACCACTGCACGCCACTGGCTGGAAGTGATATCCTGGTTCAGGTTACCAGGTCGAGCCTGTTGTCTTTGAGTTCACGAGTCTTCTCTTAATCATGAACAAAAATTTCCTGGAAAACGTGAGACAGACTAGCTCCGCCCAGAAGCACTGAAGCATCTGGGGGTGCACAAGCTTCGCAGAGCCACCTCAATGGAAGCCAGTATAACGCCTCGCATGCATGCTGCATGGAGCAATGGTGGCCTAGTGGTAACGGCCCCGACCGGGTTCAAACCCACACAGGCGCATTACTTTAGTTAACGTCATCTCTCAAAACGGTGAAGGAAAACATCGTGAGGAAACCGTCCTAGAACATGTCCTAGAACCAAAAATTCGAAGACATGTGACATTCACCAACCCGCACTGGGCCCGCGTGCTGGATTACGGCCCATTCCCTCTCCTAGAGAGGAGGCCTGTGTCCCAGCAGTGGGAACGTTAAAAGGCTGATTATGTTATGCTATAACGCCTCGCAGTCCAGGATAACGTGGGCTGCTGATTCTTCGGCGCATAAGCAACCTCTGCAGAGTGGGGTTGTCAGTGGCAACTGTTTTAAAACGTTTTTTTTTTAATGGGCAGGTGTGTTTAAGGAGATTTTGTTTGTGCTCCAGGCTTCGTCGACAAAGGCCGCTTCATGATGCACCAACAGCGTCACGAGGAAGGCGACTACCCATGCGCGGACTGCGGCAAGGCGTTCAAGGCGCAGTACAACAGGGATCTGCACGTCGACCGCGTGCATCGCAAGAAGGGCCGCGTGTACTGCCCCAAGTGTGACGTCAAACTCATGTCCTATCCGCAGAAGCTCAAGCATTTGGTCGAGGTGAGCGTCTAAGGAGTCATTTAGAGTTAAGTGGTGTAGTTAGCGTTGCTATGGCGCAAAATGCGTGTACCAATAGCGCAAAATGCGTGTACCAATGGCGCAAAATGCGTGTACCAATGGCGCAAAATGCGTGTACCAATAGCGCAAAATTCGTGTACCAATGGCGAAAAATGCGTGTACCAATAGCGCAAAATTCGTGTACCAATGGCGCAAAATGCGTGTACCAGTAGCGCAAAATGCGTGTACCAATAGCGCAAAATTCGTGTACCAATGGCGCAAAATGCGTATACCAATGGCGCAAAATGCGTGTACCAATAGCGCAAAATGCGTGTACCAATAGCGCAAAATTCGTGTACCAATGGCGCAAAATGCGTGTACCAATAGCGCAAAATTCGTGTACCAATGGCGCAAAATGCGTGTATCAATAGCGCAAAATGCGTGTACCAATGGCGCAAAATGCCGGTAGCGTTGGCGTAAAATGCCGGCAACAATGGTGCAAAATGCCGGTAGCATTGGCGCAAAATTCGTGTACCAATGGCGCAAAATGCCGGTAGCTATGGCGCAAAATGGGCTAAGCTATGCAGCTGTAACATGCTGTATTCCGCTGGATCTGGTGAGATTGGAAGTCAATACCAACATGGTTGAAGACTTGGAGATGATGAATTCTCTATTCCAAATCAGTACTGTCTACTGTTCCTTTCTGATTAATTTTCGTCACGGGATCCAAGACAGCTGGGCCCCAAGTCTGCTATTTTTATAAATTTGTCATTCCAATTCCAACACGATCCCATCGTCATTTTGCTGAAAGTTCGTAATCTGCTAAATTCATAATGGTCGATCATTGGTCGGTCAATGGTCTCGTTATACTTTTTGATAACCGAGCTATTAGAAGCAATGACTGCACAATTACATTCTAATGGTAGATCACTGATCACAGGAACTGTCAAAATTTTAGCAGATTACCGCATACGTCTATTATTCATTTGTCATTATGTACGAGATTACCATTGTATGCCTTTTCTTTCAATGGAGTGTCAGTGGTTGTTCATTGGAAAGTCCATGAATTTAAAGCCCCCAGCCAGGGCTTAAACATACTAAAAGCTAAATGACCGCTTCGCTAAGGGCATCCCCTGTGGGATACGGGCCTCGGCTTAACGGGGTCATTGAAAGGGGCAGCAAGGGACAGGCTGGGTCTAGTTCTTATTATTTTGGGGATTTAACGCTAATGGCTCAGCGGCGCGGGCTGGCTGACTGGCTCGTTAGGCAAAAGTCGGGGCGGGATTTTCAGGAGTTGCAGTGGTTGAACAGTATGGCGATCTATACCCCATTCACAATAACATTAGACATTGAAATACATCTTTTTTACAGTCCGTTCAACCGATTTTGTCTTCTACATATTGCGTTGGTGGCATTACACATGGTAGCTGCAGTAAACAGTTGGTATTATAATCAGGTTTTTGCTTTTAATGCCATCCTTATGCCTACGTAATAGAAGTAAAAATCGGTTGAACGGACTGTAAATAATTTTGTTCCAATGTCTAATCTTATTGTGAACTAGCTTCTGCTCGCGACTTCGCCCGCGTGGAATAGTTACTTTACCCCCGATTTTGAAACTCTCAGCCCGATCGGTTTAAAATTGACAAAGTTTCATTCAAACTTTCATCCCCTATTTTATCCCCTTGGGGGTAGAATTAATCAAAATCCTTTCTGAGCGGATGCCTACGTCATAACATCTACCTGCATGCCAAATTTCAGCCCGATCCGTTCAGTGGTTTGGGCTGTGCGTTGATAGATCACTATGTCAGTCAGTCAGTCCCTTTTAAGTTTTATATATTTAGATAGAAGATGGAGTATAGTCCCATTTATAAAGACCGTTGATGACTTCATTAATACAATACTACGTAAATGAATGTATGTATGATATTTTGTTGACAGGTACACGGCGAAGAGCCTCTAAGTTTCCCCTGTACGATGTGTGAGCGAATATTTGACACCAGACGGACGCTCACCATTCACAGGCGAAAAGATCATCTTAAAGATTTCAGGTAAGACTAGCTTCTGCCCTGCTACTTCGTCCGCGTGAAATAGTTACTAACCCTCCGATTCTTTGTGATATTGATTCGTTGGTGGGAGAAGTGGTGGGAGGCGCCCGCTTTCCTCTTTATATTATTAAGTATAGATTTAATTTAAAGTCAGATAATAAAAAAAAAGATTATTATTATAATATTATATTATTATTATTATATAATAACTAGCTGCTGCCCGCGACTTCGTCCCCGTGGAATCCCCGATTTTAAAACATTCTTTATCACTGCTCCGCTCCTATTAGCTTAAGGGTGATGATATATAGCCTAAAGCTTTCCTCGATAAATGGTCTATTCAACACAAAAAGATTTTTTCAATTCGAACAAGTAGTTCCTGAGATTAGCGCGTTCAAACAAACAAACAAACTCTTCAGCTTTATAATATTAGTATAGATTATCTATAACGGCCAGTAACAATTGGAACTTATAATCTATGTTAGTAGGGTCACAAAAATACAATCACAAAAAACACTAATTAAAGATTATTCATCCAGTTTCTCAATCCCCAGGTACGAATGTCAGTGTTGCGGCCAAAAGTTCTTCACGCGTTTCGCCCTCAACAACCACATGCCAACGCACACCGGCGAACGCAACTTCAAATGTAAAGTTTGCGAAAAATCCTATCCCAGACTAAAGACCCTGAAAGACCACATGAGGATACACACGAACGATCGAAGGTACAGGTGCCACGTGTGTGGACAGGCCTTTATACAGAACTGCAGTCTTAAAGGGCATATGAAGAGTCAGCATCCTGAATATGAGCTGCGGATGTAGGAAACATTTCGTTGGAATTGTTTAATGAGGTTGTTTGTTTTGAAGCCTAGTCTTAGCTAAGCTTGTCGCACTATAAACATTGGTGAATACCAGAAAAGCCAGTCAATGAAGCTCGGCGGATGCTGGAGAAAATTCGACCGTCTTAGATCCCGCGACGGAATTAATCAGGAAAGAAGCGGAGGAGTAAGGAACCAGTAACATTATTTCCAATCATTCCCAACTCCTGAGAGCCAGAATCGACATTGGCTACTACCTGAAAAGCCAGTCAATGAAGCTCGAGGGCTGCTGGAGAAAAATCGACCGTCTTAGATTCCGCGACGGAATTAATCAGGAAAGAAGCGGAGGGGTAAGAAACCAGTAACATTGTTCCCAATCATCCTCAACTTCTGAGAGCCAGAATCGACACGGGCGAATACCAGAAAAGCGAGGAAATGAAGCTGGATGAGTTCCAAAGAAACGATGCAACCGTCGTAGATTCCGCGACGGAATTAATCGGGAAAGAAGCGGAGGAGTAAGGAACCAGTCGCAGTATTCACAACCATTGTACCTCCTGAGGGCCAGAATCGACATTGGTGAATACCAGAAAAGCCAGTCAGTGAAGTTCGGCGGATGCTGAAGAAAATTCGACCGTCTTAGATCCCGCGACGGAATTAATCAGGAAAGAAGCGGAGGAGTAAGGAACCAGTAACATTATTTCCAACCATTCTCAACTTCTGTGAGCCAGAATCGATATTGGTGACTACCAAAAAACCGAGATTATGAAGCTCGATGAGTTCCAAAGAAACGATGCAACCGTCGTAGATTCCGCGACGGACTTAATCGGGAAAGAAGTGGAGGAGTAAGGAACCAGTCGCAGTATTCACAACCATTGTACCTCCTTTTTTTTATTGGATGGGAAATCATAAAATGACCCCTCCCGCTCTGGGCGGAGCGGTAGGGAGTGTCAGACTCTTACTTACTAAACCCCACCCGTGATCCTTCTAGTGCCCGCCGCGTTCCAGGGCCACGATGACTCTTTCGAACAAATTCCGCAACAACCATTGTACCTCCTGAGGGCCAGAATCGACATTGGTGAATTCCAGAAAAGCCAGTCAGTGAAGTTCGACGAGTCGCGGAGAAAATTCGACCGTTTTAGATCCCGAAATGGAATTAATCAAGAAAGAACAGCGGAGGATGGATTTATGGATGTAAATCAGGGCCCCAAGTCTGCTATCACAATAGTGTCAGAATGGTCTATCATTGATTTCATAATGGTTGATTTTGTCAATTTTGGTAATCTACTAATACAAAAGCGTCACTATTACTTTCCAATGGTCAACCACTGACACTCCATTGAAAGAAATGGCATAGAATGGTAATCTCGTACATAATGACAAACCTGCTAAAATGTTGACAGATCCTTTGATCAGTGACCTACCAGTTCGGTTATCAAAAAGTATTAAGAGACCACTGACCGACCAATGACCGACCATTATGGATTTAGCAGATTACGAACTTTTAGCAAAATGACAATGGGATCGTGTTGGAATGACAAAATTAAAAAAAGGCGAATTGGGGCCCAGGCTAGTTTCCGCAACAACACGACTAAACGCGTATTTTGCATGCTGGTGGGACAAATGTGGAAAGCTCACGCTCCAGCCGCCGCAACAGAAGAAGACTCCCGTCGCAATGAAAATTTCAATTTTCTCCCTATTACGGTTCTTAAGATATAGCCCGCTGACAGACAGACGGACGGAAGGACTGACAGCGGAGGCTTAGTAATAGGGTCCCTTCGAGTATGGGATCCTAAAAATAGTCAAATACTCTATCATAAGTAGATAGTTCTTTGTCAAAGTCTCACTCTTTTAGTATAGGGAACGTGCAGAATCTATAGGTAGCAGCACAGACGCGTCAATGTCAAGTATATTTTACTTATAAGTTTCAAATTTGCAACGCTAGATGGCACAGTCTACTTCGTGCACGTTTCCCTAAACGGAGGGTGCAGGAAGTATAGGTGGCAGCACAGGTCAAATATTTACAACGTAAAAGTTTCAGATTTGCTACACTAGATGGCATAGTCTACGCTGTGCACGTTATATAGGACATTTTTTATTTATTTATAAGCTTCTATGTACATATATTTCTGTAATATTTCTATTGTTACAAGAATTTATATCCATTTATTGTAAGAAAAGTATTTGTAATTAAAGTTATGTTAACTTTAAAAGTATTATATTATTAAAATGTTAAATGATAAATGTCAAAGCCTACTTAAATGCCAAAGGTTTTCGGACTGAAGTATACTTTGACAAATATTAAACTTGAAATTCTTTTTTCAGAAACCAGCCAATTGTTGCAGTAGAAAGATGTAAATATATTATGAATATCAGCAAATGAATTGTCTTTTTTTTTTCAATGTTCAACAATCTAGTCTATCCAATAAGGTATCCAAAATACAACTAAACAAGCTATAATATAGAAATTTATATACCTATGTACAAGCGGAGTAAAAACTCATGTATTTCAGGGGAATAAATAAACATTGAGACGTATTATATAACACACGCAAAGCTAGTCTTATTTGAATCCTACATATATCATTGGTAAAAAAACAGCATAATCAACCTTTTAACGTTCCCACTGCTGGGACACAGGCCTCCTCTCTAGGAGAGGGAATGGGCCGTAATCCAGCACGCGGGCCCAGTGCGGGTTGGTGAATGTCACATGTCTTCGAATTTTTTGGTTCTAGGACATGCCGGTTTCCTCACGATGTTTCCTTCACCGTTTTGAGAGCAGTTGTGATGAAATAAATTACACAAAGTAATGCCGCCTGGCTGGGTTTGATCCCGTGACCTACGATTCGTAAGTCGGGGCCGTTACAATTTGGCCACCACTGCTCTTATACCGCTACAAAATTCACGCAGCAAAATAAAATATATATTTATATACTCGATATAATTCGAAACTTTTATCTTATACAATAATAGAAATTGAAACAAAAAAGGCAAGGTTTTTCCAAATAAAAAATAGATTTCATAAAACGTATATTATTTATTGCTATTTATTCAATATAAGTACTTATTATTACATCACTAAGTTTATAATCTGTATAAATAAATAAATAAAAGCAGATCTATTTTTGAAGCGCTTTAGATTACATTGTTCTGTTCGTATTGCTCTATTTTAAATGGAAGACTTGTCACTTAACTTCCCCATTGTAGTAATATTTTTTCTTGTGTTGTGGATCATATGCCAAGCTTTTATCCAATTATATTAGTGTCGGCTTTCAGTCAAACCAGATGAATACCAGTATTTTACGTGGAACGGGTGCTTATCTTAACCCCACAACATAGTAACTGGGTAACAACGGTACCTACTTCTTGGCAAGACTGGCGTCAGATTTTCTGGCTTCTGACAATCCGTAACGACTGCCAAAGATCTACAAATGACAGCCGTGACCAACGGCTTTGCCTGCTTCATTCTTGTATGGCTGTGATTACAATCACAAATACCAACAGTTATCTGCAGGCAATTTGGTTTTCATTTAAGTACATACAATTGAGAACTCGCAGGCGTCGTTAAGGGCGCGTTTGCAAATCAGGCAAAATTATGCTGTTTTTCGGTACATTTTACGGCTTAACTAAACAAAATTCAATATAACTAATAACTACCTCTCATAGATTGGTTCTTCATCTTCAAATAATAGTAACTATATTATTGAAAATTTTAGTTTTTTATAGTGTAAAATCGATCTTTCGTTGCCATTTTCCACAAAATTAACGATACCGGGTTGAGTTTCGGTACATTTTTTGTGCTATTTTTAACATATTTTACTATTTCTAAAAATACTATATGTTGGCAAACATGTTCAATTCTTAATCTTAGGAAAAAAAATTAAGCTAAATGCTATAAATAGTCGCAAAATAAATAAAAACAGGAAATTAAATTTTCGCGTTTTTTGCTATTCGGGATGAATCTTAATCCATTGCACTAAGAGTTGTTTTAGTTTTGTCCTCGTCTTGATTTTTTGCACAAGCGATTCTAATGAAACATCAGTCCGCGCTCGGCCGCCGTCGAGAGTGGACATGTATCGCTTGTTTAGAACGACTCCAGTTGAAAAAGATCGCTGTACAGACACAAAATATTCGATAAACCAAATTTGATACTTGGCAATTTGCTGGACGAGGAATGTTTTATATTCTATTTTATTTCGCTATGTATAAAAGTAAATATGGATTATACAAATATACATGCCTATTCGTCTTGGACTTGGAGTGACCTGAAGTGAAGGTATACTTCCGTGACTGCTACTGGAACTGTTCGATGACTAGGACTAGGTGAACCGAGTTTGGGCTCGTTTTGTTAGTGATGATGAGACCTTACCTCTTAACTTGATGGAGAGACCTGAAGGTATACTTCCGTGACTGCTACTGGAACTTTTCGACGAGTAGGACTAGGTGAACCGAGTTTGGGCTCGTTTTGTTAGTGATGATGAGACCTTACCTCTTAACTTGATGGAGTGACCTGAAGGTATACTTCCGTGACTGCTACTGGAACTTTTCGACGAGTAGGACTAGGTGAACCGAGTTTGGGCTCGTTTTGTTAGTGATGATGAGACCTTACCTCTTAACTTGATGGAGTGACCTGAAGGTATACTTCCGTGACTGCTACTGGAACTTTTCAACGAGTAGGACTAGGTGAGCCGAGTTTGGGCTCGTTTTGTTAGTGATGATGAGACCTTACCTCTTAACTTGATGGAGTGACCTGAAGGTATACTTCCGTGACTGCTACTGGAACTTTCCGACGAGTAGGACTAGGTGAACCGAGTTTGGGCTCGTTTTGTTAGTGATGAAAAGTTCCAGTAGCAGTCACGGAAGTATACCTTCAGGTCACTCCATCAAGTTAAGAGGTAAGGTCTCATCATCACTAACAAAACGAGCCCAAACTCGGCTCACCTAGTCCTACTCGTTGAAAAGTTCCAGTAGCAGTCACGGAAGTATACCTTCAGGTCACTCCATCAAGTTAAGAGGTAAGGTCTCATCATCACTTACAAAACGAGCCCAAACTCGGCTCACCTAGTCCTACTCGTTGAAAAGTTCCAGTAGCAGTCACGGAAGTATACCTTCAGGTCACTCCATCAAGTTAAGAGGTAAGGTCTCATCATCACTAACAAAACGAGCCCAAACTCGGCTCACCTAGTCCTACTCGTGGAAAAGTTCCAGTAGCAGTCACGGAAGTATACCTTCAGGTCACTCCATCAAGTTAAGAGGTAAGGTCTCATCATCACTTACAAAACGAGCCCAAACTCGGCTCACCTAGTCCTACTCGTTGAAAAGTTCCAGTAGCAGTCACGGAAGTATACCTTCAGGTCACTCCATCAAGTTAAGAGGTAAGGTCTCATCATCACTTACAAAACGAGCCCAAACTCGGCTCACCTAGTCCTACTCGTCGAAAAGTTCCAGTAGCAGTCACGGAAGTATACCTTCAGGTCACTCCATCAAGTTAAGAGGTAAGGTCTCATCATCACTTACAAAACGAGCCCAAACTCGGCTCACCTAGTCCTACTCGTCGGAAAGCTCCAGTAGCAGTCACGGAAGTATACCTTCAGGGCAGTGGCAGTCACGGAATTACCTTCAGGTCAAGCTATCAAGTCCGGAGGTAATTCGTAAAAATATAAAGCAATAGTAAATGTTTTTTGTAGATACCATATTTTTATTACAAAAAAGAAATACGTAAAAAAAGTATCAAAATGAGTTCGCTTGACTACTATTCTCGCAGTTTGCCGTGCGTACACTTGTGTGTATGACTCTTGTCAATGTAGTAGTTCGATTCTATACCTATCAGTTTTGCAAACGCGTCCTTAATTCAGACAGTCGTGATTTTTATTTCTCTCCAAACTACAATATTTTGTGTAGTGCAACTAGTTACTACCTACAAGTAATAATTACAAAGCGTTCATTAAAAAAAATACATAATTCACCCTCCAGCATATTTACATATGAGTATATACATTTAAAATTAATTGTAAATAAGGTTCAATTTTCCAGATAACATTTCGAGATAATTTGAATCGTTCAATTCAAGAATTGACCTGTGCGCAGTGAACGCAAATAAAACATGGAAGCATTACTTCAAGGGAGCTAAGCGCGAATCGTGACCCAAAAATCGAAACAAACTCACACATCGAATCCTCGTCGCTGATTCGCCGAACCACACCAACAACATTATTGCTAATACGATGCACAGTTAAAAATTGACCTTATTTCCCAAGTATTTGGGTTTAAATTACCATGTAACGAATAGGCCGTGTGACTAAACACGTGAGCGGCGCAATCGGTAAGCCCCGCCTACCGCGGCGCAATGTGCTTTGGGTCATTTTTTTGAGTTAGGAATGCTTCCATGTTTTATTTGCGTTCACTGCCTGTGCGCGTTGGTAATTTTAAGTGACCACTAACTGACGCGGGCAACTTCGCCTGTGTTACATTTTTCATGAATGCTCTGCTCCTATTGGTCGTACCGTGATGATATATAGCCTATAGCCTTCCTCGATAAATGGGCGATCTAACACTGAAAGAATTTACCAAATCAGTAAAGTAATTCCTGAGATTAATTTGTTAAAATAGAAGGCCCTAAAAATGAATGGGTTGCAATAGAATTTGAACTGTAATGAGATAGTTTGTTAATCTATACTAATATTATAAAGAGGAAAGATTTGTGTTTGTATGTAACGAATAAACTGAAAAACTACTGGACCGATTTCAAAAATTCTTTCACCATTAGAAAGCTACATTCACCCTGAGTAACATAGGCTATATTTTATCCCCGTACTCCCACGGGAACGGAAACTACGCGGGTGAAACCGCGGGGCGCTGCTATATTCAAATAAAGTCAACTATTTGTCACTGGTACAACAATCCGTTCTTTTAAACTTCAAGCAACTACAATTTAAAGCATTAATAAAAAACACTTCCTAACGACAATTCTAAATCCTAAACTATGTTGCATTAATTTAAATATATTACGCGTTATTTTACAATTTCATTCGAGGTAGAAAACTCATGTAGGGCAATTTATTTTATTGCTATTATATTAAATTTAGTATGTTGGTAACGTTATACCAACATAAAGCTTTTATGCGAAAGTACAGACAACACACGATTGGTATTTTACTAACCGATTTTAGAGAAGTGGTTATTTACGCATTCGATCGTAGTTATGATTAATTTAAATTCTGAACTTTTTCCGAATAAATGCTTCATTCGTCTTTAAAAGAAAATACATAGCTCCACACTAGGAATTCCTTCTGTATCGTGGGTGCGTTTACAAACATGTAAATTTACATACACAAACAACCAGACCCGGAACAACTATCTGTAGGCCATAAAGCCATACAAATATTTGTTCCGTGCGGGAATCGAACTCGCGACACGCAGAGTAGCATCCAATTTCTGGAAGATTCTGTACTTCTACAAGCTCCATTTAGTGGACCGTGCCGGGCGTTGAGAGCGCCATCTAGCGGCGCAAACTCGAAACTTTTACGTCATAAATACATAACATTGACACTTGTGCTGCCACCTATAATTTCTGCACGCTGTCTATTCAGGATACCCATCCTCCAAATCCAAACTCTGATGCTGCTTCTTCATATGATTCTTCAAATTAATATTCTGAGTAAAAGACGCATTGCACATAACACAACGAAACTTCTTCTCGTTACTGTGTGATTGCATATGCACCTTTAATCCCCTTAACCTAGGGTAGCTTTTCCCACAAAACTCACATCTAAAATTCCTTTCACCGGTATGTGTTGCCATGTGCTCTTTTAATCGAGAGGGAAGGTAGAATCTTTTATCGCATAAATCACACTGGTGTTTGAATACTTTTAAATGGTATCGCCGGTTGTGTTCTCTTAAAGATTTTCGACTATCGTAAGCCCTATCACAGTGTTCACAAGGGAACATCCTCTGTTCGCCATGACTCTCGATCATATGCCGATACCTCAACGAATATGAAAAAAAAACTTCGTCGCATTTGTAACATTGGTACGCTGGTTCTTTCTTGTGCAATTTAGATTCGTGTAAATATCTACTATGTTTCGATTTGAAGATTTTCCCGCAATCCTTACAAGGAAAAGATTCCTCGACTTTTTGGTGTGTCTTTTGATGTAAAACTAACATTCTTTCTTCGAAATAATGCGCGCCACAGACATCGCAAATGCACGTACCAAAATGTTCAGCCATATGTTTTTTTAACGCATGGAAAAAGCTGAAACTACAACTGCATTCCGTACACGTCAAATTATTAACTGTCAAACGGAATTTTAAAAAGTCATTTGACGTTTCGTAGAGTTCTTTTCCGTGGGTCGTAGTGAGGTGACTTTTGAGTGAGTCGATGTTATCGATAGTGATGGGACATAGTCGACAATCGATTCTGAAAATATCGACTAGGAGTAGTTTTTTATTGGCGATGTGATCTTTGAAAGTCGCGGGATCGTGTGTGAGGGTGTGTTCTCTAAGTTTGTTGGGGTCCGTGAAGACTTCGCGGCAGTATATACAGTAGTAATCGCTGAATGACGTGTCGAAAGGACAGACGAAAGAGTTCTCAACTACTGCGATGGTGTTAGCGAAGGATTTCTGTTCGGTATCGATGTGCTTTTTCTGTGTTTGTTGCGGATGGAGCTCGGGTTCTGAAAGAGAAACGTGTGTCAAATTATTTTACTTAACATAGCATATCATTGCGACTTCTTATTCAGATAAGGTTGGCAGTAGTGTGTATTATTGTGGTAGCAGGTAGTGTTTGATCACCTCCTTCTGCGAAACAGTAATGCTAGCGAAGGAGGAGGAGTGGGAAAAAATAATAAACTGTAATGGCAATAGTAAACAAATATAAAAGTGGTAGTCAAAGTATGTCAGTTAAGTATTCATCCAGCTTATAATATGCTTTGTCATGTAATAACTCCAGAAATGCCTTTTTAAAATCGAAAATATCAAAATGTATAAATACCTATAATATCCTGTAAATCCTGGTACTTCGAATTCTCTTGGCTTCTTGTGCGTCGTTTGCTAATCTTTTCCTTAGTACTCTGGCCCTTTGCAGTCTTCTTGCGTTTCGAACTCTTTGCTGTCAATTTGAGCTTTTTTTTCTTGGGTGATTTTTTTACTGGTTTGGGCGAGGGTTCGCTTTTTAGGCTTTCCGCATCTGCATCTGAAATTATATAAATAAATCTATACTATTATCTATACTAATATTATAAAGCTGAAGAGTTTGTTTGTTTGTTTGAACGCGCTAATCTCTGGAACTACTGGTTCGAATTGAAAAATTCTTTTTGGGTTGAATAGACCATTTATCGAGTAAGGCTTTAGGCTATATATCATCACGCTTAAGCCAATAGGAGCGGAGCAGCGATAAAGAATGTTTTGAAATCGGGGATTCCACGGGGACGAAGTCGCGAGCAGCAGCTAGTAATATTATAAAGAGGAAAGATTTGTATTTTTGTACGTAACGAATAAACTCAAAAAGTTCTAGACCGATTTCATAAATTCTTTCACCATTAGAAAGCTACATTCACCCTGAGTAACATAGGCTATATTTTATCCCCATATTCCCACGGGAATGGGAACTACGCGGGTAAAACCGTGGGGCGCTGCTAGTAATAAATATTCCTTTGGTAAGTACTGTGGACTGGACATTCTCCTTTATCAGCATATTTGAGAAATTAAGTAATGAAATACTAATATTATAAAGTTGAAGCAGTATGTTGATGTAATTGAAACATTGTTTTGCTATTGGATTGCTCGTTTATCGAGGAAAGCTATAGGCTATATAAAATCACGCCATTACAATAACCAAAATGTTGCGTTGCGCTGCTAGTAATGTAATACAGATAAGTATTACATTACTAGCAGCAATTTTCTGGTGCCCTACATAACGTAGGTATTTCAAAAATGTAACTCACCATCCTCCATGAGGTCAACACCGTCATCCATCACGCCAACATCCAACTGCGACTCATCAGCTGGCTTCTCAGCCGGCGACGCTGGATTACACTCCTCAAGTTCCAATTTTACTTCTGTTTCGTTTTTCATTCTATCATCTGGATGTCCTTCTTCTATTTTAAAGAAAGAAAGATCAAAATGTATTAAGCACATATATGAAACACGCACAGTATAGGACAATAGACAACAAACAGTCCTGCTTAGGTGGAGCAACGCCGAGGCGATCGGAAGCGGCGACCTCTCACTTCCGGCCCTGGTTCAATCCATGGTCCACGGCGAAGAGACATGGGTAGCGGTCACCTCCTTCTGCGAAGCAGTAATGCTAGCGAAGGAGGAGGCATAACGTGTGAGGGAGAGGCAAAACTCACACCCCAGCCGCCGCAACAGGAAAAGACGTCTCGGGCGTCGGGAGTCGCAGGACGATTCCCGGCCACCGTAGGCGCGGGCCAGCGGATAACAAACCAGGCCCGGATCGACAACGCATTGTGTTCCACGCACGCCACAAAGAGATGTCAGCATACAAGATGGAGCCCGCTAGCGCCAGTTCCTGCCAGGGCTGCGGAATTATTGCAATTTACCCCTACACAGCGTACTGACATGATGGTATGTTATTAACTGGTGTATACAATAAACAGACATTCAATTTCAGCAATCCCGGTCCATTTGCTATCATTTATTGAAGAGTTCCCGCCACCTATATCCGATGTTCTTCATCAGATCCACACCAAAAATACAAATAGGACCACTCCGAGAAAATACTCTTTCAAAAAATACCAAGTGTGCCTATACATTTTGAAGAGTTCTTCGATTTCTTCAGGATCCCATCATCAGATCCGGACCTGATGATGATCATCAGACCACATGGGAAGTATTTTGTTTCAAACAATGCCTATAAAATTTGAAGGTTGCCCTTAATTTTCCTGGGATCCAATCATCAGATCCTGAATTACGCCTTCCATCATCAGCTCAACATGCGATGGTGATTGATTGACCAGGCACAAATATCTGAATTTCGTTAGAAAACATATGAAAAACTGTATGTGCCTGGAAGATCTGAGGTTGCCCTCGATTTCCCTAGGCTCCAATCATCAGATTCTACATTGGTGACAATGGAACCGCCTCAGGAGTATAGAATTTCGAATAAAAAAAAAGAATTTCGAAATTCGGTCTACAATTAGAAAAATCCATGCAGACAAACAAACAAGACCTCCTCCTTTTTGAAGTCTGTTAAAAGTCCAATCACACAAGGCTCAGAGCTCTATAAGGGTTCTAGAAATCCCATCTTTTTCCCAGCTCAAACATTAGCAAGTGATGAAGAGTGGGCATTTTGTGGAGTATCATTCGTAACTTGCTTTAAAAGATTTTATTTTGGACAGAAAATAATTAGGTACACTATCTACACTAATATTATAAAGAGGAAAGATTTGATTGTTTTTTTTGTTTGTTTGAATTGAATATGCTCCGAAACTACTTGACCGATTTGTAAAATTCTTTCACTCTTGGGAAGCTACACTATCTCCGGTGAACATAGGCTATATTTTATTTCCGTATTCCCATGGGAACGGGATCGACGCGGGTGAAACCGCGGGGCGCTGCTAGTAGTATATATATTACTTGTAAGCCCTATACTATGTTGTTCCCATATAAATGGGCTTTAAGACTCTTAGCAAATGCTCTGACTGTTAGTTAGAGCAATCAGTGTTATAGAGAATGTTCTGATAGTAAGCATGTGCCCTCATAGCGTTGTCGAGAATGTTCCGACTGTGAGTACTTATCTTAGTTTTGATTTTGTTTTCCAAACGTTGCCCCTCCCTAGTAATCTCTCCTGTATCGTGGGTACATTTACAAACATACAGAAACAGCCAGACTCGAACCAACTATCTGTAGGCCATACAAATATTTGTTCCGTGAGGATACGAAGCCGCGACATGCAGCGCAGCAGTCAATCACTCAACTACTGCGCTAACCACGCCAGCAACAGCTAGCAAATTGTGATCTGGCCCTGCATGCAAATATTTTAAACATAGAACGTCACTTCCTTACCTCCATGTACTTTGATGTTAGCATGTAACAGTTTCTCCTCACAGAGCAGTACTTGTTGTCTGAAGGCGCACGCGTCCCTCAGTCGTACCACGCACGTCGCGCAGATCACACGTTCCGACTCCTCGCCCTCCAGGTGAGAAAGCTGAAAATACTATGATTATGACCTTAAAGAGCGCAGCGGAGGACACCTGTATATGCTTTCTTCCTAAATGTATCCCGGGCAATTGATCTTGTGTCATACGACTTATTGTGGAGCAAAGTTTCTGGAGAAATAAGACCTATTCATTGAAATTTTTAAATATTATCTTGGAAATCAGATAAAATTTGTTCGATGGACGGGTGTGTACTTCAATGACAATAAGTCCGTAAGTATCGTGCGGAGCGCAGTTTTAGCTATGGACATTGAATTGCGAGTGGACTTTGACTTGCGGCATGAGACTGGCATTAAATTGCGGATATCAATGAACACTTAGTGTACAACTGGCATTGAATTGCGGCGATTTACCCGTAAAGCATTAAATTGTGGAGATTTGCCGGTAAAGCATTAAATTGCGGATATCAATGAACACTTAGTGTATAACTTGCTTTGAATTGCGGAGATTTACCCGTAAAGCATTAAATTGCGGAGATTTGCCGGTAAAGCATTAAATTGCGGAGATTTAGCAAGGAATGAGGTTGACCACTCCCAAATTGTTTAATGTGTTATATTATATCTATTTGGGTTTGGTTTCCACACTTAGTCCTAGTGTTGGACCATTGTGCGTGAGCCATGGCGGCCGTCACTCCAACCAGCCGACCTCCCTCCAGAAGCAGGTCAGTCCATATAGATAGATGGTGTTGAGCTTTCCTAGTGGTCTGGATATTTTAATGTTGAGGTATTCGGAGTAAACTCCAGCTCCAGTTCCGGTGCTTGCTTTTGATCCTGCCTATTGATATTGCCTATTACATTCAGGATGCTGTTACTGCTCCCACGCAATCTTTTTAGCAGTGAGGCTGTCTTATTGCGCCAGGTGGCATCAAAGCCGTCTGTGCATGAATCGGCGAACATTGTTGATGCACTGCAGAAACAATGCTGCCGTCATAAGAAAAAAGGCTATAACAACAAAAAACGAAGTAGCCAATTTCCGAAATTACGAAAATAACTTATGGTCTGAAATTAGTTACTTCGTTTTGTGTAGATATGTCCTTTTTGCCGGCAGAATGCAGACGTAACAGAGCCCTGAAGGCATTGTTAAACTGGATGCGCAGAGAATTGTAAGCCCTCTGTACGACAATGCGTTTAGGATGCTGTTGTCACTGCCATTTTATTGAGGCACATGAGGTATGTTTGTGAAAGAGTACAGATGTTTTTTTAGTGAATATGCACAAGAGATCATCTTCCATGTTAGTTGTGTGCATAACAGCAGTAGGACATGTGTGGGAAACACTTATTCCTATCGGATGTGCCCAGAAAAGAGGTTCTGCTAATTGCTTAGAGTAGCCACATGTTGTTAATGTACTAACACAGTTTATAAGTCAATAATACATACCCATGTATATATGGGTAATTTTACAAGAAACCTTTTTTTTTAATTATTATAAGCATGTTGATTTGTTGTGTTACCCAGTTACTGGGATGTGGCAGTCAGTCGGTTCATGTAAAATACTTGTACTCAGCTACATCTGATCAGACTGTAAGCCTAAAACAAGGGAAAAGGCTATAGGCAGATGATGATTTTTGTGCGACTTGGAATCTTCAGCGAATCCGACTTTTGCAGTTTACTACACCTCAACGGACAGCGTATTCTTTACCTTTTTAGTCTTAGATAAGTGTAAATAATAAGTTTATTATTTACTTACGAGCAAACCGAAGCAATCCACGAACATCTCCGAATATACTTCCTTTTGACCGAGCCATTCGTATTCTACGTTCAATAAGCGACATTTCTTCAAAGCACCACAGCATCTACACAGACCGGGGTCCACGATAGGACCCTGACGGCTAGCAGTGCTCATTTTATTAACGAATAACAACGTTTTTTTGCAAATATTTACATACAATCTAGCATTTTGGTAACATTTTGACAGTTACCAATGTTTATCGACTTTTGACTTTGACAGTAATGCTAAGAGATGCACTTACAAGTTTCGGTTTTCTAAATCTGAGGCAAGTTAGCGGTTTTTATATAGAATCACTACTCGATAATAGATGGCGCTCATAACAAGAGAACGATAATGTACGACTGAAAGAAAATGTTTATAACTATAAAACATAATGGAAGACTATTACAGAACATTATTTATATTCTTTCACGAATGTCGCTCTGGGGTAGACCGCCAACGTTATCTCTATCCATTTCAGGTCATCTATGACAGATTGCAGAATGCGATAAGGCGCCTGAAAAGATGACGGTGCTAGGCCTTGTTGAAGAGGAACGGACGGGGTTGGCATGAATTCATGCAGGCTAATACCCGGCTGGTGGAGCGTGACGAGTTATGCCAGAATCTACTCCAAAGCCAACATTATTTGCAGAACCTTTTTGGCTTTAGTCAGTAACAGTCTGACAAGATCTGCTGACCCATATGGCACGATTATACGCCTTTCTTGGCCATCATTGAGTTAACTGGGTACCTAACCCTTCTACAGTACAGTACATACAGTGATCAAAGAAATTTGCGGCTACGAGCCGAGAACCATCGCTGGACTTTTTGCGGTGCTTATTGTTATAATTTCCACAGGAACGGTCCGCTATTTACATTATAACTGAGAGTTTCATCAATTCAGAGAGATAAATTAAAACACGTTTTCTCCATTGTTATTAGTTTTATTGAAAGTATAATATGCAGATATGATATAAAAATGTGTTATTGGAATCATCTGTTGCGCTAGTCGCCGTTCGAATTAAGTAGACATTTATTTCTGCACAACAATTTACATGAACACCAAACTAACATTTATGGATGAAATGTGTTGAATATAATGATTTTATATTTTAAAGTATTGATATTGTATAAATACGAGTATATATAATTCGTAATTTTATTAGTTTTCGCCTATCGCGATAAAATATGTAAATCTATTTCTACTCTACGGACTAAAATATATCAATAAAATATTAATTTCGTATAAGTACAAATAACTAACAGTCAGTCTAACAGCCTAAACTTAAATCCACAATTCGAGATAATTTCAATTCATTTTCGCCAACTGTAGAATCGTCTTTAACGATATGTTTTATAAGTTAACATTTTTATTAAAACAACCTAAAAAAGTATGGGTTTCAATGGATATTGAACTTTTCTGTGTCTTATGACGTAGAGTCAGTTTTTCCAAAATTTGATAATCATCTCGAATTCTGAATTCAAATAGGTACACTAGAAAAGATCGTAAATCAAAAGGCTTTTGATTCGTTACAATAACTATAAAGAGGGATAATACGACAACCAGAGATTATTGTGTGGGTATCTATTAAATACCGATATCAGCGCAAGTTGCTAGAGCGTCTATAGTAGGGGAGCCCAAGCGGGGATTTCGGGATTTTCTAAAGCGCGGCAGATTAATATACAGGGAGATACCTTGTACCCAGTTAAGTACCTCCACCAAATATGAGGCCCATATATAAGGCCGCCCGTGAAGGATACAGGATCAGATTAGTAAAAAAAAATTGACCATCAGAAATTCTCGAGCGCGTCAGATTAAGGTAGGGTGAGTTAATTTACATCCTAAAAAGCGTATATTCCACTAATCTGACAATTTGAGAGTGACGTAAAGAAAGGGGAGGGCAGCAAAGTTGTAAAAAAAAAACGTCATCTCGACATTCTCGAGCGTAGCTAATTTTTTTTTTATTTTGAAGGAAATAATTCAAGAATAATGAAAAATATATAATCTGACGATTTCCGCAAGCCGAAATAACAAAAATTCGTCGATAAAGTTAAATGCGTGCCGCTGCGTGATGCCTACATTTCCTTCTCCACGTTTCTATTCCTCTCTCACTCTTTCTCTTCCTGAGCTTTTCAATTAATAAAGACCAATGATTTTAAAAAAAAAATAACTTCCCGCTAAGAAAATCGAAGATTTTCAAAAATCGGGAAGTTACTGTTTTCACCCCGTTTTGCAAAAATCTAGTTTTCATCAGATCTCGACGTTTTAAGGTCATAGGAAGCTTCCCTGACTACCCCCGCGATGTTGTCACTATGTCTGTATGTATGTGTGACTATGTGACTCGCTTATAACTTTTGAACAAATAAACCGATCGGAATCTACTAAACGGCGTTCTAAAGAGTTCCCTTCTAATTAGATTTCTTGTGAATTTGAACCGATTTGGACTGATAGATTTTAAGAAATATTGAAAAGTCTCAAAGAAAATAAGATTTTTTTTGAAAGTGGTTTTTTTGGAATAACTTTTAAACGGCTTTATCGATCAACTACAAAAACCGTCCGCTCTAATCCGCTCTTGAGCTTGAAAAACCACGTCGATCACCACCATGCTGGTCCAAATCGGTTGATTCGTTCGAGAGATATCGTGAACGAAAGAAACCCGAAAAAGTGTTTTTTCATCATGAGGATGATAAAACTGCGTCGAATGCCGCCAACGGGTGAAAATTGCTTGATCCATTCAAAAGTTATTGCTGTTTGAAAATTCCAAAAATAGTGTTCTATGAAACTTCTATCAGACTTTCGAGCTGGGAGAGCTCAAATCCATAGAAATATTATTTCTTTCAAATCAGCGAGCTCAAAATATCACATAAATTATATTTTGAGCTCAAAAATGTCATAAGTACAATTTTAAGCATGGAATTAGCGAGAAGTTGCAGGGATGGCCTTTAGGGTGAACCGTTTTTCTAAATTTTTTTATCAGATCAGGCGAATCCCTCTAGGTAGTCGTCAGATTATGAGATAGTACGTTTAGAACATAAAGATGAACCATATATATCTTAATCTGACGCGCTTGAGTATTTCAAAATGGCGATTTTTTTTTGCACATTATTAAAATGCCCGCGAGTTTGCGTCCCATCGAAATCGTCAGATTAGTGAATGAGAGCTTTTTTTTTAGTGCACTTAACACTCCCTTAGAAAATCTGTCGCGCTCGATTATTTTTTATTTTTTTTCATTTTCAACCCTTACATACAACCACCCTCATCATGCAAACGATCAGATTAACATACTTACATTATTAAAAATACGTAGGGCATTGATGCTATCAATATCTGACGCGCTCGAGGATGTCCATGCAACAGTTTTTTTTTACATATTTAAAAATCTATAGCCGCTTCCCCCACCGATGAAAAGGTATTATCATATAACATTTTTTTCTTCTTATCATCTAAGCTTTGCAACCCAATAGGTCTCTACGACGCTCGAGTAAATCCCCATTTAGCATCGTGGGCTCCCCTACTACTAGGAATAGTAATATTCAATGAGCAAAAGGTCAACTGCTGTTTCCTGAGACTTACGAGTTTTGAGTCTTTTCATGAGTTTTATTCACCACTGTCGACCTTTTTAAGGATCATAGATGTGATCAAATATAAATATTCTGGATTGAGCAATATCTAACGGGCAGCTAACAACTGCCTACTAGAATATAAACATTGATAGATCAATACTTGTTTGTGCATTCCAATAAATGGGGTAAAAAGGGTCTGATTAAAATCAGTCGTCAAAATTATACATAGAAGAGAATACTTTACAGCCAAATACGTCATCATGTTATAGACCATCTTACAAAAATAGGTAAATATTTTACCCTCTCAGACTTTTTCAAGTATACCCTGTGTTACGTTACATCGTACCACACCACTTCAACCATCAGACATTTTTCTCAATTTTACCAAATACACATTCAGGATTAAAACAAAAGACAGACATATAGACACCTAACAACTTTAAAACATTTCCCTCCTAATGGGTGTTGTCGCAGTCGGGATTTTGAGGAGAGAGGGAGCCTTTGTACTGTAATAAATATCCGGCGGTAACAGCAACGGTTTATGGTACCCATCGCGACTTTCCTGACCTTCTATTTACTCGTCTGATTCGTCGTGGTCGTGAGCATCGTGATTCTGATATGTCAAGAACGTTCTGATCAAAAGTTGCCGCCTGTCTCCTTCTAAGTTTGTGTTGTTGCGTATCAAATCGTTCATCATTCCAAAATTGCGCCAAGCAACTGAATTTACAGCAAAAGGATGGCATTCGGATACGTTGTCAAACATTCTCCAAGTTGGTATGCCGATATGCGGGATGACGCAAATGACAGGATTAAGAACAGCATCAATCTTGTAATTGAACAGTGAGTATGTAGTCTCGTACATATTCTTAAACTGCAGGTAACGTAGTTCATACGTCAGTTCGGGCCACATATCAACGTATTTGTCCCTGATAATCTTATGGTATTTTTCTATTACTGTCCACTGTCGTTTAAGAATATTTTGCCAATCTTCCATTGCTGTTACCTCGCGAATGTTGTCAATATTTATACCTTGAATCTCTTTTTCAATGGTTCTGAAACGTAAACGCTGGTGGCTCATGAGCTCCTCTCGTTGTGATCGTGGATCCTCTGCACAACGTTTCCCTGGGCTTCTTTCTTGAGGGAGCTCTGCATTGATGAAATGGCGTTTCACAGACAAATACTCTTCTTTCACTTTTTTGAAAATGTTGGTAGTGAAATAGTCGTCAACTTTTAATTGGGCTTCGATCAAAAGAAAATTATTATCTTCAAAGTTTTTCCATAGTAAATGAAGAGCATCAATGGATTTTTTAGTGTAAATCTCTCTTAATTCACTCAACTCTACCATATCGTTTTCAATTCGATCATGCAGTTTATCAAATGTTTCACCGATCAGTATTTGGGTGGAAATAAGATCCTTCATCGTGAATTCCAGAAGGCCCCTCATTGTTAATGTTTCGCTTCAGACGTAATCTTCTAAATTTACTCACATCAATGCACGTCTGCGTTTAAACAAAACACTGTCAACTTCTGAATTAGCACTTTGCATACTCCTCATTTACCCCGTTTCACATTTTAGTTTTAGTTTCACACACAAATGTCACGTCATAGAAACTTGCTTTTTGTCTAATTGAAATACAGCGTTTTAGTACACTTTTGTGGGAAAGAATATGCTAGTGGAAGGTGGCAAATATGGCTCTCAAGTTACATTATCTTGCTTGGTCGTAGTCCATCAATATAAATGAAAAATCGATAATATGTAAAAAAACGATTACGATTCAATTGCGCGCGCATGCCCGCCGCCAACACTAGCGCAGCTCTGCCGTAAGCCCGATGGCGTCGCTTTGCGTTAGTTTCAAGATATTAAAATAGTTTTAATGTAATTTCGCCTAATATTTTAAGTTAATTGTTAATAATTAGTATGTCAAATATATTTCCTGTGAAAATAAGTTAAAAACGTGAAAATGGATGCTAAGACTACGGAATGGAGAGCCGGCCCAAATGTTTGTCGGTGTTGCTTAACAGAAGGATGCTACAAAGACATCTCTACAGAATATTTTTGGATGGGAAAGCGTGAGGTGTATGCTGAAATGCTTTCTGACACCCTCAGTCTCTCAGTAAGTAGCAACATGCTTATTTATCGATCCATCTCCGTGAAGACGCCACGGCATCCATTTTCTTGGGAGAGAACAAGTTTTTTATAATCCGACCTGTTTGTAGAGTAATTTGTTTTGTTATGATTGCTCTTTGGGTGGGACTACTTTCGTTGGTTGGGTTTTAAAGTTCAAAAAGGATGCTTGTAGATTTTGGAGCTGAATAGCTACCTACATTGATTTAAATGAAACTATAGAAAGAACTGTACAACCTACATTGATTTAAATGAAACTATAGAAAGAACTGTTCAAATTGTGATGCTTCTTTGACTATGCATTCCGTTTGTTTATTTTAAATAGTAGTTGTTGTACATTAGTTCAAGGTTTATCACATTATGTCAGTAATTTTTTGGCTGTACTTAAGACCTGACTTATGGGGCAGAAATAGAGATTAACATATTTATCTCTTCTTCATCAGATTGCCTACTCCCAATCCGGTGGTCCCAACAGTAACAGTCGTCTAATATGTGAGCTGTGTATATCTCGGCTGCGAGATGCTTCAGACTTTAAACGGCAGGTGCTGGAGTGTGAGAAGACTTTCATGCAGCACTTGGACGCTAGCAGTTCGGGAATAGCAGATCTGGATGGTAATATTTTTTTAATGAATATTCTTTTTTACAGTGGATTATTTTGTTTTATTACTAGTTGACCGGTGCAACTTCAAGTGTGTCACATTTGTTTGCTCTGCTCCTATTGCTATATGCTCTGGTCATAGTGTGACGTTATATATATAGCATAGCCGTGATGAAGCTAGTGTTTAGTGAGAACTAGCAGTGCCCAGCGGTTTCACTCTCGTAGTTCCCGTTCCGGTGGGAATACTGGGATAAAATATGTACTTGCTGATAATATAGCTTATCATTTGTGAAAAAAATTATTAAAATTGGTCCCGTCGTATTGGAGCCTATTCAATGCAAACAAACAAAAAACAATCAAATCTTTCTTCTTTATAATATTATCTACACTAATATTATAAAGCTGAAGAGTTTGTTTGTTTGTTTGTTTGAACGCGCTAATCTCAGGAACGACTGGTTTGAATTGAAAAATTATTTTTGGGTTGAATAGACCATTTATCGAGGAAGGCTTTAGGCTATATATCATCACGCTTAAGCCAATAGGAGCGGAGCAGCGATCAAGAATGTTTTAAAATCGGGGATTCCACGGGGACGAAGTCGCGGGCAGCAGCTAGTTGTAGATAAATAGGTCGTGAGTTGTAAGTTGTCTGCTGTCACTCAGGCTTCTTGGCAACTGGTGTCAGATGTGTGTTAATTTAACTGATATTAGAGAGGAGACCAATGTCCCAGCAGGGAAATTTTAAAGGCTCACTATCTCTTGCCCGCGACTTCGCTCCCATTATAGACTTTTCCTAAGAAAAGCAGCCTATAACCTGTTTCTAGTGTTGTATCTATCCTGTACTAAAATTCATCAAAATCTGTTAAGCGATTTAGACGCATAAGCGTATAAAACGAACTCAATTTCGTATTTAATAGTTAGCATTATGCTTTTACGATTAGGTACGTTTGTTGGTCGACCTGCAATGCTATTCTGTAAGAACTCACTTCAGTGCTCACTTCTGATTCTGCGGTGAAAACTGTATTTGGTATTCTGTAACTTGATGAAAACTACACTAGCGCCACTAAGTGAGAACATAGGTGAAGCGAACTACTTTTAAGTGAAAACTTGACAGTCAGAATACCAAATACTTTTCACTTCAGGTGAGTTACGAAGTGTAATCAAAAATGAGATATGAATCGTATTCGCACGTGAGTTCTTACAGAATAGCACTGCTGATATGTTGATGAAAAGCTGATAATATTTTCTTTCGCACAGTACAAGTGGAACCAATAGATTCGGACGTGAAGTTGGAGCGAGTGAAACAAGAGAAGCGACTCAGTATCGATGATGATGACTTTGATGACCGATGTGGCTTCGATGACGACGATGATGATCGTGAGTAGTTTTATGCTTATACAGTGCGTTGAAAACTCGTGTGACGTCACTACCTGCTACTTATTTGTAACGACACGGTTGGCGCAGTGGTTGAGCGTTCAGCTGCTGCGCTACGTGTCGCGGATCCCCGCACGGAACAAATGTTTGTATGGCCTACAGATAGTTGTTCCGGGTCTGGGTGTCTTGTGTATGTGAGTTTACATGTTTGTGAACGCACCCACGATACAGGAGTAAATCCTAGTGTGGGGCAACGTTTTTTTAAAAAAATAATTTTTACTACGACGTCACAAGCCCCCACTCCTAATCTTTGATGCTTTTTATCTTCGTAATTTTTTATTGATTTGATAAACAAAAAATACGTGTCCAATATTTATCGATAATCTAACTGAAGGAGTAAATCATATATTTTTTTTTACTCAAGAAACATCCTTGTTGTGAATTTATCCCTAAGTTTAAAATTGGAATGGTATAAAAGATGATGCTTCTAGCGATAAACTATTCCTTTTTGTTTTTTTTTATTACGGCCAATTATTTCACCAGCCAGTTTTTTTAAGGAGGTTAAAGCATAAAGCTCACACCTTCTTTTAAATTTCAGTTGACGACCAACCTCTAACGAAACTAGCAAGCAAAATACCCAAAAAGGAATCTGTAGACCTACTAGACCTCCTCGATAACACTAAGGCAACAGAGAAACGGAAGTCTTCCACCAAAACTAAATCTGTACCCGCTAAAAAGACTAAGACAGTGAAGAAGGAGCCCATTAAAGCAAGCGCTAGCAAAGTGGCCGCTAAAACGGAGAAGAAAAAGAAAGGTAGGCATCTGGTTTCTGATCTTAAACGGTTGGTGAGTCGAGTTGCTGAAGAAAAACTTTATTGTAGACCAAAAATAGTTACATAGCTTTACACAAACTTAATTTTGTGGGTACAACCAGTGAACGCAAATAAAACATGGAAGCATTATTTCAAGGGATCTAAGAGTGAATCGTGACCCAAAAATTCAAACAAACACATCGAAACCTCGTCGCTGATTCGCCGAACCACACCAACAACATTATTGCTAACTAGCTTATGCCGGCGACTTCGTTCGCGTGGAGTTCCATACAAAATGTTAACCCCTTTTTCACCCCCTTAGGGGACGAATTTACAAAAATCCTTTCTTAGCGTATGCCTACGTCAAAATATCTACCTGCATGCCAAATTTCAGCCTGATCCGTTCAGTGGTTTGGGCTGTGCGTTGATAGATCACTATGTCAGTCAGTCAGTCCCTTTTGAGTTATATATATTCAGATAGATATATATATTTAGATATGGACCATTATCGATAATGACATAATTTGTTCTGCTAAAACATTTGTGTATTTAAAAACAGCTGTTTAAATTAATTATTAACAATATTTTATCTTCCGCAACTCTGCTCTCCTACCTTTCAATTTACAAGTTATGTACTGGTTTATGACACACAGACAGAAACACATCAATGGCGTTTAAATTACGGTTTTTCTTGTTCTATACCGATCTGAAGCCCAGGTTTCGTCATGATTTAAAACAATTTCATCAATATTTCTAGTAATTTTCAACTACGTAAATTTTGGTGTTCGAATAAATAAGATAAACGCTACCATTTACCAGATAAATATAGAGTAAAATAATAAATGCATTCGTTGACACTATAAGTAAAAATAGTAAATGCAGTTACCCATATAGGCAAGCCGCGAAACACCTGCCTTAGATCATCGCTTATATTGCCGCGGCTTGTATTTAAGGAGACGATTTTTTTTGAGAGACCTCTCGCAGTTTACCCATCTTGCCTGTGACGGCCTTAATATAAATATTAAAATTCCATCCAGGACTTATAAAAAACTAGCAGCGCCTCGCGGTTTCACCCGCCTAGTTCCCGTTCCCGTGGGAATACGGGGATCAAATATTAGCCTATGTTACTCAGGGTGAATTTAGCTTTCTAATGGTGAAATAATTTTTGAAATCGGTACAGTAGTTTTTGAGTTTATTCATTACAAACATACACACGCGCACACAAATACAAATCTTTCCTCTTTATAATATTAGTGTATTGTGATTACCAAGTTACTGATTTATGGAGGTCACATAGGCAGTCGCTTTAAGTAAAATACTGGTATTGAGCTAAATTCAGTTCGACTTAAAGCCGACCCTCATATAGTTAGGAAAAAGCTTGGTAGACTGAATATATTTGCGTTTTAACAAGACTTAATGGCATAGAACCCTGATTTATGCCAACACATTAACATAATTTGATTAATTATTTATTAAAACAAGTAATTAAACAAAATCCAGTACATAACTTGTGAATACACAGATATACTATAGTAATGCATGTTTACTTTTAAAGCAACATATGGATATGTCTCAGAAAAGAGTTCGTTTTACAAAAAAAAAAGGATGGAAGATTAATTAATATGGACTGAATTTGAATGCGTGTAATTTTCAAAGAAAAAATAAACCCTCGCAAGGAACACTTAGCATAATCAGCCTGTTTAATGTTCCCACTGCTGGGACACAGGCCTCCTTTCTAGGAGAGGGAATGGGCCGTAATCCACCACGCGGGCCTAGTGCGGGTTGGTGAATGTCATGTCTTCGAATTTTTGGCTCTAGGACATGCGGGATTCCTCGCGATGTTTTCCTTCACCGTTTGGGAGCAGTGGTGATGAAATTAATTTCACAAAGTAACGCGTAACCTACAATTTGTAAGTCGGGACCCTTACCACTCTGCCACCACTGCTTTTAAGGAACACTTGAAGTCAGTGTTATCTGAAGTCATTTGATTTGATTGGCTGGCAATGTATGATTCTTTTTAACTGAGGTTTCTGTGTTTCCCTGATTAGGTTTTTAAATTTGGAATTCCATGAGACTAGCGAACACGGCTTGTTTTCGAAAGGAACGTCAGTATATTTTTTTCCATTTGGAATACAAACGCATTCACGTCACCGAATTTAAAAAAGGAACAAAATCACTAGATTATGGTTGATACCAGATAAATGTGCAATAAAGGTCATTGCCCTTTCCTTGATGTCTCTTCGTAGGTACATGGTCAAAAAAAAGAATCGTTTTCCATTACTAGTAAATATAAAGGATCACGATGGATGTCGATTCAATATAGCATTAATTCAATTTTTCTGTTTTAGAACTTATTACAGCGCCATCTATTATCCTATTCTTGAACTACTAACCAGACGCCATATTGGTTGAACTGTCATCCGATTTTGTAAAACGAATGTACACAGAGCTGCTGCGTATTTAGTGTAGATGATTGTATTTGTGTGTTTTTTAGTTGTTTCTGTGTTCTTCCTTTCAGCATTTAGGTACAAGAGATGATTTTGATAAGATGACTTATATTTTAAAATGATTTCCAGTCCTTTAATTAATTTGTACAGAACGGTCGTTTTTGTTTGAAATGTATAAATGGAATAGATTATACAAAGCCATAGAGTATTTAACTTTCTATTTTTAAGCTTTAGGTTTATTAAAGCCTCCGCTGTTCGCCCGTCCGTCTGTCTGTCAGCGGGCTATGTCTAATGAACCGTAATAGGTAGACAATTGACATTTTCAGAACATATTTCTATTGCCGCTATTTTAGCATAAAAATAGAAATTAAAGTGTCTATTTTCGTATGGAAACGGTTTTTTTTCGCTGGAACTCGTCCGAACTTGTTCGTTTTTTTTTTAAAGAAATAACTCATTTATAAACTATTCACTTATAAGCATTATCTTCGAAGTTAAACAACGTGCGACGCAGCGGGTTTAAAGACATTTTTCTTACCTACGTGGGTTCGAATCCCAGTATATTATATAAAGTTCCATCTACCCTCCACTTCGAGACTGCAGGTAAGTTAATTTTGTTGTGCCTTTTCTATGAACGTTGAAACAGATACTTTGCAATAGATAAGTTCATATGTAAAATAAACTCTGTATTTGCTACCAAAATACTACCCTCAAAATCGTTTGTCAAAATTTGGTTTTCGACTTGTTTCAACTTTCATATGTTTGGTTGTAAAGATTTGAAATGTTTATATGCTCTGATATATTATTTTTATGACATATTTTTATTGATTTTTATAAGGACTTGAGACGTATCCATATGTAGACATAATTCTGTCTAAAAGCACTTGAAAAGAATGTGGAGGAATAATAATTAAAATATAAAAGTATTTTGAGTCATATTCCATATTACTAGTATTTTAAAAGTAATATGGAATCATATATAGACTCTGAAATTCGTCCACGTCATTTTCAATGCTTAATACTAAAAAATCAATAGTAATTTTGCTATTCAATTTTTCTCATAAATATTCACAAGTAAAAATAACTATTGATTTTTGATAGCTCATACATTGCACATAGATATATAAGTTTAATTAAACCCCCTTATCGTGAAACTATCACTAAATTACTATGTGAAATAATCATCATGGGATTTATTCCCAGTCATAAAATTACTGTCTCGGAGTCTCCGAATTCTATTTCTATAACCAATCATTTACTTAAGAACTTAATAATCTTGAAAAACTTTGCTGTTATCCAATTATATTAAACTACATTGACCTCTATAAAATATGGCGACTTTTTTTAATGCGTTTGGCCTTCACACTGTTCATTTCGTGTATCGTGGGTGCGTTTACAAACATAAACTCACATACACAAAAAGCCAAACCCGGATCAACTATCAGTAAGCCATACAATTTTTTGTTCTATCGGAAAAGTATAATATCTATGTGGAATCGGAAAAGCGACTCGCAGAGCAGCCAATCGCTAAACCACGGTCCAATGTGTCTTTCATGAATAAGACAACCCGTCTAAGGAGCATCGTGTTGAACAGTAACTGGGTTGTGGGGGTCAGGCAGTCGCTCAATGTAAAAATACTGGTATTCATCTGCATTTAGTTAGACTGGTAGCGGATCTCGATATAGCCGGGAAATAGCAGATGATGGACCAAGTCTGCAATATCGTGGACAACGTCTGCTATTGAGTATGCAATAGTTATGTTAAGCTAACAAATGTATTTTTGTCATTATACCAGAGTTAGCAAGTTATTCATCATTACTCCTTGACATATTAAATGGCTTGAAGTAATTTTATGAAGGGTAGACCCCTTTATAAAATTACTACTAATTAATACCAGAGTTGGCCCCGTTTTAGAAGTTATTCATTATCACTCCTTAAAATATTTTTCGCTAAAGTTAAACGGAAAATCTACTTACACAACTATTAAATATTCGACATTTGAATGTGTAGGGCATCTGTTTGTTTAAATGTATATTCGACAATGATATAGGCTTGCAACGATAAATTGACGTCTCGGAAGGTAAAATAATGGGTAGGATGTACGAAATATATTCGCTTCAGTTGGCATTATGCTTCGTCTTTACCACCTACATATGTTTCAAGAATACTACAAGAGACAAAAACAGTTTTCTTTTTTATTATCGTTTCATAGAAGATTTAACTCACAGCCTCAAGATTACCCTATAGAAGATAGAAGAAGTATACAACTATGGTCTATGGTCTACAAAGAACCTTTTTCTTTTTTAGCGGAAAGCTATGACGCGACGCGCTCAAACGCCGAGACTATTATAAGTAGCACGACTGCTTACCCCTTCAGAGTGAATGATAAGTCGATACTCTGCGTCTACTGCCAGGAGTTGTACGAAGACCCTGATGAGTTCCGGACGCACATGGACGGTGAACATGACTATTTTAGCATCAAGGTCGCGTTCCATCACCTCCCTAAAACAGAATTTATCAAAGCTGACCTCACGAATTTGCGCTGTAGACTATGCAACGTCGGTTTTCCGAACCTGGAAACGGTTTTGGCTCATTTAGAAGCTGAGCATGATAGAAAAATTGATCCGCACGGTAAATACGGCGTGATGCCGTACCTGCTGCAGAAAGACGTTTATAACTGCGCTGTTTGCGAGAAAAACTTCCCTTCGCTTTTCCACTTAAACAGACATACTATCACACATTTTCTAAGCTATGTTTGCCATGTTTGCGGCAGTAGTTATGTGGCTACAACGGGTTTGCTTCGACACGTGCGATCCAAACACCAGATTTACGAAGTATCATGCAAAAGATGCAAGAAAGTGTTCCCTACGATGGAAGCAAAAGAAAAGCATAGACGAACACAGAAATCTTGCATGCCTTATTGCTGTCCGAAATGTCAGGAACGCTTCCTAGATTATAAGACACGAAAAAAGCATATGGAGGTTGCCCACGGTCAGTCGAAACGGACTTACCGTTGTGTGGACTGTAATATAGAGTTTACGACTGAAAATGCGTACTACGACCATTTCAAACTACATCATTCTGAAGACTGTGCTGTTTGCAAGCATTGCGGCTTGAAGTTCTTGTCGGTTTACCGTTTAAAGCGGCATATTGCGAAGCACAATGTTTGAGCGACTGAAGCGAATTGTATTGTAAAAACCTGGATTGAAATCTCCATTTACTGTATGTGTTTGACGTTAAATGACATTACAGTGGTGGCGCCATCTACGCTGCCGTATTTTGAACTAAACTGACGTATCCTAGATGCGTGCTATTAGAATGCCTATTTTCGTACTTAAAAACAGTCGCAACATCATCTCGGTGATGCTCAAAAAACTGTCAAAATGGCGACAGATATTATTATAAAGCGTTTCCTTCAATTTATAGGAATTATGTAAGCCCCCTGTTATCCGCTCGATGAGCAAATGTGCTAATCAAGCAGATACAGAAACCAAGCAATAACGCACCAGATACAACACCCGTCTGGTCTTAGGATCGTTCCTTTCAATGAATGATTAGGAACTTAACGTCCTGTTCCTCACAACTATAATGTCGAAAACTCACTGACACGTGGCTTGCTGAGCGCTTAGAGTCAGCAAGTCCTCTGGAGTGACGGAGTAAAGCGAACGTTCTAAAATGTTCGTAATCAGTCACACTGAGTAAGAAAGAATATTATTTATTTTATTTATTGAAAAAGGTCCATTCCAGCGATATGTTAGATAGGCCGATGCTGTTTGATGTCTGTTTTACATGCTAGGCGACTCGCTACGACGCCAAGCACGTAATAAAAATGACGTCTGACTATTGCAATCCTTATATCATTTAACTACTCGTATTATAGACGTAGAAAATAGTTATTGTGGTCCGAATAAATGTCTCTATCAAGATCGATGTAAAAATTTCGTAGAATGAGGGTAGCTGATAATTTTAAGATATTTATAACTCTTCAATTGTGGAATGTGTATTTATATTATATGAAATATCACAATAAACTAAGTATGATTATCATTTTTCTGTATTATTTTCGCATTTCGAGTAAGTCTAAGAAGACGCATATAATTAAAAAGAAAAAAAGAAATAGTGTTCTCGTACCTGAGATCTCTTTCAACTGAACTAAAACTGTAGTGGCGGGCATTAAGACAAGCGGTAAAGGTCGGTGGCGATGGAACAATTTCGGTTCTACATCATAATTTTTTTACCTCAGCATAATTTTAATAAATTAGTAAATAGGAAAACACGAATATAAAACGCAGAAACAAGCTAAAGGGGACTCAAAAAATCTAAAACTTCTAATTTTGGACGTGTATCGGTTTTATCATTGTATCATACCTACCTTAACACGGTTTTTTTACTAAAAATTCCATTGATGACATACCTTACAAAAAACTCGTTAATATATTTACCGTTTCTTTAGTGTTTAATTAAAAGGCATCAACGTGAATTAAAGCCCGAATCGGCTTTTTATACTACTGTAAGTTGAAAGTTGACGACGCCATTACTCAGAACAGCAACAACAAAGCGCGAAACAGCGCATCTCCTGCCACAATAAAAATGACAAAGGACCATTTCTTTTTGTTCTAGTGTTCGATTCGTTGTTCGAAGCGAGACAAAACGCTAAACTCATTTTGAGGTATACTACGGCTTATCCATTCAAGATTCCCGGAAACGATATGGTGTGCGTTTACTGCGGCGACGCCTTTCCAGAACCGGAGGCGTATAGACAACACATGAGAACCGACCATTACCAGCCAAACGTCAAACATGCGTTCGCGCACACAATGGGCACACAGGAATGCCTGAAAGTCGATTGCACAGACCTAGGATGCAAGCTCTGCGCAAAGAAATTCGAATCTCTAGCTGCCATAGCAGAACATCTCGTCTTAGAACACGACAAGCATTTAAATCTAAACGCAGAGATCGGATTACAGACTTTCAAATTAGGTCGCGAAAGATGGGTTTGCGCTACCTGCTTTCAGAAATTTCCGTCACTTAGATGCTTATCGCGACATAACAGCGTTCATTACCATAAGTATACATGTGAAACTTGTGGCAAGTCGTATATTAGTCGCGACAACTTAAAGAAACATATTCTCTTCAGCCATACCGAAGAAAAGATTTGTACTAAGTGTAAGAAATCCTTTCCTAACCTTGAAGAGCGCCGCGCTCATGTGTTAGCAAGCAAACGATGCTGGCCTTACTGCTGCAACCTTTGCGGTCACAGATTCGTCACCAAAAAGCTTAGAATCGAACACTTGGCGGAAACGCACAAAGTAGACACGAACAAACTTTACACTTGTCCTGAATGCCAGGAATCCTTCACAGATTCCAGACTATACAGAACACATTATATGGTGACTCATACCGATGACAACTTCGTCTGCCAATTCTGTGGTATGAAATTCGCCGCCAAGAGCCGTTTGGAAGCCCATAAACTTCTGCATACGAGGGAGAAGCTTTTCCATTGTACTTCGTGCAACAAATCGTTTCTTAGGAAGAAGAATTTGACCCAACACATGTGGATTCATAGCGAACATAAAAGATTTCACTGTGAATTGTGCAATAGGCAGTTCAACCAGAGAGTTAGTTGGAAGACTCATATGAGGTCTTACCATCCGGAGTTGGTGGATTTTTAAAGTGCAGTTAAAAGGGATTTATGAATTTGTACCTATAGCTTAAGCTCTGTAGATAATGCCAACCAAAGCTAACTATTTATATCTTGTTTACGCTATTTGGTTTAAGCCAAACATTGCGTAAGAAAAATAGGAGATAAAGAAATCTTGCCTCCAAAATATTACTATATTCTTTTGCGGTGCTCAGGTCCTTTACAGGCATGCTGTTTTAACTTAATATGTCCCAGAAATTAAGTCGGATTTGATTATATATATTCAGGTGTAAATATATTAAATAGAGAAATTTAATAAACTTGAATCACACACATACTGTGTCTAAACAATTCGACCAAACTCGAGTAAATATTCTTTACTTGCAAGAATTAAACACGCTTAAAATCTATTTTCCGTGACCAATCTCGGTACCTTCTCCAATTTCGAAAAATCCTAAGGAAAACAATTTCTTTAACCATATCATTCATAGGTCTGTTGTAACTCCTTTATGATTTGACTCTATCTTCCTCTCGGAAAATAACATAAAACCTTATCTAACCATAAAATTAAGTCAGTGTCATATTCTTATCAGAACCATCAACACCAAAGACAGAACAGAAGAGCAGTTGAATGACTGGGCATTTCTTTTTGTTCTAGAGAAGCAAAATGACCCCAATTTCATCTCGAAACGGAACGCCGAGATTATTGTGAAATATTCCACCGTTTACCCCTTCAAGCTGCCTGAAGACAATATGGTTTGTGTGTACTGTTGCGAAACCTATCCGGATCCCGATGTGTTCAGGACTCACATGCACGAAGAACATGAAACTTTTAACCCAAAAATGGCCTTTGTCCACTGTTCCGAAGGGTACATCAAAGTTGATTGCACTAACATCCATTGTAGGCTCTGTTTCAAATATTACCAGAATTTGGACCAGATAGCAGATCATCTTTACTCCGAACATAAGAAGCCCCTTGATTTAACCGTTGCGTTAGGGCTACAGCCGTTCAAGTTGGAGAACAATAAACTGTTCTGCGCTATATGTCCCTACAAAGCTGTATGCTTACGACAGTTAAGCAGACACACACAGAGCCATTTCTGGAGGTACACCTGTGAGGCTTGTGGAAAATCCTACGCCACAAACACAGCTTTGCGCAGTCACATAAGATTCTCACACATCGGAACCGAAAAGATATGCCGCAAATGTAAACGGACCTTTTCGTCAATCGAAGAGAGGCGGAAACATTTGCTGGAGTCTCAAAAATGCTGGTCACACTTATGCTGCGTCTGCGGAGAGAGATTTATTTCATGGCACGCTAAACAACAACATTTGACAGAGTGCCACGGTGTTGAAAAGAAGGTTTACGTTTGTCCGGAATGTGGACAGATTTTCCAAGAACGCAAGAAGTATAGGACTCACTTCAGACTCACCCATACGGATGATAATTATGTTTGCTCTTGCTGTGGTATGAAATTCGTTACCAAAAAGAATCTAGAAGAACACAGGGTCTCCCATACGATGGAGAAACTCTTTCCTTGTACAGTTTGCTCAAAATCGTTTCCTAGAAAGAAAAATTTAATACAGCACATGTGGATACATATGGAACATAAACGTTTTGAATGCAAGTTGTGCAATAAAAAGTTCAACCAGAAAGTTAGTTGGAAGACGCATATGAAATCGTATCATCCTGAATTAGAGGATATTGAAGGAAAAAATGATAATATCAAACTAATGTTTTCTGTATTGACCGAATAACTGTTGGATGTATATTTATGTTATTTATAGCTCTTGTGTGAAAATGGTTTTTGTTACTAGTCGTTGAAATTTACGCCCACTGTTCTTAAAACAAAGTATTGTAAGCGTATATCTTAGTTTCTTTCCATACAAAAATGTACGCATACATACATTTCGTTACTTCTCTAAAGTGTCTGACTCGCGTGTCTAATTCTACTCTAGTACAAAATACTTACTTTTTATTTTCGTCAACAAACCGTTTATTCATTATAAGTACAATTTGAATTGTATCTGGAGCTATATGCAAAATATAGGATAAGCTTAAAATAGCCTTGGTTATGTTAATATCTTGCTGTCTTTCTTAGAAAGTGGGTTAATTTGACTGAGATTTTCAATATAACTTTCAAAGATGCCATTGGGATCTTTTGCCCTCTACAGTAAGCAACTTTCATTTATAATTTAATAAGTAGTTACCATTGTGGAGTCCAGTGTTAGCTTTGCACCGTTAAGAAGTAAAGAACACACACAGGATAAGTGATGGGACGTTTCTTTTTTGTTCTAGAACTAAATCCGATGCTCATCGCGCGACAGAACGCCAAAACGATCATAGAGTATACAACAGCTTACCCTTTCAAGCTGCCAGAATCTTCCATGGTTTGCGTCTATTGCTGCGATACCTTCCCAGACCCCGCCAAATTTAGGGAACACATGCATTTAGAACATCAGGACTTCAAAGTGCGGATGGCTTTCGTTCATGTGGCCGAAGGAGCCGTTAAAGTCGATTGCACAGACCTTAAATGCAGGATCTGCTTAGAAACTTTATCGAATTTAGAACAAGCAACGGATCATCTAATCAAAAAACACAATAAAGATTTAAACCCAACGCATGACCTAGGAATGCATCCGTTTAAAATTTACAAGGATAAATATTCATGCGCGATTTGTACAGAGAAATTTTCAACGTTAGCTCTTTTGAGCAAACACAATCACACACACTTTGTTCAATACACCTGTGATTCTTGCGGAAAGTCTTATGCATCATTGACCTCTTTGCACTGCCACCTCAGATACAACTGCGGAACAGAATCCGATAAGAACACCAAAAACAGATGCAGAAAATGTCGAAAAATATTCACGTCGACAGCAGAAAGAATGAATCATTTAGAAAAATCGATACGATGTCGCCAGCATGTGTGCAACGTATGTGGAGATAGGTTTATGACTTGGAATATGAAGCAAAATCATCTAAAGGATATCCATAACGTGCCACAGAAGACCTATAACTGTCCCGAGTGTCACATAGTGTTCAGTAAACGCGACAGTTTGAGGTTACATTTCAAAACTACCCACACGAGTGACTACGTTGAATGCTCTTACTGCGCGAGGAAGTTTGATACCGACAGGAATTTGAAAAAGCATATTGTAATACATACAGGGGAGAGAAATTTTATCTGTCAAGTGTGTTCTAAGGCATTTCCGAGGAAGTCTACACTGGGACAGCATATGTGGATTCATAGTGAAGTGAAGAAACACGAGTGTAAGATTTGTGATAAGACCTTTAACCAGCGAGTCAGTTGGAGGACTCATATGAAGGCTAGGCATCCTGAAATGCGTGTCGTTTAGGGAAGGGGTAGATCGAGATGTTTTTTTGTTGAGTTTAAAAAAAAACGTTTGTCAAGACGCATCAATGCATCGGAACGCACGACTGAACCCAGCTGTCCTTCGCGTGCGAAAGTCTGACTAACGAAGTGGTATCGTGTTACCCAGTAACTGGGTTGTCGAGATCAGATAACAGTCGCTCTATGTCAAATACTTGTTGGACAGCTGCATCTGGTAGGCGACCGAAAAGGCTAGGCATATTGATTCATTTTTACGTTTATCGGTATTGTACTTGTCTTTTTTACCTTTGGCCTTTGGGGTCTCTTCCGCACTTAAATTTTCTTTATTTATTTTCTCTAATGATATGGTCATTAAAGTACATTGTAGCGAAATAAAGTACAATAAATGGGACTGTATATAGTGTAAGTACCACTTTCACACAAAAAAGTGACCAATGTCTCTTTTGTTCTAGAAATAAATCCGATGCACATCGCTAAAAGGAACGCCCAGACCGTTATACAATATACCACAGCTTATCCGTTTAGACTGCCGGAGAGTTCCATCGTATGCGTTTACTGCTGCGAGAGTTTTGAGGACCCTCCTCGCTTCAGGAAGCATATGGATGATGACCACGGGGTGGTTAACGTCAGGGTGGCATTCTCGCACCTCCACGAAGGATACATTAAGGCAGACTGCACAGATTTACGCTGCAGATTATGCCTCGAAACCTTCAACAAAATCGAAGAGGCAGCCATCCATTTAAATAAAGACCATAAACAAAATATTGACTTGAATTACGATATAGGCCTCCAGCCTTTTAATATACAAACTGACAAGTTGTCCTGCGCAGTTTGTCATGACAAATCGTCCAACATTCGCAGTTTGAGCCGTCATATACAAAAACACTTCTTTCAGTGCACCTGTGAACTTTGCGGCAAGTCGTTTGCATCGTCTGCCTCTTTGCAGAAGCATCTAGAATTCTCCTGTCCCTTCGTACCGAAACAGCGTAGATGTAGAAAGTGTAAAACTGTTTTATCCTCCACTGAAGATCAAAAGAGACACTTTGAGGTGTCCAGACAATGTCGTCAGCACTTATGCCCCGTTTGCGGCGACAGATTTAGCACATGGAAGATTAAGAGAAGTCATATGGAACAAGAGCATGCTATACCTAAAAAGGTATACCCTTGTCCAGAATGTGAACTCATTTTCAAGAAACCAAACAAGTTTCGAGCTCATTTTAAAATAGTGCATACGGACAAACATTTTAACTGTCCGAGTTGCGATCGGAAATTCGACACTAAGTATGTTTTAGATAGGCATATGGTCGTCCATTCCAAAGAGAGGTTGTTCTTTTGCGATATATGTTCTAAATCGTTTCCGAGAAAGTCTACGTTAAGGCAGCACATGTGGATACATAGTGAGGTGAAAAGGTTCGAATGTAAGGTCTGTGATAAGCAGTTTAATCAGAAAGTCAGTTGGAGGACGCATATGAAGTCTTATCATCCGGATTTGGGCGACTTTTAGTGGGGAATATATCCATTTTTATTATATTTCATATGTTCAAACTCGATAATACTTGGGATTTCCTGTTAAATTATCAAAAAATGTTGCACACGATTTTTTGCTTTATCAAACCTGCATATTTTATATAAAAATACAAAGATTTAAGTTGAGTGGGGTCTTCATACGTCACTTCTAGGTTAAAAGAGCCACACTTATTGGATCTACACGGGAGTGACGTCATGCGAAATATTAACGCGCTGTCGTGATTTTTGCGTCGATTCTGCCGCCTGGCTGGGTTTGAACCCACGACCTACAATTCGTAAGTCGGGGCCGTTATCACTCGGCCACCACTGCTCTCAGAACTCAGCATTAGGATCGAACAATAATCATTTGATTTGTGGAGACCGCGTCTCGGCAAACGCAGTGTAGGACGTCCTCAGGCGCGGTGGAGTGACGATTTGCGCAGGACGGCTGGCAAAAACTGGATGCGAGAAGCCGAAAATAGATCTAAGTGGCGTGCAATTGGAGAGGCCTATGTCCAGCAGTGGACTGCAACAGGCTGTTGATGATGATTGATGAATAATCATTTGTTCATCATCATCATCATCAACAGCCTGTTGCAGTCCACTGCTGGACATAGGCCTCTTCAATTGCACGCCACTTGGATCTATTTCCGGCTTCTCGCATCCAGTTTCGTAATAATTTGTTAGTGTGCACACAACTCGCATCCAAGTTGTCTCTACATATAAACGACGAGTGTACAAATGCTCAGTTCTGGGCGAAGTGTTAACAGAATGAATTGGCAGGATTTAGTTATTAGTAGATGGAACACCAAGTCTCCTCCCAGTGGTGTAGATTTTTTTATAAACTTTGGTCTCATAGTTTCAATATAACATAACTACTAATCGAAATAAACTACTACTGTTTGGTTTTTAGTTTTTGCAAATCACCGGTCAGTACTCTTTGTATCTGGGTTAGGAAACGCGGGTTTACGAAAATAAATATTAAGTAAAATATTCCTTTATTTGTGTTTCATCATTATTTTAATCAGTGGTGTTCTTTGTTATATTGTTTAAATATCAAACAATCTATTGTTAAATTATTTCTTATGTTTTATACTGTTTAAAGGAAAAATTAAGTATATGTAAATATTATTTAGAAGTTTTTTATTTTAATTTGTAACTGGTGACCAGTTAAAAATGATATCAGACAGACCAGTTACTGGTCCTTATTTAGAGGGTGTTAAGATTTTGATTAGCTTTCCTGGTTCTGTGAAACGAATTCAGAATTCAGCTGGATATTATGAATATAGTATTATTATTGGTATAATCAAATGTCGAGAAAGCTTTTTCTCTAGAAAATAGAGGTCATTCAAGTATTACGTAAGGTCGTAAGCACCAAGGGGGGGGGCGGAGGGTTCTTTGATTTGCGTATTTTTGATGACATGGGGATGTACTTTTTTCGAAAAATTTACTCAATCTTGATTTGAACACATACGGCAAGCCCGCGCAGTCCCCAGTAAAAAATATTTATATAAATGTTTACGTAAGCATGGTGGGGGGGGGGGGGGGCGGGTGTAAGAGAGAGAGAGGTGGCGGACAAAAATTACAAAATATCTGCGTACCTACGTAATACTTGAACTTTTTTAAGTTTCCTCCATGCCTCGGAAAGCACGCTAAGCCGTTGGTCCCGGCTGTCATTTGTAGAACTTTGGCAGTCGTAACGGATTGTCAGAAGCCAGTAAATCTGACGCCAGTCTTGCCAAGAAGTACCGTGTTTCCCTTGTACTTGCTTTTCTTCAGCGGTTGGAGTTGCCCTAAAAATCTAAATACCCTCTAAAAGAGTATCCAAAATATCTGTTAAATGTTCGTATAGTTTATAGTAGTAAATACATTGGTATATTTCGTTACTTGTTTTATAATATTTTGTAGTTAGGTACATAGTATTTAATAAATTGATTACTATTTGATGTTTGATTCTTATTATCCTTACCTCTAATACCTAAATGAGATAAAATAATACACAGATTATTATTTTTTATACTATTATAATTATAAAACTAAAAGGTGTAAAAAATAGGTGGTCTATTGGAGTCTTCTTTTTTTATGGAGACCTTGTGTAGTTGGTTCTAGCTAACTAAAAATACTCATTAATTTACAGGGAGACTTTTAAAGACTAAACAATATTAAATAATAGAAGGGCTAAAATTTCAATATCTATTCAAACATTTATAACGCATTTCTCCCAAAGATAACAATTCACTATCCGAGGACGAGAAAAACACGATAAATTGTCCGTGATTATCGGTAAACAATCACTTGCCTATTTGAAGTATAAGTTGCGAGCCCGCTGCGGCACAAAACTGCGTTGTGTACAAAGATAACTGTTACACGCTACTCACCTTAAGGTGCTCCCTCACCGGGAGCATTCGCGTGTAGTGTAACGTTACAGATTTGAGCATTACATCAGTGAAGGAGGAGAACCGAGCATTACAATGCCTACCTTGTAATGATACAAAACGGACATACATCAGTGAAGGAGAAGAACCGAGCATTACAATGCGCACCTTGTAATGATACAATGTGTAATATCTTGATACAACTTGTAACATCAATGCGCTCCACTTCCTCCTATAAATAATTCATGACACCAATATATAGTTTCTTCTGTGTTTTTTTTTTCTTACGTAAATAACAATGTCGAATTAATATTGCCGCACTGAGCACAACGACCGCTTCGTCTGACATCTTGCTATGAAATGCTCAAAGTCGAATCAATATGTTACATTACACGCAAATGCTCGTTAGTCAGGGAGGTATTATTGTAATGTAATGCTCAAAGTCGAATCTATATTGTTACAATACACGTGAATGCTCCCGGTGAGGGAGCACCTTTAGTTTAAGTATTTGTCACGCATCAACACCATTTACAAGGAGCCCACTAAAAATATGACCAAAGGCGTTTGTCTGTTCTAGACGGGATGCGACCGTTGTCCATCGCACGACGCAATGCCGAGACTATCGTCCTCAACGCCACAGTTTACCCCTTCCGTCTGCCCGAAACATCCCTCATGTGCGTATATTGTGGCGAGTCCTACACTGACCCCACCTTGTTCAGGAAACACGCGAAGGAAGAACATGCGTCCTTCACGGTCCGAACGGCTTTCTATCACTGTTCGTACGAACACTACCTCAAAATCGATACCACAGAAATGGCATGCCGAAGATGTTCGGAAACGTTCGGCAAAATCGACGATCTCGCACGGCATCTAAACGAGGAACACGACGAGAAAATCAACTTTGACTTCCAATTAGGACTGCATCCTTACAAATTTTCACAAGACGCAATCATGTGTGGTGTTTGTGATCTCAACTTCCCCTGCTTAAGACAGCTGAGTCGGCACATGTCTTCCCATTTCTTGAACTTTACTTGTGATACGTGTGGCAAATCTTATACGACGAACAGCTCTTTAAAGCATCACATTCAGTTCTCACACATATCAGATGAAAGAATCTGCAGGAAATGTAAACAGACATTCAGTTCTTTAGAAGCTAAGAAGGAGCATACAGCCAATACACCTAGCTGTTGGATATACCAGTGTTTGACGTGTCTACAACGGTTCATAACGTGGCCTGCCAAAGAAGAACATTTAGTAAACGTCCATGGACAATCTAGAAAGTCTTATGACTGTTCTGAATGCAGTCTTACTTTTACAACAAGAAATGCCTATAGAAGACACTTTAATACAACACACGCTAAAGTGAATTTCCCTTGCGTACACTGCGGACGAAAATGCGCTTCAAAAAGATACTTAGAACAGCACATGCTTGTCCACACTGGCTTAAAAACGTTTCATTGCAATGTGTGCTCTAAATCTTTTCCTAGAAAGAAGAATCTTGTCCAGCACATGTGGGTTCATAGTGAGAATAAGCGCTTTGTTTGCAGGTTTTGTAAAAAGGCGTTTAATCAGAAGCATAGTTATAAAACGCATATGAAAGTACATCATCCTGAGGTGCCTGAAGAAAAGTATTAGTCATCGCTGTACACGCGTTCATATAATACTTAGACCATATCAAATATTTAGACTAAATACCGGCCATGGCTGCCGATATCAATGGTGACTAGCCATCGACGCGGGAGATATTATAGGTAGTGTCCAACCAAAACTGGATTTTTAGCCGAAACCGAATCTTGGTTTTTGTTCTCAATTTCAAACAATAAAATTGGCAGCAAAATAAAATATATTAATAAAAAAAAATAACGATTTAACATGAATAAAGTAATCAAAGCGTCAAAAGCTAACTCTTGTAAGAAAACTTTGTCAAAACTCAATATTAACTATGCTGGAGCCTCTTCTTATATATAGATTAATATTATTTATTGAGATCTTGCATTGTATTGTTGTTTATTAAAAAAAAAAACCTAACTAGTCTACCAATTAGCGATCACAGGCAACGAACACACCCAAAGTTAGCTAAACGACGCATGACAATGACGAAAACTGAGTTTCGGTGAGACCGAAATTTTGGCCGAAACCTGAAACCGAAAGTGTGGTCGAAACTTGGATTTTTAGGCGGAACCGAACCTTCAGTTGGTCTATAGTGCACAAGTGATTACATACCTACGGAAGGAATTCATATTAAATAAATATTAGAAAATGGAAAATATATCTCTATAAAAACGTTTCAGATACCTACTTTTAATAATGATTTTAAAATTTTATTTTATATTATACGTTAGGAACGTATAGTGTAAAATGAAATTTTAAAATCATTTTAATAATTCGGCTAGTTATTAGCAACTTATTTATAATATTCGTTTCGCTAAGTTCTTGCAGCTTAGGCATTTATAATATATAATATTCAACAATAATTATTTTAAGGCTATAATACAGATTTAGTTATATTTATGTTATTATGAAAACTGTTGTTTTGTTTGAAATATTAAACTTGATGATTCAATTTGTTGTTTTTGTAATATCAAAAAAACTCCTGTCTAAGAATTTTTCGCGTATTAGGACATCAAGTAAACAGACACGCGTCTAGTATTCATTTGTACTTCTTGGATTCGAATGAACAATAAACAAACATATAAAATCTTAAAATAAACTTAAGGCACATTGTGTTGAGTTAAAATCATATTTTTACTCAACATAATGGTCCCTAACTTTCGTAAAAGAAGAAGAAGTGAGCCGACAAGTCACTGCGATATTTTCTTTTTGTTTCTAGAACCACATTTATGGGCGAAAGAGAACGCGGAGATAGTGTTGCAATATTCCACCCTGTACCCATTCAGATTGCGGGGGAAAGCCATCACTTGCGTCTACTGCTGCGAGGGCTATGAGGACCCCACGCATTTCCGCAGGCACTTCGATGTCCACCACCAACAGTTCACCATCGCTACAGCTTTCCACCACATGAGCAGCTTGAAAGAATACCTCAAAGTCGATATCTATGACCTTAAATGCAGACTATGTCGCCAACCTTTCGAGAAAATCGAAGATGTGGCCGAACACCTGAAGGCATCACATGCAGATGTAACAAAAAAACTAAACCTCGAATATGATATTGGTTTGCAACCTTACAAATTGGTGAATAACAACTACTGCTGCTTTCACTGTGGCAAGAAAATGCCTACTCTTATAAAACTGTGTCGTCACACGATCGTGCATTACCAAAGATTCACGTGCGATACTTGTGGACGCAATTACCTCTCACATGAGGCTTTAAAATATCACATTAAGTGCGTCCATTCGGTCACTAAACATGTGTGTAGGAAATGCTGGAAAGAATTCCCCACTCTGGAGAAGAAGAAGGCTCATATAAGAGAATCTAAATCATGTTGGACATTCTGCTGCATCGTCTGTGGAGAAAGATTTCAGTCTTGGGAACATAAGCAGAAACACTTACAAGCAGAACATGGATACGAAAAAGTAGTGTATAACTGTCCTGAGTGTGATGCTTCATTCTCGTCCAGAAAATATTTCTATACGCATTACAAACTGGCTCATACTGATGAAGGATTCCAATGCGCTTGCTGTGGACTCAAGTTCAACACTCAAAAACGGCTAGATGACCACTCTCTAGGTCATACTGGAGAGAAACAATTCATGTGTAACATTTGCTCTAAGAGTTTTGTGAGGCAGAACAGTCTGACGCAGCATATGTGGACTCACAGCGAAACTAAAAGATTCGTCTGTCTTCTCTGTGATAAGGGGTTCGCGCAAAAAGTTAGCTTGAAATCTCATATGAAGACCAACCATCCTGATGTTACCATTGATTTTTAATGTCTTTTTATGTCATTTACTTCTCGTAATAAAACTTTGTACGCTCACTCATGTGTTCGATATTTTTCACGTAAAATCCCGACTACCGTCGACACAAAAAATTAAAGGTACTTACAAATTAGTCTCTGTTTTTGGTCATGTTAGTTCGTTGTTTTTAAATTGTAGAAGTTTATCGCCACGGTATGACACTGACCATTTTCTTTTTTGTTTTTAGGGACCACATTGGAAATTCACGGACGTAGTGAGACTGAGAATGAAACAAAAAAAAAGATAGTTCTTGTTTACCAGACGCCGCAAAGGCGAAATGCTGAAATTATACTAACTTATTCTACCGCTTACCCTTTTAAAACTCGTTTTAGTCAAATACTTTGCTCGTATTGCCACGAAGAATTTAATACCCTAACAGACCTCAGATATCACATGAAAACTGAACATTTAAACTCGGGTTTCAAAAACGTTTTTTACAGGGCAAGGGACAACTTAATCAAAATCGATATCACTAATCTAAAATGTAAAATATGCGCTGAAGAAATACAAGACGTCGACGGTCTTATGAGTCACCTATATAGGGAGCATAATAAGCCTGTGAAATTCAATGCTCGATATGGGGTCCTACCTTATAAACAGAACTCTGATAGCCATTGGACTTGCGTGTACTGTAACAAAGTCTTCATTTCGTTCATAGCTTTCAATCGTCACATAGTCACTCATTTCATGAACTACAGCTGTGACAAATGCGGTACAACGTTCGTCTCGGATTATGCCTTGAAAGACCACCATCGGCAAGTCAAGTGCTTCCGAACGGCTTATAAAGCTAGAAATGGGCGGGTCCTAAAACCTAGATCGAATGCCGAAATTATTCTACAATGTTCCACTGCTAGTCCTTTTAGGACATGGAAAAGTAACTTCAATTGTGTGTTCTGTAGGGTCCAAAGTAACGATCCGAGCGGACTCCGTATGCATGTTGTTACGATTCATGCTAATTACGACGTTAAAGCTGCCTTCTATAAGAAACTAGGGAAAGATTTCCTTAACGTTGATATAACAGATCTGCAGTGTAAACTATGCTTTATGCCTATTGATACCTTCGACAGTTTGATTTACCATCTAAAAAACGATCATCAGCAACCGATTAATTCTGATGCGCAAATAGGCGTTCTACCTTTTAGACTAAACGATGGGTCAATTTGGAAATGCACGATATGTCCCAACGAGTTCAAAGATTTCGTCTCACTAAAGAAACATACTTCGGAACACTTTCAGAATTACGTCTGTGATACGTGTGGCGAAGGGTTTATAACAGAATCTGCGATGATAGCTCACACTAAAATACCTCACGAGAACAAATATAACTGCAGTCGATGTATAGCCACGTTTTCGTCGTTGGACGAAAGGAATATTCACGTGAAAACACAGCATACATCACTGCCATACGTTTGTGTCTACTGCAAAGATAAACCACGCTTCGCAAACTGGGAGGTTCGCAAAAAACATTTGATGGCAGTTCATAATTATAAAACAGGAGCTGATAAATACGACTGTACGACATGCCAGAAGTCTTTTAAGACGAGATCAGGCAAGTACAACCACATGGCGAGAGTACATCGAATAAAAAAAGACACTGAGCTCGGCTATCCCTGTCCCAGTTGTCCAAAGGCGTTTACGACGAAACTGTTCTTGGACAAACATGTGGCGAAAAAGCACTTCGATGTTTGACATTTCTAAGGTAGTTTTCTTCATTAATCAACGAACATTTTCATTAACACGCAAATATGTATGAGTTTATTGACAATATTTAGATATAGATATTACCGCGTAAAGATCTCTTCAAGTCTAACCAATAAGCGGATGTCTTTCTCCGAAGAAAAGAAGCTATATAGACTATAATAATGATAAAAATTCTTTTCTTTTTTAGGGCCCACAAAGGATATTGACGGACTTAATCAGACCGAAAGTAAACCAAAACAAAGATTGTTTGAAAGGTCCGTTGGACAGAACCCGCAAAGACAAAATGCTGTACTAGTCCTAAAGCACTCTACAGCGTTTCCTTTTAAGACGCGGTTTAATAGAATCGTCTGTTCATACTGCCATGACGAGTTTGAGCCAATGGCTGCGTTGAGGGATCATATGAAAGCCGACCATTCCGCTGCTGACTACAACAGCGCTTTCTATAAAGTCTACGATGCCCTTAAAGTTGAAATAACTGATCTAAAATGCACCATGTGTTCCCAAGAGCTAGCAAACATAGACAGCTTCATGACTCACATTTCTCGAGATCACAAAATTAAAGTTAATTTTGACGTTCCTTTTGGTGTGCTACCATATAGACAAGGGCCTTCAGGGAGATGGACGTGCCTCGAATGCGATAAAACCTTCCCGAAATTCTCGCAAATCAACGTACATTTAAGAACGCACATGAAGATTTTTACTTGCGAAAAATGTGGGGCCACATTTTTGTCAGATCACGGTTTGAGACAACACGAACGGAACTTTAAATGCTACAAGTCTTCCTATAATCCTCGTTTCGGTAAAGCATTGAAATACAAAAGCAATACTGAGATTATTCTAGAATGTTCTACCGCCTGTCCTTTCAGGACTTGGGGACAGAATTTCAACTGCGTTTTCTGCCGGGTGCAGTCTAACGATCCGATTGGTTTAAGAGCTCATATGGCGTCTCGGCACGCCAATTTCGACATACAGCTAGTCTTCAGTAGAAAAATAAGGAAAGAATTTCTGAAGGTTGACATAACAGACCTACAATGCAAGCTTTGTTTCATACCCATTGATACTTTAGACGAGTTAATGTTACATTTGAAAAACGATCACAAACAACCTCTGAACGCCGATGTTCAACCAGGGGTCCTTCCGTTCAAACTAAACGATGGATCTAACTGGAAATGTGCTATCTGCAAGATACAGTTCTCAGACTTCATATCGTTAAAGAAACATACATCAGAACACTATCAGAATTACGTCTGCGATACTTGCGGAGAAGGCTTCATTACAGAATCTGCATTAAAAGCTCATACAAAGATACCCCACGACAATAAATACACGTGCAGTCGTTGCGTCGCCACTTTTACAACTCTCGAAGAACGCAACATACATATCAAAACCCAGCATACAACGCTTCCCTATATGTGCGTTTACTGCAAAGAGAAGCCTAGATTTGCGACCTGGGAACTCAGAAAGCGTCACCTCATGGAATTTCATAACTATAAACCAGGGGCGGAAATGTATGAGTGTACGACTTGCCATATGACGTTTAAGACCCGGTCGCAGAAATACCACCATAACGTAAAGGCTCATCGGACGAAGAAAGAAACCGAGTATAGTTATCCCTGTGGGAATTGCTCCAGGGCGTTTGCCTCTAAATTGTCTTTGGACAAGCATATCGCGAAAAAGCATTTTCATGTATGATATTTCTGCTACTAGCATCATCCAGTAAGGTTCTAGTTTAAAGTTTTAACTTGCAATAATTTATTTGACTGATTTTATAGTGAGATTTTTTTTGAACCACAACGGTTGTTTTAGCTGATGCAATATTTAGGTACAGAGTATGCAATAAATAAATTTATTTATAAGAAAAGATACATTTTTGTGGAGAATTAAAGGCAAATGGCTACTTAGATCAATTTATATTTCAAAGCTGATAGTTAACGTTCGGTTTTTGGAAGCTTATCCAATTTAAGATAGGTGCGTGGTTTCAATTCAAATATGAATGTTTCCTGTTTTGAAAAAAGCATGCCAATTTTATTAGATTATGGAAAAATATTATACACGATTTTTGGCCGTATGAATTTAATATTAATAAAAACAACCAATATAAAACGTATAAAAGTTCAGGAGCGGAGTGGCACTTGTTACGTCACTACTAGGTAAAAAGTGACGTCAGGTGAAAACGTATCGTCTCGATTTTTTGTTTACGCGATCAAGAAAAAAATACGCGTAGCAATATGTTTTGGCAATTTATCTGATGAATCAAATAGTTTTTTTTAGGAATCTACTCTATTTCAAGTCCAATAAATTTATTGAATTTTTTTTTCTGTCTGGCTTTCATGAAACGCAAATTCTTGCGTTTCGTTACACTTTTAGCAATCGATTGAAAAAAAAATCTTCGGGAATTGAATTAATATATTGTATATGCTATTTACGTGCTGCATTTAATATTTTGATAGATGGCGTTAGTATAAAATTAAGATGTCCAGTTTTGAGGGTAGTTTCGGTAGCATAACGCGCCATCTGTCGTTAATGTATGTAAACTTTAGGATCTCATCAAAAGGTTGTATTCAAATGAGTGAAATAAAAAAGCAACGATATGATACGCAAAAGATGCTCTCTAAAATGCAACAATGTTTAAATAGCTGAGAAATACGCTGAAAATGGATAGTTTCATAGAAAATACTGTGTTGTCCTTACTTATAAAATCTTGTCACCAAATATGTACTTTGGAAGTCGCTTAAATATGCCTAAATAAATAAAAGTTTTGTACTATAGTATGTATCTTCATGTCTTCCTCAAGCCGGGTTACATAATCTGTAAAACTAGGTGTTGAAATACAACCGATTTATTTAAGAAATTCTCTTGAACAAAACGTATATTGTTTTCACAAAATGTGGGTAGTCCACAAATTGCTGATGATTTTTTTTCCATTTTCAGCGTAATTCTCAAAATTGTTTTAGATTTTACGTAGTGAGTACGTATGTAATTTATTATTTACTTTAAATATAGAAATATGAAGTATAAGACGTAAGCAGTAAGTCCAATAAAGAGATTATAGTTTACTTTGTTTTTTTTATTCCAGTATCATATAATGTTATCGTCACAATATTCCCTCTGATACAGTCATATGAACAGACTACAGATGCGTTCCCCTTATCTGAAATGGCAAGATAAAAGAAAATAACTACAGCAAAATAAGACATCGCTCGCGCATACGTAGCTATCGTGCTACTGGTAGTACCTACCGGTAGTGGTTTTTTTAAAGTACGCTTACACGGGAGTAAAATATAAATCAATAGGGATGAAGGGACCTGAGGAATATAAATATGAGTCTATTTAGTCCGTCAGTATTATTTATTCCTATCGAAAAATATTGGACACGTATTTTTTGCTTTATCAAATCTATAAAAATTGACGAAGATAAAAAGCTTCAAAGATCATGAGTGGGGGCTGACGTCACGGCGTGGTAAAAGTCGTAGCACGAAGTGACGTCACAAAAGTTTTCAACGCACTGTATCGTCTTCGTTTATTACTGGTCGATTGTGTCGTCAAAATATATCAAGCTAGTTACGGTAAATGTCAATTTTTAATGCAATGACAATATTGAGAAACTCCAAGAAACTAATACACCAGTCATATACAATATTGCCGAAAAACATGGCGCGTTTTATTGAAGTTGCTGCAGATTGCTCCAGGTCGATCCATAAGTGTTGCCGAGTAATAATTGCTCAAAAAATTGCCCGAACATCAATTTACCTGTGATGTAGGTGCATGTCGCGTCTATACATAAAACGTTTTGCTATGAGATCTACTACTGCTCAGTCATTTGTAGCCTACTTCAGTGCGGAATATAAAGATAACTGTGAACTGAAATAACTTCACACAGCTCTTACTGAGGTTAAAAACTAAAACATCTATAAACGAGGAGGCGCTTTAATTAACCCTAAATATCTAAAATGCCTTGAAAAGTGAAAAGATTTCATTCTAAAAACAAAATCGGAAAACCCAATTCCAAGCCGAGAAGAACCGAGGAAAGTTGGCAGAGAAATTATGAAGAAATCTGACGAAAATTTTCTATTTTTAGGACAACGCTGTCAAACGAGCGAACAAAACGAAGGAGATTACGAATTAGAAAAAATACCCAAGCCGAAATATACCCGAAGCGCTAGAGCCGAAGCCAGGATTATCACCAAGAGTAACGCTTCCGCCATTCTCGAATGCTGGTCACTCCTCCCTTTTAGATGGAAGAAAAACAGATTTAAGTGTGCCTACTGCGAGGATAACTTTACTGAATGTCAGGAACTTAGAGACCATGTCAGAATTTGTTCCACAGGTCACAGCATCAAAGATATCTATAGTAAATTCAAAGAGATGCCTCTCATCAACGTTGATATAACAGACGCTGTTTGCACCCTTTGCTCACTCCCCCTTACAAATGCAACGCAAATGAGAGACCATGTCATTCATCACGGCTTCGATTTCAACACGTACCACCCTGATGGTGTATTGCCATTCTCTTTAGACAAGCAGTCCTGGCGGTGTGTCTTATGCCCGGAAAACTTCAACAACTTTCTGAAACTTTACGAGCATATGAACATTCATTACCAGCATTATATATGCGCGACTTGTGGCAAAGGATTCATGACCGCACCTAGACTGAGGAAACATTTAGAAGTGCATGTGTCTGGGTCGTTTCCTTGCAATAAATGTGGTAGAATATTTATTATGAGAGCAGCAAGGGACTCTCATAAAGCTTCTGTCCATCCTAAAGCACCAAGATACGAATGTCCGCATTGCAACATCAGATTCGACAACTATTACGAAAGGACTGATCATATGAAGAATGCCCACAGCGAACGCGAAGTGTCCTACAAATGTTCCCACTGCGAAATGTCGTTTAAAACCAGCGGTAAACGGGCTATACATGTTCGGACGGTCCATTTTCCTCCGCAACTTAGCTACGGCTGTAGCTACTGCGAATGGCAGTTTAGAACAAACTATGAGTTGAAAAGACATATGGTTCGTCATACAGGGGAGAAGAACTTCCATTGCTCTGTGTGCGGGAAGTCTTTTCCCAGAAACAGAGCTCTGACCACCCATCTGAAGACCCACCAAGATGTGAATAGCAAATGGCGAGGGCCAGTGTTCAAGGAGAGAATGCAAAGGCTGCCCTCGATGCCGCATGATTTGACTGATTTAGTTCCTACTGAAATTAAGATTTAGTGTTAAAAGTATTGATTCCAGTATTCTTTTTTTGAATAAACTTTTGAAATTAATTAAGTCGATTTCTTTTCTTCTAATTCATGGTGTAACTGTTAAACAGTAGTCACATAAAACTTTTTGAGTACACAAACACCACAATAAAGCGCGTATGAAGTCAAAAATGCCGGAAAATGTAACAATGATGAAGCAATTTATTATTCTGCTATTATAAGTTTTATGGGAAAATATCATATACCTAACTTGTTCTTGTGTTTGAATAATCAGACTCTTCCTGACTAAAACCCACCCGTGTTTCTCCTAGTGCCCTTTGCGTTCCAGGGCCGCGGTGACTCTTTCGAACAAATTCCGCAACTATTATACGCTGCACCTACGAACCAAAATGTAGCATATTGCAGAATACCTTTGACCTTAAAAGATTTTAACGAGTATAAAAAAAAACTATTGTAGTTCTGAGTGCATGTTCCGGGGGGCTGGTATATCGAAAATAAACAAAATAACGTAGTGTTTCTTGCTTTTAGGTTCCGCTACCGAAGCGGAGGGGAATCTAGGCCTTAGACGCATTAGGAAGTTAAAGGAAAACGTTAGCGACCGACAGATGCGCAGGCGACGACGCGCCAACAACCAGCTCCCCGAAGAATCGGAGAAACGAATATCTAAAACCATGATGCGTCGAAACGCTCTTATTCTTCTAGAGTGTTCTACAGCCTGGGCCTTCCGGTGGTTCCATAGCGCATTCTATTGCTCTTACTGCGACGCTAAGTTCGTCGATGTACCACTGCTCCGCTCACATATCAAAGCAAACCATCTAAACGACATACCCACTGACAGAATCTTCTCGAAGTTAAAAGAAAATAATATGGTCAAAGTAGATGTAGCCGAGCTTAGTTGTAGGTTGTGCAGCAGAATCTTAAACAGCATTGACGCTTTGAAAGACCATCTTCTCATACACGGCAAAACTTTGAACGTAGAATACAGTGATGGAGTATTACCATTCAAGTTAGACGAAGAAGTCTTAACATGCCAGCTGTGCTTCGCTCAGTTCCTTACTTTCGCCAAAATGAATGAACATATGAACACGCATTTTCAAAATTACATTTGCGATTCTTGCGGCAAAGCTTTTTCTTCTAAATCGAGATTTAGAAAACACGTGCAGTCGCATGAAAAGGGAAGTTTCCCTTGTGGGGAATGTGGTGAAGTTTTGGAAACGCGAGCGTCTCGAATGTGCCATATCATGAGGATCCACAGAAAAGGCGTTCGCTACGCTTGCCCAAGATGCACTGAAGTCTTTACAACTTACCACACAAGGGCAAAGCATTTAGTAGAAACACACGGTCAACAGAAAAAAGAATACTACTGTAATTCTTGCGACAAAACTTTTGAAACCAGCTCCAAGAGAGCAGGTCACATTCGCGTTACACATGCCAATGTAGAAAAACGACACTTCTGCCCAAACTGCCCTTCGATATTTGTTAGCAAATCAAAATTGATGCGACATCTAAGAACACATAGAATGAAGTACGACTGATTTTCGGATATAACAAACGTATTTCTATTTTTAGGGACGATAGAAGACAAAGATATGGCAGCAGAAAAGACTACTAAAATTTCGTGGAAGAGAAAACGCCGAATAATAGAGGACTCGGCAAATGCAGCTATTATAATAAAAAACTCGAATGCAGTGGTATTCAGGTTGCATAGAGGCAAATTCATGTGCGCTTACTGCCCAAAAATATGCTTAAACGTTTCAGAAATCCGAATTCATTCAGTTAACCATGAAAAACTTGACATATTCGAGAATCCCGCTGTGAGAAACTCGTTTCCTCTTCGAATCGATATCACAGATCTGGCCTGCACTTTATGTGGGGAAAAGACACAAAATATAGACAAATTAAAGACACATTTAGCAGAACAGCATTCAAAGATGATTGATCCCGAGTTTTCGGATGCTGTCGTTCCCTTCGTCTTAACTGGTAAAGAATACAGATGCGTTCACTGCAGTTTACTGTGCGAAGGTTTGATGTCTTTATTTACGCACATGAATCAACATTACCAAAGTCATATTTGCCCTTCTTGTGGAAAAGGATTTTCGGGACGCAACAAACTTCGCAGCCACGTACTCACTCACCAATTGGGACAATTCAAATGTTCAAAATGCGACTCTGTTTTTCCTTATCGTGCAGCTAAGAACCGGCATTTGGCTGCAGCTCATGGTAGAAAAGATAGATATAGGTGTCCAGTCTGTGATGAACACTTCACACATTACCGTGTAAGACTGAGGCACTTACATGAAGCACATGGACCAGAAAGTGGAAAATAGATTAGTCTCAAGAGCGGGAAAAGGATATAAGGAACAAAGAGACTGCATTTATTTAGCAGAGATTTAAAAGACGAAGACCCGCAAGAAAATAATTTAAAAAAAAGTGCACGCCTTCCCTTTTAGCATAGGTGGCATAGCCATAATATAGTGACTTGTAGACATTCCTATTTTAAGTTAGTTTTATTTAAGAGACGTTTTTTTATAGTACTGTCAAAAATAACTGCCTAATATAATAAATTTAAGATGATAAAAGTTGTTTGATTATCTGGGACATTTAGAGCGCTGAAAATTCGTGTAACGTGAGATCAAATGTAGTGTGAATCGTTCACCGTTGTTATAATTCATCGATGTCGCAGTAAATGTCTTTGAAAGTTGTTAATAACTAGAGAATTATATTTGTTAACAGTTTATCTGTTAGACACGGGCCACCTTTCGTCCGATATTCGGCTATCCCACTCTTTTCCCATACTTTGATTAAACTTCTCAGACAGCAAACTCTTCATCCAATGTAGACTGCGCTTTATAGTGATTTTTCTTTTTGTTTTTAGGGGTCGTCGAACTCACAGTAAAATGGAGACCGACACGCAAGTATAACGATCACAGAGATAATGCCGCTATCATTCTCGAAAGTTCCAACGCTTGCCCCTTTAGGTGGCGCCGGGGCTCCTTCGCGTGTGCGTACTGCCCGCTTTCCTTCGGAGACTTTATCGGTGTCAAACAACATACCGTTAACCACCCCAATCGGATCGAAGCTCTCCGCAAGGCTCGACCCTTTGCAAACGTCAAAATGGAAGTCACTGAGTTACGATGCGAATTATGTCTCATGCGAATGACGGACTTAGATGCTCTTTCCGAACACTTAATAAAAGATCATAATAAACCAATAGTTGCTAAGCTCGGTTTAGGTGTCACGCCCTTCTATCTAACAGAAGACAAGGAAGAGTACAAATGCACTCATTGCGCTGAAACTTTCGTTACATTCACTAATTTGAACACGCATTTGAACTTGCATTACCCAAATAGTATCTGTTTTCAATGCGGGAAAGCTTTCTCGTCTATACACCGGTTAAAATCTCATTTGCTCACCCACGATGCAGCGACCACGTCACAGCACAAATGCACTAGATGCGACCAAGTTTTCCCCAGTCGTGTCTTAAAAAACAATCACATAACCCAAAAACACGGGCCGGAGTTCAGATATAAGTGTCCCTACTGCAAAGAATCCTTCAAAAACTACGCTGACAGAGGAAGACATCTGAAAACGGCGCATGACAAAAAGATCGAATACCCGTGCCATTTATGTCCATCAGTTTTCGCCATGTGCAATCAAAGGACGAAACATATTAAACAAGTTCATATGAGAATTAAGACGTTCTCGTGCAGTTTTTGCCCGTACAAATTTGTGACAGCTGCTCAGTTGAGGAATCACATGATCAAACATGGAGGGGAGAGGAAATATCAATGTCAGGTGTGCAAGAAAGCGTATGCCAGGACTAAAACATTGAGGGAGCACATGAGGATACATAATAACGACAAGAGATTTATTTGTGAGTACTGTAACACTGCGTATGTTCAGAAATGTAGTTTGCAGAGTCATATGAGGACGCACCATCCGAATGCGGAGCCTTTGAAGAAGATTAAGCTATAAGCATAATCAACCTTTTAATGTTCCCACTGCTGGGACACAGGCCTCCTCTCTAGGAGAGGGAATGGGCGGTAATCCACCACTCGGGCCCAATGCGGGTTGGTAAATATCACATGTCTTCGAGTTTTTGGTTCTAGGACATGCCGGTTTCCTCACGATGTTTTCCTTCACCGTTTTGAAAGCAGTGGTGATGAAATTAATTACACTAAGTACTGCGCCTGGCTGGGTTTGAACCCGCGACCTGCAATTCGTAAGTCGGGGCCGTTACCACTCGGCCACCACTGCTCTAAGCTATAAAACTTGCCAATTTTACGATTCAACTGTTCACGGGTATATAATCAACATTGATAGAGATTCTTGTTATATTTTTAAGGTTGGTTTTAGTTTTTGTACACCTCTTAGAGTATTTTTCTGCTAACAGTATTGTACTGAAATTATTTTCAAGAATCATGTCGGAGAGAACTATTGTAAAATATTGAATAAACATATATATTGTTTTAATGGTATTTGATTTCGTTGAAGTACCTACCCGCATTTCAATTACATTGACGTACAATTATAGGACCGTTATTCCTAATTCAATAAAGTAAGCATGAATTTGCATGCTCAACATAATTAATGCTAATGTTAAAAACCAAAAAATGGTGAAAGAATGTCATCATAATAACAAAAAATGCTTAAAAAAGTAGCTGTAGTACAAAATATGTAAAGGATAACAAAATGAACGAATGAACATGAAGAGCCTATATCGGAATTTTTCTATTTTTAGGAAGAAAAACTGAGGAAACAGTCATAAAGCAGGAAGTGGAATCAGATACTGAGAATAACGGGGCCTCAATGATCTCTACCGCACGAGAGGGCTACCAAAGACGGGCTATCTTCAGAAATAATATAGACATCATCATGGAATCTTGCACCGCGTACCCTTTCAAGTATAGAAAGGGAACATACCTGTGTTTCTTCTGTAAAAACACTTTCCTAGAACCGGAGAAGTTGAGGGAACACAACCAACTTCATCACTCCGAAGTAAAACAGTTGCTAAAACCTAGAAAATACGAACCTCTAAAAATAGATTTTGCCACAACGTTTTGCAAAATATGCGGTACGGAAATCGGCGATTATGCTGAACTAAAAATCCACCTAACTGTAGAACATGGGAAGGTTATAGACTGCACCTACGGAGACAGTGTGCTTCCTTACAAACTGAGCAAAGAGGAGCACAGTTGTCAAATATGTGGGAAAACATACGAAATGTTTCTGAGTCTACACAAACACATGAACGACCATTACGAACACTTTATTTGTGAGACTTGTGGTAAGAGATTTGCGACTTCCCAACGATTGGTGAACCACGCAAGGACTCATGAAAGAGGTGACTTCCCTTGCAAACGGTGTACGGAAACTTTACCTTCTTACGCGTCCTTATACGCACACAACGCGAAAGTCCATAGGTCAAATAAAAGATACAAGTGTCCAATATGCGACGAGAAATTCGCCTCATACAAGCATAGACTGAAACACTTAAATACAATACACGGAGAGAAGACTGCGGTGTTCCCCTGTCCATCATGTCCAAGAGTTTTCGACTTATGCAGCCGTAGAACATCCCATATACGGTTTCAGCATTTGCAGGAACGGAATCACGTGTGTTCGATATGCGGAATGAAGTTTTTTACGAACTATGAATTGCAGGAGCATTCTATTAAGCATAGTGGGGAGAGGATCTATCAGTGTGATGTTTGCAAGAAAGCTTACGCGAGGTTAAAGACTTTGAGAGAACATATGCGGATACATAACAATGATAGGAGATTTATATGTCCAGTTTGCGGGCAGTCCTTCATTCAGAACTGTAGCTTGAAACAGCATATGCGAGTGCACCATCCTTCTCATTTGAAAGACGTGTTTTAGAACGAATAAATTATGTATTATGATATTGCGTTTGCTTTGACTTTTTCGTCTAATTCTCTATCTAAAATCATATTATTTTAATGACCTTCGCAAGGTGAATTTCGCAAGGTATTTGAATACATCTATTGATACCTGATTAAGGTATAAGGCTTGCCTCTAGTTGAATTTTTCAAGATAAATACGATTATAGGAAAATTAATAAAAGTTATAAATGTTTTTATGTAGTGGCAACCCACGTGGGTTGCGGTAATTACCAATGGTATCTACTAATTTATTATTTTGATAACTACGTACAAAATTGATTTACTGCTGCGCAAAGGCATTGTCTATGTTTCCAGACGTTTTTTTGGGCCATCCTCGGCGACGTCTATATATTTTCTCTAGCAACCATTGCGCGGAACCTTGTTTGCTCTTATTAGAAATTATAATTTCCAGAAAATGTTAATATTAAAGCATGTGTCGGGTGATACGTGAAGCATTATTGGGAGTTAACAATATGAAAAGCATAAAAAAGAAGATAACAAGATCATTTCTCATTTTTAGGTGACGAACAGTCTGAAGAAGATTGCTTTGTAGAAAATAAAGCAGAGTTAGCACGGATCGCCAGTGCAGAACGAAAGAAAAACTTAACGGACGAAATTAAAACTAGGACAAGACACGCAATTATACTGCTGCAATCAACGAAGATATACCCCTTCAAATGGATGAAAAATCTATACATATGCTTCTATTGTCATCTACAATTTATCGACCCTGCATCGTTGAGGCAACATAACACAGAACACGGTCTTTTAGCAGCTTCGCAAATCAAATACGCTTTGTCGAAGCTCAGAAAGTACGAATTAATCAAAGTAGATATAACTGATTTAGGCTGCAGGCACTGCGATGATCTGATACCAGATTTGCCTACCCTAAAATTGCATCTGATTGAAAAGCATAAGAAGAATTTTGATCCGAAATATGGGGATGGCATACTTCCGTTCAAAGTTACACTGAACGAATTCCCTTGCGCTCTCTGTATGGAAAAATACACGGAATTCAAGGCACTGAACCAGCATATGAACGTACATTTCCAGAATTTTATATGCGAGCAATGTGGCACGGGTTTCATAACTCCAGAACGTTTGAGGACTCACGCGTTTTCGCACAAAACAGGGTCCTTTCCTTGCGACAGCTGTAAAAAAGTATTCCGGTCTACTAACGCTAAAAACGAGCACTACGCCACCGTACACATGAAAGTGAAACGCCACAGATGCCCTCACTGCCCCGAAGTATTTAGGAACTACTTCCAAAGAAATAAGCACATTTCAGCCATCCACGGTTTGAAGTTAAAAGAATTCAAATGCACTTTTTGCCCTAAAGTTTTCACGATCAGTGGTAAACTTGGAGTCCACGTGAGAACTGTGCATTTGAAAATGAAAAGATTTTCCTGTGATGTTTGTGAATGGAAGTTCTATTCGAAGTCTGAGTTGAAGGATCATATGGTAAAACATGGCGGCGAGAGGAAATACCAATGTGGCGTTTGTAAGAAGGCTTATGCAAGGAAATACACGCTTCGCGAACATATGCGGATACATGAAAATGATCGCCGTTTCGTCTGTACAATTTGCGGAAGGACTTTTATACAGAATTGTAGTTTGAAGCATCATACTAAGATCCATCATCCTGATATGGAGCCGCTTTATTCAAAAGCGCTTGCATCATGATTCATGTTGTGTTGTCCCATTGGCTTCCTTATAAAGACTGATTATATCAATACGTGCTATAATATTGTATTTTTATTTTTTAATGTAAGTGTCCAATCATGGTTTCATTATGTAACTCAAATTCATTTTGTTACCTACCTCAACCACAATCGTCCGTAACTTTACAATATACAAATCATTTAATGACAGGTCTTAGAATTGTTAAGAACACCTATTCCGCTTTTATAATCAAATTGAACTGAATAAAATGTGATTTATCTAAACATTTACTTTGATTTAAACTCAACGATAAAAAAGCCGATATAACCAATGGGATATGGTACGCTAACTCTCACATATGCACTAAGAAATAACCCATCTTGACAGCAAGAAGACTATTACAATGATTATTTCTGTTTTTCTAGGATCGGACTCCGAAATACCAGACGTGAAGCGAAGAATCATCCCGTTATTCCAAGTATCATACGACAGGAGTTTGTGTAGGCCTCTCGGGACTTTGATAGATTTCAGTAGACTTCGAAAGAAGAGTGTTAGAGCCATCTCTCCAGTTCCAACATTAGATTACTCTTCATCTCGTAGTCCATCACCTGTCTACGTAGAGAATGCACCATCGCCTTACATTGATAGTCCACCAACATTGCCCATCCAAACTGTAAAGCCGAAAGTAAAGAAAACTCCAGATATAAGGCAGAATGCTCTGGCAGTGTTTGAATTTTCAACTGTGTACCCATTCGTTTATGGAAGCAACAAATTCAAATGCTTCGTTTGCTCTCAGCCGTTTTTGGACTTGAATGAATTAAAGCTGCACATGCATTTGTCCCATACTTTTGCTCCACTCAAGAGATTAGTGAATAATAGAAGAGAGAATGTCTTGAAAGTAGATGTGAGTGATATCACTTGCAAGATGTGTTCAAACAAACTTCCCAGTTTAGTGGAACTCAAACGTCACCTCAAAGAGATACACGATAAACCAATGGATTTAGAACTCCAAGACAATATGATACCGTTCAATCTTGAACTCGTAGATGATGCTTACAGATGCGTGATTTGCGAACAGAGTTTCATAAAAGTTCGAATCTTAGTGATACACATGAGTGAACACTTTAATAATTACAGTTGCGAGATTTGCGGGTCGGTCTTCATGACTTTACGCCTCTTAAAGAAACATTTAGAAGTCCATGACTCCGGAAACTTTCCTTGCGATCGATGTAATAAAGTTTTTAGTACTCCTTACAAAAGGACGTTACACATTCGAGGCGTCCACTTAAAGCAATGTCCACGAAGATGTCCCATGTGTCCTGAAAAGTTTAACTCGAATTATAAAAGGACAATACATTTACAAGATGTCCATAATCAGGAGACAAGGGTGCATAAATGTAAGACTTGCGGTCGAGGGTTTAATCTGAAGTATCATTTGGTTTGTCATGTGCGTTCAGTCCATCTTCAGGAAAGGAATCAGCAGTGCGATGTATGTCACCAAAGATTTTGTAACAAAGAATCTTTGAAGCGACATATGGTTATACATACGGGAGAGAAAAACCATAAGTGTGATGTTTGTGGAATGGCGTTTCTGCGGAGAAAGAATTTGAAGGACCATTTACGTTTGCATGATATTAGTTAGTTTCGATAGAAACGAATATGACGACAACTGTGTAATTCTCTATAGCAGCGGTTTCCAAAGTTGACAGAACCGCGACCCACTTAACAAACATTACCAAATTCAGGACACCCTCTTGTCTATCATAAAGTTACTTACACTTCTTTTAATTTTTTTAGGAGTGCTATTTGGATGAAAATTATGTATTTGTTTACCCATACTTTGGGAAATCTTGCTCTCTATACCCCATTCACGATAAGATTAGACATTGAAATACATCTTTTTTACAGTCCGTCCAACCGATTTTGACTTCTATTGCGTTGGTGGCACGACACATGGTAGCTGCAGTAAACAGTTGGTATTGTAATCAAGTTTTTGCTTTTAATGCCATCCTTATGCCTACGGAATAGAAGTAAAAATCGGTTGAATGGACTGTAAACAATTTTGTTCCAATGTCTAATCTTATTGTGAATGGAGTGTAGGTCTAAATCATAACTGGAACAGTGCCTGAGGAGGTTGTGAGTGTGGGAGTATGTGCTGAGGAAATGCGAGAGGCCAGTCATTCAGCCGTAAACGTCGTTACCCCCTCAGTACTGCACAGCATTTGAAGCATCCTCTTAGTTAAACATAAGGCCTTTGACCAGAAAAGCGTTGACAGTATTTTAATAGACAATATATTTTAAGAATTCGTGCTTGAATGGAAGCTCAAATAGTATGCTAGATATAATTAAGTTAAAAAGAAAAAAAATCCTCATAATTCGTTCCGCTCTGGGCGGAGCAGAGTGTCAGACTCTTACTCACCTCATCCGTAGCCCGTGTAAAACGTTGACTGTGAAATCGCAAAATAATTGAATTTACTGCATAAGTGCACAAACATTTTTTTGGTATATCAGTTTTATATTTTACTAAGCAACAAATTATGTGAAATTAAGTATCTTGTACGTATACACATTAAAATCATTGATCAATTTTAGTCTTGTTTTTTTTTAACAGCAAACAAAATACGAGAATTTTTTTAACAAAACGTAGTGGTCCAAGATCCCTGAGTCCCCTAGACTTGCATAATTTCTTAGGTGCAACATTTTCTTACGATTATGAGTAACAAAATAAAGCCAATTATAAGTTTTGATTGATAGAAGAGAGCATCTAAACAAAAACTGAAATGTTTCAGACGATAGACGGTGTTTTAAGTAAAAACAGTATAACAAATAAGTAAAAATGTGAAAAGCAGCGTAAATTGTACAACAGTGACGAAGTACTTTTTAATTTTGAAATGCTAGTACTGAAAACATCTCTTATTATTTCTTCTTGTTCTCCTTATTCGTCAAATGTACATATTAACACTACTACTTACTACGAAAATAAAGGTATTCTACATATTATATTTTCTTTTGCACTTTAAACTACTCACAAGATAGTTTCTGCTCAATTTATCTATATAGGATCTTAGGTATCTATTCTTTCTTCCTGCTTCACTAAATAAATATTCGTTTAAGTAACTAACCTACATTAAAAGCGATTGTCTTTAAACAACCTAAAAATCCCCTTTAAAAAGTGAGTGACAAATATTTTTATTCTTTTAGGAATCATCCAGAAGTCAAACTCAACGATCACTCTAAAAGATGAAGACGGAAAAGAGATTAAACTCACAGTTCTAAAATATCCAATTCCTTTAAATACTCTAGAATATGAAGCTGATGATTTTGTTCCAATCAACAACGTTAATAATAAAGACAAAACGAAAACTCGCAAAAAGAACATAACGAAGAAAAGCAACGTTAAATTAGGAAATATATCTCTGTTGAAAGAACCAATTTCTATAAATAATCTCGATTGGAAAAGTGATACTAATGAGCAAGAAAATGTTAAAACTTTCAATGTCAAAACTGTTCAACGATTTATACGTGCACCAATACGACAACGAAGAGAAAATGTTGACTGCGAAAAATGGAAACAAAATGCCTTGATCATCTTTGAAAACTCGTACGTCTATCCATTTGTACACGCCGCTAACAAATACAAATGTGTCATCTGCTCCAAACCCTTTCTAGAGGCTAATCTATTGAAAGACCATACTATCAACGAACATACAAGCAAAGATATGGAACGAGCATTAGATAATAAAGTTAGAGAAAATAATCTAAAAGTCGATGTCACATATCTCCAATGCAAGATCTGTTTGCAAACACTACCTGATCTCCAGACCTTGAAAACGCATTTAAAGGACCATGGCAAAAAAATAAAGCCGGAATTGAAAGATAATATAATACCATTCAAATTAGGTGGTCAGGATTTCGATTGTCAAGTGTGCGGGGAAAAGTATCTCAAACTAAGACTACTAATCATTCATATGAGTAAACATTTCAACAATTACAGTTGCGAAATATGCGGGTCCGTGTTCATATCATTGAATTTACTAAAAAGGCATTTACAGATTCACGAATCTGGGAGTTTTCCGTGCAACAACTGTGATAAGGTATTCTCAACATCTACGAAAAGGTCACTGCACTACAAAGGGGTGCATCTGAAGCAATTTCCGCGAAGATGCCCGATTTGTACCGAACGATTTAATTCAAACTATCAAAGGACCAAACATTTGCGTATAGCACATAATCAATCATCGGGAATATATAGATGTGATACTTGTGGACGACAATACGATTTGAAATATAATCTTCTCGTACATATAAGGTCTGTACATCTTCAAGAGAGAAACCATGAGTGTCCAATGTGTAACTCAAGATTTTTCTCCAAGTACTGTCTTTCTCGGCATATGATAATACATTCAGGGGAGAAAAATTTCAAATGTGAAATTTGTGGAAAGGCATATGCAAGGAAGAAGAATCTTCGAGAACATTGTAGGTCACATGATGTCGGATTGTGTGCTATTTGTGGACTGAACTGTGGCGATCATAATAATCTTGTTGCTCATATAAACAGCGTGCATTGAGGATTGTTGTTTTTTTAATATCTCACACTATGGAAAGAGACGAGGTTTCGACGATGGAGAACGTTTGCCTAGAAATAAATTATAACTCTTGATTTAAAAAAACCCATGTTGTAGCTGACAGGAAACAAGCAAGGAATTCCAGTCTTTAGCTATACTTAAAATGAGAGGATATCTGCCTAACCGTTATTTGAATACAGGCGTGGTGGTATTCTATGTTTCAACATGTTGTAGGAATAAATGAAACAATAAAAAGTCTTGGGGTGCCCAAAGGAGGAGTTCTTGGACCTACCATCAAAATAATAAGAGTGCAAGGAAACCAAATTCCATTGCTGTTTCATCTGCTTTTAGCAGTCCACAATCGCACGCAATTAGAGTTACTGATACAAATTGCACTGTAATTGTTATTATGAGTAATATTCTTGTTGAAATGTAATCAAGACTGCTTAGTAAGTAGTCTCTTTATAAGTATTTTTGCAGGATAAGCAAATACATTTTACTTTTAAAACTGAGTTTTTCATTTTATCAATACAATCAGACAGATCTAAATCTTATACCCGTAAAGTCGGCGGTGTCAATAGCAAACCAAGCAACTTATTAGGTTCGTATTAAAAATAGTTTTGATATTGTAGCTAGTTTTGCAGAAGCCATTTTAAAAGGGCCATTATTTTATTTTCCTCAGGAGTGACCTCAAGACAGCGAACGGGACCACGGACCAGTATCTGGCAAATGACCATATCAGAGAGACAGAACGCAGCTACGTTTCTAGAATTTACTACTATCAAGCCTTTCTTTTACCAGCAAGCAAACTTTAAATGTTTCTACTGCAATGAAGTCTTCCCAGAAGTACATTCTGTCCTGCAACACACAGCCTTCCACGTAACGCCAGAAAGATGCTGTTTACTTAAACAGTATCTGAGAAAAGGGAAGAGAGTCATCAAAGTAGACATCTCAGGTCTCAAATGTAGGCTTTGCGAACAAAAGTATTCAGACCTCGATGATATTAGAAAGCATTTAACACTAGCTCATAAGAAAGAGTTTAATTCAGCAGGTAATGGATTAATGGCGTACGATTTGAATACGAATAACGGTCAGCTGGCTTGCCATAGGTGTTCAAAAACTTTCAACTCGTTCTTCCTTCTCAATCGGCATATGAACGCGCATTTCAGTGTCGTTTGCGAGACCTGTGGCCTAGGTTTTATGTCGCACCAACGATTAATAAACCATCGAATAGTACATCAAACAGGAGTCCACAAATGCGACAAATGTCATGAAGTATTTCCTACAAAGCTTAAACTACGTTACCACTTATTCAAGAAGCACGAAGTGACCAACGCTAAGAAGATAAAACCTTTAAAATGTCCTCATTGCTTGGAAAGATTCGCAGAACATTACAGAAAGATGACACACTTGAAGGAAGTTCACGGAATCTCTTTCACATTTGAATGTAGCGCCTGTAAAGCAGTTTTGCCGACACGAAGAGCTTTGACTGAACACACAACGAAACTTCACACGCAGAAAATTCAATGCAAAGTGTGTGGGAAGTGTTTTGGAACGAAGTCATTGTTGAAAATGCATATGAGAGGTCACACGGGTGAGAGGAATTTCTTCTGCGCGATTTGCCAGAAAGCTTACATGCATGAAAGAACTTTGAGGCAACATATGAGGGTACATGGCCCAGTATGGAAGTTTACTTGTTCGGAATGCGGGAGCGGGTTCCATAATAGAAATGATTATAATAAGCATATGAAACAATGGCACCCACAGTGGCAATTTAAGACTATCGTAAAGAATTTTGGAAGTGAACTAATGAATTGAAAGTGTTGAATGTAAGAGTTGTGTTAAGGACGTTCAAAATAATTAAGAAGCGTTGAACTGCACGACAAGATAATCAAAATTAAAAGTAGCACTGCTGTAACGATCACTAAGTACAAAACACGAATAGGAACTGTAGTTGCTTATTCATCAAAGTAAAGATATAAGTAAATTCAATTGCTTTAGTTCAAATTGTACACAAAAAGTACTGCAATGTCTCGATTTCTTGAAGCAGAAGAGCAAAAACTGTACATTTAACAAGCAAATGCACGCCAGTCACAAACTGTCAAAAACACCTCGAAATTAACTACATTACATGTGTTTGACATTGATTGTTGCCGAAGTGATATTGCGATTACAATTTGAACATTTTGCGGAACGGAATTGGCCTTCTAAGATTTGATTGGTGATTTCAGTCAACCAATCGAAGTAATCATCGTGTGATTTGACTGTGTCTTGGAAGCCTCTGGAAAGGCAAATAGTTTTAATTGAATGACACTGATAAATTGAAATCTAGTTTTATATCCACAATTATGTGAATCATGGGGAAATTGGAAATGGGGACGCTGCAGTGGAACAGCACATGCTCATAATAATACTTATTCCTTTGGCTTTGGCCCCTTGTAAGCCTTTAGCGCTTAGGTGGTGTGTAAATAAAACACGAGGAATTTAGAGTAAATAACTAATCTATACTAATATTATAAAGCTGAAGAGTTTGTTTGTTTGTTTGTTTGTTTGTTTGTTTGAACGCGCTAATCTCAGGAACTACTGGTTCGAATTGAAAAATTCTTTTTGGGTTGAATAGACCATTTATCGAGGAAGGCTTTAGGCTATATATCATCACGCTTAAGCCAATAGGAGCGGAGCAGCGATAAAGAATGTTTTAAAATCGGGGATTCCACGGGGACGAAGTCGCGGGCAGCAGCTAGTATTAAATAACTGTGTACAAAGGTATGCGCAAGTCTTATGAATGGAAAATGAATGACGGAATGACTGAGCTCGGTACAAATCGTCTTTTGTATTTATAACTCCAATAGGAATCTTGAGTTCCTGTAAAAATCCGTGCGGGGCGCGCAGGTCGCCGTCACCTTATTGGCCGATCGAATTTGCTTTGCATGCAGTATTGTGATCCGGCGCGGCGGTGTTTATATTATGGCGTGAGAACTTGTGATTGCAGCGGCGGCGAACGGATGTGATTAAATATTGCAGCGTTGCAGGTACAAGCCTTCCAAAGGTCTGAAATGGTCTCAAACTATGTCAAAAGACATTTAAACTTATAATAACTAAACTAAAAACATTTTGTTGCAGCTTTGCTACGAAGCACTGACTAGTTAGTCAAAACCCACCATTTTTTTAATTATGTCAAATAACCAGTTGTTTAAATAAATATTGTACTTATATTTCTAGTCATTATACTTATCTTATTTCGTTCATGAGTATTTTATGTTATATTATTCATAATATATGCTGCTAATTTTACCTTAATATTAATAGGTAGCTATTTAAGTACTAACCTATTTGAGTCTGTCATAATTGGTTATAATATCCACTATTTATCATAATTATATATTTTAGTTACCAATAATAGTAAAAATCTACGTAGAAAATCCATTAGTAGCAGCCATCTTTGAAATTAATTTGTAATAGGTACTTACTCAAATGAATACGTCGTAGAGTAGGTACATATATTTAATAAGTAGTTAAAATGTGTGCGGATGTCAATAAAACAGTATTTTATATCGAAATTTCTCTTTTTTTACTGATTTACTTCGAAATATAAATCTTATATATAAAATTCTCGTGTATTTGTGGTTGAACTCCTCCGAAACGGCTCGACCGATTTTCGTGAATCTTAGCGTGCATATCGGCTAGGGTGGCGAATTGGTCAACATCTATTTTTCATCCCTCTAAATGTTAAGGGTATACCACCCCTAATTATTTTTTTATTTTATGTGGCAAAACGATGAAGTTCAAAAGTGCCGTTAATGGCCTAATTGAAATAAACGTATTGACTTTGACGTTTGCCGGGTCAGCTAGTAGTATAAATTATTCAACTTCACAAGTCTAAGAGCAAATTTCAGTAATGAAGTGTACATCTAATAAAGTGGTTGCGGAATTTGTTCGAAAGAGTCAACGAACGCAAAGGGTATTAGGAGGAACACGGGTAGGTTTTAGTCAGTAAGTGTGTGACTCTCTCTTCCGTTCCGCCCAGAGCGGAAGAAGCCATTTGATGATTTACCATCCATAAAAAAGGTACATCTAATGGTTCAAAAGCTGTAGGTAAGTTTGAATACTCTACAATAATGATGATCAGTCGGGTTGGAACGCGAGAATACGGTTTAGATGTGCTTAGATTTTATTGCATTGAAATTTGTTCTTACGTCAACCATGAATCACACAAAAATTTTTCTTAGAAGCAATATCTAAAATTACACTAGCACTTAATCCTCGTCAATTTAATACACACCACTCCTTATTAGTGGACAAAAGAAAGATAGAACAAAAAGAAAAATAAACACGAACATTTTATCTCCTCAGGAACTGAAGTGAAGCGTCGACAAGGAGCTCTGACCAGTATCTGGGAACTCACACTATCTGAACGACAGAACGCCTCCATACTTCTAGAAAACACCACAGCGATACCTTTCGTTTATTGCAGATACTATTTCAAATGCTTCTTCTGCAGAGAACAGTATTCAGACATAAAAACACTACTACAACACACACTGACTCATGAAACACCAGATAACTCTATCATCCTCAAAGAATATCTCCCTAAAGGAAAACGGACAGTTAAAGTTGACATATCAGAGTTAAAATGCAGAATATGTGATCAAAATTACAAAGACCTAGAAGAAACAAGAAAGCATTTGATTTCAGAACATAATAAGGCTTTCACTGAGTCAGGAAACGGATTAGCAGCTTACGATCTGTCTTCCAAAAATGGCCAATTCGCCTGCCACATATGCAACAAGATCTTCCAAACTTTTATACTTCTCAACAGGCATATGAATGTACATTTTAGTAATGCTGTATGCGAAACTTGTGGAGCTGGATTCATGACTCATCAGCGACTGATACAGCATAAAGAAATACACCTACCAGGAGGGTATCCCTGCAACAAATGTAACAAAGTATACACAACGAATTCTAACTTAAAATATCATATGGAAAAAGCTCACGAGGGGACGACGAAGATGAGAATGTTGAGATGTCCACATTGCCCCGAAAGATTCACGGAACACTTTCGGAAATTGAAGCATTTGAAAGAAGCACATGGTATCACCTTTACATTTGAGTGTGAGGTATGCCATTCGGTTTTCCCTAGCCGTAGAGCACTAACAATGCACACAAATAAGTTGCATACTGAAAAAACTCAATGCGAAGTTTGTAAAAAAAGTTTTAGTTGTATAACTTCTTTAAAGAAACACATGGTCGCTCATACTGGGGAAAGGAATTTCATTTGCTCTCTTTGTCAGAAAGCTTATAGACATCAGAAGAGTTTGAAACTTCATATGAGAACGCATGCACAGGGAGAGCAATATATTAAGTTCAATTGTTCGGTTTGTGGCAACGGGTTTCCGAATAGGAACGACTTTAACAAACACGTTAAGGAATGGCACCCGAGGAACTTCTTCGATTATTCTGGTCATTGATTAACTAGAATATTCAGAGCAGTATTAAACTACGGTAACACTTAGGCTCGAATTTGCATCATATGCAGTACAAAATCGCTCTAGTAATGTTCTGTGTTATGGCGCCCAAATGGGACACACAGGCCCAAGCCGGGCGCCAATAAGGGCCATTCTTATTTATTTGTTAGCGACTTTAAAACTCTTTGTGATTGTATAAATATCTACGCGAAAATAATCATAGTACTTATAGTTGTGTGTCCTGGCGCAACAGAACCATAGTAAGTAACCAGTAACAAACATGAGACATTTTATTTTTGTTGTATATATGTACATAAAAACCAGTATTATACATATAGTGACAGGTAACTGTCGCCTGGCTGATTTAATGGATCTCTTGTAGAACTAAGCTTAGGTATACTTTTTATTGAATATAAAATAAGTACAAAAACTTCGTTGCTGTTTCACTATTGAAAATATTTTTTGAAAGTTTTTTCCAGATCGTAAAAGAAAAACTTTTAGATTCAAATAAATTATAATGTATGTCATAAGTAAGTATTACCGTAAAGATTTGTAATTTTTTAACTTCGAAATTATTTGTATAAACTTTTAAATCAACTAATTTTTATTTCGCAGGCGACGACTCAGTTCCCGGAACAAGTATATGGCAGTTAACGGTTTCGGAAAGAAAAAACGCAGCTACCTTTATAGAATGTACAACTGTTAAACCTTTCATATTTAGGGGTACAAGTTTCAAATGTTTCTACTGCACGGAATATCACTGTGAAGCTGCAACCTTATTAGAACATACTGCAGCCCATAGAATCGAGAACAGAGAAGAAATTTTCAAAAAATATGTGACGAAAAGCAAAAGATGCTTACAAGTAGATATTTCGAAATTGAAATGCCGCCTTTGTGAAGAGAATCATTCTAATCTGGACTCTATCAGAGAACATCTTATAAAAAGACATGGAACACAGTTTTACTCAGCTAGCAACGGCATGACAGAATACAGCATGGAGCTTGTACATGACATGTTCGTTTGTCATATTTGTAGCGAAGATTTCCATAATTTTAGCTTACTAAACTGCCATATGAATAGCCACGTCGGAAAAGTGGTTTGTGAAAATTGTGGCGCAGGCTTCTTAAACCAACATCTGCTCATGAAACATAAAGAATCTCATTTGACTAAACTGTTCAGTTGTAAGCAATGCGACAAAAGTTTTATCAAGAAAAGTCAATTAACATACCACACAGATAAAGTGCATAAATGTAAGGAGAGAGTAAAGTTGAAAAAATGTCCCAAATGTCCTCAAAATTTTAAGGAACATTACGCCAAAATACTGCACTTAAAGAAAGCCCATGGAATTTCAAACACTTTTCCTTGCTATGTCTGTAAGAATACTTTCACAACCCGAAGAGCCGTAACCGAACACCTAACAAGATTTCATACAGAGAAATTCAAATGCGAAGTGTGCTCTAAATGTTTTGGAGTAGAATCGAGATTAAAACAACACATGCGTGGACATACCGGTGAAAGAAATTTCATATGTCCGGTATGTAAGAACGCTTATATGCATAAAAGGTCGTTAAAGAAACACATGAGGTCGCATGAAACGGTTTTTAGATATAATTGTATGGACTGCGGTGCAGGGTTTCAGGAGAAAAATGATTTCGATAAACATATGAAACAGTGGCATCCTTCTTATGGTGATATCGTTTAGCGGAATGAGACGGGCGATATCGTACTTGGTCTAAGATATCTGGCTAAAGACACCTTTGGGAGATCATGATGAAGGAAGTCAAAACACTCCTTATTACCTAAGGCAATCAGAAAAGCTGAAATCGGTCGTAAGAAAAATATAAAAATATTGTAGAAGAACGAACGCCACCTCAGACATTAACCTACATGGTTCTCATATGACTTAACCAGTACGGATTGTATGGACATTGGACTATAAAAGAGACTTTGACTTCTGAGTTTGTTTCGGTATTTCTTCTCAGGGTAGTCGGCTAGGAAACACCGGCTTCATCTAGCTTAAAATGTCCAGAAATATTGGACGTGTAAAAGTGTTATGTTTAACCTACTTACAAAATAAATTTCATTTATCATTTAACAAAATACCTACCAAAACGTTATGGATAAGAAAAAAGACGGAGAGTTGGAAATGACTGCTGTTTAGTGCCATATTATGTAAAATAAAAACATGCATTAATGAATACGACTTTTAATACCAACAATAAAATTACAGCATCATCACAGTTATAGTGGCAGGTTTATTCATGCATTAGTTTGTCTACATAATTATCTATCTTAAAAATAACCTAAATGTTGTCTGCAGGTCCCTCGCGTGTATAATGTACAAAGTTTAGAATGTTCAACAAAATAACTTTTTTATGAATGAGAAATCATCAAATGACTTCTCCCGTTCTGGGCGGAACGTAAGGGAGTGTCAGACTCTTACTGACTAAAACCCACCCGTACACCCGTGTTCCTCCTAATGCCCTTTGCGTTCCAAGGCCGCAGAGATTCTTTCGAACAATTCTACAACTACCTAACAAAATATAAATGGATTTTAAAAATGCGCTTACCCAAAGCGGTTATAATTAAACTAGCTTCTACCATCGGTTTACCCGCGAGAATTTCGGAAATTGTCCCAAGATACAAGGTAATTCCGCAATAAGAAGTAGCCTCTGTGCTATTTCAGACTATAATATATCTCTGTGTCAAATCTTCATCCAGTTCAGCAGTTCGGGCGTGATTAAGTCACGAACATCCATCCATCTATTTTGCTTTTATAATCGTAGAAAGTTAAAGTGACAGTGCGTCAGGTAAGCGCAGACATTTTATAGTATAATTAATTTAGTACGTTACTTAACAAACTGATATTGTTATTACTAATTACTCAATAGTCAATATCTTCTCCTGAAGAATAAATATGGCGTATTAATATTTAATGATGATACCCTAATTAAATAGCATATGCACACTGCTAAAGACACTGAGGTATGTCAAAACACGATTTTTAAAAAATGACATAAATTTGGTCATAATCTAAATGTCAAAAACAGTTCGATTTAATTTTAGCGCCAATTACTGTGTCAGGCTGGAGCGTTGCTTATTTTAGTATCTTCAAGAATATGCAAATGGCACACCTCTCGTTTCTCTCGTCGCTTTAGATCTTCGTCAGCCTTAATAGCACTACGATTATTTCAAACTGAAATTGCCTCAGTTATATGCACACACATAAATTACAACTTCAAGTTTCACTATCCAGTATTACGCACAGTTTCATCTTTAAAACAAAATATTCCCAGCAAATCTTCACATCTCCTTCAGGGCCACACTACACTTTCAATCCAAGGCACATAGAACTTGACCCGCGTGTAAATTCCAGGCTGGCCGGAGTAGCCACAGTTCCGTCCGTAGGAAGTCACCCCAATGACCGTGTGCAGGCACTTTGACAGGTACGGCTTGGCTTGAAGCGGCCCGCCGCTGTCGCCCTGTGGGTCGAAAAGTTTTGAAGCTGTTGAAAGATCGATTCAAAAGATATCGTATCGAGTATAAATGTGACTTTAAAGTAAGTAAAAAAAACAGACACGTTATTGATAAATTTTAAAATGTGAGACATTAGCTCAATGGTTGTTATTATGGAAGGAAGACGAGCGTTGTTCCGGGAGGTACCTATATCGGATTTGGCAGGGGACACGTCCGGATGTCACCACTGAGCGAAGAACAGAGGGCATTTGGAAGAACATGGGCGCGGGTTTTAGTCCGAATAATTCCGACACTACCTTCCGCTTCGCCCAGAACGGGAGCAGTCGTTTGATGAGGCCCATATAAAAAAAAAATGTGGGTCCGCTATTGGCCTCTCGTCCTGGATCACATAATAATGTAACTGGATAAATTATAACAACTAAAAGAGCCATGTCACGGAAAAGTGTCTTTGAATTGTAGAAATTTACTCGCAGTAAACAAAAGTGGTTGACAGTTTTAGTTCCTTCGCTCTACAAAAAGATATCAATGAACTACAGTGCTTAAATTGTAAGCAGGATTAATAACTATGTTTAAACAGCCTCTAAGATCTGAAACAAAGACCCACCTCGCAAGTATCCCTGCCCCCCACTGCGTCTCCGTAACACATTTGGATGGTCCCGTTGAAGCCGCGCAGCAGGTGTCTGTGTGGCGGGTAGTGTACGGCACAAGCTTCCTCGTAAAATGATTGGAGAGACACCTGCAAGATGATGAGAAACATTTCAGTTAAGGCGCGTCCCCGTGCAAAACGCAGCGGTAGCCGTTTTTTGTGTAGTTTTTAGGAGCCATCTTCTCATTATCCATTAAAAATATCAAAAAATAAAAATACATTAAATTTCTACATAATCTTGACTCCAAAATGGTAGTTTTTTTTTTTTTAAGTCGCAATGTTTAATTATAGAGTCGCAACGAAACGACAGATATGAGAAATAATTATTTTTAACATGCATCTCCTCGTAAAGTAACCATTATTTTGGTTTGCTACTTAAAGTAATGGATAGGTAATTTAATAATAAACATTTTGCTAGTTTTATTTTTTATTTAACTCGAAAATTTGATTTTATATAGATTTTACTATAAAATCTGAGCGTAATCGCTACGAATCTTGCGGGTGCGGCGAAGAGGGAACGAATGCTCAAGGTTATTTGGTCCGGGTACCGTACCGCCTTAAGATAATGGTTTTGTCTCAGGTTGTCTTTCACGCTAAATATCATTCAGTCAGTTTTTTTCCATATCACATCTTTCTACAACAAGGCAACCTTTTTTATGGATGGGAAGTCATCAAATTACCTCTTTCGCTCCGGGCAGAGCGGGAGGGAGTGACAGATTCTTACTGACTAAATCCCGTTCCTCCTAATGCCCTTTGCGTTCCAGGGCCACAGTGAATCTTTCGAAGAAATACGCCATTGTCTTTCCGGAGGAAAATGTCTTCTATGATATTCAAGTTTATGTTGCTATACAGAACATCATTAACATACATTTTATTACCTACGTTTGAGAGTTCACTATTAGTCGTTATTTTACGCAAAAAAAAAAAAATTCTGTAGGTACCAACTGCTGGTGGCCCGGAACACAACCGGAGTCTATCTGGTCTTCAATTATCAATCTACCTAACTTGGTCTCATTTATGTCTATATTCTAACAACTATTATATAGTCTGTGGTAGTAACTGAGAATTTTTGAAAAAAAAAGAAAGCACTTTACTCGTCTCGAAGAATTCAGAACCGCGTGCTCAGCAACCGCTAAACGAACAAGGGAACCTACATCTTGAGTAAGGTTTTGTTAGAGTCCCAGGCCGAATCTTGGCCGCCGAGAGCGCGAGTCTGCGGATGGAGAGCGATGGGTGGCTCTACGTCCGATAACAACTAGACCCGGGTCAGCCAAGAAGACGGGGCTCCATAGACTCAGTGCCTGCTAAGGTGGAAGAATTAAAAAAAAAAATTGATTGGGTCAGGCGTTACTTGCCTTCCTGCATGTGCATAAAATCCTTGCATTTGCCTTGTAATCTTGCATGTGCATAATATAGCGGGCGGGAGGGAGGTGCATACCTGCAACTCACTAATATTCGCGGAAATTAAAACTAGACATATTGTTATCATTTTCAAATTTGGAAGAATTTGTTCGAAAAAGTCACCGCGACCCGGTAAAGCAAAGGGCATTAGGGTGGATTTTATTCAATTATGAATGTGACACTCTTCTGCTCCACCCATAGCGGAATAAGTTATTTGATGATTTCCCACCATTAAAAAAAGGGTTGCCTTGTTAAAAAATAGATATGATTTGAAAAAAAAAATGAGTGAACGATATTAGCGTGTCTATTGATTGGAAGAAAAACACATGTTTCACCGATCCCAAATAAAGAAAAGAAAGAAAGAAAAATGTTTCTTTAGGTCTCGCACAAAACAAACAAAAATAAAATAAAACTACTAGAAAAATAAATTGACAAATGCTGTAGAATGAATAATTCATTCTACAGCATTTGTCAATTTAGGCAGCGGGTTTTTGCGGGATTTTCCACCCTTTCCATTTTTTTTTGAAAATAAATAAATTGACAAATGTCAATTTATTTATTTTTTAGAAAAAAATAATATTATTATTAGAAAAAAAAACACACGAGACAATGAAAAGAACATAATGACGGTCACTCACAGCTTGAAGAGTATCAGCTAACTGCATGTTATGACCCAGAGCTCCCCATCCTGTAGCGGTCACCACTCCGAGGAACTGGTCGTCGATGTTCAGACACGCTGGGTACACGTGCCGGTTGAACGTCACCCTGGAAAGACGGATGAGGGAATCGTAAGTATTCATTCTGGAAAATTAAGTGTTCATGCGGTTTTTTACCCATTTATTTTTCAACTGCAGAGCAGTGGTGGCCGAGTGGCAACGGCCCCGACTTGCGAATTGTAGGTCGCGGGTTCAAACCCAGCCAGGCGCATTACTTTGTGTAATTAATTTCATCACCACTGCTCTCAAAACGGTGAAGGAAAACATCGAGAGGAAACCGGCATGTCCTAGAACCAAAAGTTCGAAGACATGTGACATCCACCAACTCGCACTGGGCCCGCGTGGTGGATTACGGCTCATTCCCTCTCCTAGAGAGGAGGCCTGTGTCCCAGCAGTGGGAACGTTAAAAGGCTGATTATGATTTTTCAACTATGGTGTGGTCAGGCTGTGTTTTAAACTAAAATGGCGGTTCAGAGCATGTCATGCACACTCAAATGTCTCGCTGATGGTGGCGCGTGTGTTGGATCATTCGGTTCCCTTCAAAATGGTTGAGCTAAATGGTGCCGATACACGCGTCATGTTCGTGAACGGGCGCCGTCTCGGTTGAGACTGGTCACCTCTTAACTGCCACTGACTTGTCTTAATCTTTATAGTTTGAATTGTTTTATAGTGTCCTTTTTTCTTTCTTTACATTGTCCTATCCTCACATATAGAAGCAACAAGGTTATGTAATACAGAACATGATTTAAAAGAGTGTCCGTGGAGTTTCTTCTCCATAGTGATCTACGCTTTCGAACGTGCAAATAACTTCACGTTTTTGACTGACCGACCTTGTCAATTCAAAAGTGCCTGTAAATGGTTTATTTGAAATAAATACTTTGAATCTTGAATCATTATAATAGTGTCAATAATTGGCTGCAGCTGAATAATGTGGTGACTGCAAATCTGACATCCACAATTACCCAGTTTCTGGGCAACATATTACCCACTGGTGAGACAGTAGGATATTTTCTGGACCAAGATTTTATTGTTTGCATAGTATTAATTTCTTCAGATATTTTCTTCCATACGTTTTAGCTGTCATTTTAGTAGTCATTCTTGACATATGTTTTCCATTCCGTTTATTCCATTGTATACTGAGAAGCAATTCCCTTATTTTAAGGAGCATATCATAGCAAAACGGTACTTCTTGGTATGACTGGAGTCAGATTGACTGGCTCCTGACAATCCTTAACAACTGTCAGAGATCTAACTAAACTGAGAGAGACAACTAAAAATGACAGCCGGGACGTGCTTTCCGAGGCACGGAGGAAAATCGGTATGTTAAGATGACAGGCGTGAGACAAGATATTATGCTCCTTTACGGTTATAATAATAATAAACATTTAATTCAGACTAGGTCCATATGTTCATAAAATATACTTACCTAAATAAAAAAATACACTACACTATCATTATGAAGCCGCACCCACCTTTTTATTTAAGTTATTAGAGCATTTTCGTTTCTTTGATTAAAACTTAACCCTTCCTATTGCCACTGCTTTTTAAGTACGAAAATTTAACTTTTGTAATTTAGAACCATAATGACGATCTTCTATAATAATGAAAGTCTTACCTAGTGTGAGTTTCAAGCAGAGCTATGTCGTGGTACTTAGAGGGCGCGTGATACTCTGGGTGTGGCACTATGCGCGCCACGTGGTAGCGATGCCACCGCCCCGGGGGGTCCGTGCGCTTCAGGATACCCATCGCCACGAAACGGACTTTACCTCTGGAAGAAAGAGTTTGTTTGTATGTTTATTTTAATTTGATTTGTATGTATAAATAGTTGTTAATATGCCTTAGTTAAGTTAGTATAGTATATTTTAAGTTTCCTTCTCTGTCTCTTTACACATTGTCTACATTTCTTATCCCACTCTTCTGTCGCAGGTCTGCTGGAAGAAATTTCTATTGAAATAAGCAGTACCTTTGTGCTCTCGATTTTGTACAAAATTGTCTTTTTTAAGTATCACGTGTGTACATAAATAAATAAATAAATAAAGAGACTATGAGAGAGATCAGTGGGCCGTTGCCTAACACACACAACGCCTTTTTTGTCGATGGAACTCCCGTTTTCATAATGGTTTGCGGGATATTCCACCCTTTTTACATTTCCCTTTTTTTTTGGATGGGACATCATCAATGACTTCTTCCGCTCTGGACGGAGCGAAAAGCTAACTCCTTTTGTTGTTATTAATGGTAAATAGCTAAATAAAGATAGGTATGTATTCGAAAATTGAATTGAAAAATGCCAAATTATAAGGGACTAGCAGCGCCCCGCGGTTTCACCCGCGTAGTTCCCGTTCCCGTGGGAATACGGGGATAAAATATATCGTTATAAACAAATGGTGTACATAATAAAGAGTATTCTATTCTATTCTATATAAAAATACAAATCTTTCCTCTTTATAATATTACTAGCGACCCGCCCCGGCTTCGCACGGGTGCAATGTAGATACTAATGTATCCTCTACTATAATATGCATGTATTATACATATAAATCTTCCTCTTCAATCACTCTATCTATTAAAAAAACCGCATCAAAATCCGTTGCGTAGTTTTAAAGATTTAAGCATACATAGGGACAGACAGCGGGTAGCGACTCTGTTTTATACTATGTAGTGATAGTGTAAGTATAGATTGATCATAATTATGACATACCTACATACATAGGTAGACATCGTTTGTCAATCCTGTACATTTTTTTCCGTTTTAACGATCGCTTAAATTTGCCCTCCTACCGCTGACAGAATATCAGTTGTAGTAGCGGCTAAGCTCTTCTATCAACCTCGCTCGCCTCCTCGTCTACTCTGGCGGTTCATATGGTTAATTATATAACTACTAGCAGGGAAATTCTGGCCAACTTACAGCACAACACTAGAGATGCAGTGTCCTGCAGTGAGAATGAATTTGTCGCTGATGAGAGAGCCTCCACACAGCCAATGAGCTGTGTCCATGCCTCCGCCGTAGCCTAGGAGCGCCTGGAAATAGATCAAGATTATATTTTCGTATAATCAGCCTTAGTGTTTAATTAAACTAAATGTGCAGCCCCCCTAGCCAAGTTACAAACGTTTCGAATTCTGTTCTCCAATCGGTAACGCCTCGGTGTCAGCAACTGTAGAAAACGATAAGTTGGTAGCCATGTTGACGCGCCTGAGTCGGCCGCTCGTTCTACAATGTCTTTAGACGACCTATTCTTTAGTCTCTGGCGATTGATCCTACAAACGTCAAACTGATTAAAATTTAATCTCTGTTTAAATGCTTTAAACATTAACATTTTAAGAAAGGATGTAGCATTGAACATTGTAGAAACGATAACAATTCATTCATTCAAAAAAAAAACATCATTCATCATTCATTTTTTTTTTCATTTTATAAGTAAAAGTAAGTAAAGTAAAGTATTCTATCATTTCGAACGATGTGAACTTGGCTACGAATTGTCTATTCGTTTGTTCTAACCACGTGACTTAACATTCAGACGATTTCATTCTCATACATTTGATTCGTTTTCGACTAGCGTTAACAATTGAAAGATTATCAACTTGGCTAGGGGAGCAGTAGTGGTAGTGTTCTCACCCTTTATTTAACAAGGCATTCTCTCTACTGTCGAACTTTAGGTTAAAATATTGCACTATGGTGGGTGTATTTAATATCGATGCTAAGAAAGACTCATTTTCACGAGGCTAGTTTAGTGCTTGGATAACGGTTTGTGCATAAACAGGTGCACTCAATGTACTTTTATTTCGATGTTACATCATTCTCTTTCATATCGAAATAACATCATAAGTTGAACAACAGTTTCATCATTGATGTAACTGTTGTTCAACTTATGATGTTATTTTGATAATGACTACAAATATCCTCTATTTCTCTATTTACTATTTACAACGTTAGCCTTAAAATTTAAAATTTACCAAATTGTCTCATTGTGTATCTGTGGAGAACGTGGTTGATTTCACATTTGTATCATTTCTGTATCTTATCTTTTTGTATTTCTTAATGAGTAATTGTTTGTTTTCCCAAATAAATAAAATAAAGAGAAGGCAGTCAGAAGAATGAAGATATCATGAAGGGAAAGAAAACCCAAGTAACATTTTTTCTTTTTAATAATCATTGCCCCTCTCTAGGAATTAGGTACTCCTGTACCGTGGATGCGTTTACAAACATACAAACTCACATACACAAACAGCCAGACCCGGCACTATCTGTATGCCATACAAATATCTGTTCCGTGCGGGAATCGAACCCACGACAAACAGCGCAGCAGCCAATGGCTCAACCACTTCGCGAACCATGTCGTCAAAACATAGGACCTGGGGCCCAAGTCTGCTATTTTTATAAATTCGTCATTCCAACACGATATCATCGTCATTTTGCTAAAAGTTCGTAATCTGCTAAATTCATAATGGTCGATCATTAGTCGGTCAATGGTCATGTAATACTTTTTGATTAACCGAGCTATTAAAAGCAATGACTGCACAATGACGTTCTAATGGTAGGTCACTGATCAAAGGAACTGCCAAAATTTTAGAAGACTACCGCATAGGTACGTCTGTCATTCATTTGTCATTATGTACGAGATTACCATACTATGCCATTTCTTTCAAATGGAGTGTCAGTGGTTGACCACTGGAAAGTCATAGTGACGCTTTTTATTAGTAGATTACCAAACTTGTAAAAATGAAACATTATGAAATCAATGATAGACCATTCTGAGACTATTAATAGCAGACTTGAGGCCCTGCTTTAAGGCACGAAGCTGCAATGCTATTATTCTGTAAGAACTCACTCCAGTGTTCACTTCTGATTCTGCGGTGAAAACTGTATTTCGTATTCTGTAACTTGATGAAAACTACGCTAGCGCCACTAAGTGAGAACATAGATTAGGTGAAGCGAACTACTTTAAAGTGAATAGTTATTTAACTTGACAGTCAGAATACCAAATACTTTTCACTTCAGGTGAGTTACGAAGTATAATCGAAAATGAGATATGAATCGTATTCTCACGTGAGTTCTTACAGAATAGCACTGCTGTTCTCTATTTCTGACTCACCATATGCGGAAACTGTCCCCTCCTCGCGTCTTGCCCCACATGGGCGGCGTGCACGCCGTACGGCACGCCAGCGCCATCTTGCGAGTACTGGTAGCACTGCTCCTCTTCGTGCCATCGCTTCACCAGCCCCGAGGTGGGGCAACCTTTGTACGGTAGGTTGGCGAGGTGCTGCAGACATACTGTGGATAGATGTGTCTTTGTCAAAGAGTTCCTAAAACGATATTTGGGTTTCGCTCGCGTTAGTAAGTATACCTATTTCTTTTTAAGTAGTCAATATCTGTCTTTCATCAACAGCCTCATGCAGTCCACTGCTGGACATAGGCCTCTCCAATTGCACGCCACTTAGATCTATTTTCGGCTTCTCGCATCCAGTTTATATCTGTCTTTATATAAATGAAAATCGGCTCAGCAATTTAGGTGTGAATGGGTTACAAAAAAACGTGTTAGAAATAACACCCAATGAACCTCCACCCACCCCCTACTTTGCACCCGTCGTGTCATTCATGTAAGATTTGTTTAAACCTAACTGCAATAGGAGGCGCGCGCTTTGGGGGTCCGTCATCGAGGTAAAAATCTTCAAGTCAAGAGTGTATAGCTTATTTCTGGGCAAGTGTTCCATCTTCGACCACACAAAGCGAGGATATCAATAATAGGCACGTCTTTTCAGCTGAAAGACATCCTGCTGACATAGGATCGTTCAAGCTAATACTATCGTTTAGGTTTTAGTGAAAAATCCATTAATGTATACAGTCGTTTTGTATCAATTAAATACTTTTTCTTTCTTCCACTTCAGTCGGCCCTGTGCTTCTCGCAACCAACTGACTTCCGTGCCCCTGGAATTCTTATTTCCGGGGGGGATCCTTCCTGCTGAGAAATAAGACTGGAAAGCACTAATTACTCTGTCCGAACCAAGAATCGAACCTCAGAATACGCACCATCATAAGCTTTTCTGCCTGTCTTGAAATGTATTCTTCCAGCTCTGTCGACGATGGCATCACTGTAAAAACAGAAAAAGAACACCATGTAGGTTGGTACAAAATAGGATAAAACTGAATTCATATGTAGCTAAGTATAATTGTACTCATGGCGGTATGGAGTCAGCGACTGTCGCAACCCAGTGCTGGGAACACCACCATTGTGGAGATAAGGCACGATTGTTTTGGGAGCTACCTGTTTCGGATTTGGTGGGAAGACACATCCGGGTGTGACCGCTTGTATGGATCGCCCAAAGGTCACGGTGGAGGTCTGCGGCGGTGAGTGTTACAACCACCTGCTCCTCAAATCGCGGGCCGCCTCACCCCTCCGCGCCTTCGCGGTTTTAAATTACACTCTAGGGGTAGGGCAGACAAGACTACGTGGAGTCGGTTTTGCAGCGATTCGTTTCTGTCACTAAATTTTTAGTAAAAAGCGCTGCTTGGGCGGAGCACCGCCGTGAACGCGTCGAGGCGTTCAGCGGCAGCGACCTATCGTTACCGACTTTGGTTCAATCCTTGGTCCGGAGCGAGGGGCTTGGGAAGCGATCACCTCCTTCTGCGAAGCAGTATTGCGAGCGAAGGAGGTGGCCCGCGTGAGGGGGTAAACCTCACATCCCAGCCGCTGCAATAGAAGATGACGGGCGTCGGGAGTCGCAGAGCGATTCCTGGAAACCGTTGGCGCGGCCCAGTGGACGGCGAGCGTTGGTTGGCTCGGCATCCGATAACAACCAGACCCGGGATGATGCCGCGGCCGTGTTGTGTTCTACGCGCGCCTCAAAGAGGTGTCAGCATAAAAGACGGAGCCCGCTAGGGTCAGCGCCCTAGTAGGCACTTAGGTTGCGGAATTTGTTCGAAAAAGTCACTGCGGCCCTGGAACGCAAAGGGCATTCGCTCTTCCATTCCGCAGAGCGGATGAAAAAATAGATATATAACGTTACCGAATTTATTGAAAAACGATGAAACCGTAAAAGATTGAAATACTTTATTGCTAACTTATTGTACACCAATAAATTAATCACTGGTGTATAGCTGCAATGACTTTAGCCCACTTGTAGAGACCAGATTATTCTTTTTAGTTGATAAACTGGGTCCACTATGTGTGAAAAATTGTTAGCAATAATAACTCTCAGAGATATCTATGGTTTGTGCAAGCGGATCTTACTTTGATAATAAAGTTCATGTACAAAGGCATAACTCAAAGTTGATTTTTCTCCCAGCAGATTTTAGTGATCAGAGTGTAGAATCCAGGGTTAATTTTCAATATAAACTCCTATCAGCGGCTTCGCCCTCGCCTTCGCCTTTCATCCAGATCAGTTCAGCTGTTCAAAGACCAAACACCCATTCAAAGTTTCTTATTAATTATAGTAAAATAAGATAATTATGTAGCGAAACAAGATAGTGTTGCGCGTCACAATTAAATAAGGAAGATAGCTGCAGTCGTTACCACTAGCGCCATCTAGTATCGAATAGCAGAACTAGTAAAGTAGGAAAAAGAAAGAAGTATATTTTTCTATGCTAGAACATTCTAGAATTCTCGGACCCCAGTCATTCGCGACCGATATGTAGGTACGCGAACTTTCTAGATCTTTCTACGATGGAAGGTTCTAGAACTATCCGGCGGCGCCCTGTATAAAGCCTGCACATATATTAACGTAAATGCTCCTATTACCGCCAGTTTTAGCTGTCTTAGGATTCACTTTTAAGAAATAGATATAAGATGTTATGTTAGGAAAGATGTTATAATTTATAATTAATCTTAATGAATTATTCTTTGCAATTCAGTACTTAAATTCAATATTCAATAACACGATAGTTACTAAATAATTATTTATTCCAAAAGAGTAGTTGATTCTATTACCGAGCCATAGAATGCTGCAAGATTCTATTACCGATTTTTCTACTTCTATTACCGACCGCTACAAAGTTGTCACTTCTTCTATACTATTAAATAAAATAAAAAATCGTTTTTAAGGTATTTATTATATAATAACAATTGTTATGAGATCAACATTATTACAATATGAACATATTTATTTATCGCAACGCTTAGAGCACTTATTTTTTGTTATTTTAATTACTAAAAAATATAATTAGTCTCAGAAAACAGTCTTCAAATAATTAAATGTTTACTTTTTTATTACCTGCATACTAATTAGATATTATAAATCAGTAACAAAAATATTTTAACCAATATCTACTGTTTCCAACAATTGGTCCTTAGTTACAGGAAAACCTGACTTCCCGAGATAGAAAATCCAAACTACCAGTATTTCCATAGGTTTTTGAAGCTTCGTATATGCGGGTCCTTTCATTTATAGCTAGAAGCGCAGCTTCTATTTGAGCAGAGGCTAGGGAGTACTGCTTGCGCTTCTCTCCATGATTCTATAAAAAAACACAATCTTTAAAGAGATAATATAGAATTTAATTCTTCAAAAGAAGCTTTAAAAAGTTACAATGCGGGGCATTCCGTCCCGCCATTTTTATTTGATTTGAAAACATATGAAATATAGCCAATGCCATGTAACCATGAATGAAACTGGATAGCAAATATTATTTTACATTTTTTTTTTGCTTGTGACAAAATCTCTCAAAACATCACGTATGCAAGAAATAAGCCAATTTGTTCAAAAATATACATTTTGTTTTTGTGTAATGAAATATTACCAAAAATATCGTCACAGCTGTGACTCGGTAATAGAATCATGTATGAAGGTTACAATATTCTATTAGCGACCGATAAAATTAATAGGTAATAAACAGATAAAATATCCGCTTTACGGAATACTGTTAAATTCGATCTCATTGCTATAATATTGCTTTAAATGTCAGTTCGTCTTTAATTCAGATAATAAAGGTTATTTACAGTATAATATCATTATAATAATAGGGATATTGTCTAACGTTGAATCGAGTTTTACATAAAAACTTTAAGAAATAGCATTGTCGTTAATAGATCTAACGAAGTAAAATAATTTTAAGAATTGAACAAGAAAAAATAAAATCAAATGAGGTAGTTTATAATAGATATTATTTTAAAAATACTAAATGTTCTCAAAAATTTAACAACGCCATAGGTCGTTATTAGACTCAAGTTTTGAAATTTGGATTCTATTACCGCCTTAAATTAAAACATGATATTATAACACAAAAACCAATAAAAAGTATTATATTAAGAGTTAGTTTAGAAAACGAATATATACGTCACAGTTGTAATGTGATAGCAAGAAGACTAATCCATATTTAGTGTGTTATTTTCCTTAAGTAATATTTAGGTGTACTTACGTGGCTGGAGACGCGACGCTATGAAACGTGCCTCCGCTTCGGGCGCGTCCCACTTATAATCAAATTATTTCATTCAATGGCTAACTTTACTCTTTTTGTTATCCAACAAAAATACGTAACTCATTTTTAAGGTATGACTTTTCAGGAACTCTATATAATGTCTAATATGAGTGATTTAAGAATTAGATCGTTAATAGAGTACACATTTTAGGGGGTCGTTAATAGGAGCTTTTACGTTATACCGACCAAGTCAGTATTGAATTTGCGATACAAATGATAACTTCGAGAGTGATCTTCAACTGCGAACTTAAAGTGATTAGTAGAGCGATTGTGTTTCATAATTAGTGAGTTTAAAGGGTATATCAGTGTTCTGTAATTAAAGTGTCATTTTTGGTTATTTAATCGGTTGTTTTTAATGTAACGAACCCGAAGCTCGTAACAATAGTAGGTAAAGGTGTGAAATACTTACTTACTTTATATGCTTAACTTTTTTGCAGTCAGTACAGCACACGATGGGCGTGATCCCTTGAAAAGAGCAGATCTGTAACGCGTAAGATGGACAAACAGTCAGATACTGTTGTAACACGAATGAGGTACATAGGTTGTGGTGTTTGGTTACCAACAACACACACACACACAATAACAAACAAGCATACATAAAAAAGAGAAAAGGAGTAAGTATAGGCAATTGCGTGATACATTTTAACATACTGGACGGAATGTTAAAATGTATCACGCTGTACATGGATAATATGTATGTATATCAATGTACAGCGTATACATATGAATGTATGTGTGTGTGTGTGTGTGATATTATTCGCTATATTTAGGTTATACTGTTATAGCAACAAAAAGAAATACTCACTCATTGAATTGTTATAATATACTAGCAGCGCCCCACGGTTTGACCCGCTTAGTTCCCGTTCCCGTGGGAATACGGGGATAAAATATAGCCTATGTTACTCGGGGTGAATGTAGCTTTCTAATGGTGAAAGATTTTTAAAATCGGCGCATTAGTTTTTGAGTTTATTATTACAAACATACACACACGCACACAAATACATATCTTTCCTCTTTATAATATTAGTGTAGACTAGCAGCGCCCCGCGGTTTCACCCACGTATTTCCCGTTCCTGTGGGAATACGGGAATAAAATATAGCCTATGTTACTCAGGGTGAATGTAGCTTTCTAATGGTGAAAGATTTTTTAAATCAAATAAAATCGGCGCAGTAGTTTTTGAGTTTATTCATTACAAACATACACACACACAAAAATACAAATCTTTCCTCTTTATAATATTAGTGTAGAAATGTAGATATTATGAGTCGTTTATTTAAGATAACTAGGATCAAGTTTGTTAGTAGTATAATCACTTATAATTAGTGCTAGTAACCTTAATCTATTTTATCTGTTCATGAAATACAATTCCGCTGACAGACGAACAGAAAACGGAGGCTTAACAAGAGGTCCCCGTTGGCACCCTTCAGATACGGAACCCTAATACTGACAGAGAAGATTGACTGACCTGAGGATACTCCCTTTTCTTGACATCTCCGATCATGGACATACACTGGTAAGCATTGATGCAGGTCCCGTTCTTACCTCGTCCGTCGTAGCACTGAGAACCTGTAATACAAGCAGATATTTAATATAAAACAACATCTGTATCCGAAGATCCGAAGAAATACGCACAGAATCTATCAAGATAAGTAGGTAGACTCATTCCCCCCCCCCTCCGGAAATTTTGCATAAAATGTATGAACTCGCCTAATCACTAATCGACCCTGGCTGGGAGCCTTAAATTCATTTGAGGCCACCACAGGATTGCCCGGTTAAGCAGTAAGCCTTAGTGTGCTGAACTGCGAGTGGCCACGTCAAAAAAAAAAACACTAATTGTTGTGGACTGTATGGGGTTCTTGAATTAAACACTTTCTTCGAAGGTTTCTTCAGGTTTATTCTCGAGGTCGTTCTTGTTACAGAGCTGGAGACCGACTGTGTCTCAACACTAAAAAGGGCCTTTTTTATACCCGATTTCCCCCCTCTGTTCTTGGCGGGGGCTAAAAGTGGCCGCTCATTGGCCGACCAATCAGAAGGGCTTATTGACAGCCAATCAGAACAAAGGGGGCGGGGCTTGCTTATTACGGCGCTCATGTGTATCTTTACCTTAACGAGAGCGCCGTACTATTTTTAATGATCTTACATTATTTATTATACTTAATCTACACAAATTATACATTTCCTTAATCTACCTACTTAGTTCTACCTAGGAAAAATATAAAGTATAAAATGCGGCCTAAGTTGACATGTACATATATCCCTACTTACTATTACGTGCCTACTTGCTTCCACGATGTATTTTATTTGTTCTTTATTACTTATGCTCTTATCCTACTTTGATATATATACAGGGAAACTTACGGCTATCCTACTCAAGCTTACAATTAAACTTATTCCTATCCTACTCAAGCTTACAATTAAACTTATTCCTATCCTACTTAAAAACTACCATGTGCCATCCTGCTTTAAAATACCACGTGCCGTCCTGTTTTATAATAACACGTGCCATTCTACTTAAAAATACCACGCGACATTTCATACAGTCGGCAGCATGCTCGGCGTCCGTTACATTTCTCCCCCCGGCGCAGCTCGCGTAGCCTCCTCCTCTGTCGACACGACGACGAGCTTGCTCACGGGGCGTCGGAAGGTGCCGGTCCTGGTCCGCACCTCGACGATCCTGATGCCGCCGTCCGGTCCGCGATGCGTACGCTCGACGACCCCCATTGGCCAGGTGTTCCGGGGCAGCGTGTTGTCGACCACGAGAACGATGTCACCGGCTTGTATCGGTCGCACGTTGTTCCGTGGCTCGCCGCGAGGTACCAATGTCGGAAGGTACTCGCGTAGCCACCGTCGCCAGAAGTGGTCAGCGAGTGCTTGACTAGCTCGCCAGGTTCTTCTGTCCGCCTCGTCACAGGGTCCTGTCGTTGGCAGCCCGTCTGATGACCCCAACAGGAAGTGGTTGGGGGTAAGGGCTTCGGGGTCGCGGGGGTTCACGCTGACATGAGTCAGTGGTCTTGCGTTGATGGAGAACTCAGCCTCGGTGAGCAGAGTCTTCAATACCTCTTCCGCCGGTGCCTTTTCTCGCAGGGTCACGCTGAGTGCCGCCTTCACGGAGCGCACCATACGCTCCCATGCGCCACCTTGATTGGGCGCGCCAGGAGGGATGAAACGCCACTCCATACGGTGTAGAAACCCTTCGTCTCGCAGGGCTGGCATCCATTCTGCGTATGCATTGCGTAGCTCCTGGTCAGCCCCGCGAAAGTTGGTCGCATTGTCCGAGTATATCACTCTCGGCCAGCCTCTGCGCGCGGCCATTCGTCTCAGCGCCATGATGGCTGAGTCGGTGGAGAGTGATGCGACGAGCTCGATGTGTACGGCGCGGGTGGTTAGGCACGTGAAGAGTGCACCCCACCTCTTCTCTCGACGACGTCCCACTTTGACCATCATTGGCCCGAAATAGTCCACCCCGCAATTAGTGAACGGGCGGTGGAAGGGATCCAGGCGGGCGTGTGGTAGGTCCCCCGTAGCTGGCGTCTGTGGCATTGCTCGCCGCCTCTTGCAGAAGGCGCAGTTCCTCTCCACTGCACGTACCGTGGGTCGCAAGTGAATGACCCAGTACCGCTGTCGCAAGTCGTTCGTCACACGCTCTCTGTTGGCGTGGCTCGCAGCGCAGTGCTCTCGTAGCACGAGGAGCTTAGTCAGCTGGTGGCGGCCGTCGAGTATGATCGGCCGCTTCATCTCGGTCGGTGCGGGAGAGGCTTCAATCCGGCCCCTCACTCTCAGCACACCGTCCTCCAGTACTGGATCTAGCCTGTACAGTCGACTCGCTTTCGTGAGCGGGCGAGCCGACCGTATCCTCTTCAAATCTTCCCCAAAACTATCCTCTTGTGCCTGTCGAATCAGCGCGGCCTCGGCGCGCTGGATGTGTTGATGCTCCATCCTAGTCGCTCTTCGTCGGCATATGTCGGTAAACGCGATCGCTCGAGCGGTGGCTCTCACCAAGACCTCGTATTTTGAGAAGCGGACCGGGTTCGGTAGCCAGCTGTCTCTATCTGTCTTCTCGCTTACATGGAGAACCTCCTCGTCCTCCGGGTCACTCGTCGACGTCGCGGGCCACTGTTCTTCTGGCACGAACAAGAAGTCCGGCCCTTGGAACCATCGATCCGTGTTGCTAATGGGTGTGTCGACGAGTCGAGTGGCGTCGTCCGCTACGTTGCAAGCGGTGGGCAGCCAACGCCACTCCTTTTTCTGGGTCAGCTCTGCGATCTCCCCCAGCCGATGCGCGACGAACGGCGTGTAGCGTCGCATGTCGTGATGGATCCAATGCACCACGGTGGATGAATCGGTCCAGTAGGTCGTTTGGCCGATATCGATTCGGTGCTCCCTTCTAATGGTTTCGGCGAGTCTTGCCCCAATTACTGCAGCTTGCAGCTCCAGGCGCGGTATAGTTTGTGCTCGACGAGGCGCCACCTTAGCCTTGGCGGCCACCAACACGACGTTCAGGCTCCCGTCGATGTTTTTTATTCTCCAATAGGCCACGGTCGCGTAGGCCTGCTCGCTGGCGTCGCATAGGACGTGTAAGTCGACACGTTCGTATTTCTGCGTCACGTAACAGCGCGGTAGTCGCAGCTGAGCGAGTTCAGAAAGGCGTGCAAGCCAGGAGGCGAAAAGCTCGTTCTCTTCCGCTGGAATTGGCTCGTCCCACGTCGTCTGGAGGCGCCACAAGCTCTGCAGTATTATTTTCGACCTTATCGTGTAGTGACTCAACAATCCGAGCGGGTCGTAGATGGACATTACGGCGCTGAGGGCTTCACGCTTGGTCGGCGCGCGGATTCTCGCTCGTACTTCGGCCGGGACCCGGCTCATTGATGTGTTGAACCCCAGCTCATCGTGCTCCGCGTTCCAGTGCAACCCCAAGATTTTGCTCTCAGGCTTCTCTCCCCCCAGTTGTGTAAGAGAGGTGGCGTGTAGCTCGGAGGGCACGTCTCGTAGCACCGTTTTGTCGCTGGAACTCCAACCTCGAAGCGTGAATCCCGCGTGCGCGTGCACTGTTCTCGTTTCTTCGATCGCTTTCCATGCTTCCTCGGCGTCTTCGTAGCTGGCCACTAGATCGTCCATATAGTGACTCTTCTTTATGGCCTCCAACGCTCGTGGGTACTCCTGCCCGTGTACGTCCGCGTTGTGGTTGCGGACATAGTGGGCCATAAACGGAGAGCTCGCGGCGCCGAATATCATGCTGGTCATTTTGTATTTCCTTGGAGGCTCTTCTCGTTCGTCGCCTCTCCACAAGAACTGTTGCGCTGATTGGTCTTCCGGCCTTATTTTGATTCGTAGGAACATCTCCTGCACGTCTGCAGTGATCGCTACTGCCTTCTCTCGGAATCTGAAAAGGATTCCTGGCAGCGACAGTAGTAGGTCGGGTCCCTCCAGCAATTCGTCGTTCAGGCAGACTCCGTTGCTCTTGGCGGCTGCGTCGAACACTAGTCTGTGTTTGCCGGGCTTGTTCGGGTTCTGCACAGCGAAATGTGGCAGATACCAACAGATGGCGCTTGCTTCCTCTGATCCGTCGCATGGCGTCGCGTACCCCTTTTCCAATAGGTTGTTAACCTGTTTGGAGTACTCCGCCGCGAAGTGCGGGTCTGCGTCCATTTTCTGCTCGATCTTCTTTAGCCGGCGGAACGCTTGACTGTAGCTAGGCGGCAAGGTGACGTCGTCTCGTCGCCATGGCAGCCCAACTTCGTATCCGTAGTCGATCTTCTTTATTGTTCTCTCGACGATGTCGATGGCCCGTTGATCAGTCGCCTTGACTCTCGGTTTCCCCTGTATGCCGAGCGCGTCGATCTTGAAATGGGCTTCGACCAATTCGTGGAGTTCCTGGCTGCCTGTCCCCTTGGTTCGGTCGGGCTCGTAGACATGCAGCACGTTTTCCTTTTCAAGGATGATACTGCGTGGTGCGGTTCCGTGCACCACCCATCCTAGTTGTGTTCTTGATGCGGCCGGTTGATCAGGGCGGCCGATTCGGAGCTCGCGAGACACAATGCACTCCCAGTGGTCTGTCCCCAGTAGAAGTCCGGGGCGCGCCATTTCGTAGCACACCTCTTCTGGTGCCAGGTCTCTCAGGTGCTCGTAGTCCAACAGCGTGTCGGGTATAGACTGCTGGTGAAGCCGGAGATTTTTCATGGTCCTCGCTCTGACCTTGTAGCTCTCGTCACTCTTCAGTCCCCTCACATTTATGTTGACTATTTGACTCTCCATTTCTCGTTGCGACATGTTGACCCCGCTCAGGTGAAGAGGCTGTGATGGTCCTTCTGCCCCTATACTTGCCGCCAGCTTTTCGTCAACGAGGGTAATTGTGGCCCCTTCATCTAGGAGCGCGTAGGTTTTCACCTCCCCCCGTGGTCCGGAAACGACGATTGGGCACATCTTTAAAAGGACTGATCGCGGTCCGGTAGCTGTTCGGGTAGCCACGGATAGGACCGCTTCTTCTTTCGTTGGTTCAGCCTTCTTCGGATCTTCAGTCTTCGCTTCTCGTAACTGATGGAGACTCTCGTGGTGCGGGCGGCGACACTGATCCACTCCGCACAGCTTTGCTTTGCAACTCATGCGCCTGTGTTGCTTCTGGGCGCACTTGAAGCAGATCTTCTTTTCTTTCAAAAAGTTCCATCGCTCTTCTATTGTAAGTGCCTTGTATTTCGGGCACTGCGTTAGGACATGAGCTTGTTCACACTTGGGGCACTTGTCCTTTTCTGGTTCCGTTCCCTCGGTCGTAGTGAAGACGCTCGCCTTCTTCTTGAGTGTTACGGCGGGTCGGGTTTCTTTCTTTTGAGGCACGGCACTTGTAGACGGAGCGTATGTGTAACGCAACAATCGGTCTGCTTCTCGCATCAGAAACCGTGACATAACGACGATCTCTGGATCCGCTGTTCCTTCGTGATCGTGTGCATAGTCACACCAACGGGATCGAAGATGCGGGCTGAGCTTGTCCAGTACCTCTCGCGACATCAAAGGGTTGTATAGATAACCTCTTCGATCTATCGTCTTCAGCACGCAGATTATGTTTTGCAGCTTGACGGCGAAACTATTGAGTTCAGTAGCTGATGTACCCGGCTTCGGAAGCTTCTTGAGGTCTTCCAGGGCTCGGTCGATGATGACCTCCGGCCTTCCAAAACACTGCTCGAGGGTCTTCATTATGACGTCTGGATCGGTGGCCGTATGCAAGAGGGCGGCCACTGCGTCTCTTGCCTCCCCTTTGAGGCAGCTTCTCAGCCGTTGTAAGTTTTCTGCTGCCGTGATCTGGTACATATCCGTCGTGTCCCTAACTGCTGCTTTGAACGGAAGCCACTCGTTGGCCGCACCGGAGAAAGTAGGTAGCTCAGTGTGCCTAGGCCTGGGTCTGGCCATCTTCTCGAGTGTTGCTGCCAAATGCTCGATGCTGTTCTCTGCTCGTGTTGGGGTCGGCGATCTCTCTCTGGATCTCTCGAAGCGTATCTGTTTCGCCTCCTCTCTTTGTTCTTCCTTCCCCTGTGTAATGAGGGGGTTCTTCCTCAGCCAGTTGTCCACCCTTTGGTGTGGCTCTTCGCCTGGAGGAGTAGGCTCTTGCTCTTCATGTACGCTTTCCTCGTCGTTGATCGCTGACACTTCGACCGCAAGTCTCTTCTTGACTAGTTCCTTTTCCAACTCCAATTCTTTTCTTCGTATGACTGCCAGCTTCTCTGCAGCCTCCAGTTCCGCCATCCGTAATCTTGTTGTGACACTTGTTGTCGACCGTTGCGATCTCATTGACCTGGTCGGTGACGTCACTCTTCGTGGAACCGCCGTTTCTGTTATTTGGGTTCCAGAAGGCCCCGCTGTGTTAGTGTCCGCCATCTTTGAATATGGTGATGCCGGTGGATCCAGTGAGAGTCTTCTTATCCGCTCCCGTTCGATCAGCTCCGCTTCCTGGCGGCGCGCCTCCTGTTCCTGGGCGCGTTGTGCTTCAATCTCGGCAGCGTCCCCCTGGCTCCTTGTGACCACCATCTTGATTAGATCGACAGGCACGTTCAGTGTGGCGTGACGGGTTCTTCGGTTCGATACGGGTGACACCGGTCGGCTCGGTTCGGTGAGCCGGTCGGATTAGACTGGTTAGGTTCAAAACCGGTCGGTCGTTCAAACCGGTTTCGTTCCGGACAGTCGGGTTCCGTTCTTCGCTCTTGCCGCAGATCTTCGTACTTCGTCTGCAGCTCGGTGGGCTTGATTGTCGCGGGTTCTTCTTTCTTGAATCTGGCGCTCGAATGACCGGACTATTGTCGCGGGTTCTTCTTTCTTGAATCCGGCGCTCGAATGACCAGATTATTGTCGCGGGTTCTTCTTTCTTGAATCCGGCGCTCGAATGACCAGATTATTGTCGCGGGTTCTTCTTTCTTGAATCCGGCTCGAAGGACCAGACTGTTGTGGACTGTATGGGGTTCTTGAATTAAACACTTTCTTCGAAGGTTTCTTCAGGTTTATTCTCGAGGTCGTTCTTGTTACAGAGCTGGAGACCGACTGTGTCTCAACACTAAAAAGGGCCTTTTTTATACCCGATTTCCCCCCTCTGTTCTTGGCGGGGGCTAAAAGTGGCCGCTCATTGGCCGACCAATCAGAAGGGCTTATTGACAGCCAATCAGAACAAAGGGGGCGGGGCTTGCTTATTACGGCGCTCATGTGTATCTTTACCTTAACGAGAGCGCCGTACTATTTTTAATGATCTTACATTATTTATTATACTTAATCTACACAAATTATACATTTCCTTAATCTACCTACTTAGTTCTACCTAGGAAAAATATAAAGTATAAAATGCGGCCTAAGTTGACATGTACATATATCCCTACTTACTATTACGTGCCTACTTGCTTCCACGATGTATTTTATTTGTTCTTTATTACTTATGCTCTTATCCTACTTTGATATATATACAGGGAAACTTACGGCTATCCTACTCAAGCTTACAATTAAACTTATTCCTATCCTACTCAAGCTTACAATTAAACTTATTCCTATCCTACTTAAAAACTACCATGTGCCATCCTGCTTTAAAATACCACGTGCCGTCCTGTTTTATAATAACACGTGCCATTCTACTTAAAAATACCACGCGACATTTCATACAGTCGGCAGCATGCTCGGCGTCCGTTACACTAATCGAAGTGTAAATGGGGCCTTAATGTGTGCTAACTAACAAAATGCACGGTGCAATTGTCCTAAAAAACGGATTAAAAAAAATAAAAATGCATATTCAAATTTAATTTTATGTATTTAACTACCTATAAAGCAGGATCATTTGTGGCTGTTTGTACTACAAACTACATATAGATACCTAATGTTTCATTTAGGTGTCTTTGTGAAGTGTGGACGAAACAGCCGCGGAAGATCTTACTTAAAAAGTCTGACTTGGCTCCCCCTAGGCCTGAAGCTAGGTACGCCCATGGGTAGACTGTTATACACTCTAGAATACGGAAATTCTTTGGTCATGTGCTCGAGACGGAATAATGAATCTATAGAGCGCCCGGTGGTTTAGATAAGGAACCGCGCGAGAGGTGAGGTGCACGCACAGGTGAGGTGGACCTATCAGATTAAATACGCGGTTAGTGGCACTGTTAATGAATACGCCAGACTATCATCTAAGAAAACTAGATGGAGAGAGATCGTGAAGCTAATTACAACGACATCAACGATTGGACGGAATTCATAGTGATGATGAAGCGATGATCAAGAAGGCAGTTTGAAGGACCACAAAACACCTATTTCATCGACGTACCTTCCTCCACATCAAAATCACACTTCGATGAAAAAAAATTGAAAACAAACACATTGAGAACAATGAGAAAATATTTGTTACTCATTGTAAATTAAATTAAATCTATTTAACACCACGTTTATCGGACGGTCATCACCGCAAATGTGTTTTAAGAAAACTGATTCTTTTTTACTTAGATTATGGATTGTGATATTATTATTTTGATTAGGATTTTACGATAAAAACTCGTATAAGAAGCGCGCCAAGTTGTAACAGCCGTTTTTTTCGGCAATTCAAGCAGTTTGAACTTAGGTAAGTTAGTATAACTTTGTCTGATCGTCCTGTGTGCTAGGTCATCATAAGACTTACCTATTTTTAAAGTTATGAAGCAGTTGAAATTATCAATTTTTAAGCAAAACTTATGTACCTGATACTTAGTAATTATAAGTATGTTTTAATGTTTTTCTATCAAACAATTCTGTTAGAATGTTTATTTTATCTTCATTATTTGCATCTACGATTTATTGTAGACAATGTTGTGTTGGGAAAAGCCCTCCACACTATTACCTTCTGTAAAAACCATATCCTATGTTTGAAGATTCTTCAGGCTACGTCCGTACCTATCCGATTTTAATTATAGGTTAGGAAACGGGTTTTATGATTAGTCATAGACCTTATTTTTTAAAACCTGTCTGGTTGGTGTTATCAAATCTATCTTTAAAGGTCGATTAGTGGGTTCTGAGCGATGTTTAGCGTAACAATAGTTAATCTTATTTTGTGTTAGCATAGGTCCACCAAGTTCGTGGTCATAGATAAAACAATCTTTTGCTATAAAAACAATATTTTAGACGAGGTCGTCGTGTTTCTAGTACTTGAACTTGCTTTATTTCCTTATGAGATTATATTATCTTACAGTCCCTTACATTTTTTATCTAAACTAAATCACTACATATGAAACAAAGTCGCTTCCCGCTATCTGTCTGTCCGTATGTATGCTTAGATCTTTAAAACTGCGCAATGAATTTTGATGCGGCTTTTTTTAATCGATAGAGTGATCCAAGAGGAAGTTTTATTTGTATAATACATGCATACTATAGTAGTGATTTAGTACCAGCATTGAGCTCGTGCCAAGCCGAGGCGGTTCGCTAGTATTATTATAAATACCATCATCGTTTACCAACATTTGAGATAGTGGTCAGACGTGAATCTATTAACAATCGGCCTCATCACTGTAAAGGGAGTCCCCTTTACAGTGATGAGGCCTACTAGATATGGGTCATATTCAAAATAATTGTAAGTAACGGAAAGGAAACAAATATGAATATTATTTGATTGTAACAGAAAAATAACAGAAAGGAATTATTAGGGCAAGTTTAAATAGCATATATATGTTTGTAAATTCAATCATTAATGTTGAGCCAATTAAAACATCTGGAATAGTAGAATACCATCACTACTTATACATAAGTACCTAGTACAGTTCACCTACTAAGATTAAGTATAACAGGCTACGAGCGCGTAGCCGGTGTGGATCGCTAGGTGGGTAGGTACATAATGAAACAACATTTTTGTGATCGTATTAGTTGGTAGATATAATTTTCATAAATCAATGAACAATTCGTAAAGCAGTTTAAACTGTTGTGCTGACAATTCAATGATAATTTATGTACCCATAAACTTTTTTTTTTTCAACGTACAAACATGTTTTTTCAAAGTTTCTATTTTCTTTTTTAGATTATTATTTTCCATGGTTAATCTATATTGATTTTTATATGTTCGACGACATTCTTTCTTAGTCTTGATTTGTTTCCCGTTTAATTTTTTTTTTAAATTCCCGCCATTGCTTTCGTCATTTTACTTTTTCTGTTTCTGATAATTGTGAAATTTTTAAATATCTTTTTCTTTTGTCTTCAGCTTCTTTTTTCTTGATTTCCTCCCATATTTCAGGCTTATTCGCTTTTATGCGCTCTCTATAATTGCGCTGTCGTTCAGCTGGTGACAATGGCATATTTTCTAAAACAAACAAGATTCAGCTTGAAGCTAGCAAATGCTTATGTGTTGTATAACACATCAGTTGTTAGTTTTGGCAGCAGTTATTTGAAGCGAATAGTATAGAAGCCCTCAAAATTCAAATGTTTTTACATTTTACGGTTCCGTATGTCCAAATTAAAAAAACGAAATCCTTACCTATAGGATCACTTGTGTTTTTTGCTCCGAATCGAATGGACCAATTAAATTGAAATTTTGTACACATACGATTTCTGTGACTCAAACATGGACTTGTTACGTAAATTAATTCTGGATCACTTCTGGGAGTCAAATAAGAAAATAAAATAAACGTTTTGCACACTGTACCATTTGACATATATAACTTTGCATTGACCTGTAAATTGCAAAAAAAATCTGGGACAATTTGAATTAAGCGGGCTACTTTGGCGAACCGCTGCGCAGTTAGTACAAACGGCTCAAGCGGTGAGGACTGAGGATATGCAGTAAAACACACACACACAGACAATCCATGGCACAGCAATGCAATACATGGCACATTATACGCAAAGATTACAAACTTCAAATAAATTTAAGCAAGTAAAAAAAAATGTTTTGGTTAACCTGCGGTGCAGTAAGTATTAATATTTTATTTTCATTAATTCATACTCATGTACAATGTGAATAACGCCTAATCATTCATATCTGTTACGTAACAGAAAAAAGTGACAGATAAAATAACGTATATGAATTAATTGCACGTGTCTAACCTACAAACATATTTATTTCCACACCAATTCACATGATATACTAATATTTTTATACTTTATAAAAAATATCACAATACATCCATTTCCTAGTATGAGTAATAAAACAATAAGTACTTACCGCTATTGTAAACGACTCTGATTGAATATTTACTTTTAAAAGTCTAATTTTCTTCGACAACGAAACGAGCTGCTAAACTATGTTGAACAAAATGGCCGAGTATTTATTCTTACGTCGTGTAGTGGCAGCTAGTGAACTAATTTTGCCAGTATATCAAATTTCTTTATTGCCATGGAAATAATGGTTATATAGCATAACAGAGAAGAATAACAGATATGTGTAAAATCAGGAAACTCATTAATAAATTTTTGGAGAACACTAAATAGTATTTTATATTTTGTTTAGTGAAATGTTGAAAATTTAAACAATATTCTCTGAATATAATTTTTTTTGTAACTTTTCTGTAATGGTTCATAATGAAATATATTTTTTTAGTTTACCGCCACAGACGTGGACATTGAATACTTGTATGAAACGGAACCTACGCAATGTCTGGTTTAATTTTTTTAAATGAATTGTTTAGCTATTCCAAATGTTTCGTTGTTTTTTATTAGGCTCAAATAAATATTTAATCTGTTTGTTTATGAAATTCTAGTGAGTTGTATCTCGTTATGAAAATAATTGGGTTGGACATTAAGAAAGTAGTAAATATACAATTATTTTGAATATGACCCATATGCAAGTTATCTCTTCTGTTTCCTATAATAATATACATTTTTTCTGCCTAGTATAGGGAAGGGAACTATGACCCATTTTATATTTTACAGTACTGGCTTTTTTATCATTTAATTACATAAGACCACTCTGTACCTATTCCATGCTCAAACTAGTTATTCAATAAAATTTTCCCAAAATGCCCGCTTCATGGTTGTTAACTAATCTACATACTATCAACATATTCGGCTTTTGAGCAATGGGATCAGTAGTGCAATTAGTATCTGTTCATGGTTTTACTTTGATCGCACTTTTTTACGGGTGGCATATCACCAAATGTCCACTCTGGGCGGAGCAGAAGGGAGTGTTAACTGTTAGACTCTTACTGACTAAAACCCAGTACATTAATAAAAAAAATACATAAGTTTGGTATTGTTTCTCTTGAAGATTCGGTCAGCAGACCGACATTTAGTAAAACCCTGAACTTCCAAACTTAGTGTTTCTGTTTATGGTTAACCGTTTTGCACGGGAAATCCCTGTCTACGGATTTACCAAAAAGCACTCGTCCAAAACTTAAACTATATTCTTTCGTTTCTTTTTTTTAACGTTACCCCACACTAGGATTTACTCCTGTATCGTGGGTGCGTTCACAAACATGTAAACTCACATACACAAGACACCCAGACCTAACTACTAACAACAAAACGCAATTTTGCATTATGTTGTGGCAAGTCATTGTCAAACTGTCACTGTCAGTGTCAAACAGTGTCAAATCAAAAGTCATATCAATGGGAACGGAAAGGGTGTTGTTTTAATTAAAGAAAAAGCTTTAAATGAATACATTTCCTATGAGATTATCGCCTTAAAATGAGCGCGAATAACCGCAAGGGTCCGATCGTGGATCCTGGCCTGTGTAGATGCTGTGGTGCAGTCAAGAAGTGTCGATTATTGAACGTGGAATACGAGTGGTCTGGTCAACGAGAAGTTTACGCTGATATGTTTGTTGATTGTTTTGGACTTGTGGTTAGTTTTAAACCCTTGTTTTACTCATACTATGTTGGCTGACAGCCGCCAGAGCCGTTTAGCCGAAGAAAGTAAGCTTTAACCTGTTGAAAGCTGAGTAAACGTTTGATGTGTGTCGATTACCTTTAACTGTAATCATCTATTAGACCAAAACCAGCTTTTTGTGTAAAGTTCAGTACTCAAACTCTGAAAACAATCAAAATTTTACTCATAAGCTCCTTAAATGACCTTCACTAATTTTTCTGTTAAATAAATGATTACCTACCTACTTACCTAAACCATCATGGCTCATTTTTATATGGGTGGTATGGTTTCCTTCCTACTATATAGATAGACCAACATCGTAAACGAAGGTGACCAGCCATCCCATATTCTGTGGGACCATCCTGTAACTGACTGTGACATATTTAAAAAAAAAAACCAAAATCTATTTAAAAAATATGCCACTCAAGTGAAAAATAAGATTTTCAAAATTAATGTTGATTCAGTAGTTATGTTCTTTCTCTCTAATTTAAATACAGCACTGACACATCTGCAGTCTTCTTTTGATTAGTGTGGCCTTCCTAGGCCTTGGCCTCTTTACGTATGAACTATGTGTAGAACTTGGAAGGTTTACGTCTAGCAACAGACAGCAATATGCTGAGTTTATACTTAACCTTTGTATACCTGCCTTTGACTGATAAAACATTATAATAATGGTACTTTTTTTAAAAATTGCATGGTTCAGATTGCATGTTTCACAGAAACAACAACAAAAGCAAAAGCCTATTACTTGTTAGAAGAATTGTAAATTGTTTTTTTTTAATATATATTGACCTTTTTTCTGTTCTTTCTCAGTTATCCCACCTGGAGGGCGAGGAGTCGGAGCGTGTGATCTGCGCGACGTGCGTGGTACGACTGAGGGACGCGTGCGCCTTCAGACAACAAGTGCTGCTCTGTGAGGAGAAGCTGCTGAGTGCTACGGTGCATATTCATGATGGTAAGCTTAGTACAGGCTTTCTGCGGGTTCAAAGTGCCTTGAACATTTGTTGGTTGCAGGTTGGTTAGGAAATATTTCCTGAATATAAAGTAATTGTTTTATGTTATTGTTTTCGCCTTACTCAAAATACCCAAAGCTGCAGCGATTCAGCACAAATTAGATATAATTATACCCTATTCACGGTAAGATTAGACATTGAAATACATCTTTTTTACAGTCCGTTCAACTGATTTTGACTTCTATTGCGTTGGTGGCATGACACATGGTAGCAACAGTAAACAGTTGGTATTATAATAACATCACGTTTTTGCTTTTAATGCCATCCTTATGCCTACGGAATAGAAGTAAAAATCGGTTGAACGGCCTGTAAACAATTTTGTTCCAATGTCTAATCTTATTGTGAATGGAGTATAGATAGAAATTGCACCTAGCGTCGATTATTTACTCCTTAGTAAGCGATCGTCACGCGGGATCGCGATCAACGCCCCCCTGTCTGCACGACGCGACAATCGCGTATTCGTGCGACGGTCGCTTTAAATTAGGATGATACCAGACGAAGTTATAAAACTCAAAAAGTATCCCTTTTCAATTCTGTAAGTCTTTTAAAATATACAGTATGATAAATAACAGAGGGCGTTCCCTTAAATTCGTTAATCTATATCATTAATAGATTAAAATAAAAATATCAGAATAGAAAAATAAGCATAAAATAATCCGAATAAAAAAATGACAATAAATTCGAAATATACTGTAGTAGATCGGAATAGTACCTACTCGTAGTAGCAATGTCCAAACCGGCAAGTACGCGTGTACAGAGTGTTTCTTTAACGTATCAATTTAACATTTTTAGTGAATATATTAATATTAAAAAAAAAAAACATTTTGTTTTCGAATCGTAATATTTTTTTTATCATTTACGGATGCTATACTATTGCGGGTTAACGGGATCGCCCTCTGTTAGTTTACATACTGTATAATTTTTCGTTTTAGATAACGACGAGAACTTCAAAATGGAGGTAGAAGTGAAACAGGAGGACGATGGCGCGCCGTCACAAACAACCAATGAGTCTGATGATGATGATCACACTACTGACCCCATTGATGACACCGTGGACAATGTGAATGATGATACGATTACAACTACAAGTTAGTGTCACCTTTTTTTTCTTGATGGGAAATCATCAAATGACTTCTCAGCTTTATATATTAGTCACTACATAGTATAAAACAAAGTCGCTATCCGCCGTCTGTCCCTATGTATGCTTAGATCTTTAAAACTACGCAACGGATTTTGATGCGGTTTTTTTTTTAATAGATAGACTGATTCTTAAGGAAGGTTTATATGTATAATACATGCATATTAAAGTAGAGAAAACATTAGTATCTACATTGCATCCGTGCGAAGCCGGGGCGGGTCGCTAGTATAGTATAAATGGCAGGCAAGTCGTTGTGTAATATCAAATCTATGTAACAAAATCAAATCTGTGATTTAACTAAAATAAATGCATCAAAGGAGAGCAGTGGTGGCCGAGTGGTAACGGCCCCGACTTACGAATTGTAGGTCGCGGGTTCGAACCCAGCCAGGCGCATTACTTGAGTAATTAATTTCATCACCACTGCTCTCAAAACGGTGAAGGAAAACATCGTGAGGAAACCGGCATGTCCTAGAACAAAAATTCGAAGACATGTGACATTCACCAACCCGCACTGGGCCCGCGTGGTGGATTACGGCCCATTCCCTCTTCTAGAGAGGAGGCCTGTGTCCCAGCAGTGGGAACGTTAAAAGGCTGATTATGTTTATGTAAATGACTTCTCCCGCTCTGCGCGAAGCATAAGGGAGTGTAGTACTCTTACTGACTAAAACCCGTGTTCGTAGTAACCTTTGCGTTCCGCGGGGCCGGTGTGGGCCGCGGTGACTTTCGAACAAATTCAGCAAACCTAGCAGGCACTGGCCCTGCCCAAGTTAGTGTCACCTACTTCATGGCTAATGTCCGTTTTTAAATGATACTAATTTACACCCAAGATTCAGTATTAAATTGAAGTGTGCTTTAATATTTAAACACTAATTTCGCTCGCGTGCTTGCACTGCACTTCGCGTGCTTGCACTGTTGTGTCAAAAAAAACGCACGAGCAAATAAAGTAATTGAATGAGTGACGTGTAAATTTTGACAGACTTGCAGCGCCCCGCGGTTTCACCCGCATATGTTTCGATCCCGTGGGATTATCGGGATAAAAATATCGTATATGTTAATCCTGGTTATAAACCATCTGTGTGCCAAATATCATACAAATCCGTTCAGTAGTTTTTGCGTGAAAGAGTAACAAACATCTCTTCCGATACGTTTTCAAAAAATACAAAAATACGGACTGATAGCCTCTTCAATCGCACACAAACATACCTGCCAAAATTTAGCACACGTCAGCCTAACTTTTTATGAAATCCAAGCGTGATATGACCGCCATAGGTTCTGGAATTGTTCGAAAGAATACGGTAGTTGACTAAAAAAATCTAATTAGTCCGTCAGGTAGATTTCCAAAAAATATTGGACACGTATTTTTTCTTTTTTCACGTAAACAAAAAATGAAGACGATACAGTGCGTTGAAAACACGTGTGATGTCACTGCTCGCTACAATTTTTACCGAGCCGTGACGTCACAAACCCCCACTCCTGATCTTTGATGCGTTGTATCTTCGTCAGTTTTTATAGATTTGTTAAAGGAAAAAATACGTGTCCAATATTTTTCTATAATCTAACTGACGGACTAAACATAATCATATAGTTTTTACTCAGGAAACATCCCTATTACCACTGCTCTGGAACGCAAAAGGGCACTAGGAGGAAAACGGGTTGGTTTTAGTCAGTAAGAGTCTGAAACTCCCTTCTACTGCGCCCAGAGGAGGAGATAATTGACGATGTTCTATCAAAAAAACTGGCATGACATGACGTCATGAAGCCCACAATCATCACAGCCTAATATAACATTAACTTCTGAATTTCAGTGTCGATACAAGTTAAAGTAGAAGAGGTACAAGACGGCGCAGTTGAGCAGGCTTCGCCGCGCCGCCTCGAGGGCGCCACCGTCGACCCGGCCCAAACGGACATGTTGGTCAAACTCAATAGCATGAAGAAGAAACTCGACCGAATGCAACATATCGATGGTGAGACTTTATTTTGGTACCATCTTTAAGCATAGGCATAATCAGCCTTTTAACGTTCCCACTGCTGGGACACAGGCCTCCTCTCTAGGAGAGGGAATAGGCCGTAATCCAGCACGCGGACCATCTTACTTAGGGAGCGTTCAAGTATTACGTAACGCATTTTTTGAAGATTTCTGACCCCCCTCCTCCCCTTGTAACGCACCGTAACGTTTTACTGTACCCCCCCTCCCCCTCGCTAAACGTTACGTAACACTCAAGTGACCATTTTTACCCAAAAGTCGCAAAAAATTATGTTCCTGAGATTAGCGCGTTCAAACAAACAAACAAACAAACTCTTCAGCTTTATAATATTAGTATAGATATGTAAAAATGAATCGCTGAAAGTGTTTCTAAGCTCAAATCTCGAGAACAGCTGAACCGATTTCGCTAATTTTTGTTGTGTTTGTGATTGTTAGGGGAAGGTTATTATGAAAGAAAATTTACATAAAAAAAGAACACCTGAGCGAAGCCGGGCGGGCCACTAGTTAATATATAAAGCTGAAGAGTTTGTTTGTTTATTTGCTTTAACGCGCTAATCTTAGGACCTACTGGTCCGATTTGAAAAATTATTTCAGTGTTAGATAGCCCGTTTACCGAGGAAGGCTAAGATTATACAATTATATTTATTCATATACATATATGTAATGAGGATCTCGCGGCTAATCGTTAGCAGCATGGGTCGACCCCAAGGGTAAGCAACGCTTGCCAAGGTTGGTCTGTGGATGGGTGACCATCTTTACATACCGAGATTCCCGGCTGTCATTTGTAGATCTTTTGTAGTTGTTACGGATTGTCAGAAGCCATTAAATGTGACTCCATTCTTGGCAAGAAATACAGCGTTACCCAGTTAATGGGTTGTGGAGGTCTGGTAGGCAGCCGCTCCACGTAAAATAATAAGGAGTAAAATTCCCTACCAGAGTCTGTGTTTACTGATAGCTGCAACGTAGGAGTCTAAGTCAAGAGTAAACAGGCGGCAAACGTGCTTCATTATAAAAATTACTGGCAGCGCCCCGCGGTTTCACCCGCATAAGTTTCGATCCCGTGGGAATATCGCGGTAAAAAATATCCTATATGTTAATCCTGGTTATAAACCATCCGTGTCCCAAATTTCATCCAAATCCGTTCAATAGTTTTTGCGTGGAAGAGTAACAAACATCCATCCATCAATCCATACTTACGAACTTTCGCATTTATAATATTAGTAGGATTATTATTAATTACTAGCTTCTGCTCGCGACTTCGTCCGCGTGGAATAGTTACTTTACCCCCGATTTTGAAACTCAGCCCGATCGATTTCAAATTGACAAAGTTTCATACAAACTTTCATCCCCTATTTTATCCCCTTGGGGGTAGAATTAATCAAAATCCTCTCTTAGCGGATGCCTACGTCATAACATCTACCTGCATGCCAAATTTCAGCCCGATCCGTTCAGTGGTTAGGGCTGTGCGTTGATAGATCACTATGTCAGTCAGTCAGTCACTTTTGAGTTATAAATATTTAGATAGAAGATAGATATATTGTTGATGGAACAGTCTGTACAGGTGTTGTAACCTCAGATCTGTCTTCTAAAAAACATTTTTTTCGTTGCAGACACCCGCCGCGCAGAATCCCCTCTCTACAGACGCCCGGTGACCGTAGACAAAGACCTCCACGCAATACGGAACGCAGTCAAAATCGTCGAAAACTCATACGTCTGTCCGTTTGTCACAGTTTTCAGCGACTACCATTGCATATACTGCCGAGAAATGTTCTTAGACCCCAACGAGCTAAGAGAACACACCATGACCCACGACCCCAACACCTATAAAGATGTACTGGACAGTAAAAAGTTAATACAAGTCGATATAGAAAGGATTGACTGTAGATTATGCGATGTTAAAATCGATAGTATCGATAGTTTTAAGGAGCACATCACTACAGTCCATGGACAAAAGCTCTACAAAGATGTGCACAACGAATTTATGCCGTTCAAACTCAAAATTGGTACGCTGAGCTGTGTTGAATGCGGGAAGAGCGTCAGTTTTTTCCACGCGTTAAAAAAACATATGGCCGAGCATTTTGGTACGTTTATATGCGACGTTTGCGGCGCCCATTACTTCGAAGAGCGACATTTGACGTTACATAAAAATTCTCACAACAAAAAGAAAGACGTTCAAATGTTTCCTTGTGACGAATGCGACAAGACTTTCCGGTCAAAGAACAGTCGAAGCTTTCATATAGCGAGAATACATAAGAACGAGCCAGCGTACCCTTGTAACAAATGTGACGAGATTTTCATCTCGTACCATATGCGGTACAGGCATAAAATGAATGTACACGGCGAAAAACGTATGTTTCCTTGCGAGGGATGCGATAAAGTGTTCGACAGTAGGAAAACTTTACGAGAACACAACCAAAGAACGCACTTACAACTTTTTCGACACGAGTGCTCTCTTTGCGACAAAAAGTTCTACCTACCCTCCGCGTTAAGAGACCACATGACCTCACATACCGGAGAGAGGAATTTCCGCTGTGAGTTTTGTGGGAAAAACTACCCTAGGTCCAAGGCATTAAAGGTGCATTTGCAGTCTCATAGTGCTGAGAAAAAGTACAAGTGTACTTTATGCCCCTCTGCGTATACGCAAGTAACTAATTTTAAAAATCATATGAAGACTAAACATCCTGTGCCAGATCTACCAGTCGAGGGATATCGTCCGATTAAATATAGTTAAAATTTAACGTCAAATTTCATAAACAGGTACCTCAAAAAACTACTAAAAAATTGCAAACAAATCAATTTTCAAACGGCCTGATGCATTTAGCATAAAGCATAATCAGCCTTTAAACATTCCCACTGCTGGGACACAGGGCCGTAATCCAGCACGCGGGCACAGTGCGGGTTGCTGAATGTCACATGTCTACGAACTTTTGGTTCTAGGACATGTCGGTTTCCTCACGATGTTTTCCTTCGCCGTTTTGAGAGCAGTGGTGATGAAATTAATTACACAAGGTAATGCGCCTGGCTGGGTTTGAATTCGTAAGGCCGTTACCATTCGGCCACCACTACCTACTCGACCACCACTGCCTTTTTTATTGATTGAAATCATCAAATGACTTGTCCGCTCTGGGCGATAGGTTGTGTCAGACTCTTTACTGAATAAAACCCACCCGTGTTCCTCCTAGTGCCCGCCGCGTTCCAGGACCGCGGTGAATCTTTGGAACAAATTCTGCAACCCTAGCAAGCCCCGACTAAAAGCTACCTAACATTGTATTTAGTAAGTATAGTTTAAGTAAAATAAGTTATTTTTATATACATATGCCGTTGTAAAGTCAGAGAAATTAATTTTGGATCACTTATGATAACCACTAATGAAAAGGTCTACTTTTTCCAAACTATGATGTGGTCGAACCGTAATCAGCTTACGGCCGAACCCAATAACCGATCTATCAAATACTGGAGGTAGAAAAACAAATGAAACAACAGAAAACCTACATAATTTTTCTGTTGTTTCATTTGTTTTTCTATCTCCGGTATGTGATAGATCGGTTATTAGGTTCGGTTGTTAATGGGCCGACTGCTTATCTGACCTCCAACCCAGTAACTGAAGTCTAGATGTGACTTTTTGGCTTTTGCTTTCAATCAATACTAATATTATAAATGCGAAAATAACTCTGTACCTATGTCTGAGACGCTTTAACGCCTAAACCGCTGAACGGATTTTGATGAAACTTGACATGCGGGTAGACCATGTCCTGGAGTAGGACATGGGATAATTTTTATTCTTGGAGTATTTTCCGTTGGGATATGTTTTCAACATTGACGCTGGCGGAGACATGAGCGACAACTAGTTCATGATCAATTGAAATTTTACTAATGCTAAAACTGACATAGCCACTTGGGGAATAGAACTAATATATACTTAATAATTATATAAAGCTGAAGAGTTAATTTATTTGCTTGAACGCGCTAATCTCAGGAACTACTTATTTAATTTAGTTAAAACAATTCTTTCAGTGTTAGATAGCCCATTTATCGAGGAAGGCTATAGGGTATATATCATCACGCTAAGACCAGTAGGAACAGAGCATCAATGAAGAATGTTGCAAAACCAGAGTTATTTTTTCTCTCTTATGTGACGCAGACGAAGTTGCGTGGGTTAGCTAGTAATTTTATGAAGTGCAAGTAATATCAAAACTAACGGTGATAAATAATTAGTTTCCCTGACTACATACTTAACTAAAAACAGCTGGCAGCTGGGTGGCTGGCTGGACAGTTTCCAAAGGCTAATTATCCATGCCTGGTCCGATCATCTGATGTTTTAGCCTGGTTAAATGATCATTAATAGGTCGCTGGTCCATCCGGCTCAAAGGACCACGTACAATGTCGGTACACTGTGGCTTTGAAGCCAGTCTTGCCCTGAAGTACTGCGTTTTATTCGAATATGTGGGGTGGCCTTGAAGGTACAAGGCCTTGAGGAACTTGTACCGATATTGTATAGCTGTAGTGGCTGCATTTCACCAGGGCGGGTCTATCAATGTAAACTGCACCTTATGTCGGTGACTTAAGAGGCACAAGATGGGCGTTTGTAATTTGCCTCGCCCATTGCTGAAAACACTGCTATTAGCAGCATATAATGTATGTTTATCAAAAGAATATTAAATAAAATGAACTTACCATAAATTATGTTTTTTATTTGCTTACCACTGATATCAAATTTCTCGTTGGTCCTGATAAAAAGAATATAATAAATCCTGGGTCTGATTCCATGTTCGGGTAGTGTCCGTACTAGAATCCAATCCTGTATCGTAATCTCAAAGCCGCATACGCACCTGCCTCGGGCTCACGTTGCCTCGGCTGGTGTGGAGTGTGGACGTGGCTCGAGTTGCCTCGGATGGAGTGGACGTGGCTCGAGTTGCCTCGGATGGAGTGGACGTGACTCGAGTTGCCTCGGGCTCACGTTGCCTCGGCTGGTGTGGAGTGTGGACGTGGCTCGAGTTGCCTCGGATGGAGTGGACGTGGCTCGAGTTGCCTCGGATGGAGTGGACGTGACTCGAGTTGCCTCGGGCTCACGTTGCCTCGGCTGGTGTGGAGTGTGGACGTGGCTCGAGTTGCCTCGGATGGAGTGGACGTGGCTCGAGTTGCCTCGGATGGAGTGGACGTGACTCGAGTTGCCTCGGGCTCACGTTGCCTCGGCTGGTGTGGAATGTGGACGTCGCTCGAGTTGCCTCGGCTGGTGTGGACGTGGCTCGAGTTGCCTCGGATGGAGTGGACGTGACTCGAGTTGCCTCGGGCTCACGTTGCCTCGGCTGGTGTGGAGTGTGGACGTGGCTCGAGTTGCCTCGGCTGGTGTGGACGTGACTCGAGTTGCCTCGGGCTCACGTTACCTCGGCTGGTGTGGAGTGTGGACGTGGCTCGAGTTGCCTCGGATGGAGTGGACGTGACTCGAGTTGCCTCGGGCTCACGTTGCCTCGGCTGGTGTGTGGAGTGTGGACGTGGCTCGAGTTGCCTCGGATGGAGTGGACGAGACTCGAGTTGCCTCGGGCTCACGTTGCCTCGGCTGGTGTGGAGTGTGGACGTGGCTCGAGTTGCCTAGGATGGAGTGGACGTGGCTCGAGTTGCCTCGGATGGTGTGGACGTGGCTCGAGTTGCCTCGGATGGAGTGGACGTGGCTCGAGTTGCCTCGGATGGAGTGGACGTGGCTCGAGTTGCCTCGGATGGAGTGGACGTGACTCGGGTTGCCTCGGGCTCACGTTGCCTCGGCTGGTGTGGAGTGTGGACGTGGCTCGAGTTGCCTCGGATGGAGTGGACATTCAAGATCAGTCGCTTCGTTTAAAACAATTATATGGTGAATACAGGATGTTGTGGGCTTCCAAAGTTAAACACAAGTCACTAAATTGATGTCATATACATTTAATACTGTCAAAATACAATTAAAAATAAATTATAATAAAAACAATACACTCAACTATAATTAGGATCTAAATCATATCCCTGATGATGAGATTTCATATGATTCTTCAAGCTGCCATTTTGTGTAAAGGTTGAATTACATATATCACATTTATATCTTCTTTCGTTGTTATGCGACCGGATATGTTCCTGTAAAGATTGTAAACGCGGATAGCTTTTATCACAGAATTCGCACCGGAAGTTCCTTTCACCAGTATGTGTTGCCATGTGCTCTTTCAATCTCGAAGGTAGATAAAAACGTTGGTCACACAAATCGCACTGGTGTCTGTAGACTTTTAAATGGTTCCGACGATTGTGTTCCATTAAAGTTTTCCTTCTATTGTAAACTTTATCGCATAATTTGCAAGCGAACGTACGTTTATCGCCGTGTGCCTCGATTAAGTGCCGATTTCTTAGTGCGTACGATAAGAAGCTGGCCTCGCATTTGTAACAGTTCACAGTCGGTTTTTTCTCATGTATCGTTGCCACGTGCAAATACCTACTGTACTTTGATTTCAACTGTTTCCCACAAATTTCACAAGGGAATATCTTTTCGACTTTACTATGAGATTTGATGTGAGTTAGCAGTGAGTTGCGTTCCAGGAAGCATGCGCCACAAACATCGCAAATACAAGTACCAAAGTGATCAATCATATGCTTTTTAAGTACATCAAAATACGGGAACGCGCTATTACACTCCGTACAAACTAAGTTATCCATGGTCAGTTTAAATTTCAAGAATTCATTCGAAACGGGATAAAGCATTTTTCCGTGTACGTTAGTGATGTGCTTTTTGAAAATTTCCAAATCATCGATTTTTTCGTTACACAGTCTGCAATCGATTCTAGTGATGTCTATTTTCGGTATTTTACGGTTTTCCATTGTACTTTGGAATAGTTCTACTGGGTCATGGGAGAGGGTATGTTCTCTAAGTTCGTTGGGGTTAGTGAACTGATCTCGACAATAGAAACAGTAGTATATACTGATTCTGTTTTGGAACGGACACACATATGAGTTCTTGACTATTGTTATTGCGTTCGTGTATACCATGTAATCATGGTCTATTTCTGGTTTTTGTAACTTGATTGGCGTTTCTTTTTTCACTGGAACGTCGACTGGATCTGTAATAATAAACAAGTAATAGGGATGTTTCCTGAGGAATAAAAATATGATTCTATTTAGTCCGTCAGTTAGATTATCGAAAAATATTGGAAACGTATTTTTTGCCTTATCAAATCTATAAAAATTGACGTAGATAAAAAGCTTCAAAGATCATGAGTGGGGACTTGTGACGTCACACGAGTTTTCAACGCACCGCAACGTCTTCGTTTTTGTTTAGGTACGTGGAAAAAGAAAAAAATACTTGTCCAATATTTATTAGAAATCTATCTGACGGACTAATTCGATTTTTTAAGTCAACTATCCTATTCATTTTAATTCAAAGTTTTCCCTAATATGTGTTGAGTGGAGGGTAATCCACAAAAGCCAAAGTAAATCTAACCAATATGTCTGAGGGTCTGCTTCTTACTCCATCAAGTGTTAACGGGTGAACGGATTTTGATGAAACTTAGCACACCGGTAGGCCATATCCTGGTAAAGGACGTGGAATACTTTTTATTCCGGGAATATATTCCCTTGGGACAACTTTCGACATTTTTGCGGGCGACTCAAAACGCAGAAGCTAGCATGTTGTAGAATGATGTTCCAGCTCTATGTACTGAACGAACAAAAAGCTGGCGAGTCAAATGATCCCTAATATATACGTATTGACTATGAAATGGACATGTTACTATTTCTCTCTATTTTTAAAGTATGATAGTTTCAAGTCTATTTGTACGTCCCAGCTGTCATTTGTAGAACTTTGGCAGTCGTTACGGACGATCAGAAAATCTTTCACCAGTCTTGCCAAGAAGTACCGTGTTCCCCAGTTAATAGGTTGTGGAGGTCTGGTAGGCAGCCCCTCCACGTTAATACTGGTACCTATTCAGGTGAATCTGACCCATATTTGATTGGGAAAAGGCTAGGCAGGAGATGATACAGTAGAACGCCGATTATCCGAACCCCGATTAACCGAATTGCCGATTATCCGAATCGGTCCTAAGCGTAACATAAAAGACTAAAACCAAGTAATTTTATACATTTTAACAGTTATTCTACAACTGTTGTGTTTGTTAAACTTAATAAAAAATATTATATACCCGATTATATTATCCGAATTTTCGATTATTCGATTATGCGAATCTTCGATTATCCGTTATCGATTATCTGAATTTTCGATTATCCGTTATCGATTATCTGAATTTTCGATTATCCGTTATCGATTATCCGTTATCGATCATCCGAATCGACCCCGGTCCCAATTAATTCGGATAATCGGCGTTCCACTGTATAATTGTCTGACGGTGTTGCCTTGTCCGATAGGTGTTCGCAGAATGTTTAGAAATGACCGTCTTATTCAACTCACCAGGTTTATCCAGCATGTCATCAAGTTTAGCGCGCAGCTTGTTCATTTTCATAGTGATCTCTCTTTGTATGGTGCGCTCGCTTCTCTCTCGTTTGGCTCGCGTGCGCCCCGATACCGGCCGCTCTTCGCTCGAAGGCTTTACGTCCTTGCTGTCCTCTAGTTTATGGTCTATGGTGCCTGAAGTTATCAGTTAAATACATTGAAATATCGTTAATATGGTACTGGAATTAAAGCTAAATTATGATTGAGGAAAGTTTAATTCATTTTTTTTTGTAATAAACCGACAGAAAAATAAGGATAATCTTGCTTCAGAAATATAAGATAACTAGCAACGTCCCGCGGTTTCACTCGCGTAGTTATTTTAAAAAATGTTTTATGTATGGATGTTTTCTACCCTTTAACGCAAAAACTACTGAATGGATCTTGATGAAATTTGGCACAGAGGTAGATAATAGTCTAGAATAACACATAGGATACATTTTTATCCTGAGATCATGTTCTTTTGGGATAATTTTCGACATACGCTACAGTTAGTAATTTATATTATTACCGATCATTTCATCATCCCGTAGATCATCTCTGTCGTCCATAGCATCGGAGTCATCATCACAGAACGGTTCCGACTTTATCACCACTTCCACTGTACTGGTACCATCTGTAAATTAAAATCTATATTTATTTCTTCTATATATACATACAGGATGGAATTTTGTAATGCCACCTGGAGGGAAAGTACTTTTAATACTGCAGATAGAAAATTTTACTCAAAGGAAACATTCCTTTATTTTTGAATAGAAAGCAAACTGCATTCAAAGATTTTCGAAAATTCTCTTCTCCCACACCCGGGAATCGAACCGGCTAAAATCTGAAAAAATTATACCCTGTACTTTTATTGCATCGATCGTTAGGGTCAATTATAAGGATGACATCTCTGTAACAAACATGATAAAATAAATGAAAGGAAAACCCGGAAATCTTAAATTAATTTAATTATTTACAAAAAATGGTAAACTAACTATTTAGTTGCTCGAAATGGGCTCCATTCTCTTGGATACACAAATTTATTCTTTTAACGAATTCATTTCTAGTAACCTTTAATAAAGTGTTGTGGTGAATATTATAAATCGTATTCTGAACTTCAACTCTCAACTCGTTGTCATTCGCATAAAATTTCATGTAAATTTGATTTTTTACATATCCCCACAAAAAAAAAGTCTAATGGGGTGAGATCTGGCGATCTCGCAGGCCATCTGATTGTGCCGTTTGTACCGTACCAATCCAGGTATTAAAATGGTTATTAATGTAGTCAGTAGTGATTCTGCTGTTATGTGCTGGAGCACCATCTTGCTGTAGAATTATTTGGTTTCGCTCTTCCTCGGGGAAACCATTTAACTTGTTTCTTAAGAGATCCAGTATTTCAATATACTTGACAGTGTTTAAATGACCTTCGTACACATGGACTAACACTACATTATTTCTCATAATTCCGCAATGTTTATAAGTATTATTGTAATACTATACCTTCTTTTAAATGCAGCTTCGTATCAAGGAAGGCTTCTTGTGACTGCAGCACTTGTTGTCTAAACGAACATGCATCTCGGAGACGAACCACACACGTTGCACACACACCACAGTCTTTAGTGTCCCCGTCTAAGTGTGATAACTGGAATTGATAATTATAAGAGTTCTAGATTTATATCAAGACAGAAACCAACCTCAATATAATGGCTGGGCTTGATTGATAAAAGACATGTAGAATGACAAAGAAAAGATACAAATTGATGATATTGTAGAGGCAGTGAGGTGAAGCAGTGGTGGCCCAGTGGTAATGGCCCTGACTTACGAATTGTAGGTCGCGGGCTCAAACCCAGTCAGGCGCATTACTTTGTGTAATTAATTTCATCACCACTGCTGTCAAAACGGTGAAGGAAAACATCGTGACGAAACCAACATGTCCTAGAAACAAAAATTCAAAGACATGTGACATTCACCAACCCGCACTGGGCGGCCCATTCCCTCTCCTAGAGAGGAGGCCTGTGTCCCAGCAGTGGGAACATTAAAAGGCTGATTATGAGGTGAAGCTGGATAAATATACCTACAAACAAAAAACAATAGAAGATGATGTGGGTTTTTGCAGGCAGACCACACAGCGCAAAGGGATTCCAAGCATTCCTTTAAAACAGATGTATTGGAGAATAAAGCTATAAAAAATAAATGAGATTTAGAGAAGGTGGTCTGGTGGATATCACTGCATGTTTTAAGTCCACAATTGTATCCATAGATTTATAATATTTTGAAAGAGTTATGTTACTTTTAGTAGTCATTAATTTTGGTAAAAGTATTTAATGTCTATCTAGCTAACTAATGGCATACCAGATATTTCTGGTAATATGAAAAGCAAGAACGCACCACACATTTTTTGTGCTGCATTTTAGCTGACTAAACTTTCAGGAGGTTTTTAAAATATTTTTTTCTTGGGAGTGAAAGTAAGGAATGTGTCATGTTATGTGAAACATTAGTTTTTTTTATAATAAAAATAAAGCATCCTAACCACATAGTAAATAGATAATCTGTTGTAAAGATTTACACAACTGTACCCTTTGCATTCTACCAATTAATATTAGGAAAAATAAGAGAAATGTCTGAAATATGTAACTGTATATACAGTTACCTCTCCCAAGTTCAGAAACAAGATTCATGCCTTTCGCGGTCCGCATTGAGCAGTAAACTAGGTCTAAGATACTGATATTACAATACTCACTAGAAGCCCAAAACAATCCATTAACATTTCAGCATAAACTTCCTTCTTATCCGTCCATTCGTACTCGGCTGTTAAAACTCGACATTTCTTAATAGATCTGCAGCAGCGACACAATGCAGGGTCTATAATCGGTCCTTTGCCCTTCGCAGGAGCCACAGGAGTTTCCATTTCTAAACAATTATGTTATTTTTCCATTTAAAAATAATATTTTCTGCGGCCGACTCTAAAACCGTAAAATCGAAACAATTTCGCTTTGACGTTTAAGCTCTAGCTCCAGTTGTTCCTGTCAAATGTCTATTTTGGAGCATTCCAAGTGCTCCATTTTGTTTCTTTTGTATGCTAGTAAAAAGAAAGAAACAAAGTACCGTAAAACGGGGTGAATAGGGACGATTCGCAACTTCGTGGCCCTTTTTGACTACTATAGAGCTGTTAGATTTTTACAAAGAAGACATTATGGACGACACGATTGGCGCAGTGGTCGAGCGTTCGGCTGCTGCGATACGTGTCGCGGGTTCGATCCCCGCACGGAACAAATGTTTGTATGGCCTACAGATAATTGTTCCGGGTCTGGGTGTCTTGTGTATGTGAGTTTACATGTTTGTGAACGCACCCACGATACAGGAGTAAATCCTAGTGTGGGGCAATGTCTTTTAAAAAAAATCAAAAATCAATCAAATCAAATCAAATCATTATTATTGTTCCGGTGGCTCAAACTACAAGATTCCAGAGCCTTGTATTAATTTATTTTAATAGTTTTTTAAAAAATAATAAAAAATGAGTCAATCCCTAGTCACCCCGCCGTTGGGGTCAATAGGGACGAGACAGGGGTAAATTGGGAAAATGCCAAGGGCTGGCACAAATAATATAAAGTTATTTTTGAATTTTTTGATAGAAATCTGAGCCGTGTCTAAATACATCTTTACAATGTAGCGGAGATCAGTTGTATCCAAAGGATAGCCCCAATCAGCACATATATTTAAGTTTTCAACTATATATTCCTCAGTATCATTAGTGAGCGCAGTCTGACCTCCGAGAGGTTTCAAACATTTAGTCTTATGACGATGAAGTACGCTTTTAGAAATTTTATATTTTTCGGCCACGATTTTCAAACTTGTATTTGTTTTTCAAGTTCCATAAGTGCCTGTTGGATAATTGTCTCATCATAAGTTTTATAAACTTTCCTTCCTGGTTTGGGTTTATAGGTACGTGGCATGATTGAATCCTAAAATGAAAAAAAAAAAACAATTATCAACCTAGATTCCGCTAAACTATGCTATTCAACTTCGAACGAAAAGGAGAACCTTCAAGCTTCCTATTTTATAAACAAATATCGGCGCCGCGCAGTTCTACCTGCGTTACCCGCTCTTTTTTGCCGCATAGTCAGTTTACCAAATTTTGTCAAAATCGCTCCAGCCGTTTAGACGTGAAGAAGTACCTAACAAACATACACACTCACAAACTTTCGGCTTTATAATATTAGTAGGATTATTCTTCACAAACCAGTCGCTACATTATCTAATTAAAGTGGCATTAAAACACGCAAAAATTTCTAACAGTAGGTACACGATATAAAACATGTAGGTACTTACTAAATTTATAAAATGTACTAACCTATCAAAAAGTTACAATTTCAACAAAAACACGAAAATGCCAACCCTAACTAGAAATACCTAATCACCCCTTAGTCGTCTCTAATCACCTCTTTCCGGTCCCGATACACCCCGTTCGCGTCCTTAGTAACCCAGTGTTTAGATCTAGTCACCCCTTACTAGTTCCTATTCACCCCAAAATGTATGAAAAATCCCCCTTGAAACTAAAATAATTATTATGCACATAATCAATTCTTGTTTGTACTTACTTTTTATTTTAGAGAGCGCCTCTTGAATCAGAAAATGATATTAAATTGTATCCGCTGGGCAAGAATTACATTAACACAAACAAAATCAAAAGTTTTTAAAGCTGAAAATCACCCGCCTTGTAAGCCTCCACTTTGACACTGACTTTTTTATTTTTTTTTCTGCAGTTGGATACTTGGTGTTGCCAGAACTAGGACTATGCATAATTTACTATAATCGTATAAACTTGCCCAAATTATGCTGGTAGCCAAAGCGTTTTAAAAAGTATTAACAGAAAAATCTTGTTTTCGTCCCTAGTCACCCCGCCGTCCTTAGTCACCCCGTTTTACGGTATATACAATCAAAACATCAATCTATGCAAAACATAGCGAGACTTAAATTATTTCGTAGAATCGCTGATAATGATAAAAAATAAAAATAACATTTGATTGTCGAGTACAATTTATTTATATTTTACGCTCAAAGAACGAAAATATTCATTGAAAGGAAAAAACAGCTCACAAGGCGGTTTTTTCCATTTCAAATCGCGGTACGTTACTGAAATTTGGCAAACTGCTCCGCCACTGGTATTGTTGATCGAAGCCGCGGACAACGACGGCCCCATCACACCGGACTTACGCCTGAGTATGGCGCCCCAATCTACACGTGGCCTACTCAACTCCACTCCCAACTCTCATCTCGGCGTGCGACTTGTACTTAGTAAATTATAAACAAGTTGCGCTCCGTCTTCGGACACGATGCACTTCTTAACAGGCGCTTAAACTCACGCACCAAATACTGCAGCGCGGGTCGCTATTCGTTACAGACGCACTGGGCGGTAGAACACGCCAGGTAGGATAAATATGACATGGTCGTTCTCGCTGAGCCTCCCCCAGCCTGGGGAGGACGTCAACGCCCGATGAAACCCCCAGTAACCTGGAGCCCCAGGTTACTGGGGGTGTCATCGGGCGTTGACGCGCTATGTCGTGAAGAAGCGGCACCGAGTTAACATTGCCGCGGCGCGCGGCCTGCAGTTTACATGCATTTATACACACGGGCGTGCGCTGCTATCACTTTTTGGGCAGGCGCACACCCGACGTAGGTAGTTCCGTTTTTATATTTTGAAACCCAATGACGGGTCCGTCTTTATGGTATGGTAACTCGTAGGCACACAGGCAATCTTATGACTCTGGAAGTAGGTGGCGAGCACGTAAAGCCCCCATCGTGCTATGCAAATAAAGGAATTGAGAGTGCACCTGCAATAGGGTAGTTGCCTAAAAAAACAAAACTGGACACGTATTTTTTATTTTTTCACGTAAACAAAAAACGAAGACGATATAGTGAGTTGAAAACTCGTGTGATATCATTCCGTGCGACGATTTTTACCACGCCCTGATGTCACAAGCCCCCACTCATGATCTTTGAAGCTTTTTATCTTCGTCAATTTTTAGAGATTTCATAAAGCAAAAAATACGTGTCCAATATTTTTCGATAATCTAACTGATGGACTAAATAGGATCATATTTTTATTCCTCAGGAAACATGGCTATTCTTCTTACTACCTAATATTATAAACGTACGGTATCTACAGTAGTTTCGCCTCCTTCTGCGAAGCAGTAATGCTAGCGAAGGAGGCGGAACGCGTGCGAGAGAGGGAAACCTCTCGCTCCAGCCGCCGCAACAGAAGAAGACGCCCCGGGCTTCGGGAAACGCAGGGCGATTCCCGGCCACCGTAGGCGCGGGCCTGCGAATGGCGAGCTATGGGTGGCTCGCCGTCCGATAGCAACCAGGCCCGAATCGACGGCGCGTCGTGTTCCACGCGCGACGCAAAGAGCTGTCAGCAAAGAAGACGGGGCCTCATAGGGTCAGTGCCTGCTAGGGTTGCGGAATTTGTTCGAACGCAAAGGGCACAAGAAGGATCACGGATGGGTTTTAGTCAGTAAGAGTCTGATACTCCCTTCCACTCCGCCCAGAGAGGGAGAAGTCATTTGATGATTTCCTATCCAAAAAAAAAATCTACAGTAGTTGTGGAATTTGTTCGAAAGAGCGCGCGGCCCTGGAACGCAAAGGGCACTAGGAGGAACACTGGTGGGTTTTAATCAGTAGGAGTTTGACACTCCGTTCCGCGGAAAAACAAGGAAAATTCACATCATTTTCACTTAATTCTTTATTTCAATTACCAACACTTCTTTGTACTTAAAGCTAATAATCTCTGTAAGGTGTAATTGAGCTCCTATTCGTTACAAGAACCAGCACTTCGCCCGCGGATAGGGTATTTTACTGTAAAAATTTAATTAGTCCGTCTGATAGATTTACGAAAAATATTGGACACGTATTTTTTCTTTTTTCACGTAAACAAAAAATGAAGACGATACAGTGCGTTGAAAACTCACGTGATGTCACTACGTTGCTACAATTTTTACAAGTGACGTAACCAGACGGACTAATAAGATTTTTACAGTAAAATACCCTATTCATCTGGGCAGATTTAATACAAACAATTTCTTCCCCTACTTCACCCCTTTACGGGGCAAGTTTCCAAAAACCCATTCTTAGCTAACGTCTTCAGCTCATAACACACCTCCTCATGAGTATAATGACTGTATTGAGTTGTATGTTGTGTGTATTGAGTTTATCCTATCAAACGTTGTGAGCATACTCGTACTTTGACAATTTTTCGCACTCTCAGAATTAAAGGGGCCTGTTACTTATAATTTAAGCTATATAATGAACTTAAAAACATACTCTGAAAGCCAGTGACGAAAAAGATTCCGCAACATGACTGGGCAGTTTATACAGCAACATGACTGACTGGGCAGTTTATACATAGGCTATGACATAGGTCTCGAGAGATATTTGTTTTTTTACCCAACACTTTTTAAAGATTTATATCTTGCTCATTTGCCAAAAATTTCAATTTTCGAGTTAGGTCCCTTTAATTATGCCCCTTCATTGAAAGTTTGTAAGGACAGATGTTTCATACGCTTTCATGCAAAAACGACTGAACCGATTTTGATGATACATTTAACAGCAACTTAGCTTATTCATCACAATAACGAGACTGTTATTTATAAAAAAAGAGGAGTTGTGCTAATTCCACGCGGGCGGTGCAGTATTACGTAAATCCTTCTTCTGCAATTTCTAATTTCTCCACTTTAACTTCTCCAACTTTCATCTGACGGCCTCTGAAAAGGAGAAGAAGTTTGTATAAATTACTGTTGCCAAATCGACCCCAATGTATAAATGTTGTATGATTTTGAAAATAACACGCTCAATATGTATTTTATTGTCAATTTAAACTAGGTGATTAATATGTTTCCTATCAGACTACCCTAAGAAACACTGAAACAAAATAAGAAAAAATAAAATTAAAACCGAAAAATACTACTCCTTTTGCACGACAACGCACCCGTTCCCTAGCGTCATGTTTTGACGGCTTGTTTTTTTTTTTGGATGGGAAATCATCAAATGACTTCTCCCGCTCTGGGCGGAGCGGAAGGGAGTGTCAGTCTCTTACTGACTAAAACCCGCCCGTAATCCTTCTTGTGCCCTTTGCGTTCCAGGGCCGCGGTGACTCTTTCGAACAAATTCCGCAACCCTAGCAGGCACTGACCCTATGGGGCCCCGTCTTCTTCGCTGACGGCTCTTTGAGGTGCGCGTGGAACACGACGCGCCGTCGACTCGGGCCTGGTTGCTATCGGACGGCTTCGGAACGGAAATTCTTTTTGGGTTGAATAGACCATTTATCGAGGAAGGCTTTAGGCTATATATCATCACGCTTAAGCCAATAGGAGCGGAGCAGCGATAAAGAATGTTTTAAAATCGGGGATTCCACGGGGACGAAGTCGCGGGCAGCAGCTAGTGGAGAATAAATTGGAAAGGAAAAATAATTTCATGTTTAATTTCACCCCCCCCCCCTTCCTCTTATCTGCCCACGTATTTACATTATTGTAGTTTATAATTAGTCAAATTAATTATGTACTTACTCATCGAGTTCTCTCGAACGCTGATAGTCACTCGGGGGTTCAGCAGTCGAGGATTCCTCTTCTATACGTTTCCTGTACAAAAATACATGCAGACATTAGAGCAGCGCGAAGTTGTAGTAGCAGCCACACGGGTCGATCTTCAAGGTCAGGTCATATCTCACTCTCAAACTATTGAACTGGAGAGCTTTTTTCCTTTATGCACTATGTTTAACTATTATTTATATATATATATATATTTCACTTTAGTATATATATCCGTGGCATAATTTGTATAAAAGTAATCTGTACAGGACCTATCAGAATACCAGCGCTGTGTTATTTATTTTTAAATATCGCAGCATATGCTGAGATAGGAACCTTTTTGGCCTCGCACACTTACATTTAGGTACAAATTGATAGAAAATTCTATAATTCTATCAACTGCATTTGTTAATTTATTTTTCTAGTAGTTTTATTTTATTTATTTTTTGTTTGTTTTGTGCGAGACCCAAATAAACATTTTTCTTCTTTGTTCTTCTTCTTCTAGAGAATGCCTAAGGCATTAAGTCCGCCTCTGTACATTTGTGTGCGTAAAGTATTAAATAAATAAATAAAAATTGTGGAGGTCGAGGTTGTTTAAATACCAACTCTCCACAATCGCAAGATAATGCAGCCTCAGCATATTTCCTAGCTTTCGACGTGGGTATGCATCAAGATGTAGTGGCGGTGGACAAGAGACTAACCCCGCTTTCCTTGGCAAATGGGAACTGGCGCAAACCTGCGATGCTTGACACTGATCGTTGGGCGGTATGACAGAGTAAGGAACAACACGCACGCATTTTCCGAGCCCTCCGTGGGCCCGACGTAGATCATTTAGCGTCCATAGCCTGGCTTCGTTTCGGTGGGCTTTTTGGATCAACCGAAGGTTTTGTCTGTGCAATTATGGACGAAGTTATGATGACGAATAACTACCGGAGATTTATTTTACGGTCGACGTATATCTGGCATGTCACCGTTCGGGATGTGCTTGCTTTTCGTCTAGCTAACGCGGTGTACTTGCATACGCATAAATCGTAGCCAGGATTATCCATCAGCGTCTAGCTCTGAAATACTCTCTGGTGGAATCCGAAGCGCCGTACTTCAGATATGCGCCCGACCCAGTTCTCGAAAATAGCAATATCACTTTTTACTGGGATGATTCCACCATCACTGACAGGACTATTCTTACCAATAGGCATGATATGGTGGACCGAATCGAGAGGCGTGCAATGATTGTAGATGTCTACAATCATTGCACTCTCGATTCGATCCACCTGTTCCGCATGACGAGAACCTCGTGAAGGTAGACATAGATAAACAAATCAAACTTCTTGACTTGGGTCGTTAGTTTGACGACATGTGGGATTTGAATGAAATGTGGCAATCATTGTACCGTGGAAGGAATATACACGTAAGAATTATTTTTAGGGTCAAAGGAATGGATATTGGAAACAAAAACTTAACTCAAAAACTTACTCATTAATTTCGGTATCGGGTTCTTCTTTTACTACAGTCGAAAGTGGGTCAACACTGGCTTGTTTGCTAAAAAAAAAAGTATAAATATTTTTATCAATAGTACTTGTTTACGCCGCACTCAACCAATCACAGCCCACCAGAGTAAAACGGTCACACGGTCAGCCGACCAATAACAGCGCCAAGGCACAGCTTTTTAATAGTAAAGGAACTTATACCTATATATTTTTTACTAATTTAATTGTTATTGTTTTAACATATTTATTGTTACCACAAATTGTGCATGTGGTGTTAACCTTTAATTAATTGTTACACTAATAAATGTAGTAAAAATGATATTGTAAATGTTCCGTGTAAATAATTGTTGGTTAACCAAATAAATAAATACCTGCAGATTACGAATCACGGCTTAAATTCCGTACGTGTTTGGTAGAACAGCTCGAAAAAAATATTTGAACAGAAGAGTTCCCTTTTAGTAGAGTTGACTTTTTAGGCACATCAACTTATCGAGGTAACTTAATAAAATACTGTTTTGATTAATTTAAGTACCCATTAAAATATCCTTTATTTATAAGGGATTGGGTATCTGCACTTTAGTATTATATTATCTGTGATTGGGGTTAATTAATGGAGGATATATTGAAAAGGAAAAACAATTTCATGTTTTATTTTACCCCCTTCCTTTTAATTCCGCGTTTTTTTTTTAACTTTTTGACCTCTCCTCGTATTTACATGATTGAAGTATCTAAGCTCAATTAATTATGTACTTACTCATTGAGTTCTCCCGACAGTGGATAGTCACAAGGGGCTTCAGCAGTCGACGGTTCCTCTTCCATACGTTTCCTGCACAAAAATACATGCAAACATTAAGAGCGGCTCGTAATAGGGTAGTTGCCTAAAAAATATAATCAGTCCGTAAGATAGACTTCCCAAAAATATTAGAAACGTATTTTTTATTTTTCCACGTAAACAAAAAACGAAGACGATATAGTGCGTTGAAAACTCGTGTGGCGTCACTCCGTGCGACGATTTTTACCACGCCCTGATGTTACAAGCCCCACTCATGACCTTTGAAGCTTTTTATCTTCTTAATTTTTTAGAGATTTCATAAAGCAAAAAATACGGGTCCAATACTTTTCGATAATCTAACTGACGGACTAAATACAGTTGGATCCGCTTATAATGACATCGAAGGGAAGTGAAAAATACGTCATACTAAGCGGACGTCATAAAAAGCGTAATCTTAGGAACTAAGGTAATTGCCATTTTGTTAGGTATTTTTTTTAATAAGTAGATAAACAAGAAATTGTATATTGATAGTCGTAGATAAATCGACTTCGAATCGAAATCGTAATCGAATCGAATGAATGTTTGGTTATAGTAATGACCGAACATAATTTCTGAAAAATAGGTCATAGGTAATAAGCGATATGTCAATGAACGAAGTCATTATATCCGCACTTTTTTTAAAGAATTTAATATGAAAACCAAAATGAGCTCTGTTTTACTTCATATTAAGCGGTTGGTCAATATAAGCGGCGTCATTATAAACTGATTTCACTGTAGAATCATATTTTTATTCCTCAAGGAACAACCCTATTATGTAATAGCGGCATGCTGGTCAATCTCCAAGGTTAAGCAATGCTTAATGGGGTCGGCCCGAGGATCGGTGACGATCTATTACATACCGAGACTACTCTGTGTCTCTGAAAGCACATCAAATTGAAAAATCTGACTAATCGACCAAGGAACGTGGGGACGTGCCGGGCGCGTACAGTGCCATCTATGGGTTGCAATTTCGAATCTTTTGCATTATAAAATTGATACCTAATGCTGTGCTTCCATCTATAGCCCCTACGCGCTCCCCTTAGGGGAACGTGTCGGGCGTATACAGCGCCACCTAGAGACGCAAATTCGAAACATTTCCGTTTTAGTTACTTTACAATATTACACTTTTGTTCTGCCAGCAATAGCTCCTACACACTCCCATTAAGGGAACGTGCCGGGCGTGTACAGCGCCACCTAGAGGCGCAAATTCAAAACTTATGCGTTATAAATACTTCACAATTACACTTCTGTGCTGCCAGCAATAGCTCCTACACACTCCCATTAAGGGAACGTGCCGGGCGTATACAGCGCCACCTAGAGGCGCAAATTCAAAACTTATGCGTTATAAATACTTCACAATTACACTTCTGTGCTGCCAGCTATAGCTCCTACACACTCCCATTAGGGGAACGTGCCGGGCGTATACAGCGCCACCTAGAGACGCAAATTCGAAACTTTTCAGTTATAGTTACTTTACAATTACACTTCTGTTCTGCCAGCAATAGCTCCTACACAGTCCCATTAGGGGAACGTCTCGGGCGTGTAAAGCGCCACCTAGAGTCGCAAATTCGAAACTTTTCCGTTACTTTACAATTAGACTTTTGTGCTGCCACCTATAGCTCCTGCTCGCTTCAATTGGGCAAACGTGTCAGGCGTATGCAGCGCCACATAGACGCAAATTCGAAGCTTTTCCGTTTTAGTTACTTTACAATTACACTTCTGTGCTGCCACCTATAGCTCCTACACACTCCCATTAGGGCAACGTGTCGGGCGTGTAAAGCGCCACCTAGAGCCGCAAATTCGAAACTTTTCAGTTATAAATACTTGACAATTACACTTCTGTGCTGCCACCTATAGCTCCTACACACTCCCATTAGGGCAACGTGTCGGGCGTGTAAAGCGCCACCTAGAGCCGCAAATTCGAAACTTTTCAGTTATAAATACTTGACAATTACACTTCTGTGCTGCCACCTATAGCTCCTACACACTCCCATTAGGGGAACGTGCCGGGCGTATACAACGCCACCTAGAGACGCAAATTCGAAACTTTTCCGTTATAAATACTTTACAATTACACTTCTGTGCTGCCACCTATGGCTCCTGCTCGCTCCAATTGGGCGAACGTGTCAGGCGTGTGCAGCGCCACCTTGAGGCGCAAATTAAAAACTTTTGCATACTAAATTCTTCACAATTACACTTCTGTGCTGCCACCTTTAGCTCCTATTAGAGGGACGTGCCGGATATGGGCAGTGCCACCTAAATTCGCAAATTCGAAAATTTTCCGTTATAAATACTTGACAATTACACTTTTGTGCTGCCGCCTACGCGCTCAGATAGCGAGTAGAAGAATTTCGACGAAATCATAGTGTCGTTTTTGGATAGGTCTTTCATTTTGCAGTCTCATCGAGGTGACGACCAACTGTTATTCAATTAAAATGATGTTTAGTTACGTTAGTAGTTAAAATATAATTTGACTAATTATTATTTATGAATATTCTGTAGCTAACAGCAATGCTATTCTGTAAGAACTCACTCCAGCAATGCTATTCTGTAAGAACTCACTCCAGTTCTCACTTCAGATTCTGCGGTGAAAACTGTATTTGGTATTCTGTAACTTGATGAAAACTACACTAGCGCCACTAAGTGAGAACATAGGTAAGCGAACTTAACTTGACAGTCAGAATATCAAATACTTTTCACTTCAGGTGAGTTACGAAGTGTAATCGAAAATGAGATATGAATCGAATTCGCACGTGAGTTCTTACAGAATAGCACTGCAGGTAGGCGTACGTTCAAAGTAAGTACTGATACTATTCATATTCCACATATTTTGCTACTGAGAAAATAAGTACCTTGTCTCTGCGACGGGTGATATTTTGTTTGCGTAACAGTAAATCTCTCTCCCTTTCACTTTTGAAGTGCAAGAGAGAGGTAGATATACTGTCATCGTGACATAATTGACCCGTGCTATGCGCGCACGGGTCAATTATGTCACGCCTAATAATGCCTAAATGATAAATGATATTTATTTTGTAAGTAGGTTAAACATAACACTTTTACACGTCAAATATTTCTGGTCATTTTAAGCTAGATGAAGCCGGTGTTTCCTAGCCGACTACCCTGAGAAGAAACACCGAAACAAACTCAGAGGTCAAAGTCTCTTTTAAAGTCCATACAATCCGTACTGGTCAAGTCATAGTATAAACAATAGAATACTAAGATGCAATAATTGGTTTTATTATAAAGATAGAAGTTTGCCCATTTGAATGCTATACCACCGGATAATTGCAAACCCCACCTTCATTTGATATCAACTCTCGATTTATTATTGTGAGCAGATAATATTAAATGAGTCCCATCGAAAATCGACAGTTTCGTGTCTTATTAAGAGAAAATAATATACAATTTCACGCGATATTTTACAATGTTACGACTTGTGCAATTTTTCGATAACATAATACATGATTACATGAGAGAATGGGAAAGGAAAAATTTTAATAAAAACCAATTTGTTCTCATGATATATTATATAATATGTTGTATAAAAATATAAAAGTAGAGTCAGTTAAAAAAAATAAAAGAAAACTCGTTTATTCCGCCATAGATGTTACGTGGGATCATTGAGGAATACGTGGAATGGAGTTGTCAGTCGTAATTAATTTCACATGGCCTACATATGAAGGTAAACTGGCCCAGAACATTTTTTTTTATATTTAAGTACTACAATATTAAAAGGTTCAGAACGAACAGTGAAGACTCATCAACCCGGTACCCAATAGCAAATAACAAAAAATATAGGAACAAAAAAGAATCTTCGTAGTCTACATTGTCCTAACATCATTTGAACTTGGAATTAAGTCATTATAAAAAAAAAACATAGAAACCTATCGTTAAATTTAAAGATATAAAAAATCGTAATGTCTGTCCTGTACAAATGCCCGTTAGTACTCGTAAATAGAGATCAAGTGAGCGCGAGGTCGACTGACATCTAACGCTGACCACTGACTGCTCGCTCCAACTTCACTACCTTCCCGACGCTGCAGTTAATGCCTGTGCAGGAACTCATATGACACAATACCGTCGCAACGCCCGCCCCCGTGTCGTCGCCCCAGAGCAGTGGTGGCCGAGTGGTAACGGCCCCGACTTACGAATTGTAGGTCGCGGGTTCAAACCCACACAGGCGCATTACTTTGTGTAAGTAACTTCATCACCACTGCTCACAAAACGGTGAAGGAAAACATCGTGAGGAAACCGGCATGTCCTAGAACCAAAAATTCGAAGACATGTGACATTCACCAACCCGCACTGTGCCCGCGTGCTGGATTACGGCCCATTCCCTCTCCTAGAGAGGAGGCCTGTGTCCCAGCAGTGGGAACATTAAAAGGCTGATTATGCTATTATGCCGCCCTCGTGACAGGTTCCGGAACCCGTTCATAGTCCACATTCCCACACACGTTCACTTATGTTCATTCTCCTTCACACTACGAGCACTTCCGTTTTCGCTGAATATCTACGCCCGGAAGCTCTACCACAGAATGCCAGATCCTCCAGCAGTTCACAAGGCACAGATATACGTCGCACTGGACGCACTTAGTGTGCACGAGTTTGGTCTCCTTCTTCCGACAGCATATCACGCATCTTTTTCTAAGCAGCTGCCCTTTCAAGTACCTTGGCTCGTGCAGGACGTCCCGCCGCAGCTGTGTGAGCCCAGAGATCGGGCTGCGCTCTGGCACGAGCGGACACACGCGGTGCCGCTTCACCAGAGCCTCGGCGAGCTGGTAACAGAACTCACGGTGCGGCACCGGCTGCTGGGCGCGCCGCTTCAAGGATCTCAAGTACATCACCAGAGCGTTGTGGATGCTCACGTTCAGCAACCTCTTAAATAACTTCATGTACCACTTCACGCCTCTCTTTCGTTCCAACTGGTACATGGAGAGCTTCTGATCCTTGATTCCCTCCATGGATGCGTTGTAGTCTCTCACACACAAGCCCGTCTTCACGATCGTCTTACCGGCCTTCGAGCCAACGTAAGTATCGGGTCTGTGATAGGTAGATATAATATTCACCAGCTTGGAGTCCATCCATGCTATGATGGACACGTCTCCGCAGTGACGAGATACTATTGTCCCCTTGCTCACATTCCTCGAAACTCTCGCGATGTCACTAGGGACGTTGCCGACACGCGCGAAGGGTTCCTAAGCAATCGAAGCCCAGACTCTTGGAGATATCGTGCTAGTGCTGGACAATTGTAAAAATTGTCCAGCACCACACAATGCCCCCTTTTTTTTGGATGGGAAATCATCAAATGACCCCTCCCGCCCTGGGTGGAGCGGTAGGGATTGTCAGACTCTTACTGACTAAAACCCACCCGTGTTCCTCTTGTGCCCTTTGCGTTCCAGGGCCGCGGTAACTCTTTCGAACAAATTCCGCAACACACAATGCCCCTACGTTCAAGACCTTGCAAGAGCTCAAGAACCACTTTCGTGCTTTTCTCCCCAAGCGATGGCGCGTCCGACTCGCTCGTATAGATCTGGAATCCAGCCATGTAACCAGTGCTCGACTCGCACAGCTCATGACTTGATTCCAAATCGGGCAGTCTTCGACCTTATTTGGGTTTGGACCAAAGACAAGCGGCCCTTGAACAAGGTCAAAGACTCATCGATAGACGAATCTGGCCCGAGATTATACAACGACTAGCTGTCCGCAGAACTTCGTTTGTGTCACATTTTTCATGACTGCTCCGCTCCTATTGGTCTTAGCGTGATGATATATAGCCTATAGCCTTCCTCGATAAATGGGCTATCTAACACTGAAAGATTTTTTCAAATCGGACCAGTAGTTCCTGAGATTAGCGCGTTCAAACAAACAAACAAACAAACTCTTCAGCTTTATAATATTAGTATAGATATATTAAGTATAGATTTGAACTTCTCCCCGAGATGTTCAAGTATAGGTGCCAGCTTATCCAACCTATTCAACAGTGTCACTGAGGAACGGCTCGCGACAGCCGTATTATCAACAAAATGAAGAAACTTGCTCAGTAAAATGTAGCGATTATATGGCATAAGTTGCCTGAACTCCGGTAGCTGGAGAATTTCGTTTGAAGTCCAGTATTCGGCTACCGACGACCGCGGGTCGATGGCCATGTACATGAAGATCGCGAGAAGAATCATTATTTCGTCTACATTCGTGTTAGTCCACGAGTGAAGGCGAGATTGTGATTGCAATGTCCCTCCACTACGCTTAGTGTCGAGCGTCTGCTGAGCGTAGCGGTTAGTTTCCACGACGATCGTCTCGATGATATCTTTATCCCATACTAGCTGCTGCCCGCGACTTCATCCCCGTGGAATCCCCGATTTTAAAACATTCTTTATCGCTGTTCCGCTCCTATTGGCTTAAGCGTGATGTTATATAGCCTTAAGCCTTCCTCGATAAATGGTCTATTCAACCCAAAAAGAATTTTTCAATTCGAACCAGTAGTTCCTGAGATTAGCGCGTTCAAACAAACAAATAAACTCTTCAGCTTTATGATATTAGTATAGATGTCGACAAAGGCATCATAGGGCGAATCGTAATCTTTGAGTGCCCCAGGGGTAGGTCCTGAGAACTGTTCACGAACTCCCCTGAACGACTCAGTCTGACTGCCACTTGAAACTAGGCGGCGTCCCCAGCAGGCGATCAGCTGCGTCGTCCATCGCCGAATCTATCTCGTTCACAATTTCCCGCATGGGTTCTTTTAACTCGTCAGCGTCAGGTACGTCCCTTCTCGAAGCGCCTGACGTGAGCTCAGAGACGTCGAAATCGCTGCCCAGTGGCCGTATTACGAAGTGCCGATGCTATCATGAATCGTGTGAGGGAAAGAGATAGTGCTATTCGTCTTGTGTAACTCCGTCTCTCTCTGACACAGAAATCATGATGAATTTAAGACGTCATAATAGGGCTGCAGGTCGCTGCCGTCCAACCTAGGATCCAATGGACGAGCATCAACACTGGAGTGGGTGCCGGCTACCGCAGCTGGAACAGAAGCCGGCGCAGGCAGGCCCTGCACCCAGCGCTGCACTTCCCCGAACGCCTCTTCCATCAGCTCCTCGGCCTCTTCCTCCGACGTGTCCAGTGCGTCCACCAGCTCAACTACATCACAACTGCAACCAAGTACAATATTGTCAACACAAAGCCTAAATATGAACATGTACCCAGAAGTTACTATGAAGGAGAGCGACACATAAATAAAAAATAAATGACTCCACTAATCTATACTAATATTATAATCTACACTAATATTATAAAGAGGAAAGATTTGTATTTTTGTATGTAACGAATAAACTCAAAAACTACTGGACTGATTCCAAAAATTCTTTCACCATTACAAAGCGCATTCTATAGAAAGCTACATTCACCCTGAGTAACATATTTTATCCCCGTATTCCCACGGGAACGGGAACTACGCGGGTGAAACCGCTGGGCACTAGTAGTCTATACTACTATTATAAAGAGGAAAACTTTGTTTGTTTGCTTTTTTGGTTGTAATGAATAGGCTCAAAAACTACTGGACTGATTCCAAAAATTCTTTCACCATTAGAAAGCTACATTCACTCTGAGTAACATAGCCTATCTTATCCCCGTATTCCCACGGGAACGGGAACAACTCGGGTGAAACCGCGGGCCACTGCTAGTACTAAATAAAAATGGGTAGGAAACGCTATCAAGCAAATACGTACTTTGGCAGTGAGGAAGGGGATGTCTCGGGATCGGAGAGATCAAAGTTGACGAGACCCAAGCTAAGCGCGCGGAGGGCAGCGCACTCTCTGCGCGGGGGACTTCTTGGAGCACGTCGACACGCTTGCATCATACAATCATTAAAGTTTAAATTCAAGATAGAATATTCTTCAAACTAACTGCCCGCGACTTCGTTCGCGTAAATGTAGGAAAACATGTGTGCATGGATGAATAATCATTAGTTTAAATTCAAGATAGAATATTCTTCAAACTAACTGCCCGCGACTTCGTTCGCGTGAATGTAGGAAAACATGTGTGAATGAATTGTAATTACAGTAGATACCTGATTTTTCTTAGATCAGGTATGTCGTGGTACGAGCTTACATTGAATCAAAATTAATAGATCGAAGGACTGGTGGTAGTCTCCAAACTATAAATAATTTTATATCAATGATTAATTTCGTCCAGTCGAAAAAGCAACAGTTTTTCTTTGATTTTCACTAAGACTTGCAAATTCGTTAATTACAATAAACCATTTGCATGCAGTTTTAACTGTAAAGATTGGTCAGTGAAAACATGAAGCTATTTACACATTCTTTTATCGTTTCATTCACTCTTATTTGAGAAGATCCACCTTTTGAAGTCGGTAAAATAAAATTAATAATATCATGTTTTTATTTATTTGAAACAATATTCAAGAATATTTATCATAAAAGGTACCTAAAATAATACGACAGGCAGCAGAATCTAAATACACTATATACAGAATCTAAATATAATTGTAAGTGCACTACTTTTCACTGAAATACCAGGTGTAAAAAGACCCTTAAAGATAGCAAAATCCAGATACTCTACACATTATTGGGATCATTTTTTTCTTCTAGACCGTAACTGGGAAACCATTGATACGAGAGATATTGAAGGTCAAAGTTTTTTTTTTCATCTTTTTTTACGAAACAGCATCCAAATCATATTGCTAAACATTTCTACAAAACAAACAATGTCAACATTCTCGAAATTTCTTTGGAAATTATGCATTTGAAGTTACTTTAAAGCAAAGAATATGAAACGACATCGCCGTCCGTACAAAACACACACAGGCGCATTCGGTTGCGTGTGTTATATCTTTTAAGTTTTTTTGATACTTTTTAGTACTATATTTTGAATTGTTAAAGTGAATGTAAAACTTTTTGATTCCGAAAATTGGCTCGATTGTAATTTAAATCATAAAAACATTGTTAAAACCACTTTTGGACTATGTAGACTACAATACTTATATTTATAACCTAATTATACATATTTTAATACATTTAAATCAATCTAATTAAGTAAAATAGTGTAGTTGATCAAATTTGAACACGTGTTTTTGGTACTAACGGCTCGATGACGTCACTTGTTTGTCACTGCCTATAAAAGCCAGGGCCCGATCCCTCATCGGGCATCCCTGGCTGGGGGCCTTAAATTCATTTGAGGCCACCACAGGATTGTCCGGTTGAGCAGTAACCAGCCTTAGTGTGCTGAACTGCGAGTGGTCCATTCCAAAAAAAAAAAAAAAAAAAAAACCTCATCGGGCATTCTTAGTCGAGCCGTCGGACCGAGCAGATCTCCAGTTAAGTACCTTTCTTGTTCTTTAAACTATTTGTGTATTTTGAATGTTATTTACTATGAATATTATTTACTGTGAATGTTATTTGCTGTGAATGTTATTTACCGTGAATGTTATTCACCGTGAATGTTATTCACCGTGAATGTTATTTACTGTGAATGTTATTTACTGTGAATGTTATTTACCGTGAATGTTATATACCGTGAATGTTATTTACTGTGAATGGTATTTACTGTGAGTACTAAGAACTGTGGATACTATGAACTAAACTATGAATTTAGTATTATAGTTATGCTGTGTTTTCTCTAAAGTGTCGTTTTCCCTAATAATGTTATTTGAAGTATCTGAACAATATTCTCATCTACACAATAATAAAAATAAATAATGTTTTAATACCTCTTGATATCTTTTTACGTGTCGTTAATTCGAATACTATAATTATAATTTTGATAGCATTTAATTTTAATTATTTCAATAAATACTTGTCACATATTTGCTTGAATCTTATTTTTAATGATTGCCCCATAGAATTTATTACGTGCATTACATTGCGCGCTATAAAAACACATTTTAAAATGCCTAAATATAAAAGTCGTTCCCCGGTAATTATTTTTGGTCAATGTAATTTAATTTGATATACAGACTAGTCTTAAGCTATGGGTCTTTTTACACCCTGTATTTATTACGCTTCAGAAATCTGATATTCAATACGAAATAATACACTCATTACTCAGTAATGTTGTTTGTTTAAAATTCTTATAAGATTACTCACCGGTTTTTCTTGCAATATTTTTTTATTTCACACCAAAACAAGTTTTTTTTTTAATATTTTTGACAAGTATTGCGTCACGGCGTCACACGATCACACATGCTTTTGTTGTTCGTTTTTTTTAACGTCAGTTATTTACTGATAATTACCGTCAACATTGCAAACACTTTGATACTTAACATAATTATTCTAATGCTGCAACAATTGCAGACAAAAAAAAATACCATTAAAAATTTTGCAAGAAAATTTGTAATAAATATATTACTTCAGATTAGACTTCACAAATATGTTTTCTAATATTCCAGTTGAAAATGTTATTAAAAACAGTAAAATGTGAACTTAACTAACGAATAATACAACTATGGCGTATAGTAAATGAATAAACGAATGAGTGATTTGAGTGAGGGAATGAGTGAAACCTATCGTATTTATATACGTAGGTACTAGCTTCTGCCCGCGACTTCGTCCGCGTGTAATAGTTACTAACCCCGATTCTTTGTGATATTGATTCGTTAGTGGGAGAAGTGGTGGGAGGCGCCCGACGTGACGGCACAGTGTTGGCATGCGCGTGAGCTGCGCGAGGTACTGGGCAGTACGCGGATATTGCAACATTACTTTATTTTTCTAAAATAAAATATTTTTTCTAAAATAAAAAAAACAACTCCTTATTACATCAGCTACCTGCCAATAAAAGTCCCATCAAAATCGGTCCAGACATTTCAGAGATTAGTCGGAACAAACATGTGGATGAAGTTCGACTGGAATTAAGAACGCTTTTTCTTATGAAATACCTACCTACCACACATTAAACGTCACAAACACAGGCAAACGTTTCAAATTTGCAACGCTAGGTAGCGCTACCCTGCACGTCCCACTAAAGGGAGTACCTGAACTATACATAGATGGCGGCACAGAAGCAAGCACGAATTCAAGTATTTTAAAGGTAACGCTAGATGGCACAGTCAACCCAGTTAATTCAAAAGTCATTTCAAAATTCAAAAGTCATTTATTCAAACTAGGCTGATAGATAGCACTTTTTGAACGTCAAATTTTACATAAAGACAGTCCCCCAAAACGCCCACCCGTCACACGGCTATGGGTAATAGGCAATGGGTAACACGGCACCCTTGGCAAGACTAGTGTCAGATTTTCTGGCTTCAGACAATCGTAGCGACTGCCAAAGATCTACAAATGACAGCCGGAACTCAGCGTGCTTTCCGTTAAAAAAGCGTACCTTATAGGCCTATGTCACAGAAAAGTGACAAAAAGGTGGAAGAAATATACAGATAAGAATAGTTTTAAAGTTATTGGAAAAAAAAATAAAGATGATTTCCAAAAGGTTATATATAAATACTGAAAATAAAACTTACTCATCTGTTTCATCATTGTATGGTTCCATTTTTACTTCAGTCGAAAATTGGCACGTTTGAGCTTGTTTGCTGAAAAAAAAAAGTAAGTCAAAAGGCCGATTCTAAAAACCACGCTGCGTTCTAAGACGAGAATAATAATTGACGTGGGGTGAGGCAGATTTATGTAAATACTTTGACGTCGTCGCCGAGGCTCAGAAAGAGGTTTCGACATCGTTTGGACAAAGATAAAGATACATTTATTGTTTAACTGTGTACATTAAGGTCTTATTAATAGACATTACATTTTTAGTTCCTACAGTCTACTCAAGTCGGATTATGCAATAGTATTTTTAGCAATTTCGACGTGATCATATTATTTTTTATCAAAAAGCTCATAAAGATCAATTAACATTTTTTTTTTCAATTTATTTTTAAACTTATTTCCATTTAATTGCTTAAGACGCGTAACATGAAGGTTGGAACGAGGTGGTGCAAGGATGTTGCGGAATTTGTTCGAAAGAGTCACCGCGGCCCTGGAACGCAAAGGGCACAAGAAGGAGCACGGGTACCCACCCGTGCTCCTTCTTGTGCCCTTTGCGTTAGTTTAGTCAGTAAGAGACTGACACTCCCTACCGCTCCACCCAGGGCGGGAGGGGTCATTTGATGATTTCCCATAAAAAAAAAAAAGGGTGGTGCAAGGAAAGAACTCATGAAAGGTTTCGGAGCAGGTTTTAGTTCAGCAGAGCACAGCACAACCGGGTATTCGACTAAAAAAAATCGAATTAGTCCGTCAGATTAAAATATCGTACTTGTGTATTTTTTTATTTTTTCAAGTAAATAAAAAACGAAGACGATACAGTGCGTTGAATACTCGTGTGACGTCACTACTCGCTACAATTTTACCACAACGTGACGTCACAGGCCGCCACTCCTGATCTTTGATGCTTTTTATCTTCATTTTTTTTTTATAGATATTTATAGTTTTCTTTTTTTTTTTTTGCAAATTGCCAGTGATTTCAACTAATGTGGCTGGCGTAGTGGTTGAGCGTTTCGTCTACTGCGCTGCGTGTCGCCGCGTGTTCGATTCCCGCACGGAATAAAGATTTGTATGGCATACAGATAGTTGTTCCGGGTCTGGCTGTTTGTGTATGTGACGTTGTATGTTTGTATACGCATTCACAATACAGGAGACGTTTCAACGCAACGTTGTTTTTTAAGAATTGAATTTTCAAGGAAACTTTGATGATAATAAATCATTACTTACTCGTCATATGCAACAGGGTTGTCCTTCAAAATCAGCTCCTTACTATTAAGCCCGCGTTTCATTCTGAAAAATTAAATACATTTTAAACTATCACTATATAGTATAAAACAAAGTGGCTTTCTGCTGTCTCTGTCCTTATGTATACTTAGATCTCTAAAACTGCACAACGGATTTTGATGCGTTTTTTTTTAATAGATAGTGATTCAAGAGGAAGGTTTATATGTATAATGCATGCATAATATAGTAGATATTTAGTATCAGCATTGCACCCGTGCAAAGCCGGGGAGAGTCGCTAGTTATGTATAATTTTCTTTTTTTCCCACAACAATGCATTTTGTTTTATGATAAATCGAGGATTATTATTATAAATCGACAGAAATAAATAAAACTTACTGTTCAAAGACGCTTGTTTGTCTGACATCCACTTCATTATCTGTATATTTATTTGTTCTGGAACGAAACAAATATTATACAGGGTTATTTGTAAAACACCAACAACCTCTTAAGAGGTCATTGTACTCATCATTATGAACAACTTTTACTACGGGACCAAACCTAAATCGCGAAAAAAAAATCAGCTGTCCCCTTCATGCTGATTTTTTTAAGAGGTTGTTGGTGTTTTACAAATAACCCTGTATAGGTAAGCATGTAGTGAAACAAAAAAATACAAATACAAATACGTTTATCATTTGTTACATGTACACAAATATCTTATAGTTATATATATCTTCTTAATAGTCGCACTGTACCATACCTATAAGCTGTACGATATTATTATTAATAAATTATTTAGTAATTAAACTGTATATCTATATCTTGTTATTTAGAAATAAGATAAGCAGAAAAGAGTTATATTTTGTATGTTTGTTGGTCGGTCCTGGTATAATGCTACACATTTATACCCTATTCATTATAGGATATAATGCTACAGGACCGATTCTAATTTTTCAATCCGATATATATCTTGATATAAGTATATCCTCGAACCATGCTTATGTGTCTTTTATATGAACTCGTTCACACAAGGCCGTGTCCGGGACGTGTCGAACCGCGATGTTTCCACGTTCCCAGCACAGCCCTAAGAGCTGGTTCACATTAGGTCGGACCGACAGTTTATTGTCGACCGACTGTCGGTTGTTGCTGTTCACACTAGACGCTGCCGACCTCACCTAATGTGAACACCACTGACGATGACGGTACGGTCGTTTTACTGCCCAGATCGTCACAAAAGTTGACTTTTGTATACGGTGGACGACGAAAAGTTTCGTATTTATTTCGCCATCCATATTTAAACGAGTTTACTCTGCATACACTATGACGAAACTGCTCGAGAGAGTGCCGAAAGCGGGGAATGAGCGGGTGGAAGGGTGGCGGGCGGCTAGCTCCGCCGCGTCGCGCCGACAAATGTGAACGGCGCTATACTTGCCAGTACGCCAATATTACACCGACCCGACAGAAATCGTGGCTGAACGTCCGGTAAAAGTGTCGGCTCCGATAATTTGGTCGGGTCGCCCATATGTGAACGGCGCTATTGAAATACATACCCCGGTAAAACTGTCGGTCCGACCTAATCTGAACCAGCTCTAAGATGTGTGGTTCGACCTTAACAGTGTTATCACTAGCACATACCTTTTCGTCTGACTCGGTTTCTTGTGCGCTCTGCGACGTTTCTGAGGCGGTTCCTGGCATGCCTCAGCATTCTGAATTACTTCCCGTGTGACATTCCGTTCACAGCTTTTATCAGCCTTCCGTCTCGCTTCCTCCTGCAGGATCTCGAGTACAGTCGCCTCGCTCACTCCGGTGGCCTGCGCCGCCCGTTGGTGGAACTTCGATAGATGTGACAGTTTCAATTTGGCTTTCATTTTCTTTAATAGTTCCAACTCTTCCTCAAAGTAATGGAATACTTTTGCGATGAGGGCTTTTGTTTGATCCTGAAGACATTAAATTTAAGATAAGATATATTTATTGCAATAAAAATATATACAAACTAGCTAACCCGGCAAACGTCGTTTGCTACATAAAATAAATAAAAAAATAGGTGTGGACCACCCTTAACACGTAGGGGGATGAAAAATAGATGTTGGCCGGTTCTCAGACCTACCCCATATGCACAGAAAATTTTATTAAAATCGGTCAACCCGCTTCGGAGGAGTATGGTAACTAACATTTTGACACGAGAATTTTATATATAAGACAAGTTGACGCCTGTACTAGGTAGAAGAACCACATGTATTACAGTTATATTAGTCAGTATTGGTATAGTGGATACTAAAAGGTGGAGGCTAAAAGATGAATGGAGAGTACAGCATTTACATTCGCTCAAAGTGTACAATTACATCTCTGAAACATTACCTAAGACATATGTATGGACGTTTGTTTTATTTTGATATTTTTAATACGTTAAATTCATTGATTACTAGCTGTGCCCTCGATTTTGTTATATAGCCTACAGCATTCCTCAATAAACTGGCAACGCAAAGATTTTTCCAATTTGAACCAGTAGTTCCCGAGATTAGAGCTGTCAACCGAACAAACAAACTCTTTATCTTTATTATAAACTTCTCATGTTTCATTCTTTCATAAATACAGGATGTTCGCTGTGAGAAGAGGTAAAGAAAAGGAAGAAAATACAATTTATTAATTTAAGAAAATAAATAAAAGGACACTTTAATTTTAGTCCAGTTACATTGTGTGACCCGCGGCTGCGCCAGATAGGTCCAGTTCAGCAAAATGCCAGACAACTAGCTGCCTGGTGCTGGTTTTCAATTGGACCTAATGTTGAAATGTATGATGTAAATCAGTTATGTATAGAGATGGGCAAATGCCCGGGCATTTTTGGCAAATTGGGTAAATTCCTAATAAGTGCCCATAAATTTCTGTCCCTGGGCATTTATCTGGGCATATATTTTTTGTTTCAAAATTAATTTAAGAAAATGATGTTCGCTTAGAAAGCTGATCTAACTTGTTGAGTTTACCTAGAGTTAATTCTTTTAAGGTGTATTTTTATGAATTTGTACATTTTATTTAAATCTATGTTTTGCAAAACCATGTTTACGAACATAAATGTTACGAATTACCCGGCGGCGCGGGCGGCGTGAAAATACTTGCATCGTGAGAACAGTGTAGGGCGAGGGATGCGTATACTGTTAAGATTACTTGGTTCATTATAATTTTATGAATTAAGTTACATGTTATTTAATTATTAAAATACATAATTATTTAAATATAAAATATGTCATAAGAATTATATAAATGTAACCATATAAATGTTTCAAAGTACGCTGCGCCGGTATAAAAGACTTGTACCAAGTGACGGTTGCGGGCTCCCCCGATGTACTCGACATCGCCCTCCTCAAAAATGTCAACCTTCGGTTACATTCTGTGGAGACGCATGACGAGTTAAACTCGGACCATAGACCCGTGATCCTGGAGCTTGCTCCTAGATCAGGGCCGATGGATCCTTCCCAGCCTCCTCCCACCAGAATGACCACTGACTGGCGCCAAGTAAGCGAAAAGCTGAAGGTCACCACGTCGCCCCATCTGGACCAGATCCCCGACCTAATCGAGTCTGTCGCAGACACGACAGCCGCGATCAATTCACTCACGGATCACGTGCAATCTGTCCTGAACGAATGTTCTAAGGAGTCTCCGGTGGTGAGCGATCACCACTGGAAACTCCCGGACGAGGTACGTGAGCTCGTGACTGAAAAGAACGCGGCAGTCCGTGCCTACAGCGCCTTTCCCTGCGAAGCCAACAAGGTTCACATGCGCTACTTACAGCGTAAAGTAAGTAACAGCATCGCTGAACTGCGTGAAAGTCGCTGGGATAAGTTACTGGGCGACCTCGAACCTACCCATCAGGCATTCTGGGAACTTCAGAGGAAACTACGCGCCTCTGAGGTTGCCTCGATGCCTCCGCTCACGCGTCCCGACAACACCGTCGCCTTCGATGACGAGGACAAAGCCGAATGCCTGGCCGACAGTCTAGAGTCCCAATGCTCCCCCAGCTCCCAACCAGTAGACAAGGCTCATCTCGATATGGTGAATGCCGAAGTCGAACGTAGAGCCTCCCTCCCACCAGTAGAAGACCCCGATGATCCCCTCCCCCCCGTCACTCCCGATGAGGTGAAGGAGATCATCGGCCGTCTCAAACCCAGAAAAGCCCCGGGCTCCGATGGAATCACCAACAAAGTGGTTCGTCTCTTCCCGGCTACTCTGATCATGTTAATGACCGCCATCTTCAATGGCGCTCTGTCCAATAACATGTTCCCACAGACGTGGAAAGAGGCTACCGTCATCGGTTTCCCCAAACCTGGAAAACCCAAGTCCTCCCCGTCCAGCTATCGTCCCATCAGTCTGCTCAAAGTCCTAGGTAAGATCTACGAGAGGCTTATCCATAAGCGTCTCAAGGATTTTGTCGAAGCTAAGAGCCTCCTCCCCAACGAGCAGTTTGGTTTTAGATCAAACCACTCTTGCGTCTAACAGGTCTACCGTATCGTTGAACATATCAGCGCCAAATACCAGCGCGGTCTCGTTACGGGAGCCCTGTTCCCTTCGATATAGCGAAAGCATTCGACAAGGTCTGGCACAACGGGCTGATATACAAACTATACCAGCTCGGTGTGCCGGATCGTCTCGTGCTCATCTTACGAGATTATCTGTCGAACCGTACCTTTCAGTACCGAATCGAAGGTGCACTTTCGTCCCCTCATCCCATTCGCGCCGGAGTACCCCAAGGCGGTGTTCTCTCCCCCCTAGTGTTCTCGCTATTTACTAGCGATATTCCCACTAGCTCTAAGACACAGCTAGCTCTGTTCGCTGACGACACGGCGATATATTGCTCCGGCAATAGCGAGAAGGCAATAGCCGGCCACCTCCAGAGATCCGCAAACGCACTAGGCGCTTGGTTCCGGAAATGGAGAGTGGAAGTCAACCCAGAGAAGAGTCAGGCGATCTTGTTTTACAAGCCCAAGACTCGTCTCTTCCCCCCCCCGTCCCAGTCCGATCACGTTATTTGGCAAGCCGATCCCCTGGGTTGAGCAAGCTAAATATCTAGGCGTGATCCTCGATCGAAAGCTTACCTTTAGAGAGCACATTAAGACGGTGCGCAATCGTGCCGCATTCGCTCTCAGTAGGCTCCATTAGATGCTGAACGCACGCAGCAAGTTATCCCTGAAAGGCAAACTACGCATTTTCACCACGTGCATACGTCCAATAATGACTTACGCGTGTGTAGCCTTCGCACACGCTAAGCCCCGCCAAATCCATAGGTTGCAGGTCATCCAAAACCGTTTTCTCCGAAAGGCTACGGGAGCCCCGTGGTACGTTAGAAATGAGCGTCTCCATGTCGACCTCCGTATTCCCACCATCAAACAATTCATGAAACGTATTTCCAAGCGTTTCATAGAGTCCGCTGAAAAGCACCAAAACCCCCTTATCGTATCGGCCACCCGATACACCCCCTCCCAGATCAGCAAGATCCGCCGACCGCGGCATACTCTTGTTGAGCCCGATGACCCCATCACCCTGACCCAAGATAGTAGTAGGGAAACCAGCACTCTTAGGAAAAATAAACCCAGAACGCGTTCCGTATTCCGACCTCGCCGACGAGGTCCATCGCGACGCCCCCGTCAAAACCCTCCCCGACTTTTGCCTAACGAGCCAGCCCGCGCTGCTGAGCCATTAGCGTTAAATCCCCTAAATAATATCAATCAGACCCAGCCTGTCCCTTGCTGCCCCCCTCAATGACCCCGCTAAGCCGAGGCCCGTGTCCCACAGGGGATGCCCTTAGCGAGCGGCCATTTAGTTTTTAAGTAGTTTTAAGCCCTGGCTGGGGGCCTTAAAATCTAAGGCAACCACAGGATTGCCCGGTTGAGCAGTAACCAGCCTTAATGTGCTGAACTGCGAGTAGTCCATTCAAAAAAAAAAAAAAAGACGGTTGCGGGGTAAGGAATGCGGGGTGAGGGATGTGCATACGCACTCGCCGCGCCGCCATTTTGTTGATAGTCATCGTGTGTCAGTTGCAGATACCGTCCGCATATTTTATTTCATTCGAGACTTCCGTTTACCCAATTTATGCAAATATTAGTTTTAAAACCTGTGCTATTTTACCGCTGCTTGGGTAAGTGTTTCTTTTATAGACCCACCAGAAATAATTTCAAATAAATATAGGTAATAATACATTTTTAATAACTTCTGCATATTTTTGATACACCTACAATAAGATAAACAATTCCTAAGAAACGTTCTTTAAAAAAAAACCAAAGAAATATTGTTAAATAAGCAACAAATAAACTTACGTACATACATATACATAATTAAGTGTGCTTATTTTAAGAAAAAATCCGTGAAGTGCTCTTTTTGCGAAAATAATTATAAAAATTATGTTGTTAATTCTTGTATCTCTATTTTCACATGAAAAAGTATATAAATGTTATTATTTTTAAATAAAAATGTGTTCAATTATTGACATTCATTATTTTTTATTTCATTAATGAGTACTATTTTACATGAAGAACTATATTAAATTACGTTTTACGACCCCATATTTTTATGCCCTACGATTGGGCATATATCGGGCAATAATAAATTTATGCCCAAAATGCCGGAAATTTACCAAATTTTCCTGCCGGGCAGAAACACATTGCCCATCTCTAGTTATGTATGATGTTAAATATACAGGTAAATAGATACATATATGTAGATATGTCACTACATACACCACACACCTACAACAGACACCTAATTTATTATTTATCGATCACTAGCGATAAATAATAAATTAGGTGTCTTGTGGTACATAGGTTTGTGTAAATCCTTACTAATATTATAAATGTGAAAGCGTGGATGTTTGTTACGCTTTCACGCGAAAACTACTCAACCAATCATCATGAAACTTTGTACACATATTCTTGGAGGTATTAGAAGTAACATAGGATACTTTTTATCCCGGGATTATGTTCCCTTGGGATAATTTTCGATATTCACGCGGGCGAAGCTGCGGGCAGCAGCTAGTAAAAAATAAAAGGTTTATGTGTGAATCCAGGGAAACTGTCTCAATCTCATAGTGCTTTGGAAAGACAATCCAACCCGATTAGGCAAAGGACCTAGGGTTTAACCTAATTTCTGACTCACACCAACACCAAACTGTGGCCTGCTACAGGGAAATTTGAAATCAAATAATATTATTTACCTACCTCTAGAATTCCTTCTGCAGTGTGCGGTACCTCAGTCTTACATTTGGGACAAAACACTTTGGTTTCTTTTCTATCAGATGATGAATTCTTAGTTTCCTGGTTCTGTAACAAGACAATATCAATTATTATTATTATTATTATATACTTTATTGTACACCTTGTAATAAAAACAGGAAAAAAATTATAAAAACAAGTGTACAATGGGCGGTCTTATCGATCATTTTAATAAGTTTCTACACTGCTAAAGTTAGAAAGGTAGTCATTGACCGTGAAATCTAGTCCAAATAGTGGTAGGATAGCAAAATATCACACAATCTAAATATATATAACTCAAAAGTGACTGACTGACTGACATAGTGATCTATCAACGCACAGCCCAAACCACTGAACGGATGGGGCTGAAATTTGGAATGCATGTAGATGTTATGATGTAGGCATCTGCTAAGAAAGAATTTTCATTAATTCTACCCTCAAGGGGATAAAATAGGGGATGGAAGTTTGTATGAAACTTTATCAATTTTAAACCGATCGGGCTGAGAGTTTCGAAATCAGGGGTAAAGTAAAGCTAGTATATAATAAAATGCCAAAAGAACCATCGTACTGATCATGTAAAAATAGATAAGCAGGCCAGTACTCCAATTCAACTCAACTCAAAGCATTTATTTCAATTAAACTGTTTACAGGCACTTTTGAATTGTCAACTTCATTTTCATTCTATACAAACAATACTTTCTCCTCTAGCTCATCTGAAGTTGAAGGAATAGAATATTCTTGTAGCTATTTAACCTTTTTTTTTGCATGGGAAATCATCAAATGACTTCTTCCACTGTGGGCGGAGCGGAAGGGAGTGTCAGACTTTTATGGCCTAAAAGCTCATCTGTGTTCGTCCTCATGCCCTATGCATTCCAGGGCAGCGATGACTCTTTCTAACAAATTTCGCAACCCTAGCAGGCACTGGCCCTAGTGAACCCCATCTTCTATCCAAAGGTACATATACCTACTACAGACCTTTCAGTACAGGATTCTCGTTGATTTGTTCTCACCACGCACATTTATGAAAAACAACAACTTTTTGAGTTTAATTCTACCTCCAATGAATTTATATCTCACATAGTCTTCTGTGTTAGTTTCGATCTAGATATACACTAATATTATAAAGAGGAAAGATTTGCTTGTTTTTTGCATTGAATAGGCTCAGAAATTACTTGACTGATTTGAAAAATTCTTTCACTGTTGGGAAGCTACACTATCTCCGGTGAACATAGGCTATATTATATCCCCATATTTCCACGAGAACGGGAACTAAGCGAGTGAAACCGCGTGACGTTGCTAGTCACAGAATGAAACTTTTCTATCCGTAGTTAACACAACTAATAGTGGTAGAAATTTCGTTAAAACGCGTTTTTCAATCAATTGTTAGTAACTAAATGTTCCCAATTAAAAGTTAAAATAGCTTGAAAGTGTCGAATTTTCACCTCTGAGCCACATTATTTTAAGCTAAAAAAATCAATATCCTATATCAAATAGCTTCGTTCATCAAAATAACTAAATATACTGCACTTACATGTACTTATGTACATCAAAATGATGTCGCAACAATACACACAACTTTTGTTTCCGAGTGGATCAAAACATACAGGGCGGGAACAGCGCGCGCACCAAGCTATTATCACAGTAGAAATATGGAACAGTACAGAAACTACGAACAAACGGTCGAAACGGCACACTCACACAGACGCGCACATCTACGAGGCCCCTAAGGGACTTTCGCGGTGCGCTCAGTGGCTGGTGCCGTGTTCATAGATAATACCTACGCTATTATAATGGCTATAGGTGGACCACTCAGGTTTTCGTTTTGCAAAAACTGTGTACCCAAGCACAGATTTTTAATACTAGTATTAAATCCTTATACCGAAGACTAATTTTAATTTATATTGTATTATCTATACTTAATATTATAAAGCTGAAGAGTTTGTTTGTTTGTTTGTTTGAACGCGCTAATCTCAGGAACTACTGGTTCGAATTGAAAAATTCTTTTTGGGTTGAATAGACCATTTATCGAGGAAGGCTTTAGGCTATATATCATCACGCTTAAGCCAATAGGAGCGGAGCAGCGATAAAGAATGTTTTAAAATCGGGGATTCCACGGGGACGAAGTCGCGGACAGAAGCTAGTAATTTATATAACATATGGAATAAATTAATCCTTATGAGTATGAAAAAATAAATGACCATTATTTTACGACAACATTATATTCTAGTCGTTTTAATGTTTGTTCGGGCATAACTCCGTCGCTTGCCAACCGATTTGAAAAAATCTTGTTTTGTTGGAAAGGGTATAACTTCCCAAATGGTCCCATGCAAATTTTATCGAAATCGAACAAGCGGGTTTTTGTTAATTTCAATAAATGATAACAAATCTGTCGGGATAGCTGAAATCGCATACATATTTGTTTAAAGTTTACACCAATTTATACCACGTACGCTGTGATGGGTATGTTTAGCTGGGAGTGAACCACTAAAAACTGAAAAATAAAAAAACTTTTTACAAAAAATACAATCGACTTCTAAACAAAAAAAAAAAACAAAAAGTACAAAATAACTTTAATTTCGGAACTCGGTGTTTTTGATTGCTTTTTTGTTTTAAAAAATACAACCGACTTCTGAACAAAAAAAACCAAAAAGTACAAAGTAACTTTAATTTCGGAAGTCGGTGTGTTCAAAACAAAAAAGCAATCAAAAACACCGAGTTCCGAAATTAAAGTTATTTTGTACTTTTTGGTTTTTTTTGTTTAGAAGTCGGTTGTATTTTTTGTAAAAAGTTTTTTTATTCAACATACAGAAATCCTTCATCAAAATTTTAGGGCAGATATTAGGTATAATTGAAATGGAATAAAATGGCATAGAAATGATAAACAATATTCAGTTTGTATTTTTTTTTTACAATGGCATTATTTACATTTTGACCAAAGAAGAAAGTCGCATGGAATAACATGCACTAACGCGTTTTTGCGTGACTATTTCTCCCAGTCAACTCCTACCGCAAGTCGTGTTAAAGAACTTCGTTCCAATAAAACACTTATTGCAAACATTAAAAGTGACAACCCTAGCTCTCTACTGGAGCGTAGGTAATTATTTCAACAAATGGGCTTAGTTTCCATACTGTTCCATATTTTTACTGTGCTATTATGTATGAACTATTGTGAAGTAACGTCAAAGTAGCGGGCGACGACGACGACCCCGTATCGCAAGTCAGCTGGGTGGTATTTATTTTGATTTTAATCACAAATTTGATGCCACCAAACCAACATCATAAGACTACAAATGATTTAACTTTTTAGTAGTATGGACGTCATTTTACTTATTTTGTATTCGTCTAGTGAGCCCTTTTTTACGACACTCAACAGGTTTTGAGCATAAAAAACTGTGGTTGTGTCATGAACACGACCGTTTGTTCTGTTTATACGTGTATGTAACGGGTAATATTCTCCCTAACATAATCGATACCTACACAGTCCGCGGTTTTATTATTCCCTTGCACAATTTCAGCCGCCCCAGCTGCAGATGTACTGGCACCGTCGTTCATTCGCTCAGCTGCCAGCTGCAGTTTTTTACGTTCCCGACACTGCTTCACCCGTTCATATGGTGTTTTCTTGATAACGTTTTGCTTTAGAGCAGCCTTTTCCAACCGTATACGCTCTCTGTATTTGGCTTTAGCTTTTTTACGCGTATAAGCCGACATTTTATTATTTTTGTCTTTTTTTTTATTTTAACACGACATTGTATGCTGTTTTATTGATGTTTCAAACATGCGATTGATCGGTTTTGACGATCGTAAGGAACGTCGTAGCTTCTCCCGAGTCAAAAGATATACCACTAACTAAAAAATGGAATACTCGATCGATACGCCGCAAAATAACCTCAAAATGGCAACGCTGTGGGGCCCGCCACCGCGCGCGGTCCATCCATAATCCGAATCCGGATTCCAGCGGTTTAATTATATTTTGAAGATCTAGCGATGATAGAATAGATATGTAGCGACAACACCAAACTGTGTTCCTTGATTTATTTATCATTTCAAAGACGTAGTCACGACCAAAATATTTTATGTAAGTACACATAAATAGCACCTAAAATAAGCTACTTTAAATTTGGCACTGATAAAATTTGAAACGCATGTTTTATTTTGTAAGTGAGACCATTGTTTGTAGATCTAACAAACAAATAAATTACAGAAAATTAATTTAGGGTAGTATTTTGGAAGGTACTACATTATTTACCTATAACTTACTTCTTTCTCCGCAATGAAATCATTATATTCCACTGTGTGTGATAAGATAACCCATCAAATCGATGGCCACGTTAGTGATGTCAACATCAGCGTATTTTAACTTTTTTGTTTTCCGGAACGCCAATTCAATGAAAGTTGCATCGTCAAAGTCGAAAGTCGCCACTTTCGCACACAAAAAGCACTTTTTCACCATTTTATCAGTAAAATTTATTAACTGATGAAAATAAAGAATAACAGTCAAGAGCTCCGTAACACGACGTTATTCGATCAAGATTGGCGGGAAACTGATGATGATTTGTTGATGTTGACATAACCAATTAACCAGTTAGGCATGGGCAAAAAATACCGATATTATTCCATACAATTATCGATATATATCGTCGATATTTTTAATCACGATATATCGATATTCGATTTTTATTTTAGAGTATCGATTTCGTATCAATTTCGATATTTTTTTAAACACAATTTTGGTTTCATGCTTTGAATGTAATTAGAAACTCCTTGCATGCTCCTCGCCTTAATTTTAGAAAATCCCGCCACAACCTTTATGAAATGCAATATAGCAGTAAGATTATTGATTGCGTGCACAAAAATAATAATACTATTAATCCATCAGTGTGAGACGAATATGACCCTGAAGTTAACAGATAATTAACAACTTTCGGATTTTTTTTTCATCAAATCAATCATAAAACCTTAAAATATGTTAAATAATTATATTATAAATTATTTAGGCTCGAGCATAAATAAAAAATACTATTTTCTTCTATTATATTTTGCGAATGCTTTGGGAATATTTATGAATAATCATGCGAAAATTGACGATATATCATAATCAGCCTTTTAACGTTCCCACTGCTGGGACACAGGCCTCCTCTCTAGCAGAGGGAATGGGCCGTAATCCACCACGCGGGCCCAGTGCGGGTTGGTGAATGTCACATGTCTTCGAATTTTTGGTTCTAGGACATGCCGGTTTCCTCACGATGTTTTCCTTCACCGTTTTGAGAGCAGTGGTGATGAAAATAATCACACAAAGTAATGCGCCTGGCTGGGTTTCAACCCGCGACCTACGATTCGTAAGTCGGGGCCTTTACCGATACCACGATATATCGATATTTTTCATTCGATAATTATCGATACTGTTTAAAAATATCGATACGATAAATATCGATTTATTTTTTCACTTGCCCATCCCTATAACCAGTGCTGCCAATAAAAAATTCTCGATTCCCCACGTCAGTGTTGTCAATTCCCCGAAATTCCCCGCTTGTTTTTGATTGATTCCCCGAATTTATAGTTTTGGCTTATAAACACTGTTTTATTCAAAATTTGTTCTGCCCTCGGGGGCATGGCATGATTATTTGTCTGCCATGTCTGTGGGAGGTACCCACAACTGCACCACTTTCATGAAGCCTTCTATAGTGTTTGCGTAGCGTCCGAGGGACTGAACCACTCACTTGGGATTGGAATCATATCCGAAAAATAACAAGTATCAAAAACTTTTCATTCGTAGTATTCGGGGCTGTCACAGGTGCGATTAAAGCGACCTCATTTATTCCACTCTTATTTGCCAAGGTATAGAGTTCTACAAACGTGTTTTTTACTAACATACTTATGTCTTTAAACGTGGCTTTTCTTTAACAGAGTATTTAAAACATGGAATTTCTTTAACAGGGTTCTTAAAACGTGGTGTTAGTATAACAGCTTTCGGCCAAGTGCGAGTTGAACTCGTGGTTAGGGTTAAGCACGAGTGAGAGACACAAGGCGAAACCCCTAAAAATGAAAATTATGGGAGGTGTTCGTCTCAGGGTTGTTATTGAAAGATGAACGCGTAGGTTTGAATACAAAGTATATTCCACACACACAATTACTGGAGTAAATAACAATTCGTGGGGTCGTGATGACCAAATAACTAAGTTATACTTCGTGTAATGTAACAATTGTCAGCTAGGGCTCCCGGCGCGGCCTCGAGAGGCGCGTACTATCTCAGCGAGGGCGGGCGGCGGACTACCGAGCGTTACAGGTTGCGCGCGAGCGCTGATTTATTGGCGGCGCGAGCGAGATAGAATTATAGCGCAGAAAGAGACACATAATCGTGCAATCGTGCCGGTATTCGACCGCGGGAGGATCGCGGAGGTCTAGATGAGTTGCGGTTTGCTATATACTCCCCCTCCAGTTCTGGAGAACGTCCTCGCTCCTGGACTGGTAGTTGAGTAGCCTTAGCGGGACGACCCCGGTGTCTCTTAGGGACGACTGGTTTAGGTACAGAGTCTTGGTTACCTTGGTAACGGGTAAGGTCTTGGGTGTGATACTTTCCAATGACGACATCCGGCTGTTCGGTACTTGCAACTGTATAAGTAGTAGGACTAACCTTTGCTACAATCAAATATGGACCGTCGCGACGAGGGAAGAATTTAAAAGTGAGGTCCTTGGAACCTTTACTCAACAGGTGAGACTTTAGCAAAACCAGATCTCCTACTTTAAAGGTTTCGGCTGGTCGGCGCGACGAATCGGAATACTGCTTTGTCTTGTCCTGTTGGATCTCTACTCGTTCTCGAACAGCTGATAGGGAGTTAAGAAAGTTCTTGAGATAAGGAGTTATTTGTGGGACGAAGTTCTCCTTATCTAAAACTGCACGAAGGTCATGAAGAACCTCTGTGGGCGACCGCATTTCTCTGCCGAAGTATAAAAAAGCTGGTGACTGACCTGTTGTGCGGCACTTGGCGCTATTCAGGGCGAAACGAATCACTGGCAGCTTCTTAGGCCATGAGGTATGGTCGTCTTCCACGAGATGTGCAAGCATAGCTTTAAGATCGCGGTTTTTCCGCTCAGCAGGATTAGCTTCTGCATGATACAGTGGGATGAAATTTTGTTTAATGTCGAGTACGGCCATACATTGGCGCATTACTGAAGAAATAAACTGGACCCCATTATCCGAAATGATACGGCGCGGTAGGCCGAATCGCATGAAATATTCCTCAATAAGGACATGAGCACAGGCTTCAGCTGTGGCTTCTTTAAGAGCATAAAGCTCGGTCCATCGGGTAGCTGTGTCTTCAACCAGTAGAATCCAACGCTCTCCCTGGTCTCCTTCCGGTAGAGGGCCGAATAAATCAATAGCCAACACCTCGTTACGCTGGTTCATAACTGGTGTCTGGAGTAGACCTGGTGGCTTAGTGTTACTTGCCTTGTAACGTTGGCAGTGGATGCAGGACTTGACATAATCGGTGATTATTCTCCTCATCCCTGTAAAATAATACAGCTGAGCTACTTTTTGGTACGTTCTGTCAATACCTGGGTGACAGGCTGTTGGAGAGTCGTGTAGCTCTCGAATAATATCTGCAACCTGTGCAGCGGGAATGACTAGCTGGGGAGATTCGCTATCGGAATCGGGATTATAGCGGTATAGGACGCCTTGATTGGTAAGATAACCCCTCTCTAGCCATCTCTGGGCAGCGACATCGGTACTCCCTTTCTTCACATAAAATTGTTTGTCCGAAAATCATTATCCATAACACGTTTGCTATAAACTGCAGTAACCATAATGTTCAAAACCCCGAAATTTTGTTCAGCGTAATTATCTTTAGTTCTAAAAGTATTCTGTCATAATATCGAGTACCATAATAATTGAATCTCCTATTTTACATGCCCTAAAGTCATATGTCCTAAGTAGTGTGTTGAATAATGTGTATTATTCCGAATGTTCATTTATAATAAATATTTTAGTCCTAAAACATTTGCTAAAAATAGGTTTTAGTGACAGAAACGAATCGCTGTAAATCCGACTCCACGCAGTCTTGTCTGCCCTACCCCTAGAGTGTAATTTAAAATCGCGTAGGCGCGGAGGGGCGAGGTGGCCCGCGAGTTGAGGAGCAGGTGGTTGTAACACTCGCCGCCGCGGCCGAAGCTGCGGTGGAGTGCGTTAAACCCATCTGCGACGATAAACTCGCGTGGGACCGCCGGAGCCCCGCAGCGCCGGAGCCGTGACAGAAACCATGCCTGCTGCATGTTGCATGCTTGCTTCCATGCTGCGTGCTTGCTTGCATGCTACATGCTTGCTTGCATGCTGCATGCTTGCTTGCATGCTGCGTGCTTGTTTGCATGCTGCGTGCTTGCTTGCATGCTGTATGCTTGCTTGCCTGCTGCATGCTTGCTTGCATGCTGCATGCCTGCTTGCATGCTGCATGCTTGCTTGCTTACAAAAACCACATGTTCACAATCTCAACTGCTTTATTAAGTACATGTATAATATATTTATTTACGTATACTAAAATATTATAGAATAGAATAGCATACTCTTTATTATGTACACCATATAAGTTACAGAAAATATAGATGAAGATTATAATGCATGATCAGATATTTTTAATTATAACAAATGAGAGAAGCTCATAGCAATTGCTTTGTTATAAGATCTAAGAATATTATTATTATAAATAAACATTAAGAATTTAGGACTTATAACTTTTATTGAAAACGATTTTATAAATTATGTTTATTATTGATTGTAATATTTATGACAAACGGATTTAGGACATATTATATTTAGGGATTTCAATTTTATGGCATCAGATATTAGGTGATATTAAGTTCGGGTAAGTTATCATTCGGACAAATGATGATTAGGACAAAAAAAGTTATGGCTCTTTAAATTATGGATAAAAAAGTTAGGTGACACAATAGAGAACCGCGACATCGTCTGATCCCTCGAGCTCTTTCAATATCTTCTCGACTTCAGGGTCGGTCATCTGCTCTTGGCGGACCTGACTGGGTCTTTTCGTGGGCAGATCACAGATCACTGAGCAGACACCGCAGCTGTCGCGTGTGTCGCTAGAACAAACCGGTCTACTGAGCGTGTCTGCCACCACGTTCGCCTTCCCTGGTGTGTATTGGATCTGGATATCAAAAGATTGGAGCTTTAAAGCCCAGCGGACTAATCTGCCTGCTGGTGACTTAAGGGACAGCAACCAACGAAGAGGTTGGTGATCACTGCCGATAACAACTGGTTGGCCATCTAGGTATGGCCTGAATCGCTCTACCGCCCATACTACAGCGAGTGCTTCTCTCTCCGTTGTGGAGTAGTTGCGCTCAGCTGTATTGAGGAGTCGGCTGGTATATTCTATGGGCCTTTCCTGATTGCCGTCGCCCTGTAATAAAACTGCGCCTAAGGCGTAGTTACTTGCGTCGGTACGCAGAATGAAGGGACGACTGAAATCGGCTTGTACCAGTATGGGAGCTATGGTCAGAAGGCGCTTCAGCTCATTAAACGCTTGGGTCTGGTCAGGGCCCCAAGTCCATTCTTGACTCTTTCTGGTCAAGCGTGTCAAAGGTTCAGCAACTTTGGAGAAATTCGGAATGAATTTTCTGAACCAAGAGCAGGTCTGCAGAAAGGTTCTCAGGTGTTTTAAGTTCCCTGGTTCCTTCATCTCGAGAACAGCACTCACCTTCCCTGGGTCGGTGGAAACACCATCTTGTGTTATAACGTGGCCGAGGTATTTTACGCTTTCCCTGGCGAAAACGCACTTCTCCCGATTAACATGGAGGTTAAATTGGGCCAAACGATTAAAAACTGCTTCGAGGTCTTGCAGATGCTGCTGATAACCTTGAGAAATGATGAGAAGGTCATCTAAATAAGCTAGTAAAGTTACCTCTTGAAGAGCAGAGCAGGATCGTAAACGGTCGATGAGTCGCTGAAAGGTAGCGGGCGCGTTTCGGAGACCGAAGGGCATCCTTTTGAAGCGATATGTACCTAAAGGGCAAACAAAAGCTGTTTTGTCTCTGTCGGCTTCCCTGACCTTGACTTGCCAATATGAGGATCGAAGGTCAAGCGTGCTCATGTAGCAGTCCCGTTTAGTGCTCTGAAGTAACTCATCGATGCGTGGCATCGGGTATGTGTCGGCCTTGGTGACTGCGTTCAAGCGTCTGTAGTCGACGCAGAAGCGGATACCACCGTTGGACTTCGGCACCATAAGCGCAGGGGAACACCAAGCCGATTCACACTCTTCTATTATGTCGTCCTCTAACATCTTATCTATTTCAGCTTTCATCAGCTGCTTCTTTGAAGGATTCAGGCGGTAAGGAGGTACTGCGATTGGCGGGTGGTCACCAGTTTCAATACGGTGCTCCGCATAAGGAGTTGGGCCTCCCCCTGCTCTGAAGACGTCGGCGTGCCTGGTGAGGATGTCAGCAAGCGCTTGCCGCTCAGCTGGTTTAAGATGAGTACCTTCATCATCCCTAAGAACATCCGTAGAGGCGCAGGACACGGCGCGAGAGGTAGGTTCAAAGGACAACTTAAACTGTACCGGGCTATTGTTACTAAAGTACCAGATTTCTTTATGGAAATCGATAACTACTCCGGCGGCAGTAATAAAATCTATACCTAATAATGTCTCATTATTGGTAGAGTCAGGAAAAATTAAGAATGGAATAGTGATAATTGTCGTCTCTAAGCACACCTCTAAGGTGGTGGTAAGTCCTCGGAGGTGGACCGCAGCGGACTTTGTTTCCGCTGTGGTCAGCCCGGTCATCGGGCCGGCTCGTGTGAGGCCACGCCGCACTGCAGTGCATGTGCGGCTGCTGGCAAGCCGGCCGAGCACTGGGCTGGGGGAAGGGCCTGCGCGCCATCCGCCCCGACCAAGGGCAAGAGGTCCGCCGCCGCCGCCGCCTCTGCCGCCGCCGCGGCTTCTGTCGCCGCCACTGCTGCTTCTGCTGCGGGTGCTGCGACTCCCAACACTCGGGAGGGTGCTGAGATGGAGTGCCAGTAATGGTCCCATTTCGGCCCCCTCCAGAGACAAGTCGGCCGCTGTGCTATTGCGCAGTGGCTGATGCCTGGGGACGGTGAGTGTGGGTGGCTCGCCGTCCGATACCAGGTTGAGTCGACGACGCGTTGTGTTCCACGCGCGCCGAAGGAGCCGTCAGCACCAACGACGGGACCCCATAGGGTCGGTGCCTGCTAGGGTTGCGGGATTTGTTCGAAAGAGTTACCGCGGCCCTGGAACGCATAGGGCACAAGAAGGATCACGGGTGGGTTTTAGTCAGTAAAAGTCTGACACTCCCTACCGCTTCACCCAGGGCGGGAGGGGTCATTTGATGATTTCCCATCCAGAAAAAAAAAAAAAGGTGGTGGTAAGTACATCCATAGTACGGACAAAACCGTCGGCAAGCCTAACTTCGCGTGTGGAAGGGCTGAGGGGATGTCCTTGACGTAGAAGGAGAGTATACAGCGCAAAACCTGCGATACAATGCTTGGCTGCTGTGTCTATCAGCGCGGTTCCGTTAAAACCTAAAATTTTAATATTAAAAATCGGACGTAAATCGCGGCCAATAGAGGGAACCGGTCCCGGAAAATGGTTACCGTTCGATGATGCATCTCCACTACATACAGTACAATCATCACATAAAAGTACAGGCACATTCTCAATTTTCATAAAAGTAGGTAATAAACAATTTGATAAGCAATACACATTTTTAAAATTTTCTGAGTTGTGACGACGATCGGTTTGTTTACCCGAACATTTTTGCGAAATGGAATAAGAATTAGGCACATTTGAATTGGTTATAGATTGACAAGAAAAGTTATTAACGTTGTCGTTACCTTCCAGTCGCGGGCAAAAATGTTCGGTGTCCATTACCTTACGGTTAACATTACGACACTTTTTACAACATTCAACCGATGAAATTTTTGAACAAGATGATACATTGTAACAATCACAACATGAATTAGAAGAAAGGTTGACATGATTATTATTATTTCTAGAGTCTATAGAGGAGTTTTTCGATGAAAAACACTGATATGACTTTCGATTGCGTTTACGACAACGGTTACGTGGTTTACGAACTTCACGCGATCGAACAGAATAAAATGCTTGATTTTTATCAACACTAACACTTGCATCGCTTTTAACACTTTTATCGTGAACTTCCGCAGAGTTAGTAAGGGATTGCGACTCACCTTGTTTTTGCAACAACTTACGACACTGGTCCTTGGTGTGACCTTGCTTCTTACAGTAGGCACAGGTAGGTCGCTGTCTTGCAGTGGTGCTGGCGTCAACAATCGGCGGAGAAGGCGCAGGAGGCGCGGGCGTCGCGCAATGCTGGCGCTGCGCATCGGGGGCGGCGGCGGGGGCGCCACGGCCACGGCGCGACTGCGTGCGTGCATCGTGTTGTGGTGGTTGCGTGTTTGTAGACGGAATAAAAGAGCGCGTACTCGTTTGGGTACGGGGCTCACTGGTCGGCGGAGTCGTACGTTTCTGGTCAAAAGCATCTTCTACGTTGCGTGCGAGACGTAGAAGTTCTGGAAAGCTACTGCAATCTTCTCTCCTCAATCTTTTCCTTATTCTGGAGTGGAGGAGGCCATAGGTCATATCTATTTGAGCTGACTCTGCGATGTCACCTTTGGGCAACCTGGCCAAAAGAGCGCGAATGCGCGCCACGAACATGTCGGTGTTTTCATCTTGTTGTGGCGTAGAAAAAATCTCTCGATAAATACGATGTGGTGGCCGGCGGTCGCCATATGCGCTGATTAGGTTTTCTTTAGCTTGGCGCCACGATGACACTGAATCTTTAATTCCTTGCCACCAGGTACCTGCTTGATCCTTGAATAGGTACGCTAATCCTCGCAGAATGTTCGAGTCCGTCACTTGAGCACAATCGCTATAAGCATCAACAGCGTCTATAAATGCTTCCACCGATTCATTCGGTTGGCCGGAAAATGTGGCTTTACAGCGTGCTAAGGTACCCTGCCCTGGGAGGAGCAATGATTCAGGAGTTGAAGAATTCGCGCGTGAAACCGAGAGAAGTAGCTCCCTGAAGGCTTCAGTTTGTGAGCGTTGCAGAGTAGCTATAATAGACGCTACGTGTTCGCCAGAAAACGTAGCAGATTCGGGGCGCGGCGAAGAAAAAGCATCGCCGCCATCTTGTTGGGCGGGCGACGCGGGCGGCGTATTTGGTCGCGAGGGGTCAGAAAATGCTTCGGGTGCATCATCCCTGCGAGTTAAACTAGCCGTTCTACTCCTGGTCACTGGCATGATCACTGATTTTACCACAAAGAGTCACTATTACACGAGAAAAACGTTGGGTGCCATATATGGGAGGTGTTCGTCTCAGGGCTTTGATTATATAATGTCTAGATGGAGCGTCGCCCTACTGTCAAAGCAAAGAAAACGAGGCAACAATTTCAAACATGTGTGCGTGCGGACGGTGTTTTACACTATGCGTCTTTGTCTCTGTGTGCGTGAATAATGATACCAGCTACTAGAATTCTCCCATAGATCACATATTTAAAAAAATAAGATATGTTTAGTTGTATTTATGTAGTATTATTCAGTTTTAGTCGTGTCTGTTTTTCCCTTTTTTAAATAAATAAAATATACAATTTAATTAGAGTTGTGTGTGTGAATGTTGTATTAAATCAGCTAAGTTAATCAAATTAGAATAATAAACTTTTTAGGCAGTTTATAAAGATTGAATCTATGATTTAACCCTTTAACCGCTTGGCTAAATATCAATTGTCGTGCCCCTAGCGCGAGGCTACAAATCGACAAAATAATACCTACAATAAATAAGGAGGGGCAATCGTTGTATCGATAAAAAAAAGTCAAAGAATTTTTTATGTTTTTATTTTAAATCAGCCTTATGGCTTCTACAAACAGGCGCGACACTAAGAAACCGCTCATGTTTTTGTGTCGCGTGTGTGACGCCCGCCGCACAGTTACACTGTAGAATACGAGTCGCGCGAAGCCCGCCACCGCGCCGCCACCGCGCGCGTTCCCGTCCCTGTCTCGTTTGATTCATTCCATTGATTCCATTACCGACCGCGTACGAACGTGCACGCCGCGAGATCGCACGCAGCCGGTACCTAATGGAATGAATCAAACAGACAGGGACGGGAACGCGCGCGGTGGCGGCGCGGTGGCGGGCTTCGCGCGACTCGTATTCTACAGTGTAACTGTGCGGCGGGCGTCGGCGCGGCGACGGCGCGGTGACGGCATCGTGTGCAGAACGCTTATTAAAGTTATCTTTTTTTTAAAGATAACTCATGCACTAGGAATAATTCCTGTGTAGCTTGGGACTTCACAAACACACAAGTCACGGACACAAAACAGCTACACCCAAACTCGAATAATGATTTATGAAAGAGAGAGAGAGAGAGAGAAAAAGAGACAAACGCGAGTGCGAGTGCCTGTCCGGCTTGGTAGGTACTGTCACAGTACCTTAATAATGGTAAGGACAACATACAACACGGTTACAAATTTGAACAATCAATAGGATATGTAGGTAGTTAAGTAGGTAATATAGGTAATAACAGAATTACATCACAATATTTAAAATACTATTTCGATTCATCAAGGAGTTACCTAAACCCAACGAAAGTCTTATTTATACCTATACCTACTGAATAATGTGCAAATAACCTAAGAAGAAATTGAAATAGGTACTTACCTCTCCATCACTTCTAAATTCTATCGAATCGGATAATTCCAATTCGTCGTCACACTCGTCGTCGTCACCTTCTAATATTCTTAATAATTCCTCAGTAGTCGTCATTATTGAAAATTGAAATGTGACTATTTTATCGACAATGCACAAATACCAACGAACAACATTAATGGAACTTTCCATTCGTTTGATCCGCTTGTGACGTAGGCAGTGGTCGTATTAATGTGACAGCCGCGCTAGACTAACTAGAGAAATATGTTGCAAGCATAGGAGTCAAGGGATGGGAACTAACGTCAAATGTTGGCATTATACAAAGATCGTGAGGGATATTTTTCTTATGAATAATAAGGAAAAGAATTAATAACACAAGGCAATATGTTAAATTTAACTTTATTTGGTATGACACCGTTTATTTTATGCTGAATGATGCATTATACCTGATTATTTAACTGTTTGTTATTTCGTTTTTAAAATGCGCATTGCATTGTATCCCATCCCTATGGTCATATTTATGCGACGCGCGCGATAGACGCCGAAGAAAATTTCAAGCTGCCAATTACTTATTTTTGTTTAAGTTTTTTGAATGCTTAGAGTTATGACACATAATTTTAAGTAATTGTTGTAAATAATAGCTCTATTTAATAATAGTTTTAGTTGTACCACGCAATTAATAGGACGAAAATAGAACGAAAAAATCATGCATGTTCTCTGTCGCAGAAATACGACACGCGCGGTAGGGACACGGAAATATTTGTCGCATATATGCGACACGCGCGGTTAAAGGGTTAATACTATTAATCAGTACCAGATATTAATCATTACCAAAATGAGGAGAAAAAGACGGTACAGCATTAAAACTTTATGGCGGCTCGGAACATGAGGCGAATCGCTGTGCAGTAACAAATTCGAGTGTCAGCGGGGGCCAATGCAAAAATAATCATTAAAATTGGCTCATAAACAAAAAAGTTATTCGCCAAAATTATATTATTATAAAAAAGTAAAAGTATAGACGAATTAAAAAAACTCCACCTTTTTATAAATCGAATAATAAACTACGTCAACTAAATTATATAAACGTTACCATAAACCAACGAATATACCCACAAAAAAAAAATGTTAACTTGGGTGAATAAAAAAAGAAACTGGCAACACTGACAACAAATGGCGTAATTTGGTAATCATAAAAACAATAAATAAATACGTAGTTTTCTAGTTACTTAGCGATGATAGGTGATGTATTTGGTACTTTTTACCCTTAATTTATAATTCCGTCGCAGTTTAATAACACATACCGACATTTTATCGCTGTTTTTTGTTTATTACTCAGCGCGCGTAATACGTAGTGACACCAAAGCGGCACGATCGGCACTAATCGGCGGGTAAGTACTTATAGGCCAACAGTTGGCTGATATTTTTTGACACGTTTCCGCGCTATTGATGCTCTATCTAGACATTATATAATCAAAGGTCTCAGGGTTGTTATTGAAAGATGAACGCGTAGGTTTGAATACAAAGTATATTCCACACACACAATTACTGGAGTAAATAACAATTCGTGGGGTCGTGATGACCAAATAACTAAGTTATACTTCGTGTAATGTAACAATTGTCAGCTAGGGCTCCCGGCGCGGCCTCGAGAGGCGCGTACTATCTCAGCGAGGGCGGGCGGCGGACTACCGAGCGTTACAGGTTGCGCGCGAGCGCTGATTTATTGGCGGCGCGAGCGAGATAGAATTATAGCGCAGAAAGAGACACATAATCGTGCAATCGTGCCGGTATTCGACCGCGGGAGGATCGCGGAGGTCTAGATGAGTTGCGGTTTGCTATAAAATGCAATTTGAATTGCGTATTCGAATAAGAGAAAGAATTTTTTGTTTCAACATTTTTCATTATCATAAAATCTTTGCTTTGCCAGCATCTATACTTTAAATCAGAATTCGAGACTAAATATATTTTTACCTACCGTATTTTTGGATGACATCCCAGGATTTTTCGTGCCATTGGTGTTCAAGTCGCGAAGGTCGCTCAGGTCCTGGAACAAGATATATTCTCCCTATACATTTTCAATACTAGTGTTGCTAAGTTGAAGAAAATTTTATCTAACAGCTTCTTCGGTCATAAATAATAATCTTTCTGTTTTTCTTTTGTTAAAAGTATATAGTTAGATAGATTATTTTTTATATTGATTAGAACCTTCTGCTTCATATTACTACATGTGGAAACTTGTAATTGGCTTTATTTTGTCTAAACTTTTTATTCACTGTATCTGCCTAGCTGTAAGTTTTCCTAAAATAAATAAAGTAAAATAAAGAACAGGATTGTACAAAAGAATTAAAAGATGACTGCTATATACTTAGCGGCATCTATACCGCTAATAAATCAGTTTCTATTTTTTGTTTATGAGACTTCTTAATATTAGACGAAGCATGTCTCATAAACAAAAAATAGAAACTGATTTATTTTTTTCTATACTAAACCTTACTAATATAATAAATGTGAAAGCGTGGATGTTTGTTACGCTTTCACGCAAAAACTACTTGACGAATCATCATGAAACTTTGTACACATTTTCTGGGAGGTACTAGAAGTAACAAAGGATACTTTTTATCCCGAGATTATGTTCCCTTGGGATAATTTCCGACATTCACGCGGGCGTATACAATAAGATTCTCAACTCCACTTTATCAAGCCTGTTTTAATAATTCCGTATTTTGTACAGTTGTATGTACATTTGGGACACAAAACTACACCAATTATACATCACAATATCCTCTAGGAATTAATTTGTGAATAATCAAAACAGCTGCCAAATTTCATTTTCAAAAATCCTGCCAAATGCCTCCTGGCGAGCAGTTTGGTTGGGTATTGTTCTGATTTTCAACATGAATTGATATTGATGGGCCATGCTCGGAATATTCCTTAATGGTAGAAATTTTGCTGGCAATATTGCCAGAAACTTTCCAAAACTGGGGGATCAGATTAATTATATAATTATGTAGAATGGTATGAGTAACTTAAGGCAGACAAGCGAACCTCCGGTGGCTTGGCACTAGTACCTTTAATAGAATTTGGGCAGATTTATGTTCTTGTACCGGACATGCTTGAACACCTTTGTCCACCTTATACACAAGGTTACAAAATTCCGCTCCAGTCAGTAAATCTGTAAACAATGAAAGTTCCTATTGAATTATTTATAGGTATTGAAATAGCTTTTCAATACTATATGTATTATTTTAGAAATTAGTATTTAAAGTTTAAAGTTTTGTATAAATATGTCAGTCATGTAGTCTGTTAGTAATGGAAATCATAAATGTCCTGATTATGTAGGTAATTATGCTTCCTCAAAAGTACATTAAAATCAAAATCAAAACTCATTTATATTCAAACTAGGCTGCGAGCCAGCACTTTTTGAACATCAAATTTTACATAAAGACAGATCCCCAAAACGCTCACCCATCACCATTTCCTAGTGTTTTAGCTGGGAAGAAGTGGCACAACAAACTCCCCAGCAAGTAACTATTAATTCCAGCAATTAGCCTCTTCAAACAATCTCTTCAGCTTTATAATATTATTAAGGATGTCTTAATGGCTATCCATAAATTATGTTCACATGATTTTCGACCCCTCCCCCAGTCCATTTAAATCTAGTCACATTTGTGACACTCCCCCTCCCTAGTGCGTCATCACATATTTTACAATTTTATTTGTGTACCTATTTGTTTGTGTTTTACTTAACAATAAGTTTAAAATAGATTTTAAAATGTGACATCACAAAATTTAGGACCCCTCCCCGCCTTGTCACACAATGTCACACTTCGTCTACCTCCTACCTCAAAAAAATGTTTATTTGGGACTCGCACAAAACAAACAAAATAGTAAACAAAACAAATCTGGCTTGCCGGGATACTTATCTACCTAGTGGGAGAGTTTAAGTGCGGAGAATGTAGAATGTACTCAACTCTACTACATAAGATAGCATAAAGTTACCTTGATATTCATTATTTCTTATATTAGACGTTCTTTGCCTTTTGACATAGGCCTTACGGGGTTTGGTTATTTTAGGTTGTGGGTTGTCCAGGCAGTCGAATTTGGACGGTACACATTTTGGCTTCATTCGGACTGTTCTGACTGAACCCATGATCTTATACTGCATATAATTCTCCATGTCGTTTTCCAACTGTAGCATGAAACAAAATAGGTTTTAATGTGTTCGTTTTGTAATTCGTAGGTACGACAAATATCATAATACTATTGTTCTGGATATGTACTCACGTCAAAGTGATCTTCACAAAAGTATAGGGGACTTTTTAGCGACAGTTTATTTGGATCTCTTCCAGCTAGTTTTAACCAAGTATTTCTCATTTCTGTATCAACGCTGGGTACTATAATCCACAATTTTCCAGGTGTTTTTATACTTGTATTCCTACATTCTCGAACACCACAAGAACGGTAGGTATTAGAAGTCATTTTGAACTATAACACCCTTTTTTTTAGGTCTTTTCTTTAATCAAAACACGCTATCGTATCGGATCACGATATTGATTACATTTCGATTTGACAGTAAGTTGTTTGGTATCTCATGACGTAACAAATCAAAGCACGGCGGCTATTGTTTTCGTGCGGAAATGAAACCTTTCAAAGTGCACTTGAAAGGACAGAAGGATAATACGATTCGATACTTTTATAAATACAGCAACATACAACACATTTTATATTAAAAAAATGTATCTGTAATTTACTATTATTATATCTATAATCTATAATATTACATAATTATAAAGAGGAAAGATTTTTTGTTTGTACCAAATAAGTTAGCGATGGCTTTTGTATGCCCATATTCCCACGGGAACGGGAACTACGCGGGTGCAACCGCGGGGAGTTTCTACTAGCTAATATTTCCATATATATTAAAATAATCATTTTTTTTATGTCACAAAAATTGGTTTTCCTATCTCGTTGTGCGCTGTAGCAGATACCTAATTTACTCTTGAACTCGAATAGTATTTTTTGCAGACATCTATCAATATATACATAACTAATATCTGTCCTGAAAAGCTCAAAGATACGAATATCCCCCAAAATAATGGAAATATGTATGATATTGGCAATGTTTCTGATTTTACAGAAACACGGATAGCGGCGGAGGCTTAGTAATAGGGCTCTGTTGTTTTAAAGTCACGAGAAAAACTGCGGAAACGCTAAGAATTTCAATTGCTGTCGGTATATGCAGTTGAGCGGTCTAGCCATAGGGTCTAGCCGACCGCTCAATCACAACCATACGTACGTCCATGATCACAACAATAACGTTCCGTTATACGTATAGCTTTAATTCTTTAATTCTTTAATTCTTTATTGTACACTAAAACAACTTATATTATATTAGACATAATAAAGTGCATGTACAAAGGCGAGCTTAACTCAAAGTTGAGTTTTCTCCCAGCAAACCTTTGAGTGATAGAGAGAGATAAGCATAGAGGGTAGGATCCAGTGCACAAATTCTACAATACAACATATTTTATCATACATACATAGACATACCTACATACATATATAAATACATATAATATTAAAAAATATATATATATACATATCCACGAATATTATGTCATAGCGAAAGGAAATGCTCTTTAATTTTCCTCTTGAACACATCAAGAGAAGGGCTGTCGCGTAGGGAATGTGGAAGAGAGTTCCAAAGACGCACTGCAGTCACAGAGAAGGAACCACCATAGCGACTGGAAGTGTGACGCGGAGTACGAAGGAGAAGAGACGTGGCAGTTCGGCACGGTTTACCTCTTGGGACAAGGTACTCAAAGCGTTCACAAAGGTATTGAGGAGAATTAGGATTGTGCAGGATAGTATAGAGAAGGGATAGGATGTGAGTATCTCGCCGACGCCGAATCGGCAGCCACCCCAATCTGGTCCGGAACTCCGACACGTGGTCGTATTTCCGGAGGCCAAAAATGAAGCGAATACACAAATTCTGCAGTCGTTCGAGTTTATTTAGGAGCACCTCCGTCGCATCTAGAAAACAGACATCGGCATAGTCTATAAGGGGTAGAAGAAGAGATTGAGCAAGACTGACCTTAGTGTGAAATGGTAAGAATTTTTGGAGACGTTTAAGGGACTGGAAAGAGTAGAATACCCTCTTACTAACAAGAGTTACGTGAACCTCCCAAGAGAGGTAAGTGTCCATATGGACGCCGAGGTTCTTAGCGCTTTCAGAGTATATGATAGGCACCGATTCATACACTACTGGCGGCAGAGACTGGCGATTTAATTGACTGAGCATGTATCTGCCACCAATAATGAGCGCTTGAGATTTAGTTGGATTCAGCAAGAGTCCAAAGGATTTAGCCCATGTGCTGATTCTTGCAAGGTCATCATTGATGGCAGCCACAGCCCCAGTCAGTTCATTCACTTTAAAATGACGATATAGCTGCAAGTCGTCTGCATAGAGATGATAGTTCGAAGTAAGGACCTTTGTGATAGCGTTTATAAAGATTGAGAAGAGAAGAGGTGAGAGGACGCCACCTTGTGGAACACCCACAGTCAAATCACACCATTCAGAGGAAACCTCATCAGATCAAGATAGCTCAATGAAAACGTTGGTATTTTTTTTTTAAACGTTATAAAACCTTTTCTTTTCTTACAATATTACCTTTGCACATTCATGGTCTTGATATCCAGGAATCATCGCACTTCTCTTCCCATCCAATTCAAGGTGGCAATTAAACCTGGATGGTACGCAATCTGGTTTTATAATAATGTTTTTTACTGAGCCCATTATCTTGTAACGTATATAATTTTCCATGTCATTTTAACTGTAAGGTAATATTTTGCCCATAACCTTACAGTTTTTATTTTTCATTGGGATGGTAAACAAAACAAATTCAATGAAACTCATTGAATTTGTTTTGTTCTCACAATGAAATGATCTTCCCAAAAATAAATTTTACTTTTAGTCGACATAGTTGCAGGATTTCTTTTAGCACCGAATATTACGAATGTTTATTTTTCTCGGTAATCCACAACTTGTCTGGAGCTGGTATCGTTGTGGTTTTTACATCCGACTACGGAGCAATAATGATAATTACTATATCTTTGGTTTAAATATGATATCGGCACTTTTATTTTAGTCATCTAGTGTTATTGACAATAGGCATTAATGGTATGCCTATTTACTTTGAGGCAGGATACTATAGGCAGTGCTAAGAGTGGTACAGAGACTGACAAAGAGCCATGAATGTTTGTCGTTCGGGCGAGATGGGCAGACGAAATTGTTGCCATCGCACGTAACACCTGGATGGGGCTGGCACCGGAATGTGAGGTTTGGCACAGGAACGTGAGCATTAGCACAAGAACGTGAGCATTAGCACAAGAACGTGAGCATTAGCACAAGAACGTGAGCATTAGCACAAGAACGTGAGCATTAGCACAAGAACGTGAGCATTAGCACAAGAACGTGAGCATTAGCACAAGAACGTGAGCATTAGCACAAGAACGTGAGCATTGGTTTGGTACAGGAGCGTGAGCATTGGCACAGGAACGTGAGCATTAGCACAGAAACGTGAGCATTGGTACAGGAACTTTGGAATTAGTCCTAAAAAAAACGAAGTTGGTGGTAGTGGATGATGATGGTGAGGATACCTATTGAAAAAAAAACATGATATTAATAATCCTGGTACAATATTAAAATTACCAATTTTAGTGTAAGTACGATTTTTAATTATTGTTATATTTACATTTTCTTTTTTTGTTATATTAGTTTTAATAATATTTATAATACTGATTATGTACAAGTATTTTTCTAATAATCGCTACAAACATACGAGTAAGTTAATCATTGCGTCCTAAAGCCTCGTATCCACTTGGCAACATTTGTAGCGCGACATGATGCACAACTTGTTGCTGCTGCCTGCTGGCAACGTCGCGCGGAAGGTTCATATCTGACGGAACATGTGTCGCGTATTATCGGTCGCGTAACGCCAGAACAGACAAATGCATAGAAAAACACTTGACCGTTCACACTCGACGCACTGACGTATTAACGGGTGAGTGTTCTGGCGTTACGCGACCGATAATACGCGACGCATGTTCCGTCAGATATGAACCTTCCCTTTATTGTGCATGTTGCTTTAACATGTTGGGCGTCAAATGTTGCCTAGTGGATCCGAGGTTCAAATGTACAGTCAGCTTAAAAAAATGTGCGTATTTATTTTAGACAGATAATGACGATCAAAGGAGACAATAGAAAGCAGGATGATAATTAAGAATAGTTTTCAAAATACATGAAACAATTTTTACCGAACAAAATTTTTTTTGAGTATCATCTAAATTATAAAGGAATAAAAAGGGCTATCAGTTTATCTAAATGAGGTTTGATACCACGTTCGCGTACTACTCCCAAACTTTATACTGTTTACAATAGCTTAGCATATCATATTTATTATGCTATGCTAAGCTATTATAATCAGTAAAAATGTGCCTCGCCAGCCACTACTGGACCACGGGCCCTCTCTCTGTGAAAGGTCCGTAGTCCAAGGCGCGGGCGAAGTACGGATGTCACATGTCTTCGGAATTTTTGGGTGTAGGATAGATTACCTCACGATTACAAATAAACCGACCAAGTGAGTCTGACTCGATCACGAAGGGTTCCATACCATATCTGAAAAAATCATGGCCCCGTATTTTTTACTAGCTGCTACACGCGACTTCGTCCCCGTGGAATCCCCGATTTTAAAACATTCTTTATCGCTGCTCCGCTCCTGTTGGCTTAAGCGTGACGATATATAGCTTAAAGCCTTTCTCGATAAATGGTCTATTCAACCCAAAAAGATTTTTTTTTTCAATTCGAACCAGTAGTTCCTGAGATTAGCGCGTTCAAACAAACAAACAAACTCTTTAGCTTTATAATATTAGTATAGATTAATGTTTATTTTTATTATAGCAGCAGAAATACGGCCTGCGAAAATTTATATTGTCTACGTATTAACATTCATAAGATATCGCCCGAACACAAAAGAACGGGCCGACAGTGGAGGCTTAGTAATGAAGTTCCCTTGGTTACCCTACGGTTCCTGAACCCTAGAAATTACACAAAGTTCTCTCAATCAGCTTCCACAAACCGCTTCTCGTTATCATGAGCTCGCATATGTTCCCGCAACGTGTAACTTCTGGCATATGACTTACAACACACTTTGCAGCTAAATGGTTTCAAACCACTATGTTTCAACATGTGTTTCTTCAAGCCATGGTTAGTTATAAACGCCATGTCACACTCGGAACAACTCTTATTCTTTTGCCCGTGCGTCTGACGGATATGTGTCGCTAAATAATGCTTTATATTATATTCCCGCCCACAAAAGGGACACTTGAACTTATGAGTAATGTTGTGAGCCTCTGACATATGTTTAATCCTGTCATTATAATGTTTCATGGGCTTGAAACATATGTGACACTTCATAACGCGTTTAGAATGAGCACTTTCCATATGATTCGCTTTAGAAGTTTTCGTTTTGAGTATTTTTCCACATTGCGCGCAAGGAAAGTTGCCCTTTTCATGAGTCCGTTTGTGAACTTTCAAACGTTTCGAGTTTAAAAATGATTTGCCGCAAACGTCACAAATACAATTCGCGTAGTGTTCGTTTAAATGTGTTGTTAATGTTCTGAAAACATGAAACTGTAGGTCGCATAAGTGGCAAGAGTAGGGGCTGGCATCAACTTTATAGTCGGCAATACACTCGTTGTAAATAACCTTCTTGTGCACCTCAACGAAATGGCGGCACATCGAAATGACATCTGTTAACTTCAAATTACACTGGCGGCATTCGAGATTCGAAATTTCAATTTGGAGGGAGCGCGGGTAACGTTTTATTTTTTTAATTTCTACGTCTATGTCGGCGTGGGTTTTCAGCATGTGACCTCTGAGGAGGTTTATTTCCATAAATTCTTGTGGGCAGAAGAAGCATTGGAACCAGCTCTTGCGGTGCCTGAAGGGGCAAGCAGTGGTGTCTCTAAGGACGGTATCACACGTCAGCATTACTCGTTTGCGTTCGGACAGTTGTTTGACTCCGTTCTGCGTTCTCATGTATTTGAAGCCTGAAACAAAATATGTTCTGGTTATTAAGCCTTATATTGATGAAAACACTTTTCACGTACAGACACTTAAATGAATTGTTTATAACTTTAGGGTTGGATACCGCACGGTCTCCGGCGAGGCGGCGAGCCTCCTTGCCGGACTACTGCCGTGGGATCTGGAGACGAGAGCCCTCGCGCACATTTATGCGTTGCGCGTGGAGGCGCTAAGCCGGGGTGAAACTCTGCTGCAGCGGCAAATTGCTGCGCAGCGGACGGAGCTCCGGCGGGATCTCAAGGAGGTATGGAGACAGCGACTATCGCAACTCAGCGCTGGGCACGCCACCATTGCGGCGATAAGTCCCCTCTTTGAGGAGTGGCTGGAGAGACGTCACGGCGTCCTCACCTTCCGCCTGACGCAGGTGCTCACCGGACACGGCTGTTTCGGGAGGTACCTGTGTCGGATCCAGCGGGAGGACACGTCCGGGTGTCAGCACTGTGTGGATCGCCCGGAGGAAAATAGCAGACTTGGGGCCCAGGTCTGAGCATCGTAGGTTGGGATGGGCAGAATACACATGTCGATAAGTTGGCGCTTCAGGGAAATCGGCAGATCGGAGGACACGGTGGAGCATACGGTGGAGGTCTGCCCTGCCTGGGCGGAGCACCGCCGTGTCCTCGTTGAGGCGATCGGTGGTGGCGACCTCTCGCGTCCGGCCCTGGTTCAAGCCATGGTCTGGAGCGAGGAGGCATAGGAAGCGGTCGCCTCCTTCTGCGAAGCAGTAATGCTAGCGAAGGAGGAGGCGGAACGCGTGCGAGAGAGGGAAACCTCACGCCCCAGCTCCCGCAACAGAAGAAGACGCCCCGGGCGTCGGGAAACGCAGGGCGATTCCCGGCCACCGTAGGTGCGGGCCTGCGGATGGCGAGCTATGGGTGGCTCGCCGTCCGATAGCAACCAGGCCTGAGTCGACGGCGCGTCGTGTTTCACGCGCGCCTCAAAGAGCCGTCAGCAACGAAGACGGGGCCCCATAGGGTCAGTGCCTGCTAGGGTTGCGGAATTTGTTCGAAAGAGTCACCGCGGCCCTAGAACGCAAAGGGCACAAGAAGGATCACGGGTGGGTTTTAGTCAGTAAAAGTCTGACACTGCCTTCCGCTCCGCATAGGGCGGGAGGGGTCATTTGATGATTTCCCATCCAAAAAAAAAAGGGTTGGATTTCATTTGTTACTTTTAAAATCAGTGAATTTACTGGGATTTGATGTAAAAATTAGAATTTCAATCCACACACCTATTTCAACAACAGCGGCTTCCAGATCGTTATTTCCACTCTCTTCAAGCAAACTGTCTATTATTCCATTTTCATCTATACTTTGTACTTCTTTAAGCACATTTTTCTTTGATAACTCAGCTATAGGTGTATCTGAATCTAAGTCATCATTCAAAACATTGGTTTGTCTCTTTCTTTTTTTTTCTTTTACAATGATTTTCTGTCTTTTTCTCTTGGTTGAAGAACAGATTTTGTTTAATTTTGATTGTTTTAATAATAAGTTGTTTGTTTTTTCGAAATTTGCAGATTCTTCTTTAAAAATATCCTTACTGTCATCTGAAAATGTTTTGAAATTAATTGTGTTGATATTTTTCACAATTTAAATTAGAAATATTGTCAGATTTTTTACAAAATCTAGAAACAAATATAACCAAGTAAAAAAACTAAATCTCAAAAATGGCGAAGTTTAAGTTCTTTAAACACTTCACCACAAGTATAGCTCTACAACTGTACTAGCTTCTGACATCACAAGACTAAAATGGCTCATTCAAGCCATTCATTACAAACAATGTGTGACAAGGATGAGAAGAATAACTTTAAAAATGTGTAAACCTTCTATTTTTCACTGATTACATTTATAATTTAACTAATCGTATTTTGTCTGTAATATTTTTGTATAAGTATTAATTAATGTAATTTTTGTATAGTAGACTGCACTTTTACAATGTTTTCAAATACTTTTTTAAACCTTACCCTACCTTCTATGTTATCTTCAATATTCATCAAACAATGTGGACTTTCCAGATTGTCTGATATTTGATCTAATTCAGCTTTTATAACCTCTGGGTTCAAGATATCTGAAACATAGAGGTAAATAAAGATATTACATTTTAGGTAAATAAATTTCTTTTTTTTTTTGGCATTTTGATACAATTTTATTTGCAAAAGTGTCATAAATATTAATACTTACATATTTTTTTTTATATTCACTGACAATAGAAGTTGTCCCCAGTATTGTTGGGAAAAGGTTAGGCTAATTATTAAGAAATTAAGATTGTAATTATAACTTAGTAGTAATATTACCTTTTTTGCTACTACAATAAGTAAGGAAGTGCCTCTCTGCATCTTCCACTTGCCTGCGGAAGCTGCAAGCGTCCCTTAGGTGACCCACACAGAGTGCACAAACCATTCTACTTGGACCCCACTCCATCAGAAATGAGAGCTGTCAGAGAATAGATAAAATAATGGTCTTATTATGAATATTCAGTCAGATATATTTTTTAGTAGTTAGACATTATACAGTCCAGTACCCAAATTGTTATGCTAAATGTTACAAAAATAATAATTTTATGACGGACTGGTTACTTATTTGATCAGTTGACTGTACCTTCCTGTCTATTGGCTGGGAATCATTGCTTCCTTTTTTAAAGTTATCTAGAGACTGGATATTATTCCACTGTTTATGGTAAATTAAGGTTCATCTATGGAGTACTAATATATAAGCTTTTCAGGTTTTTACGTACCGAAATTCCATAGCACTCTTGCAACATTTCTGAATAAACCTCTTTGTTTCCGGCCTCCGTAATATAAGACGCGGTGATATCCCACGTCCCGCTTGCAGACAAGCAGCAACGGCAAACGTCGGGCTGCGAGGCCCAACTCTCAACGTTCTCCACATCCATTGTTTTAATTTAAGAACAGTAACTAGCAACTGAACATTTATTTTTCTATTAGATAATATTTATTTTGTTTAGTAAATTTGACAACTGAATGACATTAATATGGCCTGACATATGATTACTCGTTCAGAAACATAATCATTTATTTCAATTTGCATAATTGATGAAAGTTTGAAATGCAACAAATACAGTATTTATTTCAAATCTATGTACAATAATATAAAAATATAGTTTCGTATTGTTGAATATTGTTCAAGCTACTAATCACCACAAGCATGATAGTCAATTAATTCAATGTTGAAGGAAGAAAACTGAAATATCATATTTTTGAACGTCCTGTTAGTGTCGAATCGAATGTCAACACTTTGAACACTTCGATTGAGATTGCAACTTGACTTTATTTTATTTGAACAAGAAACGCCGGTGCGCAGCGGGAAGGCAGACACTGATAACAGCTGGCTGTGGCGGGCTGCTTACTTAGTGCTTGGGTTTCTCGGCACAGATTTTTTAGCTATGCGTAACGTAGAAATCAAAGCGAAAATCACCGACTATGAGAATATCTGTAAAGTGGCAGAAGATTTGAGCGGTGGTCCACCAACAATAATAAATCAAGACGATACATTTTACAAAGTAAATGAAGGTCGTTTGAAGATGAGAATTTACGCAGATTCCTCAGCCACGCTAGTGAGATACGATCGAGCTGACGAAGGAGGTCCGAAGCTGAGTAACTACGAATTATTAGATTTCTCCGTTAACGAATGCGTTAAAGCTAAACTATTGGATGAAATGCTGAAGAAGTGTTTGGGTATTCGTGGTCGAGTCGTTAAGGAACGGTGAGTTAACTCTGATATTTAAAAAACAAGTGAACTACCTTAAAACATTGTTATTGACCTACCTGACAAAACGATAATTATAAATTATTATTTTTTTCAGTAAACTATTCATGGTAGACCAGACCCGCATACACATAGATACTGTTGAAGATCTTGGAAACTTCATGGAGCTAGAAGTTGTACTCCGGGCTGAACAGACTCTGGTGGAGGGCCAGGCCATTGCCCGGGACTTACAAACCAAACTTGGAGTTAAGGATGAAGACCTTATTGACTGTGCCTATGTTGACCTGCTAGATAAAAAAAATAATTAAGTTGTTTTTTATTAATTTTGTATTTGAATGTGAGTTTTGTATGAAAAATGGTACTTAAAGTTAATTTTGAATCTGAAAATACTTAAAAAATCGTTTTAAGCATAAGCAGCAGTGTTTGGATAAATATATATATTTTTTTATATATAAATGATATATATATCTCTTTGCTAACCTCTTTTTTTCTGGATGGGAAATCATCATCATCAAATGACTTCTTCCACTCATCATGAAGAGTCTGACACACATCAGTCTCTGTATTCTAGGGCCGTGGTGACTCTTTCAAACAAATTCTGCAACCCCCTTTGCTAACCAATTCATTAGATAAAACATGGTGTTGGGAAAATTGAAGGTAAAGAAAAGTCCTTCTGAGGCAGTTGGGTAAAAATTAGATTCAGTCAATCTTGTGGCTATTGCAATAAATTCTACACAGTATATGAAGTTCGGAGTTCTGCCTATATGCAGTGGAACAAGGCGCGACGACTATAACAAAAAAAAAAGCACAACACTTATTAGAATATAACTAGAATAAATTTATCAAGTGATTTGTTGTAAGCATGTTGATGTTTTTTTTTATGATTGGAAATTATCCCAAAGAAACATACTCCATGTATAATTTATCTGTATGCCTATCCAGCTTCGTAAGGCTGCTCCGGCTTGATCGAGTTCAGTCAGATATCCATTCGTGTTGAAAATTAGCCTTTAATCTATAGTTCAACCAGAAGTGTACCGCAATTAGCCAGACGTGTAGGAAAGAGACAGGGCCCAGTCTGATACAGTTGAATTTTTAAAAGTGTGCATGGTTGCCCAAATCCACGACTGAGAAATATCGGAAAAACGGAAAAGAGTCTCGAGCCCGATTTTGATGCCGGCATTTCTTTCTTTCAGCCACGAAACGAACTCAAACTTCAAAATAATTACAGCTATTATTTGCCACACGAACTTTGACAGATAATTCTGTTTTATCAATCTACCCTCATAATGAAATCGCAGTTGTCAGGTGTCAATTAGCCTCAGGTTTCTTATGATACCGTAGCTGTAGGTAATACTCATAATTAACGACACGAAACTTAGAATAACTGTGCAATCAATAAACGAATCGTGTAATATCACTAATAAAACGATATCTAAAAAAAACTTTTTACAAAAAAATACAACCGACTTTTCCACAAAAAATCAAAAAAGTACAAAATAACTTTAATTTCGGAACTCGGTGTTTGTGGTTCCTTTTTAGTTTTTTGAACACCGACTTCCGAAATTAAAGTTATTTTGTACTTTTTTGATTTTTTGTGGAAAAGTCGGTTGTATTTTTTTGTAAAAAGTTTTTTATTTTTCACTTTTTAGTGGTACCTAAACCCCCTCCCCTCCCCCCACCTAAACGAACCAATTACATTAGTGTAAAAAAAACGCACTGCTCCAATGCAGAGTAAACTAAAAGGTCATCAATGTAGACAATGTAGATATTTTTTTAGATTTTTCAAAAACCGCTTGTTCGATTTCGATAAAATTTTCATGGGACCATTTGGGAAGTATACCTTTTCCAACAAAAAAAGAATTTTTCAAATCGGTTGGCAAGCGACGGAGTTGTGCGCGAACAAATAATAATTAAAAAAAAAAAAAACATACATACATACTCCTCCTTTTTTAGAAGTCGGTTAAAAAACGATATGAAACATCCTATAAAATATTTGGACGAAAAACTTTTTTCAAAAGACAATAGCTTTCCTTTCAGGATAAAACATTGAGGTAGGAATAATATGGAGACGCTGCGTTATTCTATACATACATTTGCTTATATAAATATGAGTGAAATATGATTCAGAACTTGAAATATCGTTATGTCTCATTCTTTCTAGTGAGATATCCTATTTGATAAAAGAGACAACTATATTTAAGTTGTTGCTAATTATGGCAACATTTTGTCGTGATGTAGAGACAGTTGTAGGTAAGTGCCGTTGTAGCCATATTAAGCGACAAATTCATGGTATTTACGCTGTCAAATGGTTGTTTACTTCTAATATTATTGAGATTTGCGAGAAAACTACGAGGAATTTTACTTTTAAGTGCATGTAAATGTTGGAAAACATAAATCCATCATGCCTGTGTGTTGTGTTGTGAAGTGTGGTGCAAGAAACAATCAAAATCAACCTCAATTGTCTTTGCACAGGTTAGTAGCCGGTTTTCATGCATTAATACACACAATAATACACATTCGGTGATACTATTGTAACGCAATCATGAATTTATGGCTAAAGTATTGATATTTGGGTTCATTTCCACATAACAGGCCTTTTTATTATATTTGTTTATTCATTCGTTTGTTTACATAATGAAATAGTGTTGTACCGTTGCCGACTTGTGGTAATACGAAACTAGTTCCTCCGCTGGAACGATATCGGTATATTCTGTGATGTTAACATAAATAATCCTGCGTCTTATTCGGTCCGAGTGACCTAGCTAGGTCCGGCCTGTGATGACACTTCACACCAAAATCAAAATATTTTACGTAAATCTGAAGAAAACATTGAAAAAGCTAATTATCTTTAAAAGAGTAATCATGGAGTTTCTTGCTGGCACTTCTCCATAGGAAACAGCTAATTGGAACCGTGCACCTAGCTTATAATGTTTTATGTTTGTTTTAGTTACATATTAGCATCTCTAACCAAAATGATTTAAAAATACTTTAATTTTTATAGGTTTCCTAAAAATGAAGGCTTACAGAAAAAATGGTTACAGGCTAGGTCCCTCGCCCACGGCGACTTTTTGTAGCGATGCAGTCGCGCGTTTAGCAAACGCGCGACAGCATCTCTTCTAACGCGTGTTAGTTGCATTTGCAACGCGCTACTAACGCGCTACTGCATCGTGATTGTATCGACACACATTTGCAACGCGCTACTAACGTGCTACTGCATCGCGATTGTATCGATAAAAACGCGCGACCGCGTCGGACGTGACAAATGTTGCCTCAACGAAGTCCATCTTGCAACTGTACTGATTCAAGGTATTTTTGTGTCGTAACTGCATCCCGACCGAATCGCGTTAGTATCGCGACCGAATCGCGTTTGTATCGCGACCGAATCGCGTTTGTATCGCGACCGAATCGCGTTTGTATCGCGACCGAATCGCGTTTGTATCGCGACCGAATCGCGTTTGCATCGCGACTGAATCTGGTCCCGTGGGCGAGGGCACACAGCTAGCGACAGCTTCGCGTCTGTATCGATGCCTACGCGCGACAGCATCGCGACTGCATCGCTACAAAAAGTCGCCGTGGGCGAGGGGCCTTAGGGTCGTAGGGTGATGTTAAATAGCCTATAGCCATCCTGGCTACCAAAAGCAAAAATAATTTTAATGCTTTTTTTGCGCGGTACCCTAATTATTTCTCTAAAATAAAGGTAGCCTCAGTTACTCCTTGTAACATACCTGTAAAAATCCCGTCAATATTTGTACAGCTATTTGAGAGATTAGCCGGGACAAACACTTCAATTTCATTTATTTGTATAGATAGCAGAAGGTAAGATAACCTACTTATCTTTTTCTGTTACTATTACTACGGATTTTAATTAAGTACATAATATGAGGTATGTGATCCAAACGTGATAAATTAGTGGAACTCGTAACTAGTATCGATACTCGTTGTAGTAACACCTTGATTGACTCAACCCTAGCAATGGCAGCCATTTTATGTTCTGTAGGTATGCACCCTTTTTTCGTAGGTATTTCCTGTCCATATTTTTATAGGTCGATGGGATAAAAAGAAAAACCAATAGGAAATGTCATTGTCAAGAATGTCAAGTCACATCACCAACGTCAATGTTTGCGTCGTCCGGGTGCCCAGTGTATCCATTTCCAGAAATGTTTGTTTATTTTGTAAATAATTGAATAAAATAATAAGCAATGGAGAAAAAAAAAACGAATACGAGCTATGGAGAGTGTCGCTGTTGTTTAGCAAAAGGCTACCACAGAGATTTAATGAAAGAACACTATTTTAACGGCATTCGCGAAGTTTATTTCGACATTTTTATGGAAAGTTTTAATTTATATGTGAGTTTGAATGACTATTTTTTTATAAATTTGTACGTTGTTATGTTCTTTTAAATGAGTACGTAGCCAGGGATTAATTTACTACAGCTAGTGTCACTATTGTTATATTTGAACTGTAAATGTTGACGTTTAGTAGTGCCTTTGATTGGTTATTTGTTTTTAGTGAATTCATGCTTGAAGCTTGTTACATTAAAACAGTTGGAGAGTAATTCTACTTTATCGCTGTTTTTACTAGCCAGTCCTTTCCTATTCCGTCCCATATAATAGTTCACATTAAATGTTTCAGTTATCAACAAATGCTCAATTAACTACACTTATATGTTCAACTTGCGTACAACGTCTTAGAGATGCGACCAGCTTCCGTATGATGGTGGTCAGTACTGAAAGGCAGCTGCTACAAGCAATTGATGGAGAAAATAAGGATACGGTGTTTGTTAATGGTATGCATGAAATGTTTTTCACAAATTGTGTTGCCTTTTTGGTTATATGTAGGGCTGCCATCTGTCCGCATATCCCCGGATTAGTCCTGGTTCGGAGGGTGTCTGGGCAGCATCTGGGCTGGGTTTATTTAAAGGTCAAGGGTACCTTGATTGTTGCGGAATTTCTTCAAAACAGTCACTGTGGCCCCGGAACGCAAAGGGCACTAGAATGATCACAGGTGGGTTTTAGTCAGTAAGAGTCTGACACTCCCTTCTGCTCCGCCCAGAGCGGTCATTTGATGATTTCCTATACAGAAAAAAAGGGTACCTTGATTGATTGAATACACTATTAAAAATCTTAGTTAAAAAAAAAACATACAAACATCCGAATTGAGAACCTCCTCCTTTTTTAGAAGTCAGTTAAAAATACATTCATTAGATAACGAATACTAGCAATGAAGAAGTGTGAATACTGGCACTGCAAAATAGCCGATGCTGTAGTTTATATTCCAATTGTAATAAATTATTTAAAAAAATATGTTTTAAATGAATGATAAATGATAAATCTATCTTATGATTAATCTATCTTCTCCAATCTTTAAAGCAAATCACATTAAAATTGGAATTAATTCTGTGTTATTAAAATTTCAGTGAACGTAGACGAGAATACGCTGGACAGTCAGATAGATGTGAAGGTTGAGAGACAAACAGACGTGAAGGTGGAATTTGATGAAGAAATAGACGTGGTTGACTATGAATCGGACTACGTGCCTAGCGGTAAGTAATATTATCTAAACTAATCTATACTAATATTATAAAGCTGAAGAGTTTATTTGTTTGTTTGAACGCGCTAATCTCAGGAACTACTGGTTCGAATTGAAAAAATCTTTTTGGGTTGAATAGACCATTTATCGAGGAAGGCTTTAGGCTATATATCATCACGCTTAAGCCAATAGGAGCGGAGCAGCGATCAAGAATGTTTTAAAATCGGGGATTCCACGGGGACGAAGTCGCGGGCAGCAGCTAGTATATTATATATATATAAATAAGTATTTTGTTACATTTTCACTTCGCAGTATCTTCGCCGTAGTTCACGTTACATTGGGAATTCAGGGACATAATATACCCTATTTTACTTGCTGATAATGTAGCTTTCCACTGGTGAAAAACTGGTTAGAATCAGGCCAGTAGTTTTGGAGCTTATTCGGTTCAAACAAACAAACAAAAATCTTTCCAGTTTATAATATTAGTGTAGGGACATCAGGTAACAATAGTGCTAGCGCTGCAAAATGTAATGTTCCCCCGCGCATATGGTTTAGCGGGCAGTCGTTTGCGCCGCGCCGAAACAGTAACTCGTATAGCACTTTCTAAATTCTGTATGTGTGAATATCGAATAGACTGGTTTTACGGACTTGTGTATTTTATTTAATCTCCTTACTACAACCACTTATAACAGACCCCAACCATTATTATAGAAAATTAAAAAGTAGTCCATATCTTTCAGATTACGTATCAGATGGTCCTTCAGAAAACCTGGTAGATGGTGAGGCAGCTCTACTGGGTCGGTTCGCGCGTATTAAATTGCCTCCCCTACCGACCAGGCAGGTACTACCAGAAATATGTCCCGAATATTGTCGACAACTGGATTTGATGCAAGGTAAGTAATCCATACTAATTCTATATACATTTTTAACCGACTTCTAAAAAAGGAGGATGTTCTCAATTCGGATGTTTGTATTTTTTTTATTTTTTTTTATGTTTGTTCGCGCATAACTCCGTCGCTTGTCAACCGATTTGAAAATTTTTTTTTTTTTATTTTTTGTGTAAAAGTCGGTTGTATTTTTTTGTAAAAAGTTATTTAATATACACGCGTCATGTAGAGATTGCAAACCGGGCCCGGTGCCCTTTTAGATATCCACCGGGCCCGGCCATTCATACCCCGTAGGTACTAAAATTGCGGCACGGAAGCCCCAACTTGCTTGTTTTTTTTTTTTAATGGCCAGGCCTGGTTTGCAATCTCTAGCGTCATGTTTGTGAATGGACGCCGTCAGTGGTGCCTTGAGAAGCAACAAGTATAATATAATCAAGATTTTTGTAATACAGAACAACCCAAGGGCTGGCGATAAGCATTGCCATACAGCGTGGTAATGCTGCCTGCCTTTTGGGTAAATTACCAGTGGCCAGTGATGCGGGAGAATTTTTCGACGCCATCTTTAGACTACTTTTATTTTTCGTTAGATAAGTGTTTTTTTATTTAAGTTTATACATATATGGGGTGCGTTTATAAGAGCAAAAGAAACTAAAACAACAGTTTTTAGAATTTTTTGTCTTTGTCTGTATGTTTGTACGCGCATCACGCAAAAACGACTGGATGGATTTGAACGTAGTTTTCACCGCTCAACTGTTATGATGGGCTACATTTCACCACTTAGAAATACTAGATTCTAAGTGCCGCGTGCAAAGTTGTGAATAGGATCATAAAAATGTAATATCTACATTTTCTATGTTCCAGATATAAAAGTGCTACCAAAAACGATCTTAAAACTACTAGAAGATCAAGACAGCCGCCGTGCCTCGACCAATCCGCGCCGGGTCATCATATCAGAGAAGCTAGCCCATATAGTGAACGCTGGCACCATTCTAGAATGTTCCAACGTCACCCCCTTTAGGGGCCGAAGTCGAACCGGCTTCCCCTGCTTCTACTGCCGAAATAACTTCGAAAACCTCAACAAACTCCGCGACCATACCAACCAACACAAAAAATCAGAAATAAAAAATATTCTCAAGACTTACGGAGCTGAATGTCTAGTAGTTTACGTTGATGTGACGGATCTAAAATGCACTCTATGCGACAAAAGTATAACTAACATAAACGAAATGAAAAGTCATTTAACAAATGTACATAAAAAGAAATTGTATCTAGAATATACTGACAGAGTTATCCCTTTTAAATTGGCACAAAATGGCGCCTTCGAATGCCAAGTCTGTGGCTTTAACTTCGAAACGTTTGGCTCGATAGAACGGCATATGAATGTTCACTTCAGAAACTACGTCTGCAAAGAATGCGGTACAGGTTTTGCTACAAAATACCGACTAAAAGTACACTCGAAAAGCATGCATAATATGGGTAGTTTCCCTTGCGAGCAATGCGGCAAAGTATTTACGACACAGCAGAAAATTACAAACCACGTCAACGCCGTTCACAAGTTACTTAAACGATTCAAATGTACGAAATGTCCAGAGCGTTTCGCTGAGTACTTTAGAAGGCAAAAGCATTTGGTACAGGTCCATGGAGTAGCTCCACTAAAGTACAAATGCAATGTTTGCGACAAGAGCTTCGATAGACGGTACACTCTATCTCGACATATGAAGCGAGACCACTTGGAAGAACGAGATTTTCAATGCGAAACATGCTCATATAAATGCTTTACTAAAAATGAATTGAGAGTCCACATGATCAAACACAACGGCGAGAGAATATTCGAATGTTCGGTTTGTAAAAAGTCGTATGCGAGAAAGAAAACTTTAAAAGAACATATGAGGATACATAACAATGATCGAAGGTTTGCTTGCGCGGTTTGTGGACAGGCCTTCGTCCAAAAATGCAGCCTAAAAGGACATTTAAAAACGCATCATTTAGAGTTTAGTTTGCAATAGATCATTTATTGAATAAAATAATGTTACGGTTTTCGTGTTTTATTTACGAGGCGAAAGTAGCCAAAGATAGGGTCCCAACAGTGAACGCAAATAAAACATGGAAGCATTTCTAACTCAAAAAAATGACCCAAAGCACATTGCGCCGCGGTAGGCGGGGCTTACCGATTGCGCCGCTCACGTGTTTAGTTACACGGCCTCCTCGTTACATGGTAATTTAAACCCAAATACTTGGGAAATAAGGTCAATTTTAACTGTGTATCGTATTAGCAATAATGTTGTTGGTGTGGTTCGGCGAATCAGCGATGAGGTTTCGATGTGTGAGTTTGTTTGGATTTTTGGGTCACAATTCGCGCTTAGATCCCTTGAAGTAATGCGTCTATGTTTTATTTGCGTTCACTGGGTCCCAAACATCAGGAACCGGTGATGGGTGAACCCAAGAGCAGATCCTTTCTTACATAAAGGATGGGCTCTGATTGCTCTAGAATAGACGAACATGTAAAGAAGGATGGAACACCTTTGTCTTGCAGTGGGACCGTGTTTATGATATGGACCGTTTGAAGGAAAATCTATTGTGGAAATATCACTCATCAGCACAGCTTATTTGAGACCAGCAATAGGGTAGTTGACCAAATAAATCTAATTAGTCCGTCAGATAGATTTCCAAAACATATTATTTCTCGTAAACAAAAATCGAAGACGTTACAATGCGTTGAAAACTCGTGTGACGTCACTTCGTACTACGATTTTGACCAAGTAGTGACGTCATAAGTCCCCACTCATGATCGTTGAAGCTTTTTATCTTCGTAAATCTTTATAGATTTGATAAAGTAAAAAATTCGTGTCCAATATTTTTCGATAATCTAACTGACGGACTAAATAGAATCATATTTTTATTCCTAAGGAAACATCCCTATTCTACATCAATATACAATTAAATAAAGAGGTACATAAATACATAGCTGGTTTGTTTGTAAAAGGGTAATCTCTGGTACTAGGTACTGATCCGATTACAGAAATCCTTACACTGGTAATAGACATAAACAGGGAGGAGACTGCTGCTTATCTCTTGAGCTATGTTGAAATTAAGCATGACTAGAATTTGAAATCACTGCCATCTAGCGACGAGTAGAATTACAACTTTTACGGTTTATTTTGCTACGACATACGATATCGTTTCTCTAATCGAACCGAATTTTAAGGACAACACTACGCTAATGTCACTGCAGGCAAAATCGAAACAACTGTGAACGAAAAACGTAAAATTCTACTCTGTGGTAGTGTGGTCAAATCAAAACAAAAATCAATTTTCGCTCGCTTTTTGTGTTTACTTTTGTTATTCAAAATGTTTTCAACAAATAATAACATACAAACAGAAAATGAAGAACATCATAGAGCGTATGGGGTGTGCCGCTGCTGTTTGGCTGAAGGTCAACACAAGGATGTAACAAAGGAGTATTATTACAAAAATAGAAAAGAAATTTACAAAGATATTTTTTTGCATTGCTTTAATTTCTCGGTAAGTATAATGTGAAAAATAGGTAAATTGCCTATGCTATAGATGTTTGGAACAAGTGGTGCTTACTTATGTAGCTTGCGACGCAATCATTTTATTTGTTTGATGAAATATGCAATAATACAAAGTTAATTAAATTGCGATTGATTGTGTTACAATACAGTTACTCTCCAGTTACATATGCTTAGCGGTTGCATTGTAAAAAAGGTGTGTATTTTGAAAATTAATAAAATAATTGGAGTCTTAGGGGCGCTATGGCGCGAGGACTTAAAAAAAAATATATTTTTTTTACGTAATGCTTTTCGACTAGAGCAATAATTTGTTTCCAGAAAAGATTCTCATCCGAGCTACCATTTTGGAGATATTCAGCGTTATGGCGTTATGTTAAAAAAAAAAAATTTGAAAGCTCCTAAGTACCTACTCCTAATTCGGAAATGGTGCTTCGTATGGCCATGCTTCTCTGAACCTAAATGGTTTATGTGATCAACGTTCGAAATTGCAATCAAAATCAAATCAAATTTCCTAAAAAACCAGGCCCAATTTTTTTTTATATAAAAAAGTCACAATTTTTTTTTATATAGAGAATTCCCAATTTTTTTTATATAAAAAAAATTTTTTGCTGCTCATAGTGCCTAAGCGTATACTCCAACTCCTAAAACTCCGCCCCTAAGATGACACACTGACCAAATAATTTGCTGTGTTAAATAATAGCAGCAGCATGGTTTGATCTCCCAAGGTATAGCGATACTTGCCAACGTTGGTCCTTGCTAAGACTGCCCGGTGCCTCAGAAAGCATTTCATGCCATTGATCCCAGCTACTAGGTAGCTTGATATATCCAATATAGTCAGGAGAAGGCTTGGTAGACTGATTAATTTAATTAATCCAGCTCGATGTGGTTTCCAATTCACAAAAATGAGGAACTTCTACTCACCATCAATAGGTAAGGAGATGACCTAGCAATTTAGTCTGTGCGTTATCTGTTAAGGCTTGTTAATTTTCTAAAAAAAAAATTTTGAGTTATATCAATTTGGCAGACCCTTGTACCAAAAGCGAAAGCCCTTTATTGGAGTGTTGTGGACACTTAGTCAACTATGTGGAACAGAATAAACGCAATACCTATAAAGGGGTCATTGTACTCATCATAATGATCAACTTTACTATGGGACCAACACCGAAATTGTAAAAAAAAAAAATCTGCTGTGCTCTACATTTTCTGGACTTATGTGCATATACATGTACAGTGCAGTTGTTTTTCTTTCACAATTTCGGGATTGATCCCATTGATTATAATTATTCTTAATCATAAATGATATTTATTTTGTAAGTAGGTTAATTAAACATAACACTTACACGTCCAATATTTCTTGTTTTAAGCTAGATGAAGCATAAAGCCTTTTAAGCTGATGAGTACAATGACTGCTTTTCAGGTATTGCATTGTATAATACATTACCCAACAGCTCTTTTTTTCCAGTTGTCTACACACATTGGCATAAGCCATCTGATATGTGATGACTGCGTGCAACGTCTCCGGGATGCAACCAGCTTCCGTATGATGGTATCGGCCAATGAGGCTCAGCTACTGACCAATGTTGTTTTTAAGAGTGCTCCGGACACTGAGTTTGTTAGTGGTATGTTTATTTATCACTCTTCTTTTTTAATTGAATATTATAACAAAGGTTAAATCACTTTATTTTTTTTGGAGATTGAAATAAATGTGATTTATTTTTATAGATAGTATCTATATATTAAAATAGATATATACGATATGTATACAATGTGGATATGGACTTACGACATTAATTTAAAACGAGCACAGTACTAGTCCATTGAAACATTTTAAAACACAAAGATTAGTAGTTAATGGAAAATTTAAAACACTATTCAATGTTTTTGTCCATTATGAAATTCGCAAAATACACTAGATAATTATAATAAATAACTAAAAACAGCACTGCATTGTAGTTATTTAATTAATCTAAATAACAGATTTAACTCAAAATCGCGCCAAAATGGAAAACAGTTGTGCCAATCTAAGAACAATAAAAAAAAAAACCAATTGAATTTGGAACCATAAAGAAATCATCCAATCCTGGTACTTTTTTGACTGAATGTAAGTAAGTCACGAGCTTGCTATTACAAAGAGTCAAAGATGGGAATTACATGTATGTGAAACAAGTCTATAGAAAATCATGAAATTATTTGTAATTACTTACAAACATACTCTCATGAATTTAGTCATCGTCCAACATTCGTGAAATTTAGGTAGGTACTTTGCCTAAGGAAGATGGGTCCAGAAATGAAAAAAATCTATATGTTGGTCCGTCTAAGGGTTTACTGCCGCCAACTACCTCATAATTTTGTACTGGGTGTACCGATTTTGATGATTCTTTTTATATTCGAAAGCTGGTGCTTGTCGTGAGATCTGACGAGTTAGATAGTATTTGAGTTATCCCTACTAATGCGCGGCTTAGTTTACATTGACGACGTTCTCATTCCCTTTTGTCAATGTAAAATGAAAAAATAAAATTGTGTACGATGGTTTGGAAGAGCATCTTAGTATTTCAACGTGATCCCTTTCTAGTTTGGTGAAGATCTGATGTAGAACAGAGATGATAGGAAACGGAACTCTTCAGTAAATGATAGCAAATCTTTCGGGATTGCTAAAATCGCATGTTTGTTTATTGTTTACACCAATGTGATTGTTACGTTTAGTTGAGGGGGAGGGTGGAAGGTGTACCACTAAACTGATATCTTATTATTTTTTTTAACTATGATGTATTTTTAAATTTAAATTCAGTTCAGAACTTATAATTATGTTAACTATTGTATGTTGTATGCCCAAAGGGCGGGACTTAGCTGTTCACAATTTAATTATCTAAGACCTGTGGCCGTATTACGAAGTGCCAATGCCATCATGATTCGTGTGAGGGAAAGAGATAGTGCTATACGTCTTGTGTAACTCCGTCTCTCTCTGACACAGAAATCATGATGGATTTAAGAAGTCATAATAGGTCGCCTGTAGTATGTACTTACCTATGATCCACAATAAATATTGATTGATTGAGAAGAAAGTCCCGCGGGCGTTAGGCGATAATGCCGGGGCTGTAACAGCTAATTTTCGAATTTCACTCATGTAAAGCCGGCTAGCATAAGTATGCGGAACAGGGTGGAAGGATCCTCCCCCCCAGAAGAGTGTCGTGTCTGATAGGTAACCGTCATATTGCTGTCGGGCTTAGGTTGTATACGTTTCGAAAAGCGCGGAGAATTTCTATACCTCGATGTAGTTTATGTGACGTCATGTCTTTAGTTCTTATGTGGCGGCATAGATGTCGCTACAGTAGCTAGAAAAATAGGTACAAATAAACAAAATCGTATAGTTCCAGGACCACATCAGTCCACAGAGGATGTAAAGATAAAAAGTGAATTAGACAATCCAGACGCTGAGTATCACGATGTGCTGAAAGAAAACTACACAATATTGAGGGGTTTGTTGAAAACGTCCCGCAGTGACGATCATTTACAGATAGCGGATAATAATTATGATGACGATGACTCGACACAGCATGAGCTTGTCATCGATGATGATGTGGAGTACGTTGATGATAAAGGTGAGTAGGCTTGCTATTTTCATTTTTTTCGATTCGAACCAGCAGTTCCTGAGATCAACGCGATCAAGCAAACAAACAAACTCTTCACTTTTATAATTTAAGTACAGATTTTACTCTTTTATCTCATCTCGGAAATCATCAAATGACTTCTTCCGATCTGGGTGGAGTGGAAGGGAGTGTCAGACTCTTACTGACAGGCACTGACCCTATGGCGCCCAGTTTTTGCTGACATCTCTTTGAGGCGTGCGTGGAACACGACGCGCTGTGGACCTGGGCCTGGTTGTTATCTGATGGCGAGTCATCGAACTCGCCATCTACAGGCCCGCACCTAGGGTGGCCGGGAATCGTCCTGCGACTCCCGACGCCTGGGTCTTCGGGTTTTTAAGGGAGGGGAGGGGGTCGACGAAGTGTGACATTGTTTGACAAGGGGGTGGGTGGGGTCCTTAATTTCGTGACGTCACACATTTGCAACTCTGCATGTAAATACATAAGGTTCAAATTGTTTTGTCGGCAAAACCATGTAATTCGAGTGACTTGATTTATGGATGACCCCTTATAAGATATCGCCCGTCATAACATAATCAGCCTTTTAACGTTCCCACTACTGGGACACAGGCATCCTCTCTAGGAGAGGGAATGGGCCACAATCCACCACGCTGGCCCAGGGCGGGTTGGTGAATGTCACATGTCTTCGAATTTATTTATCGCCCGTCATACTTACAATTCAATTTGATATTGAGCAAAAAGAAAAAGTTTTATAAAAATTATCCACAGACCCGCACCTAGGGTGGCCGGGAATCGTCCTGCGACTCCTGACGCCTGGGTCTTCAGGTTTCCATCTCCCTCGCGCGGTCTGCCTCCTTCTTCATTAGCATTACTGCTTTGCAGAAGGAGGTGACCGCTTCCTAGGTCTCCTCGCTCCGGACCATGAGCGAGAGGTCACCCCCGCCGATCGCCTCGACGAGGACACGGCGTTGCTCCGCCCAAGCAGGGCAGATAGAGCATATGGTGGAGCCGTATGCTTCCTCATGTCCTCCGGGCGATCTACTGTAGATCGTTGAAGTGTTGATACCCGGGTGTATCCTCTCGCCAGAAACAGGTTCCTCCGGAAACATCCGTGTCCGTTGAGTACCTGCATCAGTGGGATGGTGTGGTCGCCGCGCCGTGACGTCGCTCCAACCACTCCTCAAAGAGGGGATTTATCGCTGCAATGGTGGCGTGCCCATTCGATTTACCTACCGCTGGATTTTTATTCACTCCGTTTTTACATGATGACGGTATTTTGGCGCTTGGCGCCCATAGCAACCATTACCTGCACTGCTTTAGCCTGCTTTTGCGGAAGAAAGTAGCATCGTTGGTAGCTAGAACACGGCCCAGCAGCAACAGAATTCTAAAAACAGTGGCCGAGAGTGTGTTTTCCCCTTTTTTGAGGCATTTTGTGACGAAGATGAATGAGTAAAAAACTCGTTCATCTTCTGTGCAAAATGCTTCTTAAACTATTTGTTTTTATCTTTTCTTATATTTTATTTATGTACTAACACTAGATGTAAGATAATTGTACTAACACTATGGGTTTCTGTTATCCGATTTTTTTAAAATAAATGATTATTATTTCATTCATTTATTTTTTGTAAGTACATACTTGTTACATTTTTAAATATTTCTATTTAAAAATAAAAATAAAACATTTAAAAATATAAAAAAATAGTAGCCCACTGGTATCGGGAATAGGGTCCAAGCTACCGGCGGTCAGGGCTCCCGAGAGAGAAATCTAACTATGCGAGCCGTGTCTAGAAGCACTGCTTTCTGGATCAAACCCTTGATCCAGAAAGCAGTGATTCTTATTATTATTATTTACCCCTCGTGTACTACAGGCATAATATTACGTAATATTTATTTCAGATATGTACTGCAGCAGTGTCCCACGAATTGCTACGAGCGGTAAAGACGATGAGCCGTGGAAGATAATAGACGGAGTAACGAATCAATTTCCACGCTTTCTGTCTCCCGCCCAACCTAAACAAACGGAACTGGAGGTCTGCCCCGAAAATTATGGTTTTTTAAAGAAACTCGAAGGTAAATTGTATTTTTGTTGAACAGAGGTCCCCAAACTTTTGACTTGATAACCCATTTTATATGCATCAATATCATCTTGCTTTCATTTAAAAGATTTCCGTGTAAAATAGACCATACAAAAATTAAAAAATTAATACGCTTTAATGTATTGCCAAAATTGCGATTATAAACTGACTGTTTTTCTTTTCCTGCGAAAACGAATGATGAAGTCACTCCTGTCTGCCAGAGATCATGAACTGTCATGTATTAAGATTTAAGTTCGTCTTTTCGTTGTCATAACACTAGTGACGTCACTAGACGCTGATTGTTTACGTTCCGTTTCACGTTATATTCATTCGTAATATTTGTTAAAAATCAATATTAACTACAATAAAAACATTTCAGTGGCCCTTCTTTTATGCTATATTATCATTTCAATAACAACATGTTCATGAATTCTGTAATTACATCTTCCCTATTCTCAATTTTTAGCAAACACGATAGAATAACATGTGAAACAATCAAAATACATAGTTTCAAATAAACAATCATTAATTCCAGATAATACAGTCACACCAAAACCGGGTTTGTTTACCGATATACCCAGTTTAGAGAAAGATTCGGTTATGACCGAAAAACAGGTCCTTGCAAGGAACGTGTCTACCATCTTTGAGTGGAGTAACGCATCCGCTTTTAAACCTAAAATGAAGAACGGATACTCTTGCTTTTACTGTCGAGAAATCTTTAAACCCGACACATTAAGAGAACATCAACAGACACATGATAAATCAACTCTTTACAATATATTACGTAAACATGACACAGATAAATTCGTGGTTTACGCTGATATCACAAATCTAAAATGCACGATCTGCAATAAGAATATGAGTAATCTTATCGAATTGCGGGATCATTTGACTGTGCAACACTCGAAAAAGATTTACGCCAGTCCGGATAAAGTGATCCCTTTCAAATTGAATGAGTCAGAATTTGATTGTCAAATATGTGGACAGAAATTTAAAACATTTGGCATGGTTGAAAGACACATGAACGTACATTATGAGAGTTTCTTTTGCGAGGTCTGTGGGAGTGGTTTCATTACGAAAAATAGATTGGCAATTCACAACTACTCCGCACATCGAGACGAAAATATCATTTGTGAGTTGTGCGATAAAAGTTTCCGTACGCAGAAGAAATATCGTCTGCATTACGACGTGGTCCATCAGCAATTGAAGAAATACGCGTGCCCTAAATGTCCGGAGAAGTTTCTCAATTATTTCGGAAGATGCAGGCATATGGTTAAAGTGCACGACGAACAGCCAGTACTCTACAAATGTAATTTCTGCGGTACAGCTTTCGACAGGAAATTTACCTTGGCCAGCCACGAGAAACTTTGTCTATTGAAACCTAAGTTTTTCAAATGCGGTCTGTGCGAATACACATGTCTCACGAGGGTTCAGCTAAAGGATCATATGGTTAAGCATGGTGACATTACGCCTAGACATCAATTTGAATGTCCGGTTTGTAGGAAGGTATACGTGTCGAATAGGACACTGATGATGCATTTGCGGAAATATCATAAAGATTTTGAGTAAAACCTTTTATTGTTTAGGGGCCATCCATAAATTAAGTTTTACGTTAAGGGGGAGGAGGGGGTCGATGAAGTGTGACATTATGTGACAAGGGGGTGGGTGGGGTCCTAAATTTCGTGACGTCACATTTGAAAATCTATTTAAATCAGAATGTTAAGTAAAACATGAACTTTGAGCTATTAACGAAAACTCTAAAACATTTGCAACTCTGCCTGTAGAGACATAAGTTTCAAATTGTTTTGTCGGCAAAACCATGTAATTCGTGTGACGTAATTTATGGATAGCCCCTTATAACCCAACTAGCACACAAGCTGCTTAAATGACTTCTTTACAGTCTGAATGTTCTATAATAGCTGGTCAATGGGTTTACTATAATACTAAAGTAGTTCAGTAGCGTATTTTATAGTTCTTTAACAGGCATGTGGTTCAATAGCCGTACAACAGTAAATATAATCCCAATGAAGATACAAAGGCGTGTTATAGAGTTATTGTACGGGTATTTAATATAAAGCAGAGTTATAAATATCTTTTAAAACACTGCTAGATCTTATAGAGGGCTTTAATAGTTATAAGGGTTTAAATGGAGTTATAAGCTTCCTCTAAAGTGCTTTAGGTTGTATATTGCATATTTCTAAATGTCTAAGCTGTTAAATAGTACTACCTAGTACCTTTGAAACTCTATATCTACAGCAGGGATATATAATTCTATAGTCGGACGGTCGTTATAGTGGTTACTTTTACAGCAACTGTATGGTAAATAGCTGTTTATGGCAAGATAAACACGCCTTATAAAGCTCAAAGCTCAAAAATTTCATTTCTAGGGCCAATATAGCGGGTGAAGTGGGACAAAAGTATTTTTACTAATATAATTGCTTTATTGTGACTCCATTCTGTCAAGAGTGCATCGAAAATAAAAAGGGTTCCATAGATTTCTAATAAAAAAACTACTGCAAATTGGAATAAATATTGAGGAACATGGCAACACAATAAAAATAAATATAACATGTTTTATTTGGAGATTGCGGGGTATGGAGCGACGGTCAGGCGCGGCGCATACTCGCTCGCTTCCTCAGCCACCGATACGTAGGCGTCGCGCGCGGACTACCCGCCTCTGCATCCACTCGGCAGCTCCGATAACAACAAGCAAAAAACGAATAATGATAAAGTATAAAAAGGATCAACAGGGGTTTTAAGATTCAGATAATGGACCCCTAAATAAAATTAGATACCCACAACGGCCACAACGGATTATCAATAGCCCGTTGTACAACCTTAGACTCTTAAAAGAATATATAAATGACTGATGTACACCTAAAAAAGTACAATAGATCGCCAATACCACAATCGTAGAACCAAAAGTTCTACAATAGTGGATACTAGCGGTTTAAATCGATATAATGGTTCTAGTAAACTCTGAAGGCTGTTGTAACCGAGACGCCATTATAGTTGTGAATACAAGCAATTCTCATGATTTTTTATAATTTATTTTTATCATTTATATACATAAAAAACCAAATTTACGTTGCTCTTTCTCACCCAGAATTCTAAAGAAACTACCTAGAAAGCTAAACTATCATATATAAACTAAATGTAAAATTCACACCTTCTAATCAAATGTACTTTTTATCCATAAAACGACATAAATCGCAGGCGCGTGAAAATTTTAGCTAAAATATATGTATATATTCACAATACACTGACACTCGCACTGGTACTTTGCATGTATAAAAGGAAAAATCAACACTTAACACTCACCTGCTGTTTTTTTTCCCAATTATTTGAAGTCTTCCATCAAACACTTTTATGTAGACGTCTTTGTTAAAGTTTCAATTATGTTTTCTTAATTTCCCCAAAATATCGTTACTGTATATCTAATACAGATCTGTAAACTCTAATTCAGTGATACAAACGCGTCTAATAAGACGCAAGCACTACAGTCGCGCTACAAGAACTTATTTTAGATAATGAGGCGCACACTAACTCTCGCATAGCACCTTTGTATCTCCGCACTAACACATATTTACGAACATTGTAGAGACATTGTAGAACCTTAGGCTGTATAATTTTGGGCCTCTTTTGGGGGTACAGCGGCGCTGTAGCCGCTTGTACATCTACTGTAGAACTTATTTATGGAGCCTATGCCGTTATTAAAAACCTATAACCGGCCGGTGTACGGCTTGTTATAGAGCTTGTGTGCTACTTGGGAAGATATCGCCCGTCACACCTGCAATTCAATTTGATATTGAGAAAAAAGAAAAAGTTTTATAACAATTAAATTTTATAACAAAAAAAAAAATTAAGTATACATTATTAACACAGACCAAAGGTCCAAAATATTTATTAGTAGTGCTTATAATATAATTATGCTCATGATTCGATGTGATACGCTTTATATGTCATATTGTGATAACTTATTTTTAGTTTGTAAGTTACTGGCTCTTTAGGGTCAACCTACACTGAACATCCGACCGAACTGCGATCTTAGTGGCCAATCAGTACCTACATAAAATGTGTGTGAACTTTCACTGTTAGTGAGTGATTTCGGTAAATCACTCACTAACAGTGACTAGTAATTAGTAGTAGTTAGACTAGTAATAGTGATTTTAGAGGTTACTAATGTGGTGTCATAAATAAACACTTTTTTCATAAAAATCTGTGATCGTTGATATGAAGACATTCTGTATTATATTTAGTAGGGGCGTATTAGTTAGGGGTGGGAAATGTGTACCGCTACGCATATCGTCTTTGTGTGCGTTGACCCTAAGATATCAACTAAAATATATTCTAGTCGATAGTTATAAGAATTTTGTCAAATAACGTCTTGTATTTTAATGCTTTGCTTGTTAAATTGTTTATTTTATCTAAATGTTATATTATCGAGTAGAACTGACGTTGGCTCAGACGCTGAGCAGATAGAAATAAGTATTTATGTGCATCTTTATTTATGTCTTGTATGTTATAAACACTGATACACGTGACTGAAAAGTTGTGTGCAATTCGGATGATATAAAAATGTAAGAAATAATAATAATAATTAAACGGCCAATGGCCTAATGGCCAAAAGCTTCGACGACCATCTGTCGAAGCTGGCGTTACACGGTTGGTTAAAGGGCCTGATACAGAAGGCAGTACTCCTCGATACGGCTCGTATTGTGAGGAGGTTCCTTTCTCTGGAGCCCTAACCACCGGTAGCTTGGGCCCTGCTCCCGATACCGGCGGACCACTACTTTTTTATATATATATTTTTTTTAAAGATATATTTAAAAATGTAAATTAGTAGGTAAGTAAAATGAGTAAAGTGAATAATAATAATCTTTATTTCTCGGAAAACAATGATCCATCGTGGTGACATACCACTCACTGATCAATCACGAAATCTCAGAAACTATAACACCTACAAACTTAAAATTGGTCAGGTTAAGATGGTCACCCATCCACAGACCAACCTCGGCAAGCGTTGCTTAACCTAGAAGATCGACCCGTGCGGCTATTATAATTTAGCCACGAGCTCCTCATACATGCAGAATTGGTAAAAGATAAAAAAATAAAAGAAATTAAATATTATAACATTAGTACGTGATCCGTGAACCATGCAGCAGTGGTTCACGTAGGTACTGACTGTTAAAGCGTTCAGCAAGAGCGTTCAGGGGCCCCTACCACGAACTGCCAATGCTATCATGATTCAGTGTGAAAAAGGGATAGTGCTATTCGTCTTGTGTAACTCCGTCTCTCTCTGACACAGGAATCATGATAGATTTAAGACGTAGGTAGGGCAACAGGATACTGTTGCGGCTTGCTCGCAACCGACGCACCAGGGATGCGCACGACTGTGTGGAAACAATCCACACGCGCCTCGGCATACATCCCCGATGCGCTACAGAAGCGAGGCGTCCCCAAGAGCGCCCTGTGGCCGTATTACGAAGTGCCAATGCCATCATGATTCGTGTGAGGGAAAGAGATAGTGCTATTCGTCTTGTGTAACTCCGTCTCTCTCTGACACAGAAATCATGATGGATTTAAGACGTCATAAGTCGCCTGAACCCGTTGTTGTATTGGACACGTAGAGCGCTGTACTTTCTGCGTGTAATCCATCCGCAGACTGTCACTTTAAAAGGACGTACAAAATGCCAATTCCCAGCCTTAGTGTGCTGAACTGCGAGTGGTCCAATCAAAAAAAAAAAGCCCTAAGTATGTATACAAGAGTTGGGGAATAAAAAAGTAACGAGAGATAGGCTATGTGGAAGTGATGACTACGGACATGAAGACTTATTAGAGAAGTATGGGAAATTGTGATAGAGACAAGGCTTCTAGTAATGAGATACAGATAGCAGCTTGTATTGGGTGAGAACTAGTTATCGTGAGTACCTAGATTCCTAAAAAATCTGTTTAGATCCTCGTTGGTAGTTATATTTTCGAGCCGTCTGGCGTTGAAACTCTCGCGTCGTGGGGTCCGAGTGCTCATAACTTGTTTAAAGATTTGCCAAGACGTTTAGTTGACACCTCGCGTGACCCAATACCTTGCTTTTATCTTGGACAAAGGATAAGCATTGCCATGTGGCAATTCTGCCAGCCTTTTGTGTTCATTACTCAAAAGTCAGCGGCGCGGAAGAATTATTCGACGCCATCTTTTGACTAAATTGTAGATTTTCTTTAGATCGACTGTTGAATCACTATTTATACGTACCTTTTTTTTTTGAAAATAAGGAAGGCAATACAGGCTGTTGAAATTTCGCGTGACGCCACTTCTGCGTCAAAATTTATCACCTAGATGTGAAATAACAAGCCCCGCTCCTAAACATTGATATTTTTGAAGTGAAAACTTCTTTAGACTTTCCCCTACCAAGAAGTGTTGTTCCACTTCTTGGTAGGGGAAGTCTTCACCGACATGCTCATAACTCGAATAAGTAAAATTGAATCGTGTTAGTGAAAAGTTCAATGTGCATATAGGTACTGTGCATTGTTGAAATAGTGTTTTTGTTTGATTGTTACTTTAATTCAAACATGAAATTTCAAATTTGAATACTAAAAGTTAGTAAAAGTAGTTGAATACTAAAAGTAGTACTGAATAAAAGTTCTGAAGTTCTAAACTTAGAACTTTTATTCAGTATAGCAGTCCCTATAACTGCCATTTTTTATTTATTGATTCAATGAAATATAAAAAGTGTTATTTGATGATGCGTCTGACGAACTAAATTAATAAATATATATTTTTACCTAGAGTACTGTATTTCCTTTACTCTTTAAAATCCATCCAAAGGTTGTCTTGAAAAGATCGCTTTTAGCGATAAGGCCGCCCACTGTGTCACCCTATGTAATGTTTTCTTCATCTATATTTTCTGTAACTTATATGGTGTACATAATAGAGTATTATTCTATTCTATAGTTTATCTAGGAAACATCCAGTTATTTTAATGTAGCAACCATCTTGAAGTTTGTTAATTTTGTAGATCTCTGTGATATAATGTTATGTAGGTAATCAGTTAATTTTAGTGTTCGACCGAAACAGTATTTTTTGATCTCAGTTTGGACCAAAACCAAAACTTATACAAAGATAAATTATATATGTATTTTATTCATATGTATAGCCTATTTATATTTATTTAGCATATTAATAATTTACAAATGTACTATTGGTTAATTTATAAGGAAACCAGTAAAAGTTTTGTCTGATAGTCATAGGACCCTTTTTTTATGGCATATCATCAAATTACTTCTCCCGCTCTGGGCGGAGAGGGGAAGGGAGTGTCTGACTCTGACTAAAACCCACCCGTGATCCTTTTTGTGCCCTTTGCACAAATTCCGCAACCGGACCCCAGGGTCCTGAGATTGTTACGGAATTTGTTCGGAAGAGTCACCGCGGCCCTGGAACGCAAAAGGCACTAGAAGGATCAGTGGGTTTTAGTCAGTAAGTGTCTGACACTCCCTTCCACTTCGCCCAGAGCGGGAGAAGTCACTGGGGTTCCGGTTCTTTGGAAGCCGCGAGTGGCCGATGCTAACTCACAGCGGCCCCGTTAGACATTTCAAATGGAATGAGCCACAAATATTCACAATAATTTTCTGTCGGTCAAATTCTCTTCAACTGTAGTGAATCGATTCATTCTAGAGTAGACCAGTCTGATCAATGTGTTATTCTTCATCTGCTTATTTAAAACTGTATTACTAACTGTGTCTGAACTAAATAAGGTTTAAAAAACCGGAAATCAGTGTCTATTATAATCTAAATTTATTAATAAACTATAAAATAAAACGAAATTACATACAATCACTTGTATTTTTATTAACATTACACATCATCATGAGCCTTAACTACTTTGGTAGTGTACAAAAAAATCTATGATTTTAGCAAAAAAAAAAGAAAAAGAAACTATATTTACAATAGGGTTTTATGACTCTTATTTTTTCCAGTAATATTATTCCAAACCTGGAACATCTTTTATGTCAATACAAAACATAAATTATAGCGAAATTGTAACGCATTTATAATCGAATGGTCACACGCAAGTTACAAACTTCGTGCTTTTAATTTATTCCAAAATACATTTTAATATTGTGTAGAAATGAAATCATAGACTACACTAAAAAACTAAAATATTCACAATAGTTCCCATTCCCGCGGGAATATTGGGATAAAGTATAGCATATCCCGGGGATAGTGTAGCTTCATAACAGTGAAAGATTTTTTCAAATCAGTTGAGTGGTTTCGGAGCCTATTCAATACAAACAAACAATCATAATTATCTTTCCTCTTTATAATATCAGTGGAAGAAAAGCCAGGACGCCATTTTGAAAATTGTCACAGGTTCCAACAAGCACCGATTAGTTGCAATAATTTATACAGAACATAAAATAATTATTTACAATAAGGTTTTTGGCTGTTATTTTTTTATAGTAATATTATTCAAAACATGGAACATCTTTTATGTCAATACAAAACATAAATAATGGCGAAGTTGTAACGCTTTTAAAATCAAATGATAAACATCAAACGTCTGACGTCACAAACAAGTAACAATCTAACTACGGGCCTTTAATTTATTCCAAAATCAATTTTAACATTGTGTCGAAATCTTACCACAAAACTAAAATAATTAACACATATAAAAGCCAGGACGCCATTTTGAAAATTGACACATTTTCAAAATGATTTCAAGTGTTGAGTGGTTTCAACATACAACGCCGATTAGTTGCAGTAATTTATATAGAACCTTAAATAATTAACAGCACTTATGGCTTGTTTAGACGTAATGGCGACGTCAGGGTAGATTATATTCTGAAATAACACATAGGATATTTTTAACCCAGGAGTAGGTATGTTCCCTTGGTATAAAATTCGACATTCACAAGAGCAACTAAAATGGTAATAAATTAAAAGAGAAAAGTTTTTATTCGAACCGGTTTGCATTACTTTAGCGAGAATGTAGCATTCTCTCGACATGAGTAACGAAACCATAACCATTCGTTTCGGGGATGCATCTGCCCATTCCCGCAAGCCAGCCTATCGCTCACTTCGGCGATTCTTGTATTATTCAATCATACAAAAAATCCTATACTTACACTACTGTTCAACCACCAAACTGTTTATTAACAAATCGATTGGAAACCTTCCAATTTCAAGCTTTATCCTTCTTATGCATTTTTCCATGCTGCTTCAATGAAGTCAAGGACACATACCTCTTGTGACAAATAGGACATTCGAAGTTCTTCACACCCACGTGTCGAAGCATATGTTCCTTAAGCTCGTAATTTTCGAAGAACTTCCTGTCGCACTTACTACATTCGTAGGGCTTTTTATTGTGATGTTTCTTTCTTAGATGACTGGTGTAGTACTGCTTCCAAGTAAAACTTTCCCCACAAAATTCGCAGGTCATGGTTTTAACTTTTTCCGGATGCGCCTCTAAGCAATGCAGATGCCTTAGGTACTCCCCGGTAAATTTCTCAGTACAATACATACATTTAAACTTCGTAAGCTGTTTGTGGATCATCTCTTCGTGTTTTCGCTTATATTTCTGTAGGTTGAAAACTTTGTCGCAGAAACTGCAGTTAAATTTGCCCGTGTTGTGAATTCTTACGTGTTGTTTCAAACGGGTTTGGGCCAAGAACGTATCGCCACAGTCATCACAGACGTAGTTATTGTAATGCGCGTTCATATGGCCGTCAAGATGAAGATAGTTGGAATAAGATTCTTTGCACAACGCGCACTGAAGGTCTGGCTTTAATATGTACGGAATGGCACGAGTATAAGCTTGATCTAAAACGACGTTGTGTTTTTCTTTTAAATGTTTAAACATTTCATTCCAATTGTTTATGACTACACAACAAACGGTACAGAGGAGGTTTTCTATATCAAATTTGATTACCTCGTTCGTCCAGTACGGTCGCATGGCGTATTCGATCTTTTCTATTCGATGGTGGACGTGTTCTGTCCTCGTATGGGTCCGAAGGTCGTCGGCGTCCTCGAAGTACGGTCCGTCAGTGGAGCAGTAAGCGCAGTAGTAGCGAACGTTTTTGGACTTGAATGGGGTCGCGTTCGTGAACGTTAGAATCGCTTTGATTTCTTTTATGAGTTGGTACATCTTCTCGCGGTTCGTGTCCAGTTCGCCTCCTGAAAGGAATTTGTGTTTTGGTTAGTTTTTCAGCGTATTACTTTGTAATGTTATTGAATTTTACTGAACATAATATTTTTATTTAGTCCGACAATATATTTAAATAAAATATTGGACACATTGTTCTTTTTCCGTGTACACTAAAAACGATACAGTGCGTAAAAACTCGCGTGACGTCACGCGAAATATGGTTCTATTTAATCCGTCAGTTACATTTAATTTGTGTGTGGATCAAGGAGTCTTTCCGGACCTAATGAAATTCAGTAAAGTAATACCACTTTTTAAAAACGGGGACAGTAAAGACACAAATAATTATAGACCAGTATCCGTGTTGCCAGTCTTCAGTAAGGTATTTGAAAAAGTGATGCTAAATCAAATGCTTTATCATTTTAACACGAATAACATCTTGCATGATAAACAGTATGGTTTCACCAGAGGACGTTGTACTACTGACGCTGGTGTCACCTTACTGAAGCATATATTTAATGCGTGGGAAGAGGCACAAGATGCCATAGGCATCTTCTGCGACCTATCTAAGGCGTTTGATTGTGTGGATCACGAAACATTACTCCTGAAACTTGGGCACTACGGACTGGGGAGAACAGCTTTAAGCCTTGTTAAATCTTATTTGAATGATAGACAGCAAGTAGTGTAAATAAACGGTGTCAATTCATCGGGCTTTAACGTGAAAATGGGCGTTCCACAGGGCTCAATTTTGGGTCCTTTTTTATTTTTAGTTTATATAAATGATTTACCCCATTTATTGCAAAACAAGCTAAACATGGTCTTGTTTGCCGACGACACTTCGTTGATTTTTAAAATAAATAGACGTAGTAATAATCTTGACGTCGTAAATAACGCCCTTTTGCAGGTCCAAAATTGGTTCACTGCTAATAATTTGGTTTTAAATGGGAAGAAAACGAAGTGCATAAGGTTTGCTTTACCAAATGTCAAAAGTAGTGATTGTGATATAGTGTTGAACAGGGAAAAACTAGAATTCGTCGATAGAACGGTTTTCCTGGGGATTACGCTTGACTCAAGGCTACAATGGGGTCCTCATTTAGCATCTCTAGCAGGACGACTAAGCTCAGCAGCATATGCTGTTAGGAAAATCCGCCAATTTACAGATGTTGATACCGCGAGACTAGTCTATTTCAGTTACTTTCATAGTATAATGTCTTACGGTATCTTATTATGGGGACGGGCTGCAGACATCGAGTCAATTTTTATTCTGCAGAAAAGAGCCATCAAAGCCATTTACAATCTCCGCCGGCGCGATTCTCTAAGGGAACTGTTTAAGGAAATTAAGATCATGACGGTACCTTGTCAATATATCTACGAAAACATTATGTACGTTAGAAAAAATCTACATCTCTTTAGTAAACGAGGCGACAGACACAATTATGCTACTAGAAATAGGGATCAATTAGTTCAACCAGGTTTCAGACTAGCTAAAGTAGCCACATCTTTCATGGGGTATTGTTTAAAATGTTACAATAAAATTCCTCCCCATATATTAGAACTGAATGAAACGAAATTTAAATCTTGTATTAAACGCACATTATGCAGGCAAGCATATTATAAGTTGGGGGATTACATGGAAGATAATAATGCTTGGCTAAATGCCGGTCCTGCTCCACAGCCTCAACCACTTGGGTAAACAAGTTAGGATTTCATATTTGGAAGAGATGCTCGCCTTTTATAATATTATTTTGATAATAAATAATTTCCTTTTCTTTTTTTTTGTACTTATAGTTGCTTGGTTATTGTAAACCATAGTTTTGTATAATGTAGAAGCATTTTATTTTCAAATATTGTAAATGTGAGTACCATGGAGCCATTTACATGTAATAAGTTATGGTTTACTTTGTGACATGAACTAAAATGGCAGTTGAGAGCATGTCATGCTCGCTTAAATGTTTCGCTGATGGCGGCGTGTGTGTTGGATCATTCAGTTCCCTTCAAAATGGTTGAGCTGAATGGTGCCGATACACGCGTCATGTTCGTGAACGGGCGCCGTCGGTTGAGACTGGTCACCTCTTGACTGCCAATGACTTGTTTTAATCTTTATACTTTGAATTGTTTTCATAGTTTCCTTTTTTTTTTCTTTGCATTGTCCTCACATATAGAAGCGACCAAGGATGTAACCAAGGTTATGTAATACAGAACATGATTTAAAAGAGTGTCCGTGGAGTTTCTTGCACGTTCTTCTCCATAGAGATCTACGCTTTGGAACGTGCAGATAGCTTCATCTCTTTCGTCTTGACAATTCAAAAGTGCCTGTAAAGGGTTTAATTGAAATAAATGATTTGAATTGAAAAAAAAAAAAACACTATTGAATAATATTGAAAAAACTTTTTGCGTATCAAATCAATAAAAACTGACGAAGATAAAAAGCATCAAAGATAAAAGTATACTGCAATATGATGTCACACGAGTTTTCAACGCTGCACCATCTTCATTTTATGTTTACGTGAAAAAAATGTGTTTCCAATATTTTTTTGGCAATCTGACGGAGTATTAAGATATTTTTAGTCAACTACCCTATTCTGGTATTCAGCTGTTCAGGTTGCTTAGGCAGGATGCCGTCCTAACATGGTTGGAAAAATGCTGGGCAGATGATGATAATTATATAAAGCTAAAGAGTTTTTTTTAAACGTTGCCCCATTCATTAGATTTACTCTTGTATTGTGGGTGCGTTCACAAACATGAATACTGACATACACAAGACACCCAGATCCGGAACCGTACAAACATTTAATCCGAGCGGGGATCTGTATGCCATCCGTCATGTAGTATGCCGTGTATATGTATGCCGTATGTCGTGCCGATCTGTAGGCCATACAAACATTTAATCCGTGCGAGGATCGAACCCGCGACACGTAGCGCAGCAGCCGAACGCTCAACTACTGCGCCAACCGTGTGGTCAGTTTGTTTGTTTGCTTGAACGCGCTAATTTCAGGGTGTTAGATAACCCCTTTATCGAGGTAGGCTATTATCATCATGCTAAGACCAATAGGAGCGGAGCAGTCATGAAAAATATGACGAAGACGAAGTTGCGCGAGTCAGCTAGTTGGAATATAAAAACTAAGGACTTTGCTGAGAATCCGTACACAATAATAAAACAAACCTTAAGTTTGCTAGCCAAGAGTCTCGACCTACACTTTAGGAAACTCTCGTTAAGCAACTGGACCAAGGCTTGATTCAGAAAGCGGTACTTCTGGACACGGCTCGTATTGTTAGGAGGTTCCTCTCTGGACGGCTGATCCCGGTATCGGGAATAAGGTCCACCTAATTCCCGATACCGATTACTATTACCACAGATAATATAATACTACTATTACTAATGTTTATATATTTTATTAAATATAATAATGTGAATATTTTTGGCAAATAGAAAAAAAAATCTTAGCGAATAATGGGTTAATTATCTTTTTCTGTTTTGTGATAAAAGTACAAATATGACAAAATGCTCCTTACCATCTTTGACAAAGACATTTTTCAATAATTTATACATCTTTGATATACAATAAGTTATTTCGAATGTTACATAACTAAGTTTTTATATAATTTTAAATAGAATCTACTATGTTTAGAATAGAACATAATACTCTTTATTCACAGTGGGAAGTGCGTTTTTTTCATTTAATACTTAAAATACATTTCTTCTTCTTTTTGTGTCCTTGGTTAACTCCTTAGATTTTTTAGTTGGCATCATGCGCGTACCTAGGGGGTGGGGGGGGTTCTAGGGGAGGGCAGCCCCCCCGTGGAAATCTCGCAGAAAATGTAAGAACTCGCCTAATCACTAATTAGATAGGGATTCACGCCAGTATCTTTGCGACTTTAAAAGCGTGTAACTCTAATTTTCCACCATTTTTTTTCCCAAATCATACTACTTAACTACTTTCAAATAAATATTCAATCATGTAGATTTTTGATAGCAATCAAATAAAATATTAACAATTTCTTGGATTTCATTTATTCCAGCGCTTCCAGAACTTGCGATTCCTCGTGATTCGTCATGTGATTCGACCAAACATTCTTCTGTATAAAAGTTTCTCCACATTTCTCACACGTGTAGCATTTATCACTGTTATGTATTTTAATATGATTAGTCAGAGAACTCTTAGAAACGTAGAACTTTGAACAAATAGTACATTGGAATTCCTTGAGTTTCGTATGCTTCACCCTATGTCGTTTCATCTCATTTTTGTTGTAAAAACCTTTGTCACATTCTGGACACTTATGCGGTCTCAACTGCAGATGAAAATGATTCACATGGTTGTTTAGTGAACGTTGACTTTCGAAACACTTGCCGCACGCTTTACAAGCGTATTTCTGAACAGGGGCGCCGTGTTCTTGAACTTCGTGTTCTGCCTTCTTTACACTATCTATGAATCTCTCATCACAGTACCCGCATTTACGTGTTTTAGAACCTCTTAGGTGTAAAACTCTTTCGTGCTCTTTCATTTTGATTCTTGTGTCGAAGATTTTTGAGCAAAACGAACAGACGAATGTGCCTGTTTGATGTCTAATCACATGAGTTCTAACAGCCCGTCTGTTGATGAACACCCGATTGCAACGGTCACATTTATAATTCGGGAAATGCTCATTCATGTGTTCGGATAAGTGTTTGAAATTTGTAAACGGTTTGTTGCAAAGAGCGCATGTTAAGTCCTCCTTTCCGAATTTAAATGGGATGATATGATTTGTAGTGTCTAAATGCAACGGTTTCTTGTGTATGTACTTTATATGGTTCATGATTTCTTCAAGGGAGTCAGATTCGCGGTCACATAGTTTGCATTTGAGGTCTGTAATGTCTAGCTTTATAATCATGTCTGATGCATACTTGACATTGTCGAGTTCGTGAACGTCTTTGGAATGTGCTGTTAGTGTGTGATGTTTTAGCTCCGAAGCTTCGGGGCTTTGATATTTGCAGTAAATGCAAGCGTATCCGATACCCCAGTGACCACGGATTGGTGTGGCGGTCGTGCATTTTATGATGGACCGTACGCTCTCTTTGAATTTTTCTAGAAGGTGCCTGTTCCTTTGTGCGTTGCTCATATCTTTCTCGTCTTCGTTTTCCAAAGCGTTTTTAGTCCGCTGGGTATCTACAACAAGGAGTTGCTTCTTTAATAATTGCAGATCAAATTTAGTTCATACTCTTTCATGCATTTTTTTTTCTTGCAAACAGTCTATAATAATCGCAATCTGGTCTCCTCTCTGTAAGAGATAAAGTGAGCCGTAGTCCACGATGCAGGCACAGTGCGGGTTGGTAGAAGTCACATGTCTTCGATTTTTTTCCAACACTAGTTTATGTGCTCAAAAAAAAACTTCATGGTATCTACAATGATTATAACTGCAACAACAGATGTTGTCTGCTTCAGAAAATTGTAATACTTGGAATTTAAAATTAGGGAGCCGCGATAAAAATAAAAGTTTTTTTGCGGTCCAAAATGATTTATTCAGATTAATTTCAGTGTTTTAGGTTTTATAGAGGACATAAAGAAATAGAATTTTCTATTTATTTAGACAGTACGGGTCAAGTAAGTCACTCTTAGCTGTGTATGTTAAGAGTTGCAAAATAATGGACTAGCATGTGTATGTTAAGAATTGCAAAAAACTAATATAGTGGGCCCCCGGTTATCCGACAAACGGTTTGCAGGGCGGTGTCGGACTATCCAATTTGTCGGATTAGAGTACTGCCACAGACCCCCTATAGTTCGTACTTTTTTTGAAAAAGATTACCTTGGTATCTGATAAATTACAAGTCGAAGCGATAAAATTATATCTGTTCAGCATTGGTGCATTAGTGAAGATTTACCGTAATACATTTTAAGTACAGTGATATGCATGTCGGATTACAGGGGGCGTCGGATTAGACAGGGGTCGGATTACCGGGATCCACTGTATTGGAAATGACCAATAGAAGTTCCATACATCTTAGAAAGTTATCTGGACGCAACATTGATTAAGTCTCTATCTACATTAAATATCGTTAGAACTTACTGATTAACAAGCAAAAAATCACATCTGGCCCCCTAGCCAAGTTGATAATCTGCAATCGTTAACGCTAGTCGTAAACGAATCAAATGTATGGGAATGAAATCATCTCAACGTTAAGTAACGAGGTTAGAACCAACGAACAGAGAATTCGTAGTCAAGTTCACATCTTTTAAAATGATAGAATGAATTGTTATCGTTTCTACAATGTTCAACGCTACATCCTATGTTAAAATGTTTAAACTGAATAGTTAAAGTAATTAAACTGAGTTAAAATTTTAACCTGATTGACGTTTGTAGGAACGTTCGCCAGAGACTAAAGAATAGGTCGTTTTTCTAAAGACATTGTAGAACAAGCGGCCGACTCAAGCGCGTCAACATGGCTACCAGTACCAACTTATCGTTTTCTACAGTTGCTGACACCGAGGCGTTATCGATTAGAGAACAGAATTCGACACGAAACGTTTGTAACTTGGCTAGGGGGCACTGGTTCTAGCTTAGCTATTAAAATTAGCTTAAGTTTAGCTTCAAATATGATCATATCTCTTAGGCCTGCCGGTGTCTCCCCGACTTCTGCCTAATAATAGTCTGACCCAGCTTGTCTCTTTTTGCCCTTCCGAAATAAAGCCGTGAAGCCGAGGTGCGTATCCCAGAGGGGATGCCCTTAGCGAGCGGTTATTTAGTTTGTAAGCTTAGTTTTTAGCTCTGGCTGGGGACCTTAAATTCATTTGAGGCCACCACAGGATAGTTCTGTTAAGCAGTAATCAACTTGAGTGTTGAAACTAGAGCTCTTTTAACTTCCAGTTTGTGGCTAACTCAGGGCCATTGTTTTTGCAATATTTATTATTTAACCTCGTGTTACTAACTAACTTGGGGTTAAGAGCGTATACGCCGTACGGCATTTCATACAAATTTTCAAGTCCTTAGGTATTTTCCGAAATGACTTAACCGATTTTAATTAAACATTATACACACAGTCATTTAGGAAACACCATACTCGTCTAGTTTTAACTGTCAAAAAAGTTTGTCGTGTAACAGTTACATTTAACCAATTTACAAAATAATTTACATTTAAGCTCATATTGCAGCTTTTACAAGAATACGTGCCACCGCTTCTCATTCATTTACTGGAGAACGGTTAATCTCGATGCTCGTTAATCAACCTTCATTTTTCTCGTCCTTAAACTATCCGACTATGCTTACTCCTCATGTGCACCTTCCAAGCGGTTCTATGAACGAAGGTCCTCTCACAACTATCACATTTAAACCGCCTATCATCTAAATGCCCTCTAACATGCTGATTGAGACTACAACGCGTCCCAAAGGATTTTGTACACATATCACATTTGAAATCTCTTGACTTCGTATGAGTAACCGTATGGGAACGCAGCTCAATCTTTGAGAAAAACGCCATATCGCAGTAAGAACATTTATGGGGACGCAACATTAAATGGTAGCGTTTCCTGTGCGTTGTCAAGGAACTCTGACTATGGTAGGACTTGTTACAAGCTTGGCAGGAAAATACTGTTGGTTTTACACCGTGGGCTTTGACTTCATGGCTTTGTACTAGGTCTTTTGTCGCGAATCTCTCGCTGCAGAACGAACATTTCCGCGTTTTATTCGACAAAGCGTGCACGACTCGTTCGTGTACGCTTTTTTTCGGTCTCGAGTCGAAAACTTTCGGGCAATGTGAGCATTTGAAGACACCTTTATTGTGTCTATAACTGTGCGTTTGCATCGATTGTTTGTTTATGAATGCTCGTTCGCAAACTGAGCATTCGTAGTTTCTGTAATGCTCACTCATATGCTCTGAAAGTAGTTTGAAATACTTGAATTCTTTTTTACACATACAACATTGAAGCATATCAGAGTTAAACTTGAACGGAATGATGTGGTTTTTAATATCTGTATGTATAATTTGCGAATGTATTTTAGTTACATGATCCGTAAACTCTTCTAAAGAATGTATACTAGCGTTGCATAGCTTGCATTTGAGATCGGTAATATCTAGTCTAATAACTAAGTCAGATGCATATTTGACTTTGATTGCTTCGTCCGCTATATTGTTATGAGTTTCTAAGTTATGCAGTTTCAATTCTGAAGGTATCTCTCGCTGTTCATCGCAAAAGTTGCAAGAGTAACCGGCTCCCCAGAACCCTTTGATAATAGTCGCGTTAGAATTTTGTAGTATGGTCTTTATATTGTCTTTATGTTTATTCATTTCATTAGCTTCGTGTTTTTCGGGTTCTATTTTATTTTCTTTCTTGAATTTGTCGTTGACTATAGCCTTGTATCGTGTCCTGACTTGGTCGACGTCCACAGGTGCATCCATTTCTTCAATCTTAGGCTCCAACTGAATCTCGATTGCAATTACATTAGTTTCGGTATTAATTTCATCGTCTGTAATTTTTTTTACTACCTCTTTCGTTAATTTTTTTGCTTTTAATTTATTCAGCTCAATTAATTTTTTAGTTTTACCATCCAGAAAAGATGCTTTGGTTTTAAAGATGGTAGGTTTTGTCCTCTGTTTCTTTTTAGATCGTGCCAATTTGGATTTCGTTGTATTGTCAATCAGGACATCTACAACAAGAAATTCATTTATTCATTTCGTCATCTTCATCAGACTTACGATTATAATTAAAGTATTATTATATTCTCTTCTTCATATGATCGCATAATTGGATAATATCTTTTGTTTTGCTGTACTATGGTAAATTAACTAAATCCATACAGTTTTTTTTTTTTTAATTTTTGATGTCTTAGGAACTGCGGCGCGTTAGTATATTTTACAAGAACACTGATTGCCGACTGAATAATCTAAAGAATTTTATATATTGTTGTCACCAAGACGAGGGATACTTATGAATACTTAATTAGATCAATTATTATTGCTATCATTTTATTAAGTTTCGTACTTTTTATTTTCAAGACTACACTGATGAACCTTTATTTAATACCTTAAACGAATAGATACAGGCCGAATATTGAACACTGAGGGACCCTCACACAAATAACTGTAAGTTTTATTTCTGACGTTATTCCGACCACGTGTGTTCTAAGTCTTCTAATGAAATACGAAATAGCGAAAAGTAGGTTCCTGTTTTTAAACCAAAAGGCATCGCTCTTAGATTGATGTTAATTTTCAATTCAGTCAAAAGCTTCATTGAAATCTAAACAATTATGAGGGATATCTTTCTGCATATGTTTATACGAAAAAAAAAAGCGCCTGAAATGTCAATTGTTCGAAAGAGTTACAGACTACAGTGGCCCCGAAACGCAAAGGGCATCTGAAGGAACATGGGTGGGGTTTAATCAGTCAAGAGTCTGACACTACTTCCTGCTCCGCTCAGACCGGGAAGTCATTTGACAGTTTCCCACCAAAAAAACGTCATGGCTTCGTATCTAGTGGATGCGTTTAATTTGATTGAGTTTGGGTTTGCCGCTCATCCTTGAATGGGAAGATGCTATTTACAGTATTTTGGTTGTATCTCATTGTAAACCAAAACGGATAAAGGTTTCGTTTAAAAAAGTGACTTCAAAAATAATGTTTTATTTATTATAACTTCATAAGATTACAGTACTAACAAAACACAAATCGAGTCACATTCTATTCGATCACATACATGATTAATCTTAGTAAAATTCAAGAACAAAATTAAAAGAAACGAACATTTTGTCTTAAATATTAATCAAGAAATTACAAATAACATTGTTTAGGTCAAGAATCTTGAGTTAGAACTGAAAAAGAACACACAACAAACTATAAATGAAGAAAGTGGAATTTCATTCAGCCACGCGGCGCAACCTCGACTCAGCCTCCCACAAATTAACAGTTATAGTTTTTTAATTATGACATTAACGTCTTGTAACTCGTTTTCCGTTGTCATGGCGACTGAGTAGAGGAGTGTAGGAAGTGTCCTTTAAAAGGGAGAACATGGGAGAAAGCCGAAACCACTACAATATTCCCATCCTAACACAAAATTTACAAACCTACGTTGTAACAGCCTATAATATCACGTCATAATAAATATGGGAGAGATAATTGTCGTATTGCGCACGTCGAAAATCTATTATAGTCAGGCCGTAAAGAACGGAGTTCTTCGGTTATAATCATCATTCATATGAAACGGACATATACGGAGGCCTATTGTGTACGTACGAACTTCCGGATCGGGTTTCGGCCTAGTTCGACAGGGATTAAAAGACAGGAACTGTCCTTAGTTCTGTTCAAGTTGTAAACTACGCCACACCTCAGTAGGCAGTCACATCCATACCCTTCTGCCGTCCTATCAAGGTGGCCCCACTTTGCGAGGTTAGGACTCCCCAACTTGAATCAGTAATGCTAGCGAAGGGGGAGGCGGAACGCGTGCGAAAGAGGGAAACCTCACGCCCCAGCCACCGCAACAGAAGAAGACGCCCCGGGCGTCGGGAAACGCAGGGCGATTCCCGGCCACCGTAGGCGCGGGCCTGCGGATGGCGAGCTATGGGTGGCTCGCCGTCCGATAGCAGCCAGGCCCGAGACGACGGCGCGTAGTGTTCCACGCGCGCCTCAAAGAGCCGTCAGCAACGAAGACGGGGCCCCATAGGGTCAGTGCCTGCTAGAGTTGCGGAATTTGTTCGAAAGAGTCACCGCGGCCCTGGAACGCAAAGGGCAAAAGAAGGATCAGGGGTGGGTTTTAGTCAGTAAGAGTCTGACACTCTCTTCCACTCCGCCCAGAGCGGGAGAAGTCATTTAATGATTTCCCATCAAAAAAAAAAGAGCACGGCACGGCGGTCATATTGATAGATGATTCAGTTCTTAACAGCCCGACTATAGTTAGCTTGGTTTTCCAGGTGAAAAAAATTAAATTAAAGCTTCACTGAATGTACACTCTACGAGTGTTCTTGATAGCTGACAGAGACATCAAGATCAAACAATTTCTCCATGTTGGTTCCTCATATGCCTTCTAAAAGTAGTTCTATGCAAGAACTTACGATCACAGTAATCACACAGCAGTTTTTTCACACCTACATGGATCCGCATATGAGAATACAAAGTGATCTGTGTACCGAACGCTTTCCCACAGACTTTACATATATGGTTTCTCGTTTTGGTGTGCGTATTATTGTGATAGCTCAATTCCATTTTCGTGCAGAAAGCCATCTCACAATAGGAACATTTATGAGGCTTTTTGAAGAGGTGAAAACGATTTTTATGCATGGACAGCCCACTTTGTGTACTACAAGTCCTTCCGCAGTATTCACATGTGTTTTTGGGTTTCTCGACCCCATGGGCTTTATGCTCATGGTCACGGACGGTATCCCATGACGAGAACCTTTCATCACAATGCGCACATTTTCTATACCTTCCTGGTACTATATGGACTACTCTCTCGTGGTCTACCCGTTTCGGCCGAGAATCAAACTCTTTGGAACAATAAGAGCACTTGAATACACCCCTTTTGTGCCTATACATATGCGTCTGCATGGCCTGCTTGTTTATAAAACTACGGTCGCAAAAAGAACATTCGAAATTTCGATAGTGTTCAGGCATATGTTCGGAAAGGAGTTTGAAGTATTTGAAATTTTTATCGCACATGAAGCAACGGAAACCATCGGATTCGAATTTGAAAGGTATTATATAATTTTTGACATCTGTATACATTTGTTTGGAGTGTGTCTCGCTTAGATGTCCTATGAAGTCTTCTAGAGTATTCACAGATTGTTTGCAAAGCTTGCATTTAAAATAAGTTGTATCTAACTTAATGATTAAGTCCGTAACATATTTCGTCTTGATGATTTCGCCTGCGTGGTCTATATTGGTGTGTTTCTTTAGATTATGTTGCTTTAGATCAAACGGAATTTCGGCTTGAAAGTCGCAGAAATTGCATGAAAACCCATTCCGCCCGTAAGCTTTTATTAGTGTCGCATTAGAAAATTGTAATATTGTCTTTATATTGGCTTTGTGTTTGTACATTAACCGTTGGTCATCAGGATTTTCGACTTGTTCCTCCTCGCTTTTATTTGCGTCAGTCGACTTGCTATCTGTTTTTGTTTCTTTAACGTTGATGGCACTGATCTGAGATGAGGTGGGTGTTTTCCTGAAATTCTTTTCAATGTTGGATTTCGTTGTATTGTCAATCTGGACATCTACAACAATAAAATCAAATATTGATTTCTGTATGTTGGTTATACATTAAAAACTCCTTCTCGGGGCTGTTTGATTAAATTTATTGAATCTGTTTTCTTTCTTTCTTTTGAATGACAACGGGTTTTATTTGCAAAAAGACCTGTTTAGAAACTGATTTGCAGATTCTCAATTAAAATTCTCTATATCAAGTATTATAATCAAATTTGTTAATGAATCGCTAAATAGCGTTGAAAAAGAAATAAAATGTAAGTGTTTTGTGAGACTGACCCACTCCTGAGCAAAGGCTATCTTGCACACCTTTCACGTTTCGCGAAAAATACTAATAATGCCTATATTGAAGGCGTGTGAACTGCACCCGCCGCGTAGGTATTTTTGTAATCTATATACTACTAATATATAAAGCTGAAAAGTTTGTTTGAACGCTACCTCTCTCAGGAACTATTGGTCCGATTTGAAAATCATTCAGTGTTAGATAGTCCATTTATCGAGGAAGGCTATAGGCTATATAGCATCACGCTAAGACCAATAGGAGCGGAGCAGTCATCAATAATGTGAGATATTTTTTGTAACATGCATTACTTAAATCTATTTTTGGTACTGCCAGCTTGTACCCTATGTATGGAAAACACATGCCTTTTCCAAGTACTCATATGTACGAACGCCATTTCGCAATAATCACATTTATACTTCCTAAATCCTAAATGAGCCTTTAAATGCTGTCTTAACCCTGGTTTAGTTGCAAACGAGTTTTCACATCGATGGCAATGAAATTGCTTGGTGTTAGTATGCGTTGCGATGTGCCATTGGAGTTCATGACGCGTGTAAAATCCTCTTCCACACGTATCGCAGTCAAAAGGACGCATTAACTGATGATGTCTTCTTTTATGTGTTGCAAGGCCTTTCTGGCTGGCAAAAGGCCTGTCGCATGCTTCACAAGTAATGTTTATCCGGGCGATCCCGTGCTCCCTAGCTTCATGATTCTTTACCAAGTCTGCCGACGAGAATTTCTTATCGCAGAACCCACATTTCCTCTTCTTATTCGACAATTTGTGAGTAACGTATTCGTGTTCGCGTATTTTTAAGCGACTGTCGAAGATTTTTGGGCATTGTGAACATTTGTACTCTCCTTTCTTATGTCTGTAACTGTGCGTTTGCATTGATTGTTTGTTTATGAAGACACGGTTACATTCCGGACACTTATAGTTGCTGTAATGCTTGCACATATGTTCCGAGAGCACCTTGAAATATTGGAATTCTTCTTCACAAATGGCGCATCGTAACTCCTCCGTATCGAACTTAAAAGGTATAAAATGGTTATCGATGTCTTTATGAAAAGTTTTGTGATGTACTTCTTCCAAATGAGTTGTCAATTCTTCAAGACTGTCAATTTCTACCTCACATAACCGACATTTAAGTCCGGTTATATCAAGTTTTATAACCAAATCGGAAACGTATTTGACTTTTATACAGTCATCGTACACATCGCCATGTTCAAAATTGTGTTTTTTTAGTTTTTCTGCGGTAAAATGTTTGTCGCAAAAGCAGCAAGCGTATCCAGCGGATGAACTTCCTTTTAACATCGTTGCGTTCGAATATTTAAGTATCATTTTGAGATTGTTCTTGTATTGACGCATAAGGTATTTGTTTGGTATTTCTTCTGTGTCTTGATTCCCTTCGTTTATAACTATGTATGCTTTCTTTGGGCTCGCTGTCACAGTTTTGCAGGGCGTTGTGTTATTTGTAGAGTTCAGGATGTCTGTCTGGACATCTACAAACAATACAATTTCTTTATTTTTATGTATGCTTGGTTTGAACAGGCGTTTTCTATGTTTTGAAGTGACAATGACCGGGAATAAGGAAATCGTATAGAGATCATTGCTTTATTTGTAATTAATGTCTGCGTTTTTGTATATTGTTTATTTGCTGTATTTAACTTAAATACAATATGATGACAAAGCGTCTCCGTTCCATCCAAGGAGAACTTTGCGGCTTTCAATGTTGAGCGATTTGGGGTCGCTCAAGGCAACCTTCTAGGTCCTTACTCACTGCGTCGCCACTTACGCTTCTTAAATTATGTGCACAGCGATTTGATACTGCCTAGCTGACCTCCACATCCCAGTAACTGGGTAATACCACGATATCCCTTGACAAGATTGGTGACCTTAATATCTTTCGAGTATCCGTATCGACTGTTAAATATCTGGAAGGAGCTGGCTAAAACAGTAACAGCCGCACGGGTCGATCATCAAGGTCAAGTAACGCTTGCCAAAGTTGCTGCTTTTTTACACGTGCAAAAAAGCATGTTGCGGAAACCTGAAGTATATTCGGTACGCATGGTGTTTTAACTAGTCCAAAAGTTTCGGTCGAATTCCTAATTATGTACATACTATGTGGAATATTCATGAGGCCACATTCGACACGATTATACAGGGTTATTTGTAAAACACCAACAACTTTTTAAGAGGTCGTTATACTCATCATTATGAACAACTTTTACGAAACCTGACATCACGAAAAAAAAAATCAGCTGTTCCTTACATTTATGTTCGTATAACTAATCAAAATGTAGGGAACAGCTGTTTTTTTTTTTCGCGATTTCATATTTGGTCCCATAGTAAAAGTTGTTCATAATGATGAGTAAAATGACCCCTTAAGGGGTTTTTGGTGTTTTACAAATAACCCTGTATATTAATAGAACATAAGTTTTAACTATCAGTCACAACTTAGGTAGTATTTGAAGATATGATAAGTTTATAATGAATGGGGGCCGCTGGGTCAGTGCCAGCGAAGGTTACGGAATTGTTATAAACCGTTACCGCCCTGGAACGCAAAGGCCATTTGAAGAACACTGGTGGTAATCAGTAAGTGTGATACTCTCTTTTCCCGTTCAAAAAAAGTCGTATTTGTCGATGTTTCTAGGTTCATAATGAAGGGGATTATATGTCTTTTAAACATAATTTGCAAAATGTTACAGGGTTAATGGTGTAAGACACCGTCAGTCTATCTTTTTCTAAAGTTATGGTCCATTTTCAATAAAATATCAACCAATCAGCGAAGACATAGTTGGGAGTTGCGCTTACAGATCAAATGAATGCAGCTGAATACCAGTATTTTAAATGGAACTACTGTTTACTGACCTCCGCTACCAGTAACTGGGTATTTGATATTTTAAATACAAAAACGGTTCTGTAATTATTTTGTACACTGAAAGAATTGTACTGTGTGCCTTAAGTGGCGACTTCGACGCGAGTAGTTACCTAAACAAAAAATCCTCTGGTCTCTGTTTATTAAAAACTATTTTATTTTCATGTCACCTTTAATACATTCTGCTGTTACACGTACTAGGTATAAGTAAACTATTATGTCATGACATCGGAACTGTTACTTCTAAACACAGGTTACCGCGTAATCTATCTAGAATAACAGTACTGCACCCACTAACTAGATCTAGAATAATTATACCTGTATAGCTGAACCATGCAATGTAATCTAGTCCCAACTTATGAATAAAATTTATTATTATTATTATCAAATATCGTCGGCGTCAGTGCAGGGCTTTTTGAAGTGAAAACTTCTTTAGCATCGTTGTGATTGAAACGAAAAAGCGTCAGTAAAAAGAGACAGACACATAAATTCACGTGTCTGTCTCTTTTTACTGTCGCTTCGTCTCATTATCTTGAAGCCAACATTTTCGAAGGTTTCACTTCTACCAAGGGTGAATTGCACACATAGCATAATCAGCCTTTTAACGTTCCCACTGCTGGGACACAGGCCTCCTCTCTAGGAGAGGGAATGGGCCGTAATCCAGCACGCTGGCCCAGTGCGGGTTGGTGAATGTCACATGTCTTCGAATTTTTGGTTCTAGGACATGCCGGTTTCCTCACGATGTTTTCCTTCACCGTTTTGAGAGCAGTGGTGATGAAATTAATTACACAAAGTAATACGCCTGGCTGGGTTTGAACCCGCGACCTACAATTCGTAAGTCGGGGCTGTTACTACTCGGCCACCACTGCTGCACTTGCAATTGCACACATGTATATTTTAAATGCAGAAACGTTTTTTTCAACGTTTTCACAAAGAAAATATTTATTGTAAAACAAAACCAAGATTTGGATGGGAAATCATCAAATGACTTCTCCCGCTCTGGGCGGAGCGGAAGGGAGTGTCAGACTCTTACTGACTAAAACCCACCCGTGTTCCTGCTTGTGCCCTTTGCGTTCCAGTGCCGCGGTGACTCTTTCGAACAAATTCCGCAACCCTAGCAGGACCAAGAAGTACCTACTCCTATGTTTTAGCCTAAATAATTGTATAGCGATGACCTAGGTGTCAATTTTAGTTGCAAATTAAATGATTAATTTCTTAAATCTCTAATCAAATTTAAATAGTTCTGCTGTAATAAAAAAACGTTGCATTAATAAGGTACTGCTACTGACGCAGACGATATTTAAAAAACTGATCAGATTTTCTTTTTCGCTTTGCTAAAATGTCTTTTGATGTCTTGCAACATTATTAAAAAATCAACAATAAATTTAGAATACCTTTTTTATTTATTCTACAAATCAAGTTCCAAAAGACATTCCAACATGAAGGCTCATTAAAAAAAAAAAAACAATAAAAAAAAACAACGGACTTACCATTAAGACCCAGTCTGATCTTCGAACTGATAGTCTTCTTCGGTATATCATACTTCAAGGACGCTTCACCAGCTGTCAGCACTTTATTCCTCACTTCTTCGAGACATTTCCGCAGATCAATTTCTGAGTACTGTTTATACGTCTTGTGGCGCTCCGACTTGGGCAACTTTTTGGGCCATTTACGTTTCTTGTTGCCTTCCTCGTCGTCCGAGTCAGGTTTACGGGGCTGTTTTTTCCGAATTCTGGTTTGTCTCGATTGGTCAGTTAGTTGGGACGAGTCTGTAATGAGTGAGACAGAAAATGAGCAATAGTTAAGAATAAAATGGGGAGGGGGGTGGTATCTCTTAGGGAAGGTTCATATCTAATCGAAAAACACTTGACCGTTCACACTCGACGCACTAACGCATCATCGGTTGAGTGTGAACGGTCAAGTGTTTTTCTATACATTTGACTGTTCTGGCGTTACGCGACCGATAATACGCGACGCATGTTCCGTCAGATATGAACCTTCCCTTAGCCTCCGAGGGTGTGGTCTGGATCCCGGGGTAACGACGACGAGTGCAGGGCATTGCATGCAATAGCATTTCTAGGTTGTCTCTGGCATAAAATGTATAAGCATTTATTTCAATTAAACCCTTTACAGGCACTTTTGAATTGTCAAGTCGAAAGACTATCAAAAAGCCAATATATTGACTGGCGGGCTTATGTTTTGCCAAAAAGAGCGTACCTTACCAAAAAACAGAAAAATAAAAAAAAGCCAAAGGTATAAAATGCTGTATATTAGCAGTATAGTAAGCTTATATTAGTAATGTAAAAAAATTGATGATTCCCATCCAAAAAAATTAAAATAAAAGGGTGATAAAGCAAAGAGGAAAAATTGCGTTTGGAGGCATAAATCTTACGCGAAATTACTTTTTCTCCCGAACCACACCTACCGCACGCCACATTCAAGTACTTCGTTCAGAAACTCACCAGTATCAACGGCATTGTCAGCCTCCCCGGCGTCCTCCTCCTCCAAATACTCGATTTCCTCGTACTCGGTCTCGTCTTTGAAACTCGTCATGGTGTCGCCGTCGTCCATAGTGTACTCGGTGTCGGCGTAAGTGGTGTCTGCCGTGTCCTCTTCACTCTCAGGTTTGTACCCTTCGAGGAAGTCCTCATCTAACCGTTCTACTTTGACGTCACTGAGGTTTTCTGCAAAACGATATAGTTTTAATTATTTACTAGCTGACCCGCGAAACTTTGTGTCACATTTTTCATGACTGCTCTGCTCCTGATGAACTGATGATATATAGCCCTGCTCGATAAATGGGCTATCTAACACAAAAATATTTTTTTCAAATCGGACCAGTAGTTCCTGTGATTAGAGCGTTCAAGTAAACAAACAAACTCTTCAGCTTTATATATTAGTACTAGCTTCTGCTCGCGACTTCGTCCGCGTTGAATAGTTACTTTACCCCCGATTTTGAAACTCAGCCCGATCGGTTTAAAATTGACAAAGTTTCATACAAACTTTCATCCCCTATTTTATCCCCTTGGGGGTAGAATTAATCAAAATCCTTTCTTAGCGGATGCCTACGTCATAACATCTACCTGCATGTCAAATTTCAGCCCGATCCGTTCAGCGGTTTGGGCTGTGCGTTGATAGATCACTATGTCAGTCAGTCAGAGACTTTTGAGTTTTATATATTTAGACTAGCTGCTGACCCGCGAAACTTAGTTTGTGTCACATTTTTCATGACTGCTCCGTTCCTATTGATCTTAGGGTGATGAACTGATGATAAATGGGTTATCTAACACATAAATATTTTTTTCAAATCGGACCAGTAGTTCCTGTGATTAGCGTTCAAGTAAACAAACAAACTCTTCAGTATTATATATCAGTACTAGAAGCGCCCTGCGGTTTCACCCGCATAAGTTTCGATCCCTTGGGAACATCGGGGTAAAAATCTTATATGAAAATCCTGGTTATAAACCATCTGTGTGCCAAATTTCATCCAAATCCGTTCAGCCGTTTTTGCGTTAAACAGTAACAAACATCCATCCATCAGTATGGATGGATATCCATACTTACAATATTAGTAGGATATATAAATAGATAGATTTATACTTCATGGTCAAAGGTGCAATGGCGGATTCAGTTTTTAAGCGATTTTTAAGGTACCTATACTGTAGAATGAATTATTTTTTGTATTGAGGAGTTTGTGGCTAAAGAATAACAACCATATGTTTTAATGTCCGAGGTTAAGCAATGCTTGCCAAGGTCGGTCCGTGTATGGGTGACTGACTATCCATGACTCCTCTGTGCCTGAACATGTCAAGCTCCCATCCCAACAGTCATCAGAAGACAGAAAATCGACCTTTGCTTATCATGTTATTTAATTACCGAGTTGCACAGGTCAGATTGGCAGTTGTTCTGTATAAAATAATCAGGTATGTTATGGATATGCAATTTCAGATCAAAGTTTTGTTCCATGTATTATATTACATAACATAATCAGCCTTTTCAATGTTCCCACTGCTGGGACACAGGCCTCCTCTCTAGGAGAGGGGCCCAGTGCGGATTGGTGAATGTCACATGTCTACGAATTTTGGTTCTAGGACATGCTGGTTTCCTGACAATATTTTCCTTCACTGTTCTGAGAGCAGTGGTGATGTAATTAATTACACAAAGTAATGCGCCTGGCTGGGTTTGAACCCGCAACCTACATTTCATAAGTTGGAGCTTTTACCACTCGGCCACCACTGCTCATGTGTGTATTATATTACACATGCTTAACTGGTGGACTTAGAGGAAAAAAGACAAATAAATAAAGATTACCAGCATCAATCTCCTGCAACAACGCCTCTTGTGAATCCAGTACAACCTTCTTAAAGTCGCTTGCATCTCGTAACCTACAGATGCACTGCTCACAAATCTGATCTTGTTCCATCGAGTCTTCAGTGTGCTCCCACTGTTGAGACATCTTACATTATTATATACAGTAAAATATAAGTAGTAACCACAGACCCTAACATAGTTGGAAAGAGGTAATAAGATAAAGATGTCTGTCTAGTATGTTTAATTGTGGATAATGTTAGAGTTTAAGTAACTCTTTGTAGGTGAAGCTATGAAACCTCCATGGAAAAATGGAACATAACCATCTTTTAAAAAATAAAAAAAAGAATGGCGTGTCACTTCTTAAAATATATTGTTCCTAATAAAATGCCTAAAATATAATTCAACTTATATTTGATATTTAAGCCTCTATTTCGTTTTCATTAATAGATAAACCAAACCAAAGCACTTAGTTAAGGATTCTTTAAAAGAGCAGGTACGAAATATTAAGCTTTATTTTCTGTGATGTAAAGTGTATTCTTTTTAACCGACTTCTAAAAAAGGAGGAGGTTCTCAATTCGGATGTTTGTATGTTTTTTTTTTATTCTTTTTCGCGCATAACTCCGTCGCTTGTCAACCGATTTGAAAAATTCTTTTTTTGTTGGAAAGGGTATACTTCCCAAATGGTCCCATGAAATTTTATCGAAATCAACCAAGCGGTTTTCGAACAATCAAAAAAATCTAAAAAAACATATCTACATTGTCTACATTGACGACCTCTTAGTTTACTCTGCAAAGGAGCAGTACGGTTTTTACGGTTTTTTTTACACCAATGTGATTGGTTCGTTTAGGTGGGGGAGGGGAGGGGGTGTAGGTACCACTAAAAAGTGAAAAATAAAAAAAACTTTTTACAAAAAATAAAACCGACTTCTAAACAAAAAACCAAAAAGTATAAAATAGCTTTAATTTAGGAAGTTGGTGTGTTCAACAACAAAAAAGCAACCAAAAACACCGAGTTCCGAAATTAAAGTTGTTTTATACTTTTTGGTTTTTTGTTTAGAAGTCGGTTTTATTTTTTGTAAAAAGTTTTTTTTTAAAAGAGATATGCCTCCTTTAATGAACTTTCGATGACTTTTCCAATATTCATGTTGGAGATAGTAATTATGGTCGGTTCTCATTCATGATAGCTGTTTAACAACTACTGGTCAGTTTTTGTTGCGAAGCATGGTGAATAATTAATGGACGACTTCATTTCACTTTTTCATTTCATTCACCATGCAAAACAGGACAAAAAATTTTTGGTTAGTACATTTAGGGTGGCATATATAAGTGTAAAAATACCAAGTAAATATATATTATGTAAATAAAAATATTAGTTCAACTGGATTTTATTATAAATGATCAAATTTATAAAGAATTTTAAATGCGTGGATAAAGCGTGTTATATCTTGTAGCGTTAGCACCTTCTGATATGAACTTATGAGTTAGGTACCTAAATAATTTCCTTTCTAGTAATACTAATTACTAGAAAGGAAATTATTCTGTCTGTTTTGAGAAATGACAATATTGAAGAAGCAATAAATTGCGTTCATTGTAATATATATTCATATTGTGAAGTTGCAAAGCTTAGCATGACGTTGCATGCGTTGCAGTAGCAATCCGCAGTTTCTTTGTAAAACAATTAAAATACATATCAAAACTTTGGAACTTTCAAAATCTCCGCCACGAGAAGTTTTGCAAATATTTAGTTTGAAACAAAGTCGTGAGCCAAGAATATTGGGCAAATAGGCTCATAATCAAAACCCAAGAAAGAAAACTTACAGTCAGTGCAAAACATTGGACGAGCATCTCTCCGTAAACTTCTCCTTCTCCTTCAAACTGATGTTCCACCCACATGTTTTTTAAGTAGCCATAGGTGAGACAACACCTACATCTACCAAAAAACGTCTCCACTTCATTTTTTACAACAGACATGATTGCTATTTTACACAAAACCAATAAATGATTGCATTGCATCAAAGAGGCACCGCCATTTTTTGGCATAGACTAAAAACAAAAAGCGTGCCGCTCAAACTGGAATCTCGACTAGTCTATTGATTTCATAGCTATACAAATACATGATTGAAGTAGTGAGGAGCTGTAATAAACGGGAATAAAAAAGTAGTTTAAAAAAACTAAACTCAAAATCAAGTAGCAGTAGATATATGTGAGTGTAGATTTTGCTTATTTTATTTTTACTAAGTATTGGCCTTGCAGTTAGACCCTAGGAAATATTGTAATACTGTGGCCCTGCATTATGTAATTTGCAAATAAGATCTAAGCCGAGTGGCAAACGGCAAAAATATTATATGTACTCTGTGGTTTGACTTTTATCTGTGATTCTATGCTTTTGACAGGAATTGGCTTGAGGATACAAGGCAAAGCTTTCTTTTGCAAAAAAAAGTCGAAATAATGATAAATACTGAATGCATATCATGAAGAAATTATGCTAGTTACCAATTTCGGTGACAATAAAATATAAAATGGCTACAGTAAAGAACAACGGACCGATTATAGACCCAGCGCTTTGCCGATGTTGTCGCGCTATAAAAAAATGTCGAGTGCTTACTTCCGAGTATACTTGGATGGAGAAAAAGGAAGTTTACGCTGACATGATCATGGACTGCTTTGGAATTCTGGTTAGTTAAAAGTTTCCCAAGTTAATATTCGAAAGTTGGGTGGCGAAATAGAATTCCGATACAAAGACTTAGCTACATACTACTATCGCTTACTTTCGTTTGTTTTTGCCATTCAATTTCATTTTTTGATATAAACTTTTTCAAACGTTTGTAAACAATAATTACTGTTATTACAGAGTCGATTACGAAAATTCTTTCCCTGATAGAAAGTAAGAATAACACCAAGAGTCCTAGGCTAATTGCCCGCAACTTGCGCGGTTCCCATAGGAAATGTCACCGGAGCAAACTCATAATTCTTTCGTCTGTCTCAACTTTCTCTAGCTAGTTTGATTATAATGGAAGTTATGAGTTTTTAACTAAAACAGCTAATAAACTTGTATTCCAAAACATTATTTGAATTTTTACCTACAAGTAAAATCTTATGTGAAAAGTAGGTTTTACTCTTCCATTAACGGTCGACTTGAAATATTATGTAAATGAGCTTATTTATTAAACTGGAATATATGTATAGCCATGGGTATGGGAACAAATCCCAAAACGTGAAAACAGTGCATTTTGTCAAGTTACGCACGTAGCACACATAAATGTATGAGGCATTTGATTTCTAATAATTATGTATTTCATCTTTTCAGTGTTGGTACCATAGTGAAAGATGTTCATAATGATGATTACAATGACCCCTTAGGAGTTATTGCATTCCTTCTATTACATGTTGCATATAATAGGGAAGATGCAATTACAGAATTCATGAAAAAAAAACAGCTGTTCCCTACTTTTTTATTAGTTATACGAACATAAATGTAAGGAACAGCTGATTTTTTTTTTGCTATCGCATGTTTGGTCCCGTAGTAAAAGTTGTTCATAATGATGAGAGTACAATGACCTCTTAAGAGGTTGTTGGAGTGTTACAGATAACCCTGTGTAAAAATATTTAAAAAAAGTTTATTTCAATTATAATAGGCATTTAGATACATAACATTGGAGATCGCCTTTTAAGCAAAGAATTGCTTGTATTACGAGTCTCCACGCTTCCACTTATTATTAATTACTAAGCAATTGAAATGGACAAACATACGTAATATTGACATGCAAGACTAAAAATATAACTAAAGATAAAAGCGGTAAAGTTACATTATACAAAAGGCACAGCAAAAGAATGAACGTTGTACAGGAGAAAGGCCAAATCATGCATGTACGTGAACTACTAATGATACCTTCTTGCAGCTATCACACGTAGATGACAATGAGAAGGACTGCGGAGTGTGTGCAACTTGTGTTGTACGTCTACGAGATGCTGTTGCGTTCAGGCAGCAAGTTTTACAGTGTGAAGAGCTGTTCCTTAGCGCTAAACTGGAAGACAAAGATGCTTTAGCTGGTAAGTTACCTTTGAAAATGAAAACAAAATATCTAGTTTTAATTTCTGCAAAGTAACGCCTGACTCAATCAATTTTTGGTAAGTTACCATTTTTATTTTATACCTGATTATGGAGAACTAGCAGCGCCCTGCGGTTTCTATTTTTTACTATCTATACTAATATTATAAAGAGGAAAGATTTGTATTTTTGTATGTAATGAATAAACTCAAAAACTACTGGACTGATTTCAAAAATTCTTTCACTATTAGAAAGCTACATTCACCCTGAGTAACATAGGCTATATTTTATCCCCGTATTCCCACGGGAATGGGACCTACGCGGGTGAAACCGCTTAGCGCTGCTAGTTGCAAATAAAGATAAGAAATAAAAATGATTTTTTTTGTTTGAACACAAAAAAAATAAAAATAATTAAAAGCTTATTATTAATTTAAAACTGTCCGAGGCCAAAAAGGCCCTATCTCAGCATATGCTACGATATTAAAAACCATAAGCTTGTATTGTAGTCATTCTTTTTCGGATTATAGTCTCGATATATTATAATTAAATTAATAAAAAAACCCATCCAATTTCATCAGTTTCCAACATAACTGTCTTATTAAGAAGTAATATAATAACTTAGCCGCGCACCGTGGTTTCATCCGTGTAGTTCCCGTTCCCGTGGGAATACGGAGATAAAATATAACCTATGTTACTCGCTGATAATGTAACTTTCCATTGGTGAAGAAATTGTTTAAATCTTTCCATTACTACCGGAGCTTATTCGGTACAAACAAACAAAAAATTGTTCTGTTTATAATATTAGTATTCAGTATAGACTTAACATGTTTTCAATAACCAGTGGCCGTATTACGAAGTGCCAATGCTATCATGATTCGTGTGAGGGAAAGAGATAGTGCTATTCGTCTTGTGTAACTCCGTCTCTCTCTGACACAGAAATCATGATGGATTTAAGACGTCATAATAGGTCACCTAGTGACACATAAATCGGGCTCTATCCCACAGTCCCATTGCTGGTACACAACCCTCTATACTAAACTTGTCGAAATCTGTCTTATTCTTACAGAACCAAAGGCAGACATGCCACAAATGGACATAGAGCTTAAGATCGAGCCTAAGGATGACTGCAGTGATGTCTCGGCAGGCATTGACCACGACGATGACATGTCCCTGGATTACGCGATCACGATATCTGAAGCTGTTGAAGGTAATTTAATGTAACCAGTGAACGCAAATAAAACATGGAAGCATTACTTCAAGGGATCTAAGCGCGAATCGTGACCCAAAAATCCAAACAAACTCACACATCAAAACCTCATCGCTGATTCGCCGAACCACACCAACAACATTATTGCTAATACGATGCACAGTTAAAAATTGACTTTATTGCCCAAGTATTTGGGTTTAAATTACCATGTAAAGAATAGGCCGTGTAACTAAACACGTGAGCGGCGCAATCGGTAAGCCCCGCCTACCGCGACGTAATGTGCTTTGGGTCATTTTTTTGAGTTAGGAATGCTTCCATGTTTTATTTGCGTTCACTCAATGTAACACAAACTTTTCTTACAAATACTTAGTTTCTCCAAAGCTCGAAAGATGCACCATTTCCAAAAGCCCTTCCACATAGTACTCACACAAGAGTCACATGACTACTCAGGTCCCAAAGAGCTGAGAATTTACACTGATGGATTAGAATGAAGCACTGGAACTGGAGCTGGAGTTTACTCCAACGACCTCAACATTAAAATATCCAGACCGCTAGGAAAGCGGCCATCATCCAAGTTGTCCATGCCATAGAAGCCAGGAGAGTCTTGGATATTCATATTCGCATACTCTCCGACAGCAACTCATTTCTACAATATCTAGAGAAGAATTATACTACCTCGAAACTCACACAAGAATGCCAGAATGCCCTAGAACTTGTCACGGTGGTCAACCGTAACACTGTGACACTGCAGTGGATAAAAAGACAGCGGATCACTTGGAAACGACGCGGCCGATGAGCTGATCTGAAACGGTGGCTGCTGGAACCGAACCCATAGTTCCACTCCCTTTCACCCAGCTGCACACATGGCTACAAGAACACTCCCAGAAGCAGACACACAAGTAGAATGATGCTGGTTCTCGGTACCAGCATAATCAGCCTTTTAATGTTTCCACTGCTGGGACACAGGCCTCCTCTCTAGGAGAGGGAATGGGCCGTAATCCAGCACGCGGGCCCAGTGCGGGTTGATGAATGTCACATGTCTTCGAATTTTTGGTTCTAGGACATGCCGGTCTCCTCACGATTTTTTCCTTCACCGTTTTGAGCAGAGGTGATGAAAATAATAACACAAAGTAATGCGCCTGGCTGGGTTTGAACCCGCGACCTACAATTTGTGAGTCGGGGCCGTTATCACTCGGTCACCACTATTCTCACGGCACTAAGCAGTAATCCAAGCAGTTTATGCCAACCCTGGATTGGAAACTAACCAGGCGCCTTCTACGCTTGGATAGAGGCATCCTACGAATGGTGGCAGGGATAGGTATTACGGACAGCCCCCCTATGCATGCGTGGAGGGGAGGAAACTGTATCGCACGTGCTCCTTGAGTGCACAGGTGTAGCCGAAATACGGAGGCAAACAATAGGGACACCGGATTCACTTACAGAAATGCTGAACACACTGAGTGGACTGATCTGCTTCTGGAGGGAGGTCGGCTGGTTGGAGTGACGGCCGCCATGGCTCACGCACAATGGTCCAATACTAGGACTAAGTGCGGTAACCAAACCCTAATAGATAGATTATAGATAGGTACTTATTGCACTATCCACATATTCTCCTTTATTGATACGTAAATTCGAGTTGTATCTCATGTTCCAGACCCTAATAACACAGAACTAGAAGAATCCAAGCCCCCAAAAGAAGAAGAAGATACTCCGGAGAATCCAGAGCAGCCTTTAGACGAGGACTCGAAGCTAGAAGACGGCGAGGCTGACGATGACGAGAGCGACTGGTCTGCGTCCTCCTCAGATTCTGATAAGCCAATCAAGAAGAAAGCCAAGAAGAAAGGAAAGACTAATGGAGCAGCTAAAAAGAAGAAGGTTACCTCGAAGAAGCAGAAAGCTGGTGAGTTAAATTTGAATATAGTTAACTAGCAGCACCTTGCGGTTTTACCCGCGTAGTTCCCGTTCCCCTGGGAATATGGGGATAAAATATAGCCTATGTTACTTGTGGATAATTTAGCTTACGAATGGTGAAAGAATTTTTAAAATCGGTCCAGTAGTTTTTGAGCCTATTCATTACAACTAAACAAACAAAGTTTTCCTCTTTATAATATTAGTGTAGATTACTAGCAACAGCAGTAGCTGTACCGATTTTGATGAATATTTTGTGTCACATTTGAACCTGGTACATGGCGCAGCAATCGGGTTCCAAATTTTTCTGGATAGGTAATCATCAAATGACTTCTCCCGCTCTGGGCGGAGTGAAAGGTAGTGTCAGACTCTTACTGACTAAAACCCACCCGTGATCCTTCTAGTGTCGCGGTGAATTTTTCGAAGAAATTTCGCAACCTTAACAGAGGCAGCTAAACCTCTGTGAGATGTTTTTAATAAAACTTGTACCTAACTACCTACCTGACGTAGTAACACCACACACACTGTGCATCTCTACATAAGCTTATAAATAAATATTCTAATTCCCCTTCCAGGTACATCAGCGAAAAAGTCACCGAAAAATATAAAGAAACCGCCCGTCGAGAAGAAAAATAACTACGACAGAGATTTAGACTGTATGTCCGAGGAAAATCTGCTTACTATCATACAGTATTCTTACGTATGCCCCTTCAAGAACCGAAGGAACAACTACTACTGTTTCTACTGCAAGGATTACTACCCCAAACCTGAAGATCTAAGAGAACACACCGTCTCACACGACACAAAACCATTCCAACTACTAATGGGTTACAAAAAAATGATCAAAATCGACATCACGAGGATAGACTGCAGACTATGTCCAACAAAAATCGAAGACTTGAACGTTTTCAAGCAACATATAGACCAAATACATGGAAAAAAGATATATTTCGAAGCGCCTGATAAGATGTTGCTGTACAAACTGACATGGAACGATCTAGTATGTGTTATGTGCAATGATGTCTTTGAAGATTTCAACACGTTAAACACTCACATGGTGGAGCACTTCAGTAATTACACGTGTGATATCTGTGGTGTTTGCTTCTTAGAGAAACCTCGCTTGGATGCCCATCTGAAAAGGCACAAAGACGACGAGAGACACACTTGTGAAGTTTGCGGCAAAGTCTTCAAATCAAACCATTACAAAGATATGCATGTGGATATAGTGCACAAGAAAAAGGCTATTATTAGATGTCCGAGGTGCGATGAGTGTTTCATGTCATACGCTTTGAAGAACAAGCACTTAACGGAGGCACATGGTCAGAAGCGGACATACCCTTGCAATCTCTGTGACAAAGTTTACAACAGGCAGAAAACTCTGACAGAGCATCAGCGACGGAATCATCAGAAGGTTTTGAAGCATCAGTGTGAGTACTGTGATCAACGGTTTTATCTACCTTCTCGGTTAAAAGAACACATGGCAACGCACACCGGTGAAAGGAATTTCAGATGTGAGCATTGTGAAAAAAGTTATCCTAGATTAAAGTCATTGCAGTATCATATAAGGACACATACGAACGACAGGCGCTATAGATGCCATATTTGTGGGCAGGCCTTCATACAGAATGCCAGTATGAAGTCGCATATAAAAAGCCATCATCCGGAATGTGATATTGAAGGATGTTACTTTTAAGTTTGTTTAATTCCTAGTTTTTGGAAGGAAATTATCGTTGAGTCGTAATAGGGAATGTGCATGAATAAATATATTTGTAACTAAATTCAATGGTACTAAATTTGAACAAAATTCGAATTCGTTATTCAGTTGCAATCTGTCCAAATAAGTCGGTAATTTTTAATCAATTTTTGACAGATGAAAATGCGAAAATTATTGGACTTGCCACTCGGTTTCTCGAAATATATACCTAATACTAGTATTTCGCTTGGGGGCGCGAGTTGCAAGCAACCCGCGGTGTCTTTTTAGTATTTTTTCTCATCCAAACACCATCTATACAACCCCGAAAACCATTTTTCTCTACAATGTCAGGTTTCCGAGATATGCCAAGGGGTTGAAACAAGGGGGTTGAAAAGGGTTGAAAAGGGTTGAATTTTTTATTGGCCGTATACTCATGCAAATACGCTCTATACAACCCAGAAAACCATTTTGCTCTAAAATGTCAGATTTCTGAGATACGCAAAGGGGTTGTAAAAAGGGGGTTGAAAAGGGGTAATTTTTTTTTCGTTTTATACTCATCCAGACACCCTCTATACAACCCCGAAAACCATTTTTCTCTTCGACGTCAGGTTTCTGAGATAAGCAATGGGGTTGAAAGATGGGGGTGGAAATGGGGTAGTTTCAGATTTTTCCCATACTCACCCCGACACCTTCTATACAACCCCATAAAAAGTTTTCCCCTCCTAGCACGGCAAGTGGGAGAACAATTATGTCAATCAGTCAGTGGTTATTTAATTGTATATAATATAATAACTAGTACTTCGCTTGGGGCGCGAGTTGCGAGCAACTCGCGGTGTCTTTTTAGTATTTTTTTACTAACAACAAAGGGGTTGAAAGTAGGGGGCTGAAAAGGGTTGAGTAAGGTTGAATTTTTTATTGGCCATATACTCATCTAGATACCCTCTATATAACCCCGAAAACCATTTTTCTCTACTGTGTCAAATTTCTGAGATACGCAAAGGGGTTGAAAGTAGGGGGTTGAAAAGGGTTGAATTTTTTATTGGCCATATACTCACCCAAATACCCTCTATACAACCCCGAAAACCATTTTTCTCTAAAATGTCAGATTTCTGAGATACGCAAAGGGGTTGTAAAAAGGGGGTTGAAAAGGGGTAGTTTTTTTTTTTCGTTTTCTACTCATCCAAACACCCTCTATACAACCCCGAAAACCATTTTTCTCTTCGACGTCAGGTTTCCGAGATAAGCAATGGGGTTGAAAGAAGGGGGTTGAAAAGGGGTAGTTTCAGATTTTTCCCATACTCACCCCGACACCTTCTATACAACCCCATAAAAAGTTTTGCCCTCCTAGTACGGGAAGTAGGAGAACAATTATGTCAATCACTAGATCAGTGAGTGGTTTTTTAATTATATATAATATAACTAGTATTTCGCTTGGGGGCGCGAGTTGCGAGCAACTCGCGGTGTCTTTTTAGTATTTTTTGACTAACAACAAAGGGATTGAAAGTAGGGGGTTGAAAAGGGTTGAATTTTTATTGGCCATATACTCACCTAAATACCCTTTATACAACCTCGAAAACTATTTTTCTCTACTATGTCAGATTTCTGAGATACGCAAAGGGGTTGAAAGAAGGTGGTTGAAAAGGGTTGATTTTTTATTGGCCATATACTCCCCCAGATACCCTCTATACAACCCCGAAAACCATTTTTCTCTACAATGTCAGGTTTCTGAGATATGCCAAGGGGTTGAAAGTAGGGGGTTGAAAAGGGTTGAATTTTTTATTGGCCATATACTCACCCAAATACCTTCTATACAACCCCGAAAACCATTTTGCTCTAAAATGTCAGATTTCTGAGATACGCAAAGGGGTTGTAAAAAGGGGGTTGAAAAGGGGTAGTTTTTTTTTTCGTTTTCTACTCATCCAAACACCCTCTATACAACCCCGAAAACCATTTTTCTCTTCGACGTCAGGTTGCCGAGATAAGCAATGGGGTTGAAAGAAGGGGGTTGAAAAGGGGTAGTTTCAGATTTTTCCCATACTCACCCCGACACCTTCTATACAACCCCATATAAAGTTTTCCCCTCCTAGCACGGCAAGTGGGAGAACAATTATGTCAATCAGTCAATCAGTGGTTTTTTAATTGTATATAATATAACTAGTATTTCGCTTGGGGGCGCGAGTTGCAAGCAACCCGCGGTGTCTTTTTAGTATTTTTTGACTAACAATTATTATTTCCCTGTGAAAATAATAATTTGTGTCAGGTTTCTGAGATACGCAAAGGGGTTGAAAGTAGGGGGTTGAAAAGGGTTGAATTTTTTATTGGCCATATACTCATCCAGACACCCTCTATACAACCCCGAAGACCATTTTTCTCTACAATGTCAAGTTTCTGAGATACGCAAAGGGGTTGAAAGTAGGGGGTTGAATAGGGTTGAATTTTTTATTGGTCATATACTCATCCAGACACCCTCTATACAACCCCGAAAACCATTTTTCTCTAAAATGTCAGATTTCTGAGATACGCAAAGGGGTTGTAAAAAGGGGGTTGAAAAGGGGTAGGTTTTTTTTCGTTTTCTACTCATCCAAACACTCTCTATACAACCCCGAAAACCATTTTTCTCTTCGACGTCAGGTTTCTGAGTTACGCAAAGGGGTTGAAAGAAGGGGGTTGAAAAGGGTTGAATTTTTTTTAGCCATATTTTCATCCATATGCACTCTATACAACCCCGAAAACCATTTTTCTCTACAATGTCAGGTTTCTGAGTTACGCAAAGGGGTTGAAAGAAGGGGGTTGAAAAGGGTTGAATTTTTTTTGGCCATATTTTCATCCAGACACCCTCTATACAACCCCGAAGACCATTTTTCTCTACAATGTCAAGTTTCTGAGATACGCAAAGGGGTTGAAAGAAGGGGGTTGAAAAGGGTTGAATAGGGTTGAATTTTTTATTGGCCATATACTCATCCAAACACCCTCTATACAACCCCGAAAACCATTTTTCTCTAAAATGTCAGATTTCTGAGATACGCAAAGGGGTTGTAAAAAGGGGTCGAAAAGGGGTAGTTTCTTTTTTCGTTTTCTACTCATCCAAACACCCTCTATACAACCCCGAAAACCATTTTTCTCTACTATGTCAGGTTTCTGAGATACGCAAAGGGGTTGAAAGAAGGGGGTTGAAAAGGGGTAGTTTCAGATTTTTCCCATACTCACCCCGACACCTTCTATACAACCCCATAAAAAGTTTTCCCCTCCTAGCACGGGAAGTGGGAGAACAATTATGTCAATCAGTCAGTCAATCAATCAGTCAATCAGTCAGTGGTTTTTTAATTGTATATAATATAATAACTAGCAGTGATAATGTCGCTTCGCTGTTCCACTTGCGTAGTTATCGTTCCCGTGGGAACATGAGTCTAAAATACAGCCTATGTTACTCGCTGCTAATGTTCCATGGGTGAAAAAAGGTTCCAATAGTTTTGGAGCTAATTCGGTACAAAAAAAAACTAACAAAAATATATTTTTACTTTGTAGTTAGTCTATACTTCTACACTAATATTATAAAGAGGAAAGATTTGTATTTTTGTATGTAACGAATAAACTCAAAAACTACTGGACCGATTTCAAAAATTCTTTCACCGTTAGAAACCTACATTCACCCTGAGTAACATAGGCTATATTTTATCCCCATATTCCCACAGGAACGGGAACTACGCGGGTAAAACCGCGGCGCGCTGCTAGTTAGTTTATATACTAAATAACTTTTAAGATAATCGTGTCAGACTTCTATTTCGTAACTGTCAACTTTAAAGCTATGTTGAAAAATAATATACTAAAAAGTGTTTACTAGAGCTAATATCTTAATTTAAAACATGCACATTCCTTATTTAAACACAAGTGTGCGCGAACCAATCAAGGCAACTGACGCCATTTTTACAAGATTTGCTTTGCGATATAATTCTTTCCAGAAACTGGGCGTAAGGCTATTATGGTTGTTAATTTGGTGGTATACAAAGGAGAATGAATTAGTTGAGCGAATTTTCTTATACAGAACGAAAAGAGCGTTCTTCGATAAATGGGCTATCAAACACTAAAATATTTTTTCGATGATTCGAACGAGAATTTCCTAAGGTTAGCGCGATCAAACAGATAAACTCTCAGCTTTATAATATTACATTTATAGATTTTACGACGAAAATGTGATGAAATTGAATTGTTTTACCCTCGCAGGACGAGAAGTTAGGATTTGTGTTCTGTTCTTTTTAAAAGCACGATATCTATTTTGAAAGTATTTAGTCCTTTCCGTGTTTTACAATCGGAACAATACGAAATTAAATAATTTAGTCTAGCAGTTTTGGTCTGGATAGGATCATCAAATGACTTCTCCCGCTCTGGGCGGAGCGGAAGGGAGTGTCAGACTTACTGACTAAAACCCACCCGTGATCCTGATGAAAAGTCATCCCATGTGATAAGACTAGTTGCGAAATTAATTCGAAAGAGTCACCGCGGCCCTGGAACGCGGCGGGCACTAGGAAGAACACGGATGGGTTTTTAGTAAGTAAGAGTCTGTCTGACACTCCCTACCAATGTGCCCAGAGCGTTTGATAGTTTCCCATCCACAATAAAGGGCTTTTTGTAAATTTGGGATATTTTAAATGCACCTCACACAAGATAATAGTTTTCCTAATAAAGTTTATGCCACCATGTTAATACCAATTTTTGAGATTACTAGATAACAAAAATAGTCTGAAGTATTTTTATTAAACAACTTAATTTACTTTAATAATGTTAATATTAGCAACAACAAAACATCACAATTTATGGTTTTACATGATGATTATTTATTTTAACTGTAAATAGACATAATAAAATAATTTTATGTGTGAATTTACGTGAAAAATAATCGGCTTCAAAGTGGGGTTAGCAAATGGAGTGTATCATAAAACCCACACACGAAATCTAGTGGGAAGTTCTTTTTTTTTTTCAAACCTTGTCGCGTCTTAAATTTAGCTTTGAAAGACTTATAAATCACAATCTGTTGTTCAAAACATTTGCACGCCATGTATTTGGCAAACATGTCTGAACTAATTTTCTTTTTGTTATCTTGCATGCACTTATTTTTATTGTATGTATGCACATGTTTAGGCAAATAAATCTAATCTGTCGTCGTACCGACAGACGCCTTTCGGTTTGCCGAACAAATTAACGCAAATTAGAACAAAGCCTTAAATAAAAGTTTCAGACTTTCCGCTCGTATTAGTGCGACGTTATAGGGAACGTGCAGAAACTATAGTGGCAGCACAGACGCGTCAATGTCAAGTATATTTTATTTATAACTTTCAAATTTGCAACGCTAGATGGCACAGTCTACTTCGTGCACGTTCCCCTAAACGGAGGGTGCAGGAAGTATAGGTGGCAGCACAGGTCAAATATTTACAACGTAAAAGTTTCAGATTTGTTCGTTATAATTCGTTCTCGTTCCCTATAAATGTGCTGAATTTTATGTATGTAGGTTTAATAGGTTTCGAGTTGTGAAAGGTTCAATAGTAGGTCGAAATGGGTCGTGTGTTACACAGGGCGGCTGCGTCGCCAGATCCTTTTTCTTCGAACTTGGCTGGTCTCGCTGCCACTTGTTTATATAGGTATTTGAGGCAGCTGAGTGTCTCCAAGACACTTCACGAAACAATAAGAGCTTGGTCAAATTTCTTTCAGTTTTTTGGCCCGGCTGTTCCACTTGCTGTTCGCACGTGCGCCGCCATGTTGTTGGTGTCGCATCGATCTTGGGGCTGCCCACCCCCTGTCCGCATCGGACATACCCGACGTAGATCTCCTTTCTTTCTACATCTACCGCAAATAAAACGACTGTATCTTCATCCTTCACGTTGGTGGTCTGAAGCCCCACAAGCCGTACAACTGTTCCTTTGTTCGTTTGTTTTGATCCTCCGCGCGCCTTCCGCCGACCCCTCGCTCCGGACACCATCCCGTGTCGACGACGCCACCGCATGCAGCGCTCCGGCCGTGACTTCGCCGCCTCCGCCTTATTCTCTATTACTCCCGAACGTATGTTCCACTGCTGCCGCATCTCTCTCCGCCGCTTCCATTGCACATGAAATTTTCACGGCATTTGCATACTGCAGATTTTCTTCTGTAAATAGCCGCTGCCTGATCGCTTCGCTTCGCAAACCACATACTAGCTGATCACAATTCTCCTCCAAAACGGCTCCAAATTCACAACATTTCGACATTTTCTTTAGTTCCGACATGTATTGTATTATCGATTCCCCCGCATTTTGCCGTCTCTGACGGAATCTGTATCTTTCTGCCATGAATGACGGCTTTGGTTGCAAGTGATCCGTCATGAGTTTAACCACCAATGTATACGTCCCTGCACTTGGTTTGTCCGGACTTGTTAAATTGCTCAAAAGTTCGTAAGCTTCGTCACCCATCGTTGCAATCAACGTGGGTAGCCAAAGTTCCTCTTTAACACTGTTCACTTTGAAAAACATTTCCAAACGTTCAACATACATGGTCCAATTTCCCGACCTTACATTAAACTCGGATATCTTCCCGATCGACATGATTAAATTATTTGTACGCACGCTTTTATTATTTTTTTTATTCTCGTCGCCAGTGATATGTTTTAAATAACAACAATGTGTAGCTAGTACCACGGTTTATTGAGGACTGTCCTTGAAATGACTCGGCGCGCTTTCCGCGCATACGCACACACATTAACATACATAAGTACTCGTACATCACACTCCCCGTCCCTCACTTCGAGGGTTTTCCTTGGTTAATTGTCAATAGCGAATCTGTTATTGAATTTTCCATGGGGAATAGCGATTATTTTCTTAAATCATCTAATATTTGAGGAAACATGATCCTTCAGTTTATTCTCAAATCAAAACTACCTTATACTTTTCGTTCTCCCCGACCCTCATTTCGAGGGTTTTCCTTGGTTAAATTGTTCATAGCGAATCCTTTATTGACATTTTCCATGGGGAGTAGCGAGTTTTTTTTCTTTAATAATTTATTTTAAATACGAGTAAGAATGATGATTTTTCCGTTTCTCTCTATGAAACAGTTTACTTTCTTTTGTTTGTTATTATGTTTTTTTTTTTTTGTTTTGTGGCTCCATCGTTTAACTAACGATGATTTTGCCAATGTTGTCACTGTCTGTCGTTGTCGGTGCCGGTTGTCACGCCATAGACAGAAATTTAAATGTGTTCTTTTTGTCTGTGGTGTGACCAGAGGCTCTTGGTAGTCGTGCCCGGTCCTGACATTGTTTTTAGTTTTAATGGGGCCTGCAAGTGAAAGCTAATCTCAGATGGCGCCACCACTCTATGAACCTTTGACAGATGTCAGATCAAAGTGTGTCAACAATGCATTATCAAAAATTAAGAACGCTCGTGAACTCGCTTACAGTCATTTTGCGCTGGTTTAGAATCCCTGAAAGAATGATATACCTTTAGTAAACAAATAATTTATGTATTATATTAAGGAGTACCTAATATGAGATGGATTAACTATCTGGTGATGATGTCTAAACCTACAGTGGACTTAAAAGGCCTAGACCATTCCTTATGGAGAACATGAGCGCACATTTTACCTAATAGAATTTTAAGAGGATGAGAGAAAATTTAAACCATGCATAAAACGCACACTATGTAGGCAAGCATATTATAAACTGGAAGATTATATCCTTGATAAAAATGCTTGGCTAAATGCCGGTCCTGCTCCACAGACTCAACCACTTGGGTAAACAAGTTAGGATTTTATATTTGGAAGAGATGCTCGCCCTTTTTTTGTCTCATTTATTTATTCTTTTTTTTTTATAATTTTATATAAATAATTAATTTCTAATAATGGGAATAAATAATTTCTCTTTTTTACTTGTATTTGCTTGGTCATTGTGAACCATAGTTTTGTATAATGTAGAAGCAGTTTATTTTCAAATATTGTAAATGTGAGTACCATGGAGCCATTTACAGGTTATAGTTTACTTTGTGACTTGAACTAAAATGGCAGTTGAGAGTATGTCATGCTCGCTCAAATGTCTCGCTGATGGTGGCGCGTGTGTCGGATCATTCGGTTCCCTTCAAAATGGTTGAGCTAAATGGTGCCGATACACGCGTCATGTTCGTGAACGGGCGCCGTCGGTTGAGACTGGTCACCTCTTAACTGCCACTGACTTGTTTTAATCTTTAATACTTTGAATTGTTTTATAGTTTCCTTTTTTTTTTTTTTCTTTGCATTGTCCTCACACATAGAAGCACCAAGGATGTAACCAAAGTTATGTAATACAGAACATGATTTAAAAGAGTGTCCGTGGAGTTTCTTGCACGTTCTTCTCCATAGAGATCTACGCTTTGGAACGTGCAGATAGCTTCACCTCTTTCGACTTGACAATTCAAAAGTGCCTGTAAAGGGTTTATTTGAAATAAATGCTTTGAATCTTGAATCTTGAATCTTGAGAGGGCCGTACATTTGTTTGTTTGTTTGTGTATCATGGGTAGTCTGTTTCCTCTGAAGGTTGATTGTATCGAATTATCTTGCATTATAGGTTATGCGATGCAAGTAAGTGTTTTACGTACCTACAAACAAGAGGAAATTGTTGTTGATGACCTAGGCAAACTGAAAGTAATCACTTATACATACCTGAGTATTTACCAATCTTTTCATAGTTATTTTCCTTGAAATGTTTATGACACACTCTGCCCCCGCTTTTAGGCTCAAATTTTACTCGCTTTATGGCTTTGAGCCACAATTTTTTAAGTTTCTCATCTCGAGGAAACAGGTGGCCTCCAGTTTCTTTACAATTTGGTACACAACACCGAGGCATTTTCTTAATAACTAAATCTAATTGCGAATTCACAACTATTTCCATACAAAAACTGCTTTGTTATTGGTCTATGCGCTACTAGCGCCACTTTGACAGTTGCCGGCCCCATTGGAACGTTATTTTCTGTTTGTTTTTAAGTTTGTTTAGTTTTATTTCTTTTTTGTGCGTCATCTATGGCGGAATAAACGAGTTCTTTCTTTCTTTTTAAACATATTTATGTTTTAACGTCGAATCAAACCTGCATTATACTTTTCGTTTTCCCCGACCCTCATTGGAGGGTTTTCCTTGGTTAAATTGTCAATAGCGAATCTTTTATTGGCATTTTCCATGGGGAGTAGCGAGATTTTTTCTTGAACCATTCATTTTAAATACGAGTAAACGTGATGTTTCTCATTTAGTCACGTATATGAAGTATGATTAACGGGTGAGCAGGAATAAACGTCACTACTGATGGAACGTTTTAATACAAATCCAGCTTTACCTGGTTCCTTTTCTTTTAATTTCTGCCGGAACGCCTACGCCTTTGCCTACGCTTCTTTTCACGACTAGGATCTTAAGGAATAGATATGATAAAGATCTACTCCTTTCCAACAGTTGCGCTAATACAGTTCTTGACCTTCGAGCTCCGTGTAGAGCTTGAGCTGACGAAGTGGCTGATTGAGAAGGAACCTGCCTGTTTCTTTCAACTTGAAATTCATCTTCTGTCAACTCGGGAACATCGATACCACCCCTTTCTTTTTTTGGGAAATCATCAAATGACTTCTCCCGCTCTGGGCGGAGCGGAAGAGAGTGTCAGACTCTTACTGACTAAAACCCACCCGTGATCCTTCTCGTGCCCTTTGTGTTTCAGGGCCGCGGTGACTCTTTCGAACAAATTCCGCAACCCTAGCAGGCACTGACCCTATGGGGTCCCGTCTTCTTTGCTGACGGCTGTTTGAGGCGCGCGTGGAACACGACGCGCCGTCGACTCGGGCCTGGTTGCTACCGGACGGCGAGCCACCCATAGCTCGCCATCCGCAGGCCCATCGATACCACCCCTTGTACATAAGTTATGTAAAACACAGCAGGCTTTTATAGCTGTACCTGCTGTTTCAGAGCGGTAATGCAGTTCCCGACCTACCAAAAGACATCTCCATCGATCTTTTAACATACCAATTGTGGGTTCTATGGTGGGGCGTGGACGCTTTTGGACAAAGTTGTACCTCTTAATGATAATAAAATATATAGACAACCATAAATGTAGGTTTGATTCCATGACGCCTTGCCTTGGAAGGCAATAAAAGGCACTATTTCCTGGCACAAGTCCACGCATAATTGCTGACTGAGTCTGTAATTTCCTACAAACTTTAGTCGGGAATTTCACTAATATTAAGTTGATTGAGCAGGCGTAGCCGGTTCCTTCCGCTCTAAACGTTCTTCACGTAGAGCAGCTTCGATTACGAGCAGTTTTGTTTTGGGCTGACTTGCCCTTTGTCGGCTCTTGTTGGTGTGGGCTTCTGCCATGATGGTTCTTTAGGTGTTTTCCTGAAGAACCTCTCCACTGCTGATGCAGATGTACGGCTGGTACTAGGGAGCAGAGAGCTTAGGAAAGTGCCGAATACTTTCAGGTGTCTCTTCGACCGGGCCTGGTCCTTTTTTTTTTGTTCTGCTCCTTTGCAGCTTTTTCGACGGCTGCCTTTTGGCTGGGCTCTCTCCGATCAGCTTTGAATGGTCGGGCTTTTAGTTATGTATAAATAAGTCCAGGCTTACTACCTAGTCGAATTTCCTTTTTTAGGTCGTCCCCGACCATGAATTGAGAGTTTTCCATGGTTAAATTGTGAATAGCGAATCTTATATTGACATTTTCCATGGAAAGTAGCGAGACTTTTTAAACTTTCTTTATGTTGGAACTGTTGGTGTTTCGATTTATTTATTTATGTACACTGTATAGTGTATACATTTATGTATGTTGTCACAGTCGACAATTTGGCATTCGAAATATATTTCAAAGTCAAAAATCAAAACGATTTCGACTGAGACTGATATTTAAGAATTAAACTTCTTTTGAACTTCAAAGTTACATAAGACAGCCCCTGAAATGCCTTTCACCATCCATACTTTTTGAAGGCCGACTGGTTAATATCGTTCCTTCATTTGTGTGGTCCAGTGCAGTAACTGCAGGCTTCTTTCTCGGCGAATTTCGTCAGCCATTTGGTTAGGGGCCTAGGCTTTTCGTTGATCGGCGCCGTAAACCTGCTGCCTAAATGACATCCAGCTAACTTGTCTGATACAGCATTCTATTAACGGACTGGCAAATGTTTAAATTACACCTTGGAAAAGGGATAGAGCGACCTTCATCGTTATTGTTCCCGAGGTTGAATTTATGACGCGCTCTAGAGTCTGCCATAGACAAGGCTCTCGTATAAGCTCGTAGGCTTTCATGGGCACTCTCTTTTCATGTTTCCCAGCTGCTTCCAAGGCGTCCTTATTCTGAAGAAGTTCGATTCCCGTGTGGCCAGATCTTTTTCCACCCCTGTGCCACTTCTCGGTGTTCTGCATAGGAGGTTCGGCCGTCTATTGTCGATCCGAGATGATCTAGTGGAGAGGGGCTAGTTTGGGAGATCACATTGCTCCCAAGTCATAACTAACACGAACGGAGATTGATACTTTTCTATAATTTGTTGGACTGTATGTTGTATAAGCCGGCTTGTTCGGTTTCTTTTTTTTTTCTTGGTTTGGTTCATTCGATAAAGTACTATTTTGGAAAAGAGTATACATACGTTTGTTATCAGACTTATGTATAAGTCTATAGTTAATAAATCTTCATTTGATTCTCGTTCGGTCTTCTGGCGTGAAGAATTTGTCTGGCGCTGTAGATAGTGGCGGTGTGATGTTGATCGAGACGGGTTCTGAATTTGCCTTTGTGACCTGTGGCGTTTGTGACAGGCGCGCCGCCTTTTCCCTGACCATCAATTTGGCCATGTTTTGAAAGACCTCCTTAAGGGACTTAGGGGCTGTTGAGAGGCCAAATAAAGACGTCCAACGATGTTTTCATAACAATTATATTAAACAGAAATTACATATCCGCGTCCATTCTTTTAGACTTAGATGAACGTCTTAGAATGCTAATTGCACACACACTTTTCACAACGTAAAGTAAAGATGTCTGCTGTCTTGATTGTGCGCCGTTGTCTATTTCGCCGTGTCATCGCCGCGCTGCGTTCCTTCCGGTGTTGCCACTTTTCGGGTGCGTTCCAAGTACGCGCGTTTAGGCGCGTTCAGGGGCTTTAGCGTTATCCGTTATCATTCTGCGTGAGGTAATAATAATATCTAGGTGGAGGATTGCTCGGATGTTACTATTGGGCTTTGGACCGTTTTTATATTCTAGACTTAATATAATATCATTTTCATGCATTTATAGTTATCGTGAATGAAAATGATTTATTCGCTTTTGTGGAATTGGTTAGTAACAAAAACGGGGAATGACGCGTCAAAATACATTTAATTTAAAACAAGCAATAACTCCTCTGTATTGTGGACTGTATGGGGTTCTTGAATGTAACACTTTCTTCTAATGTTTCTTCAGGTTTATTCTTGAGGTTCTTCTTGTTGTAGAGTTGGAGACCGATTGTGTCTCGGCACCTTTTTTTATTTTCATTTTTTTTTGTTAGGACCGCTCGCAGTTCAGCACACTAAGGCTGGTTACTGCTTTTCCGAATCTTCCTATGGTGGCCTCAAATGAATTTAAGGCCCCCAGCCAGGGCCAGGGCTTAAAACTACTATGGTTTTATGCACTGGCTGGGGAACTATTGGTTAAAAATGTGGGCCAATGTTATTAAAATTGGTATACAGGGTTATTTGAAAAACACCAACAACCTCATAAGGGGTCATTGTACTCATCATTATGAACAACTTTTACTATGGGGACCAACCTGAAATCGCGAAAATGATGAAAGATGTCCTTACATTTATGTTCGTATAACTAATCAGAATGTAGGGAACAGCTGATATTTTTTTTTCGATTTTAGGTTTGGTCCCGTAGTAAAAGTATATATATAGAATACTAGCTGCTGCCCGCAGCTTCGCCCGCGTGAATGTCGGAAATTATCCCAAGGGAACATAATCCCGGGATAAAAAGTATCCTTTGTCACTTCTAGTACCTCCCAGAAAATGTGTACAAAGTTTCATGATGATCGGTTGAGTAGTTTTCGCGTGAAAACGTAACAAACAAACATACACATTACAGTCACATTATATTAGTATATATATTAGTAGTATTAAGTATAGTACAGATTATCATCAGTCAGCTAACGAAATGACACGCACTCCATTTGCTATCAAAACTCTGCGTATTGGCTCAAACTACCTCCCACTTTACACTCCATTTGCTAAGAAACCTGCTATGTTTTCTAGATAAAAAAATATGATTATATTTATTCCGTCAGTTAGATTATCGAAAAATATTGGACACGTATTTTTTACTTTATCAAATCCAAAATATAAATGGGCTATCCAACACTAAAATAATTTATCAATTCGAACCATTAGTTCCCGAGATAAGCACGTTCAACCAAACAAACAAACTCTTCAGCTTTGTAATATTAATATAGGTTTATATACCTGTGTCTTTACTTATTTTATTAACGCAATTTTTTAAATTATGATTATTTTTCAATGCACCTGCTGTTGTCTCGTTTACAATCTTGGTTGACTGGAAGAGAATGCCTAGAGCCTATGTTTATGAAACCTAAATAAAACAATATTTATTCACGCTTTTAAAATAATATTAAGGGCAGTGAACGCAAATAAAACATGAAAGCATTCCTAACTCAAAAAAATGACCCAAAGCACATTACGCCGCGGTAGGCGGGGCTTACCGATTGCGCCGCTCACGTGTTTAGTTACACGGCCTATTCGCCAAATACTTGAGAAATAAGGTCAATTTTTAACTGTGCATCGTTTTAGCAATAATGTTATTGGTGTGGTTCGGATTTTTGGGTCACGATTCGCGCTTAGATCCCTTGAAGTAATGCTTCCATGTTTTATTTGCGTTCACTTACTGTGGGTAATTCTTGTAAAACAAAATTTAACGAACAAACAATTTCAAAACAGTGATATATTTATGCGACTAAACGTAACTTATGAATAAAATGTACCTAACTATAGCTTAGAATGTAAATGTATTAATGTATGTAAGGATTTTAATAAATCACAAAAATAAATAAATATAAATTAATAGGTATCGTTCGATTCAAACTTTATGGCAGCTCGGAGCTCAAGCCGAAATGCGCACATCATAGTCGCCATTAAATTTGAATCGAACTAGAAATAAGCAATAATTCTAAATGATCTCAATTTTTTATTTTTTCACACTGCCTTATTAGAATGGAATCTCGATTACAGTATTTTATTTTGTCCAAAAAATCGGCTTTTTTATTGTAAAAATTCATACAAGAAAAGCTGTTTGACTGTATTAATTATAATTTTCACAAATAGCTGTAGTTTTAAACTATGCTCGAGTACATAATTAATTACTTAATATAATATATTTATTGTAAGTAAAATAATGTAGAATTAAATAAATGCATAATTACTATTAATTAGGCCTTATTTAATAAGTTTTATAAATACAAGAATGAAGAAAACGATGTTTGTTTGTGTAATTGATATTTTCCCTTAGTACAAATAAAAATACCTTTTCTATAAATACTTTTTTTTCGTAATACAGGTGTTTATAAAAATTGTAATAACTCAAATGATATGGAATATTATTTTCTTAGTAGGTTAAAACTATTTGATTGAGGTTGGTTGATGTGCTGGTATATAGTAAAATATTTGTACTTTGAAATGGTAAGTGATTCCATAATTAACAAAGTTTTGGGTTAGGCTTCGGTTTTTTGTCACGCTCATGGTAGGAAGCGCACTAGTTCGCGGATTCGACCATTTGCGTTAAGAAAAAACCTAATTGGGGTACTAGAATAGATCATCTACAGGTAGTGGTTGCATTGCAGGAAGAACAGTAAAACGAGAAAGAACATAGACACATTTATTTTCTTACAACATATCAAATCACAATCGAAATGTTTTTTTAATTAAAAAGTTTATCAATATGAGACAAGAGACTGACTGAGACAAGTAGGTAGACGTAACAATGTCTATAATTTTATACCACATAGACACTGGAAGATTTTATCTAGTACTAGCGACCCGCCCCTGCTTCGCACGGGTGCAATGTAGATACTAATGTTTCCTCTACTATAATATGCATGTATTATACATATAAACCTTCCTCTTCAATCACTTTATCTATTAAAAAAACCGCATCAATATCCGTTGCGTAGTTTTAAAGATTTAAGCATACATAGGGACAGACAGCGGGAAGCGACTTTGTTTTGTAGTGATATTTTTTCAGGCATTAAATATCGTCAAACTTTTTTACAGAATAAACTTTAATAAATACATGAAAAAAGCCTGCGAAAATCTGTGAGAGCGCTACAAAAATTTGGTACCTACCTACATAATTATTTAGGGATAACAATGAAAATGAAAATTCGACACTGATCACACCATGTTATAAATATAAAAACTTGTAAAATAAAGAAACTAACCATAGCAACACTTGAATTTAGAATCGAGATAATTGTCAAATTTTGTAACAACAAACTCAATCTCATACAACACAAAGATCGATTTCCATTGCCATTCATTCATTTTTAAAACCTTTCAAGTAAAAAGAACAATTAAAAATCAACTTATAATGCGCAGAGCTAACGGTATTAGTTAGGCGATGAATTGAAATTATCTCGAATTACAAATACAAGTCATTATGAAATGTTATGTAGCAAAGGGTTGCGGTGAATCTTTCGAAGAATTTTCTCCAACAGTCACCGCGGCCCTGTGAACGCGGCGGGCACTAGGAGGATCACGGGTGGGTTTTAGTCAGTAAGAGTCTGACACTCCCTTCCAACGTGCCCAGGGAGCGTGGAATCATTTAATGTTTAAAAAAGTATAGGATCCCAATCAATCAAAATCAAAGTGGAAATCAAAACATCATTTCCATAGGAATGAACTTAACTTAAAATTATACTGAACAGTCGTTTTCAGCCGAACGACGCACGTTATATTGACACACAAGATAAAAAAAGTTATTAAAAATGTATTGCAACCAAAATTAGAAAAATAGGTACGATTGGCAATGAAGACGGATAACACTAAATATTTGGAAATAATTACAATTGAAATACTAACTGCGAGGAGCTTCACTCGCGTGAAAATGTAAATTATTCCGAAGGAACATATTCCTTCGAAGGTCGATTTCTGCCAGTTTACATTCAGTTCAAGATTGGCTGACATTAATACAGAAAAATATCATTTTATAACTTTTAAATTAAAGTTTTATAATTTAAAATGGTAATTTTTAGGATTCCGTGCCCAAAGGGTAAAACGGGACCCTATTACTGTTCCGCTGAACGTTCGTCTGTCACCAGGCTGTATCTCATGAACCATGATAGGGTTTCACAGATGATGTATTTCTGTTGCCGTTATACAAATACTAAAAAACAGAATAAAATATTAATATTTTATTCTTTAGTTGTTTATTCTAGTTATTTGTTGTGCCGCAAAAAAATCACGTTTGCTGTATGGAAGCCACCATACAAAAAACGTGATTTTATTGCGGCACCCTTCGTTGGCCGCTCTTAGATCTAAATACTGAAAATTAACTTTTAATTTGCGATTTTGGCCCTTGCTAGGAGCTATTCGGCTTCAGTTTTGGCCGACAGTGGCCGAAACCAAAGCTTCGATCAGATAATGATGTGTAATGTGTAAAGAGAACAAAATAACACAACTCGTTCCAAACAAACTTGAAACAGTCAAACTATGGCGACACATTATACTGTTGATCACACACACTATCTATTCGACAATCTTCATATTAACTAAATCCTTCATCAAATTCCATTTTGATTTCGCCGTCGTCTAGCATTAGGAGTCTGAAACAAAGAAGATAAATTATAACACGAAATAGTAGCAGTTAACCTATGATGAGGACCGTGTCACCCAGTTACTGGGTACAGGAGGTTAGATAGGCAGCTGCTCCATGTAAAATCAACTTTTGTATCAGGGTGGAAATAGGGTAGTTGCCTAAAAAAATCTAATTAGTCCGTAAGATAGACTTCCCAAAAATATTGGACATGTATTTTTTATTTTTTCACGTAAACAAAAAACGAAGACGATATAGTGCGTTGAAAACTCGTGTGACGTCACTTCGTGCAACGATTTTTACCACGCCGTGATGTCACAAGCCCCCACTCATGATCTTTGAAACTTTTTATCTTCGTCAATTTTTAGAGATTTCATAAAGCAAAAAATACGTGTCTAATATTTTTCGATAATCTAACTGACGGACTAAATAGGATCATATTTTTATTCCTCAGGAAACATCCCTATTCTCATGGATGATTTCCGTCCTGTGATGGACGGAGGGGGTCTGTCTCCTCCTGACTAAAACCACCTCCAGTTCCCGTTCTGCGTTAAGCAATCTTCAACGCAGCCCACAACTGGTGCCGTCTGGTCAAGCTGGGGTAGTTTCACCACCTTGGAGCCCATATGAAGGGGGGGGGGACGTGCAATCTGCCCCCACTTGATTCATTTAGAGGAGTCAGTAGAGGACCATTATCTGCCCTCCGCTGACGCCCGGTGCACCTCCTGCAGGCCGGGAACACTCGAAATATACCTCTCCCTTTCCTCTTTCGCATATATTCTGAAGTATTTTTTTTTTGTATGGACCACTCGCAGTTCAGCACACTAAGGGCGGGTTGTTTCACCGACACTTAACGCACGCGTAATCGTCAAAAATGGCGCTAATCATTGTTAAAGCAAAAAATGGGTTGTTTCACAGAATGTCAGCGTTAACGTACGTAAAAAATTAACGATTACGGTAACAGATGGTGTGAGCACTGGTTAACGTAACTTTAGTTGCGTCAAATAGTAAAACAACATGGACTCTCTTTTGTATTCGCCTGTTTGGTCTTTAATCGACGATAGTTCTTCATCTGATGATGATTCAAATAGTGTGGAAAGAAAGAAAAAAGTCTTTAGAACACGTATTAATAACACTGGTCAACAAAATTTAAATTTTGTCGTGCCACATGGACTTTTTTGATATTATTTACTTTAATTGATGGTTGTAAATAAAAAAAAAATAGTTAAAAAAATTGATAGCAAAGAGTATTATTTTATTGAGTGTTATAAAATGTGGAAGAAAAACAATGACTTCGTAAATTTCAATCAGCGTTTGAATGCGAGCCTTTTCGTGTTTGGAAAAGTTTACAGCCAATAAAAAACCACGTGAAGTCCAACAATTATAACAAACGAGTGTTTGTTAGATTGTAACGTTTCATAAATAAACACATCAAAAGTATCTAGGGATCAACATATATTTTTGCAATAACTTTTCTCCTGATTGATATTAATTAAAATTTTCTTTAAGGATTCATCAAATAAAGTGTTTTCGTTTGTCACAGTAACGATAAACCAAGTCACCTTTGCATTAATAAAGAAATTTGCCATTTTCCTAATAAAGGGATTTTTGACATTTGAACCACTAACATTAAAGTTCGAAAAAAAGACTGAAATAACAGTTTTCTTTAAAATTTTATTGGGTAACTTAAACAATTAATAATCCGTGTTTCTACCGCGAACACTAACAACACAAGAACATCGGTTTGGCATACTCAAAATGAGTTCATCCAAATCACGCTGTGGAATGGCCGCCCATGTTCGTTGCAACAACAAAAAAAGGTCTTCTTGCGACTGGATACCCTCCATATTCGGCAGAGCTCTTCGCTTACCTTGGCTGAGCGCCATGGAGGACGGTATCGCTGCACCACACGGAGACAAGACCGATACATTCAAATCTTAACTCGAAGAGCTCCAACAATAACCGCCATGATGTTAGCCGTGAGGCTTCATCACTCTTCAGGGAACTTAATTAGCGACCAAACAGTCAGAAACCGCTTGCATGAAGTGAACCTTCATTCCCGAAGACCGCTACGGGTACCACCTATAGCAATGCACAATCGTAGGATTCGATATCAATGGGCTCTTGAACACAGAAATTGGGCAGAAGAACAATGGCGTTTCGTGTGCTTTTCTGATGAGTCTCGTTTTGGTATGAGACCGGATACAAGACGTATACGACACTGGAGAACCCCTGGACGCCAACAGCGATTAAAATCCTGCCAGGAAGTCCATCCTTATAGTGGTGGAACCATCATAGTATGGGCGGGTATTTGGATCGGCGGAAGAACTGAGTTGATTTGGATCAGAGGCAACCTCAACGCTCAAATTTATGCTGAGACGATTGTATCAGACGTCATCTTTCCTCTACAAGTGCAAATCGGTCCCTTATTTCAGTTAATGCATGATAATGCACGACCGCACACCGCAAGAGTTGTAAGACAGACTCTCGCCGCAGCTAACATCAATGTCCTGCCCTGGCCTGCTCAGTCGCCAGACTTGAACCCGATTGAGCATGCATGGGATATGCTACAGAGAAGAGCTCTGCCGAATATGGAGGGTATCCAGTCGCAAGAAGACCTTTTTTTGTTGTTGCAACGAACATGGGCGGCCATTCCACAGCGTGATTTGGATGAACTCATTTTGAGTATGCCAAACCGATGTTCTTGTGTTGTTAGTGTTCGCGGTAGAAACACGGATTATTAATTGTTTAAGTTACCCAATAAAATTTTAAAGAAAACTGTTATTTCAGTCTTTTTTTCGAACTTTAATGTTAGTGGTTCAAATGTCAAAAATCCCTTTATTAGGAAAATGGCAAATTTCTTTATTAATGCAAAGGTGACTTGGTTTATCGTTACTGTGACAAACGAAAACACTTTATTTGATGAATCCTTAAAGAAAATTTTAATTAATATCAATCAGGAGGAAAGTTATTGCAAAAATATATGTTGATCCCTAGATACTTTTGATGTGTTTATTACTTACTTATGTGAAAAAAATCTTTTTACAAAAAATAAAACCGTCTTCTAAACAAAAAGTATAAAATAACTTTAATTTCGGAACTCGGTGTTTTTGGTTGCTTTTTTGTTGTTGAACACACCGACTTCCGAAATTAAAGTTATTTTATACTTTTTGTTTTTTTTTTTGTTTAGAAGTCGGTTTTATTTTTTGTAAAAAGATTTTTTATTTTTCACTTTTTAGTGGTTCACTCCCAGCTAAACATACCCATCAGAGCGTACGTGGTATAAATTGGTGTAAACAATAAACAAACATGCGATTTCAGCTATCTCGACAGATTTGCTATCATTTATTGAAATTAACAAAAAAGCCGCTTGTTCGATTTCGAAAAAAAAATTATGGGACCATTTGGGAAGTATACCCTTTCTAACAAAAAAAGAATTTTTCAAATCGGTTGGCAAGCGACGGAGTTATGCGCGAACAAACATTAAAAAAAAAATACAAACATCCGAATTCAGAACCTCCTCCGTTTTTAGACGTCGGTTAAAAAGTATCCATTTTACGTCAGAATATACTAATAATTTTCAGTATTGAAGAGTTCAGTCTCTAAAATCACACGCGATAGAAAAACGTACACAATAACCAAAGAGTAAGAATATACTAATACTTTTCAGTATTGAAGAGTTCAGTCTCTAAAATCACACGCGATAGAAAAACGTACACAATAACCAAAGAGTACTGTAAGTCTACGACAATAACACAACAATTTTACTGACAGGATAGACAAAATTTGACGTGAACGGTCAAATGTTGCCATATTAGATAAATCTCCCATCGATTTTTATTGGGAAAATATGTTGCTTTCTACTGGCAACCCTGTTAACTATAACATCCAGTTTTTTATGCTATGAAACAACGCTTCGTATTTAACGAACGTTAAAGATCTTTCGTAATCGTTACTTTTTGACGTACGTATGTTACGTTAACCAACTGTTTGATACAACCGGCCCTTAGGCTGGTTACTGCTTAACCGGGCAATGTTCTGTAGTATGTTTCATACAATACTTTGTACTTACTGTCGTCTTGGTGTGGCAGGAGGGGGATTTTGAGTTGGTGGGGCAGATACAGAAGGTGGGGCATTTTGAGTTGGTGGGGCAGATACAGCAGGTGGGGCAGTTGCAGCAGGTGGGGCCTTAGTTTTCTGTTTCGTTTTCCTTCCTTTATATCTCTTTGTGGCACGGTGTACTAGGGGTGCATCATTTGATCTGGAATATGAAAAATTGAGGATTACAACAAAGCAATAAGGAACTAGTTCAAATTATACAGAGCGAAATCTCCCAACGCAATGAATACCTGTTAGAAGGGGATATTATAAGAGGATATCAGCGGTCTACTTCCAGTCGTCAATGTTTGAAAAAGGTATTTGTGTAAATATTGTTAATCTATACTAATATTATAAAGAGGAAAGATTTGTATTTTTGTATGTAACGAATAAACTCAAAACTACTGGACCGATTTCAAAACTTCTTTCACCATTAGAAAGCTACATTCACCCTGAGTAACATAGGCTATATTTTATCCCCGTATTCCCAAGGAAACGGGAACTACGCGAGTGAAACCGCGACGCGCTGCTAGTAAATAATATAATAATATTCTTTATTTTCGGACATCACAGATCCAGCGTGTAAGTAAACAACAATAAAACGAAAAAAAAATGAGATATGTGTGTGTGTGTGAATGTTTACGAAAATTCTTTAACTGGCTTCTTTTGATAGAAAGAAATAGCTCGCCAAGTGGTACCGCGTTACCCAGTTACTGGGTTGTGGAGCTCAGTCGCTCCACGTAAAATACTGGTACTTGCTGAATCCGGTTTGACTGGAACCCGACCAAAATATAATTGGGATAAGGCTAGGCAGATGATTAAGATAACTTACGAAGTAGCTTCCTCATTCTGCGGTTCGGTTTTGATGTCTGTACAGATGGGGTCGGCTAGAGCACTGAAAACAAAACAATAATAATATTATTATGATCTGGCCTATCCCAGCTCTGTACGGGTGGAAGTTACATATACACAAACTAGCTTTTGCCTGCGACTTCGTACGCGCTTATGCCGCTCCTTTCCTTTATGGATGTTTTAAAATATGATACTATTTAATCCGTCAGTAAGATTATCGAAAAATATTGGACACGTATTTTTTGCTTCAGCAAATCTATAAAAATTGACGAAGATAAATAACATCATACAACACACACAACGGGACTTTTATTGGCAGGTAGCTTATGTAATAAAGAGTAACTTAGGCTACATTAATTTTAGAAAAATTAAGTACCTGCGGTACTGGATACTTTCCAGTACCGCGCGCAGCTCACGCGCATGCCACCTCTGTGCCGTCACGATATATAATGAGATTTCTTTAGTCAACTACCCTATTGTTTCAGCTGTCGGCGTCGTTTGTGTTGGGTCTGTCAGTCAGTCACTCAGCATCGGAAGAGTTTTATATAAAACTCTTATATTCAATTAATATATATATTACTTAGTATAGGGAACGTGCACAGCGTAGACTACGCCATCTAGTGTTGCAAATTTGAAACTTTTACGTTGTAAATATTTGACCTGTGCTGCCACCTACACTTCCTGCACGCTCCGTTTAGTGGAACGTGCACGAAGTAGACTGTGCCATCTAGCGTTGCAAATTTGAAACTCATAAGTAAAATCACAGAACAGAAAAAAACAGTAGAAATCGCATAACGCATAAATTACTATCAGAACCAGCGTGCCCTAACAAACACATCTTCAAGATAATCATATTATGTCACACTAGCAAATTCGTTTTGTGATTGGTCCATGCCAAAAAGTCTCTATAGTCAGTCACTATTTAAAAAAGAAGTGCAACTACACCATATAAATAGAGTTCATTATTGTCAATCTTTTGTAGGTATTAAATCTTATATTTCCGTGAAAGCTCGTAGGCATAGTTTTACTAGCAAGTTCCGCTATTCGACGCTAGATGTCACTAAATTGTAATATATTCGATTGTATGCAGTATGGCATTGAACATAAGATAGATATTTGTTTATAGAGTTGATCGCTATTATGATATTCGCTAGTGATGTACAACATCGTAACCTTCATCAACAGCCTGTTGCAGTCCACTGCTGGACATAGGCCTCTCCAATTGCACGCCACTTAGATCTATTTTCGGCTTCTCGCATCCAGTTTCTGCCAGCCGTCCTGCGCAAATCGTCACTCCACCGTGCCTGAGGACGTCCTACACTACGTTTGCCGAGACGCGGTCTCCACTCTAAAACTCGTTTACCCCAACGGTTGTCGGTTCTACGACTAATATGGCCAGCCCACTGCCACTTCAGCTTACTAATCCGGTGGGCTATATCAATTACCTTGCTTCTCTGACGGATCACCTCATTTCTGATGCGATCCCTCAGAGACACACCGAGCATAGCCCTTTCCATAGCCCGCTGAGCGACTTTGAGCTTATGGACCATACGAGCCGTCAGTGTCCACGTTTCGGCTCCGTATGCCATGACGGGTAGGACGCACTGATTGAAGACTTTCGTCTTTAGGCACTGTGGGATCGACGATGTAAAGACTCGACGTAGCTTCCCAAATGCTGCCCAACCCAACTGAATTCTTCTGTTCACCTCGCCCTCAAAGTTGTTTCTACCTAACTGCTACATAACCGGTAGAACATGTTCGTTGAACATGACCTTGGTTTTATCCAAGTTCATCCGTAGGCCGATGCGTACAGAAGAGTCAGCCAGGTCATTCAGCATCTGTTGTAGGTCCTGCAGTGTTTCTGCCATAATGACGATATCGTCTGCAAATCGCAAGTGAGAGATGTACTCGCCATTGATGTTAATGCCACGTTCTTTCCAGTTCAGCGTCTTGAACATATCCTCCATTGCATTAGTGAACAATTTCGGGGAAATAACATCCCCTTGTCTCACTCCTCGATGCAACGGTATGGGACTTGTTTGCTGATTCTGTACTTGAACGGACATGGTGGCGGCCTCGTAGAGACATCTCATCACTTGGATGTATCGCCAGTCTACTTGGCAGCGCTGCAGGGACTCCAGAACAGACCAGATTTCAACCGAGTCAAAGGCCTTTTCATAGTCCACAAATGCTAGACACAGGGGCTGATTATACTCTTCGGTCTTCTGTATAATCTGCCGCACTGTGTGAATGTGGTCTATGGTGCCGTATCCGCTCCGAAATCCAGCCTGCTCCGGTGGTTGGAATTCGTCGAGTCTTCGCGCAAGACGGTTCGTGATCACTCTTGAGAACAGCTTATAGACGTGGCTTAGAAGGGATATGGGTCGATAGTTCTTCAACAAGGTCTTGTCTCCTTTTTTGAAGAACAAGACGACCACACTTCTACTCCACGCCTCTGGAGTTCTCCCTTCAAAAAGGACAGCGTTGAACAGCTTCTGGAGCTCCCTCAGTACGGGGTTACCCCCAGCTTTCAGCAGCTCTGTGGTAACGCCATCTTCTCCAGGGGCTTTTCCATTTTTAAGCTGCCCAAGAGCGATCTCGATTTCGCCAGTACTGACTTCTGGCAGGTCTTCGGTGAAATGGCGTGTCAATGTGGCTCTAGGACCCTCATTTTCGGGATCAGGACGAGATGCATGCGATGCGTATAACCGGCTATAGAAGTCCTCCACTTCCGAAAGGACTGCTGGCTTCGAAGAAACGACTTCTCCACTTGCTGTGGTCAACTTTGTCAGGTGGCTTCTTCCAAGAGATTGTACGAACACCTTTGACCCCCGGTTCTGCTCGATTGCTCTTTCAACCGAAAGAGCATTGAAGCGCCGGAGGTCGCGTCGTACGTGCTTGTTGATCTCTCGGTTTAAAAACCGCTTTGCCGACGAAGTGACAGGTGGGTTTTCACGTCGTTCCTTCATTAGGCCTAAAGTCTCTTCTGAAAGCTTAGACTTCTTGCCCTTACGCTGCATATCACAGAATCTTGTTCCTTCTTCCCTGAGGATCCGAGTCACATTTTCGAGGTTCTGGTTTACGTCTGTTGTGGTTTCCACGGCAGCGAATCGGTTTTCCAGGTTTGCCTGGAACGTTTCAGATCCAGCCATGGTCTGGAGCAGAGTTGGTCGGAGTCTGGACTTCATCAGAAGGACACGTTCGGCCTTGAAGTTAATATTCAGAGTGCCTCGGACAAGTCGGTGATCGCTACCGGTATTGAACCTGTTGATCACGGAGACGTCTCTGAATATATGCCTCTTGTCCGTCATGATGAAGTCGATCTCATTTTTGGTCATAGTGTCGGGGCTTTGCCACGTCCACTTCCTTTGGGGCTGTTTCTTGAAGAAGGAGTTCATCAAGAACAACCCCTCTCGTTCGAGGAAGTTGACGAGCATTTGCCCCCTATGATTTCTGCTTCCAAATCCATGGTGTCCTACTACCGATTCGCAGCAATTCTGTACTCCCACTTTGGCGTTAAAGTCCCCCATGACAACGGTGTACTGTGTCTTTGCGGTGGAGTGGAGGGCTCTCGATATGTCATCGAACATATCCTCCACTTCGTCGTCCGAGTGTGTCGAGGTCGGTGCGTATACTTGCACTACCTTGAGGCTATACCTCTCGGTGAGCTTCACAATAAGGTACGCTACCCTGTTCGACACACTTGACATTTCCACAACGTTGTCAGATAGGGACTTGTTTACCAGAAACCCAACGCCGCCTTGAGATTGCTGGTCTCCCTCTCGGAAGTACATTAGGTGACCCGATTCCAGGGTTATGGTGTCCTCCCCCTTTCTTCGGACTTCACTCAACCCTAGTATGTGCCACCTAATTTTCCCAAGTTCCACCTCGAGTTGCGCCAGATGCGAGTCAAGCCGTAGCGTGCGTCCGTTGTACGTCGCCAGGGTCAGTTTATTGTTGTGGTGGCCTCCCGTAGCCCGGAGATTCTTGGCACCCCCCGCCCCGCCGTTACCGTGGTCGCCACCATGACCAGGAATAGCGGGACCACCGGGAACTGGGGGCCGTGGCTTTTTGTTCTTCTGCATTTGGAGGTATTTGCCCATAATCGCCACGCTGGGCAGGCGGGTTGGCGATCGCAGGGGGGCGTAGCTTCTCGCACCGGTGACGCTGCTGCCCATCACCGGCCTGTTACATTTAGCTACGCCTATTTGATGGATATACCGCCATCGGTCGGTCGCCAGAGCCTCGTTCGTCATTCAGCAGGATGCACCACGTGCAGGTGAGGTTGGCTTGGGGCGAAGGATGGTAGTTCGCCCCTTACATCCCCTTACATCGTAACCTTACTTATCGATATTTAATTGTATACGTGCATTCCGTTTCTATTTTTATTCGTATTCAATAAGCATAACATTCTTCGTATTTGGCGAAAACTATACACTGATAGCTGAATACGCTGATGCTAAAACACAGATTAAACTCAATTAGTCAGGTACTATTACCGAATTATATACCAAATACAAAGCAAATTTATCTTTAAATGGAACAAAAGTTTAATAAAATCAATTTAATTTTACTAAATCAGATTTTTTCACATGTTTTACATAAGTAAAAAATAACAAAACAAAATTAAAATCTAAACGAATTACCGAAATGTACCTTTATACGCGTGTTACGTCCGATCGACTGCTTAATGAATATTTTTTTGTTAGCTTTACTTCTTTAGCTTCTGCTAGATGGTCACCTATTAATCCTGTACCCATGTCAATATATCCATGAAACCATCCCATTCAATTCTTTTACGTATAGCCATTTCATCAATTAAGTACTAGTGAAGCTGACTTGATGAATCCGCTTTAAGTTTTAAAGCTGTAAATGACTCTTTTGTGAAACCAGGATCTCCACCGATATTAGCATACCATTTTGTTAAGGTTTGTGGATGAGGCAAAGAGCAATCAAACGTACTACGCACGTATTTATAGGCTTTCGGTGAGTAATAATGTAGAGTAAGGGCGAAGCTGCGAAGTTCTGGCGAATATATGCTTATGCATACTCTCACGATATTTCATTTTCAACGGATATAAATAAATTACTATCTGTTTAATATCAAATAATATTACTATTAATTAATCTTGAATTTTTATTTGATAAGGTCACATCGACAACTCGTTATCGATAACGTCTTTCTCTAATTGAGTAGCAAACTGTCACATGACATAGGATGGAATCATCTAGAATAACAGGTTTGATGTGAAAGAAAGTAGACCTTATGGTTTAAATCATAGATTCTACTTTTGTTTAGCGTTTTTGAATAAAAATGTAAGCAATGTTTTATCATATATTAATTAAAATAAAATAAAATAGTACTTAATTATGATACGATATACCACTATGGGATACATTTTTGGTACGGCTATCGTTTTTATACTCTAAAACAGCACAATACGGCATATTTGATTTTATTTCGGATTTTCGAGAGTAAGTGACGTGAACGCAGTCGGAACTAGACTGATATGCGCGACAGCGCTTGGGCGCCTACAATTGCGGAGCTACGCAATACTAGGGCTACGCGTGCCCCGCCTACTTGCGACTTCTACTGTTTTTTTCTGTTCTGTGAGTAAAATATACTTGACATTGACGCGTCTGTGCTGCCACCTATAGTTTCTGCTCGTTCCCTATAGGATACTGTACAGCGAGAATGCTATACATAATAGAAAATTTTATTTTAACCGGTAGGTAACTTACTCTTTTGCTCCAGAAACGCCAGGCTCGTCCTTCACTTCGGGCCGTTGCACGTAAATTTCAGGTTCTTCACTGTCAAATTAATAAAGACAAAGTCATAACCGTGTATTCCAATCAGATCATGTAGCATAAGCATAATCAGCCTTTAACGTTCCCACTGCTGGGACACAGGCCTCCTCTCTAGGAGAGGGAATGGGCCGTAATCCAGCACGCGGGCCCAGTGCGGGTTGGTGAATGTCACATGTCTTCGAATTTTTGGTTCCAGGACATGCCGGTTACCTCACGATGTTTTCCTTCACAGTTTTGAGAGCAGTGGTGATGAAATTAATTACACAAAGTAATGCGCCTGGCTGGGTTTGAACCCGCGACCTGCAATTCGCAAGCCGGGGCTGTTACCACACGGCCACCACTGCTCTTTATATCATATAAATTTTGACATTCAAAAATGCCTTTCACTGTTGAACAAAAACAGTTACAGTCAAAAGAATATTTGTTAAAATAAAGCGACGGACACTAGAGACCATTCGCAAAGTTAGATCTTCTATATAGAAAAGATCGGAAGGATAGAATAACTGTTAAATGTTTTAGAGTACTGACAAGAGTTGCGGAATTTGTTCGTTAGAGTCACCACGGAACTGGAACGCAAAGGGCACAAGAAGGATCACGGGTGGGTTTTAGTCAGTAAGAGCCTGACACTACCTTCCGCTCCGCCCAGAGCGGGAGAAAAAAAGAGAACTAACAGGAAGAGGCAACATTTTGAAGTAGCTATTCATCATTCTATCTGCCTCGTGCCGAGTGTGTCGGCGCCGGGTTCCAGTGTGACCACAAGTACCGTCCAGTCTGTCGCGGTGGCTCTCACTCGTCAGCCAACGGGCGCACATCACACTGTGTTCACTGCGTCCTATTGGGTACACGTCTGGGCCAGAGTACCGACTGTAATGTCGGACCGCACAACATGATATCCACTCACTTGCAGCTCTCGAGAGACTCCTCAGCCGGTTCTTCCTTCACCACCAACGTCTCCTCCCTGAGAATTTAAACGAATAAATATATTTATAAAGCCACGACAAATTTTCTTTTGGGATTTTGTAGATAGTTTAGTAGCTTTTTAGGGTTCTGCAGTGTTGTTCTGTAAGAACTCACGTGCGAATACGATTCATATCTCATTTTCGATTACACTTCGTAACTCACCTGAAGTGAAAAAAATTTGGTATTCTGACTGTCAAGTTAAATAACTTTTCACTTAAAAGTAGTTCGATTCACCTATGTTCTCACTTAGTGGCGCTAGTGTAGTTTTCATCAAGTTACAGAATACCAAATACAGTTTTCACCGCAGAATCAGAAGTGAGCACTGGAGTGAGTTCTTAAAGAATAGCATTGCTGTTGCCAAATGGCAAAAAAAGGAACCCTTATGGATTCGCCATGTCTGTCTGTCTGTCTGTCCGTATGGCACAGCCGTTTTACTCGGATATAAAATGAAAATAAAAAATGTCAGGCCGTCCATAGCTCTTCAATGTATCGATAGGAATAAAGAGTAAGTCCTACCGGGTGAAACGGGTTGTATAGAAATGCCGGAGTGGATGTAAGCGAAGCTTTGATTGGAATTTCCTCGTTTTTAGGGTTCCGTAGCCAAATAGCAAAAAACGGAACCCTTATGGATTCGTCATGTCTGTCTGTCTGTCCGTATGTCACAACCGTTTTACTCGGAGACTATTAAAGCTACATAAATGAAAATTGGTAAGTAGGTGCAACCTGTTAACCGCTTTTCAATAATGCTGTAATATTATGGAAAAACAATATTTTAGGGGTGGCACTCCATACATGCAACTGAGGGGTGAACAAAATATAATTGGGATAAGGCTAGGCAGATGATGACCATAACTTACAAAGTGGCTTCCTCGTTCTGCGGTTCGGTTTTGATGTCTGTAGAGATGGGGTCGGCTAGAGCACTGAAAACAAAACAATACAACTCTTAACAATAACATTCTTCAGCCGGTTCTTCCTACAACACCAACGTCTCTTTCCTGAGAATTTAAACAAATTAATATATTTATTGAGCCACGACAAATTGTATTTTTGGGATTTTGTAGACAGTTTACATTGTATGTTGATGAAAATTCATTTTGCCATAATTATTATTGTAAAATTACTCCTGTTGTTTTCAAAGGGAAACAGACTATATTGGGGATCAGAATATGGAGAAAGTGTACGACGTAGACTATGCCATCTAGTGTTGCAAATCTGAAACTTTTACGTTGTAAATATTTGACCTGTGCTGCCACCTGTAGGCCACGAGAAATCTTACTTTTTTGTGATTACGCAGATAGTTTAGTAGCTTTTTTACATTATATTATGTTGATGAAAATTTTATATTGCAATAATTATTATTATTGTAAAATTACTCCTGTTAGTAGGGTCCCGTTTTACACTATAATTACGGAACCCTAAAAATTAATCCCTGTTTCCCTCAATCACGCCATAACTTATAAACGACTTTATTCCAATAATCTATTTTTTAAGTTGTCTCATACTTTGTAGAATGTTATTACAGAACCAAAAGTTAAGATTTCATCCAGTCGAATTAAAAATTCGTTTTAAAGTTAGGACAACGTCAGTCGGGTTAGTTAGTCTATGCTAATATTATAAAGGGAAAGATTTAATTGTTTGTTTGTATTGAATAGGCTCCGAAACCACTGAACCGATTTGAAAAGTTCTTTCGTTGTTGGGAAGCTCCTCTATCCCCGGGTGACATAGGCTATATTTTATCTCCATATTCCCACGGGAACGGTAACTACGCGGGTGAAACTGCGGGTTGCCGCTATTAAAAATAAAAGGGTGTAACTCACACGTGCGCGGCACTGGATTGCTCGTCGTCGCCGTCGTCATTACTTTCTGAGTCTTCCTCACTTGAACTGAAACAATATAACAATACACATGTCAAATTGCAAGTGTTGATCTAACTTGTAGGATTTTAAGGAGTTGTAAATACTAAAGAGTTTAGCAGCCCTACCATGACGTCTTAAATCCATCATGTTGTGTGTGAGGGAAAGGGATAGTGCTATTCGTCTTGTGTAACTCCGTCTCTCTCTGACACAGGAATCATGATGGATTTAAGACGTCATGGTAAGGCTGCTGTTCTTTGTTTTTAGGATTCCGTTAAACCCGTTGCGGAATTTGTTGGTAAGAGTCACCGCGGCCCTGGAACGCAAAGGGCACTAAAAGGATCTCGGGTGGGTTTTAGTAAGAGTCTGACACTCCCTTCCGCTCCACCCAGAGCGGGGGAAGTCATTTGATGATCCAAAAAAAAACGGTGATCTGTCTGTCACCATGCTGTATCTCATGAACCATGATAGATGGACAGTTGAAACTTTCACAGATGATGTATGTTGCTATAACAACACATACTAAAACAACAGAATAAAATAAATATTTAAGAGTGCACCCATACAACAAACTTTTTTTTTGCCATTTTGATAGATCACAATTGTTTTAGGCTGTTTTCGCTATACTATAAAGCTGAATTTTGTTTGTGATTGAACGGGCGTCTTAGGAACTACCGATTCCAAATTTAAAACAATATTTTAGTGTTGGATGGCCTATTTATCGAGGAAGGCTATATAACATTACGCTTCGACCAATAGGAGCGGAGCATCATTGAAAAATTTTGCAAAAAAGGAAGTAATTTTTCGCAAACGAATTTGCGCGGGTCTGTTGGTACAATATGTAGATCTTTGACAGTCGATACGGATTGTCAGAAGCCAGAAAATCTGACACCAATCTTGCCAAGAAGTACGGTGTTCCCCAGTTATTGGGTTGTGGAGGTCTGGTAGGCAGCCGCTCCACGTTAAATACTGGTATTTAGTTGAATCCGATATGACTGGAAGCCGACCCCAATATAGTTGGGAAAAGGCTAGGCAGATGATGAGAAGGGGCCCCAAGGGGAATATCCTGTGCCCAGGCCCTCAATATCTTCCATTATAGACAAAAGACAGCCCTGGTAAGACCATCTTCATCAAGTCGTTTCCTCAACTATATTAGGGGTCAGCTTCCAGAAAAATCGGCTTCAGCTGAAAACTCTTCTACGAGAATCGATTGCCCAGCAAAAACAACTGGGTAACATACTACTTCTTGGCAAGACTGGAGTCAGATTTACTGGCTTCTGACAACCCGTAACGACTGCCAAAGATCTACAAATGACAGCCGGGGCCAACGGCTTAACGTGCTTTCCGAGACACGAAGGAGTTGTTATGTTAAGATCATCCACATACTGACCTCGGCAAGCGCTGCTTAACCTTGAAAATTGACCCGTACGGCTTTTATAATAGGGATGTTGCCCGAGTAAAAATATATGAATATGTTTAGTCCGTCAGTTAGATTATAGAAAAATATTGGACACGTATTTTTTCCTTTATCAAATCTATAAAAACTGACGAAGATAAAAAGCATCAAAGATCAGGAGTGGGAGCGTGTGACGTCACTGCCCGGTAAAAATTGTAGCGAGTAGTGACGCCACATGAGTTTTTTACGCACTGTATCGCCTTCATTTTTTGTTTATGTGAAAAAAGAAAAAATACGTGTCTAATATTTTTTGGAAATCTATCTGACGGACTGATCAGATTTTTTTAATTAACTACCCTATTCAGCCACGAGCTCCTTTTTTTTTGGATGGTAAATCATCAAATGACCCGTCCCGCCCTGGGTGGAGCGGAAGGGAGTGTCAGACTCTTACTGACTAAAACCCACCCGTGTTCCTCTTGTGACCTTTGCGTTCCAGGGCCGCGGTCACTCGAACAAATTCCGCAACAGCCACGAGCTCCTTGGTTACAAAGTAATAGCAACAAAGTGTAATGACATACCTATCGGTCTGCCTCGGCCTCTTCCGAGCACACCTTTCCTTCCGACTCTGTTCCTCCCGCTCCGCATTCCGACTCTGTTCCTCCCACTCCGCATTCCGTCTCTGTTCCTCCCGCTCCGCATTCCGTCTCGCTTCCTCCTGCAGTACCTCCCACACCGTCGTCTCGCTCACTCCGGTGGCCAGAGCCGTCCGCTGGCGGAACTTCGACAGAGGAGTCAGCTCTACGCCCTTGAACGACTTCTTCAACTCTTCATACTCTTGCTCGAAGTAATGGTATACCTTTGCGACGACGAGTTTTGTTTGATTCTGTGGGTTGTATGATCATGATCATTGTTTATTTATTTATGAACACACAGTTAACCAACAGAGAAGAAGGAGGAACAGACAAGGTTCTGGTAGATAGGTCGGCGGGCCAAGGCGAAGGGGAGAGATGAACTGGACTCTGGACGCTAAAGCAGTGGGACATCACGGGCTACCTATGCTATAATTACTTTTTGTAAGTACCTTTTAGTAGTACCTACTTAGTGCTGTTTGGGTGCATCGTCCTCGCGTATACAGGGTTATTTGTAAAACACGCAACCTCTTAAGAGGTCATTGTATGCATCATTATGAACAACTTTTTATATGGGACCAAACCTGAAAAAGCAAAAAAAAAAAAAAACAGCTGTTCCCTACATTTTGTTCGTGTAACTCATCAAAATGTACATCATTATGTACAGGAACAGCTGACTTATTTTGGAGTGAGTGGTAAGATTATTGTGGAGTGTCATAAACTATATTTTATCCCCATATTGCCACGGGAACGGGAACTACGCGGTTGAAACCGCGGGGCGCTGCTAGTTAACTATAAAACTAAAGTTTTCATAATTGGATGAACATCAAAACTTATAATGGAGGGATCAACATTTGCTAAGGGACATGGGTACAGAAACTGTTTATACGATACTAACTGACCCGCGCAACTTCGCGGTAAAGCTATTGCGTAGCATTTTTTATCAACTTATGCAATTATATATTTAGTACTCTGCGTCATTGTGATATGGTCTCGATTTGTTCACCTGGGTTACTGTACTAATGTAAATCACATACGTTTCACTTAACTTTGTCCCACCGATTGTTTCCGAACGCAGACGTTCGGGTCGGTTCGGTGACGGCGACATAATAGCTCAGTAACGAAGCGACCATTTTAAAAAGGCGGGGCCTAATCGAATGACGTAGCGGTGTTAGGTTATTTTCGTTACGGAATTTCTGGATTCGGTTGCCACGCTCAAGGCCCGCGATAGAAGCTATGCAATAGCTTAAAAATAATCCCGTATTTGCAACATTCTTGTTGTTCATTGGTGCTCCACTCATAATGGTCTTAGCGTGATGATAATATAGCCTATAGCCTTCCTTGATAAACAATCTATTTAACACTCAAAGAATTTTTCAAATTGGACCCGCAGTTCTTGACATTAGCGCGTTCAAGCAAACAAACAAACACTCCCAGTTTTATATATTAGTATAGTTATACAAAGGTTCATAAACTCATGCTTTTTTCCCAAATGGGCCCGCGATAGACGTCCATCGTTCAGGTTCGTTCAAACCATAGATTAATAATGTATTTTTATTGTTGATGATTTTTATATCTCTATGGTTCACACATAAGCACAAGCCGTGTATTTTACAAAGAAAGTGATTGTTTTCAATTTACCTACGGAACACATCATTTGCGAATCCGGCCCGTACTTAGCAGTATTTGTTAGTTAACGAGAAAAAAACACACTTGTAATGTAGGTACTTACCGCCTGTATTCCTTCAACAAAGCGCGATATATCCACGTTGCATTTCGGACAGAAGACTTTAGTTTCGTTTCCATTATCTGCCTTCGAGGAGTCTTCTTTCTGGAAAAGAAGAAAAGAATCGTACTTATTTATAAATCTTATCGCGGAAGATTCAGACATTGTAAATTGGAGGTTATTTATTTTTACAGAGAGTAAATTAAACAAAAAATATAGTTACTGAATAGTTTTATTCATTTTCACCATTGTCAATAGTTAATATCATCATCAATTTCGTTATATTAAATTAAGAAATCATCAAGAAATTTTGCAGGGGGCTCAAAATTCCTTTGGCGCCGAGCCCAACCCAAAATACAAATATAAATAAAATTGTCATAGTGTGGGAACAGCATCCGACAGTTCGTTTACCTAGCTTACATTAAATTTACAATAATATTGACTAATTGCCTCTCTCCCATTTAAGCTGTTATCAATAAGAACCATAGATATAGATAGACCTAGATAACGCAAGTATCACGATCTGTATGTAAAGAATAAAGATAAGAAATAAAGGATGAATTGTAATTTTTGCTTAAACCTTTAACCTCTGTATCTAGTTTTTTATACTCTGTAAGTTAATCTGTATTTTTGTATGCCAACCGGCAGAATGTACTGGGTATACATATATAAGTATGATCGAACACCATAATTGTAACACCTGCATTCAATACAAATAAAGAAATGATTATGATTATGTATGAAAACCCAGCGTGCCATTTTTTGACTACCTACTATGACGTCACAAGCAACATTTAGTGATGGGAAAATCAAATCGATTCAAAGACGCCGCCGCGTACGGCGCCCCCCTCACCCCACGCTCCGCCTTACACCGGCGCTCACGCAGCCAGCAAAAACTAGCACATCGACGGAACGGAAGCGCTCGAGCACGCAACCTCTCACTACAAAGACTTTCAGCGTACTGCTGGGCCAGCTAATTAAGTTTACCACTATAAACACGTAAATATTCGAACAAAACACCCTATATAAGGTATGTTTACAAAAAGCAACGGAATTTTTTCCTTTTTCTTTCAAAGATTTGCTGGGTGAAAAATCAATTTTGAATAAAGTTCGCCTTTGAATATACCATTTCTCAATTACAATTTTATTTATAGAGTAATTGTGTACAGTAAAGCATTATTAAAAATCGTTTAAATCGATTTATGAATCGATTTTATAACAGAGTAATGAGAGAGACAGAGGAATGAGATAAACAGAGGAAAATAAAATTCCTGATCTGTTTATAAGGCAGTTAGGAATACCTATATATTTTTTAATTGTTAGTATTTCCCTAATTATTTCTTGTAATTGTTGTAGACTATCAAAATGTCGGAAACAAAGAAAAAATCCAGAGAAGAAATTTTAGAAGCAAAACGAAAAGCAAGTAAAGTACGTTATAATAAAATTAAAATATATCCAAAATTATATGAGCTACAAAAACAAAAGGATAAAGAAAATTACTTGAAGAAAAAGAAAAACAAGAGTGTTATAGGTATAAAGGACAAAAACATAGATGAACAGCAAAAACAGCGAGAACAGTGGCGTAAGAATAGGGTAGTTGACTAAAAAAATCTAATTAGTCCGTCGGATAGATTTCCAAAAAATATTGGACACACATTTTTTCTTTTTTCACGTAAACAAAAAATGAAGACGATACAGTGCGTTGAAAACTCGTATGACGTCACTACTCGCTACAATTTTTAGCGAGCCGTGACGTCACAAGCCCCCACTCCTGATCTTTGATGCTTTGTATCTTCGTTAGTTTTTATAGATTTGATAAAGGAAAAAATACGTGTCCAATTTTTTTCTATAATCTAACTGACGGACTAAACATAATCATATATTTTGTACTCAGGAAACTTCCCTATTCGAGAGCATATTACAGACGTATGCAGAAGCAGAAAAAACCCTCCACGTGAATGTGAAAACATAAATCGCTAATATTATTTAACTATCGAGAAAAAAAATCTTTTCTGAATTTAAGAAAAAAGCATGAATCTTGTAATTTTTACTTTTTTATTATTGATACTTGTACTTAAATATTATTAATGCACTTTACTACAATTATTAAATAAAAATTTACCTCAAGTGAGAAATTTGTTTTTTTTTTGGTTTCTATGGGCTTTTCTCAAGTTTTCAAATATCTCTAAAACTACTACTATCTCTAAATAAAAGTATGGAAGTTTTACTCTAGGCCTTAATTTGATTTACCGGATCAAATTAGTAAATAAAAGAGAGTGACCAAATCTGAGTCAAAATAACACAATGTGTGTCTGTACAAAATATACTTATCAATTAACTAACTTCATCAGTTGTGATTTTCAGTAGATCAACAGTCGGATACGCTGCTTTTGTCAATATTCGTTGCTTTTTCCCTTCAACAAAGCTTGCTTCCTCAAAATGTATCGAACAAATAGTGCTATGCTTTGTTGGGAGCCAATCTTTGTTTCCCGTCGCCTCAATCCATTTTTCTTTTAATTTGGGTTCATGTGGAAAACTAAAAAAATCACGAAACGTTACGATTATTTATTAAAATTGTCTACATAAGTACATAATAACTACTTATATAATATTCAAATTATTAAAATCATTCCTCCGTTTCTGAAATCGATTCTTGAGAATCGATTAGTGTTGCATTATGATGAACAGCACTAATCGTTAAAATTGACAGAAAAATTATAAAAGTCCTTATACATGCTACAAAACCGAAGCGACATACGATAGTATCGTTTGTTTCGATATTCATCACTTGTTAAAACAAAACGTCTCATCAACTGCTACAAGTAAAAGCCGCAATGTAATACGAATTGTTTTGTTTTTCTCTAATTTGGTATTACTAGGTATTAGATTAAAAATAAATGTTTTTAAATTAATTATGCATAATATTAATCACAAAATGACTTACCGATGGAAGGAAACGTTTACTTTATTTTTTCTTCTCGCATTTGTACAGTTTTTACAATTTATAACAGCACAATTAACCATTTTAATATTTTTAACTGACGTCCGACTAGTGCTATATACCGATGCAGACTGAGCGCGAAAGTGGTCGCTTACGAATATGATTGTTGTTCGTAAGCTAGGAACGCGAAGTAGTTGCTCTTGCGTTATCTAGGTCTATCTATATCTGTGTATAGTTACTATATTATGTTAGTTTAAGCGTTTATTCGCGCGATCCTGACACTGTAATTAAACACTGTACCTACCCCCGTTTTATTTCCTCACGATCTTCCTGTGTTCCAGGAAACTTTACATATTTATTAAATATTTGAGGTAGAATAAGAACCTCTGTAACCTGAAGAATGGCACGGGAAACTGATGGTTGTGACAATGAATGACTCGATGATTGTCCGACTAAGGTTTGGTATGAGCCACAAGCATATAATGCCAGTGCTACCAAGATCTAAAATGAATTTTATTGAACTTGAGTTAATAGTTGGTTCATGAGAAAGCAAAAAAAAATTAAGACATGTTAGAGGTTATGCAGATAGGCAACAAGATAAATCATACCTTTGTCGGGGTATCAATACCATCAGAACGAAGGCTTATAGGCATATGGGGGCTAATATCGTCAATTGGCTGCTGAACGACGTTTTTGGAAAGTCTACAGGTTTTCACAAACTCGCGATCGGTTAAGTTTTGGAAAGTCTATAGGTTTTCACAAACTCGCGATCGGTTAAGTCAAAGGCGAAATTACGTAGCCTTGACATTGACATATAATACCTCAATGAGCCTTGACGACAAATTTCGTTTTCTCACTCTTCCGACGTCTACTTGATCGGCGAGACTAAGATATTCATTGTAGAACATCATCTTAATTAAATGATAAATGCGAACAGTCTGGGAACAGTCAAGAATAAGTTATACCATAGTATAAACAGGGGAAGTAGATTATCTCCGGCCTAATTCACGATATAATTGCCTACTGTCTTAGGGTTGTCACTTTAACACATCTCTGTATAACTAATTCAGTGATCATTAGTCAATAAAGTTCAACAATGGTTTGATTTTACAACTGTAAGTACTTACCTACTTAGTTACTATACCTACAATACTGAGAAATCGGCATAACTAAACGTAAACAAAGCAATAGCGGCAAATCAATTGATAGATCAAAAGTACCTACCTAATATATTCTAGTAGGAAATTAGGCCTACCTACCTACTTTCTCTGTGTGATGGAAAACTAATAAAAATAAGTAAGTAGGTATCTCATCATCAAGTAAAAATTATATACTAGAATAAGTGACTAGCTTACCTTTCCTGTTCATGAGGTAATCTGAACAGAGATAATTCTGGAATCGACACAGCAATACGTTCTCCTGCGACTGTCAGACATTTTTTATTTATTTAGCGGTGACGCGCGAACCTCGTGCAGTGTTAGCCCCGACTGGCGCACTGAGAAACGGGTCGAGACTTGTTAAAGTGTGCGTGCGTCGACGCATAGATACTATGGCGCACACATACAAGCCGCGCGCGGTGCGTTTGTATGAAGATAAACTACTTCCCTGTTTATACTATGGTTATACAAAGCCAACTTTTTCGTAGCGACTAATTTTGACAGATGAGACGCTTAGTTTCGTTTTGGTTTCGAGTGACGCTTGCGTCAAAACATTAGTAGAAGACCAGTTTACGTTTCGTTCTGGATCGGTTGTGTTAGTAGAATCGAGTTTTAAATTTCAACTTAACTAGAACTAAACTTACATCGTTCTTATTTTAACAGAATAGAAAAACGCTCAATAACGGTCATTTAGTCGTGCGATTTCGTTGTAAATTTATTAGTGGAATTGACGCGCTGGTTTACAGGATTGCCATTCTATTCTATTACGATTAAGTTATCGAGCATAGATCTGTAAAATCGATTTCTTGAATTTTGTTTTTACAAAACATTTAAGATATACCTAGGTAATAAACACGATGAAAGTATTATTTAGGTAAAATATAATAATAAAAGACAATATTTAGGTGGAAAATAAAAAGTAAATCGTTTTAAATATTTTTTATAATAAGTAATCGATTACTGTGGCAGAACAGGTAATTACCTGGAACTTCTTATTTATCAAAAGAAAAACTTGGAACATGTTAGAGAACACAAAATTATTAGGTAGGTACTATAATGATTTTCTTTTCGAAAAGTTCTAGAAAATAACTTAGGTAATATATTTTAAGAATTTGGAATTCAATAGGTAGTTATTTAAATAGTTGCAGGTAAAAACATTGTGTCCGTGTGAATTTAGTTTAAAAGTTGTGTAGGCCGAAACCTGACATTGTTAAAATTAAATGGTACCTACCTATTGTGGAAATTCTGAAAAAAAAAATTGAGTGAGTAGGTACCTATTGAGGTTATATTACATCTCAAAACAATTCGTTTTGAAACCAAATTAGGTAACTTATTTTTTATTTGTCAATATTTATTTATTTATATACACAATATAATGACATAATATACGGTATTTAATTATTTATTTTACATTATTTTATTTAGTTATTTATTTTTAAAGAAAGCTTACAGGCTAATAACATTTAGGTAAAGTAATGAAAATTGCTAATAACAAGCTTCCACATACACAGGGTTATTTTGTAAAATACCAGCAACCTCTTAAGAGGTCGTTGTACTCATCATTATGAACAACTTTTACTATGGGACCAAACCTGAAATCACGAAAAAATATTAAAAATAATATTCCGCTGTTCCCTACATTTTGATGAGTTAAACGAACATAAATGTAAGGAACAGTTGATATTTTTTTCGTGATTTCAGGTTTGGTTCCATAGTAAAAGTTGTTAGCTACAGATTGCGTTGATATCTTTTAGCTTTATGGTACATATTAATTGAGTATTACCTAGGTTCATTATTTATGACATTTCTAACAATTTATCCCCTTTAATTAATTATAAAAAAAATTTCTTAGAGTCGACTTAATGGGCTATTTAATGAGTTCGGTACGTTATCAGGTGGTAAAATAAAATATAATGTATAAGTAAAAACGGTAAAAAACTTTTTACAAAAATATACAACCGACTTTTACACAAAAAATCAAAAAAGTGCAAAATAATTTTAATTTCGTAACTCGGTGTTTGCGGTTGCTTTTTCGTTTTTTGAACACCGAGTTACGAAATTAAAATTATTTTGCACTTTTTTGATTTTTTGTGTAAAAGTCGGTTGTATTTTTTTGTAAAAAGTTTTTTATTTTTCACTTTTTAGTGGTACCTACACCCCCTCCCCTCCCCCACCTAAACGAACCAATCACATTGGTGTAAAAAAAACGTACAGCTCCTTTGCAGAGTAAACTAAGAGGTCGTCAAAGTAGACAAAGTACATATTTTTTTTAGATTTTTCGAAAACCGCTTGGTTGATTTCGATAAAATTTTCATGGGACCATTTGGGAAGTATACCCTTTCCAACAAAAAAAGAATTAAAAAATTTTAGAAAATTTTTCAAATCGGTTGACAAGCGACGGAGTTATGCGCGAACAAACATAAAAAAAAAAAAAATACAAACATCCGAATTGAGAACCTCCTCCTTTTTTAGAAGTCGGTTAAAAAGGCACAAACAGTAAAACAATGGAAAAAACGGAGCGTCTCGCGGAAAGTCGTTCGCTTTTCGCGGTCACAAGTGTCCATAATTATATATATTGTAGTCTTTGGTCACAATTCCACATATCATTGTCAGTCAGTGGCAATAAGCACGAATAGTGCAACGCCAAAAAGAGAAAAAAAAAGTCCACATATGTTTTTGGCGGGAATCGTTGGCGGGAGTATATTCTCGCCATCGCCGCGCATAAGGCACGCTCGAGTATGGAGCTATTATAACACCATCCCACAATTGTTTAATAGTACCTAGTTACTTTCAAATTGTTTTCTTTTTATTGACAGCAGGGAATAGCTTGAAATTCACGTTCATCTCGCCTGATGGTAAGCAATATGGAAACACACTTCACAGAATCCAACCATGGACTGGCTATCTTATCTTTAATCGTTAGAAAACGTTTTAAATTTTAATAACAGTAGATTTAGATTAGATGGTGGTAGCTAGCCAGGTGGACTTAAAACGAGTCCTACCATGAGACAGACCAGAAGACATTCGAAGATGGGCAACGGAACTCTTCAAAAAATGATAGCAAATCTTCCGTCATAGCTGGAATTTTACGTTTGTTTATTGTTTACGCCAGTTTATAAAATAACATCACGCCGGTACGCTGTGAAGGGGTAAGCCGTAAGCCGGTGTGTACAAGTCAACCATGTTTTGGGTTTATCTATTCGGCCATAACTTTATTGTTTACTAGTTGCCGCCCGCGCTAATGTCGAAAAATATCCCAAGGGAACATGCTTCTGGGAGAAAAAGTGTCCTATGTGTTATTCCAGACTGTATTCTAACTCTGTGTCAAATTCATCAAGATCCATTCAGTAGATTTTGCGTGAAAGAGTAACAAACATACTTAAAAACTTTCGCGTTTATATTATATATTAGTAGGATTAAACCGGTTTTGATTATTCTTATTGCGCTGGCTTATTGAATTTGCGTTGCATGTTGTACTTCAAAGATACATAGTGTAACCTTCTCAACCCTTCTCAACTTAAAATCAATAAAATCTAAGTATATTTAAATGAGAATGAGTGAGATAATTATATAGATTTCGAATGTCTTCATCAGTTCCAATCGGCTTCCAAACAGAAACATAGGTAATCATCAAATCGATTATATTATAACATTTGGCGAAAATATCGCTGAGCTGAGCACACACACTAAAAAAAGAACGGTCGAATTGAGAACTCTTTTTTTTTAAGTCGCTTTATAAACGAAACGAGAAAAAGGTTCTACTCGGATTGGACATTCGGAACTCTTTGTTAAATACTCAAAGCTGCACGGGTCTAACTTCAAGGTTAAGATACGCTTGCAAACGTGGCTTACAAACGCAGTGAACGAAAATAGCAGGTAAGCATTACTTCAAGGGAAACTAATAGCGCGAATCTTCACAAAAAATCCCAAACTCACACATTGAAACCCCGTCGCTGATTCGCCGAACTACACAAACAACATTATTACTATTACGACGCACAGTTAAAAATTGTCCTTATTTCCTAGGTTTTTGGGTTTAAATTACCATGTAACGTATAGGCCGTAAACGACATTTTTGTGACGGCACTGCGCCCTCCATCAGTCGCCCGGGATGTTTTATGTAATAAAGGTGCAACACAAAATTAACACTACGCAACACTAAAATTTTCTCTTAAATAAGATGTGGTGTATTTCGTCGATAAATAATAGTAATATAATTAATCCTGATAGCGATCGTATTCAAATATAGAATTATGATAAAATGTATGTTTTATGAACTATAAGGTCTGTGAATAGAGCAGTGTTTAATTCGGGACTAATGCTTATGTGTGCGTTTATAAGGTAAATAAAAAACGTATGGTTTATTTTTAATTAATTTACATTCAATGATTTTATATGTATCTATCTATACTAATATTATAAAGAGGAAATTTTTTATTGTTTGTATTGGATAGCCTCCGAAACAACTGAACCGATTTGAAAAATTCTTTCACTGTTGGGAAGCTACGCTATCCCCGGGTGATACAGGCTATATTTTATGTCCATATTCCCACGGGCACGGGAACTATGCGGTGAAACCACGGGGCGCTGCTAGTATATTATATTTATATCAGTTTTTTATGTATTATATCGTATAATACGGCTACATAGAAAAGTTATTCATTTCCAGTTTGAGCGGACCTCGCATTTTAAAGGCTATTCGCAAAATGAGAAGTCAGCTTTTATTGTAACTGTATAGCTTGTTTTGTAGCCGTGCGTACATGTACATCACTGTTTATTATTTATTTTAATCGCGATCAGTGTTATCATGACTTAATAACCTGAATCCCAAAGATTTTTAATTTTACTATTATAGTTCGCGTCACGTAAATTTGCTACTCTGAAACAAGGCTTTTTGATGCGCATGGCATGGTGCGCTGCTGTTTTAGTATAGATATTGACTACTGCGCAGTCGATTGTAGCCTACTTCAGAGCGGCAAACTTACATAACGCGAGCTAAGTTACGTGTCTCGGAAAATAATAAGTTTATTCAATTTCCACCGTGACGAGTTCAGTAGAGAATCATCATCTACACTTATATTATAAAGAGGTAACGTTTGTGAGTTGGTGACGTTGTAAGGAGTAATCTCTGGATCTCCTGAACCGATTTCCAAAATTATTTCACCAATAAGTTGAAAGCTACGTTATCGTGGAGTGTCATAGGCTATATTGTATCCCCGTATTGCAACAGAAACGGGAACAACGCGGGTGGAACCGCGCGGCGCTGCTAGTTGGCTATATAATGCAAACGAATTTGAACCATATGACAGGGGTTGAGAAATATTATTACTTGTTTACCGTTTGCTGGGAGAGTAAAATCCGTTTTCAATTCAGTTTGAATCTCGAAATTACACTAAAGCACATTCGCGGTAGCCAGGTCAGCGGCACACCCGTCAAAGGTCAGGGGCCGTACCTCGAAGTGCCAATGCTATCATGATATCTGTGTGAAAAAGGGATAGTGCTAATCATCTTGTATAACTCCGTCTCTCTCTGACACAGGAATCATGATGGATTTAAGACGTCATGGTAGGGCTACAGGCGTAAGACGTCTGGACCAACTTCATCACATATTTTGAGACATGTTTTAATAATTTTAGCTCTGTTTTGCATTCATAAAAAAAATAAAATTATGTTAACCTACCAAACGACGTTTCCATGATATTGAGCTTTCTGGATTGGGTATTTCAATAGCATTATCTTTTACCGTTAACAGTTCATTGGTATTAACTGTTATGGGTGTTAGAATCCACTGCATTGTTTCTAACGAAGTAGATTGAACTGGTTTTTCAATCGAAAATACCATCTGAAATCAAACGACGTAGGTTTTAGTGTGAAACCTTTCAAAACACGAGGTGTATTTAACATATTTACGAATACTATTTACAACCTTGTATAGGTATGATTATCAATTCAATCTTACCGTACAAATTGGAATAGCATTTGTTTTAAGCTTCGTGTACCCTCTGTTTGTCACGTAAAAATCATCGATACTAAAATGAACCGAGCATATCCTCGTCTTTTTACTTGGGTTCCACTCATTTTGTTGTCTTTCCAAACGAACAGCTTTCGTCCATAGTTCTCTATAATATTGATCTTGAGGAAATCTAAAGAAAAATATAGTAGATTAAAGACGCATGAAAAACGTGTGCGGTCGGGGACTATCGTCAGATGTTTCTGCTCACGATGATTTAAAACAAAATTTTCGCAGCCGACATTCTAGACTTTCATTTCAACCAAATTCAAACTCTATTTCTATTCATTTGAAAGAAGAAAGTCTTGTTTTATAATACAACGATATTTATTTTCTGCATGCTATTAAAGGGACTTTTATGTATAAGTAACTTTTACCTACAATAACTTGTACATCTTGCATAGTGCCGTCACCATTGAAAAAAATGTTGTATCTTAGATTGTAATCAAAATGATAAAAATCACTACTTTATTGTCAGGTAGAAAAGTAAATTGTTTTTTTGGCATAACATCATCCCCACAGACTTCGTAAAATCGTGGCATAATTCATGAACCGACTTCATTTTTAATAGAAATATGATAAATAGCGATGTACTTACACGTGAAAACTAATTCCAGAATTCTTTTTATGCAAATGTGATTTATTTATACACCACTTCACAACACAAGATGGCATTTTTAAGCATATATCACGCAAAATCCGGTAAATAACAAATCGACCGCAACCGTTGCCTACTGCGGACGAACTAAACACGTGAGCGGCGCAATCGCTCAGCCCCGCCTACCAAAGCGTGATCTGCGTTGCGTCGTTTCTTATTGAGTTAGTAATGCTTCCATGTTTTATTTGCGTTCACTGTATGTAACCATCTATTATTTACCGAGTATCCTCCATGCCTCGGAAAGTACGTTGCTCTGTTTGTAGTTTTATCGCGGTCTTCCTCCTCTAGTAACAATGCAATTATGGCTAAAATGCTAAATCTTTCACTGATAAGTGTTTGAACTTTGAACATTTTCATCAAAACAAAGTATAACGTGCTTTTTCTATTAAAGATATTCGGTGATTGCCGCGCCCGACACAAGCGTGTGCGTTAATTTTATTATTATTCTCTTTGGTGACTGTCGTTTGGCGCGCAATGAAAACTCAGTAGGTACTTATAGATAATATAGATCCGTTTATACATACAGACATCGAGCGAGGCCAATGTGTGGCTTGTCAGACAAAATAATATTCTTCTATACAACTTGTACCTATATTTATTATGAATAGACGCAATACCAGATAGGGTGCCTACTCCCTACCGTATTCGGGCAATGATTTATTTTGTCTGCGCGGTTCATGTTTGTACAAAATCTATGGCTGTCTGGACAGGCAGTATGAAAAGAGTATCGGAGTCGAAAGGTACATTATCAGCAGCGCTGCCAATTGCGGGGAAAATCCCCGATTTGCGGGGAATTGAGGGTTAGCGCGGGGAGAGTCCGGGGAATGACATAAATCGGGGAATTTCGGGGAATCCAGAATCCAAACAATTTTATGTAGGGTACCTAATACTTTACAACTAAAAAATGCCTGCTCAAGTCATTTTAACAAGATTTTGTATTTCTGAACGCATGCATTTCTACATGAATAATACACTGTTTATCGATTTTTTAAATTCAATAAAATGGAAAATTAGTTAAAAAGTGCAGCTACTGTTAAAAAAGACGTAAGTAGCATGTTCAGCATCAAAATATGATAGTTATGTATACTTATGCTTATTTTAATCCAGCTCAGTATTTTAAAATTTGTTTAATACTATACACAACAACAAAACAAACAACAAATTTTGAATAAAACAGTGTTTTTATTCCAAAAATATAAATTCGCGGAATATGAAGGGAATCAATCAAAAATAAGCGGGGAATTTCGGGGAATTGACAACACTGACGCGGGGAATCGAGAATTTTTTATTGGCAGCACTGATTATCAGCGAATAACGCCGGCTATGCAAGCCGGCGTTATCGCTGATAATGAAGCTTGCCAATGGTGATAGAATGACTTAAATAGTTTATCGATTTAGTAGTAAAAGCGTATCAAACAGACTCAAATTCGCATTTATAATAAACTAGCAGCGCCTCGCAGTTTCACGCGCGTAGTTCCCGTTCCCGTGGGAATACGGGAATATAAAATATAGCCTATGTTACTCGTGGATAATGTAGCTTTCGAATTGTGAAAGAATTTTTAAAATCGGTCCAGTAGTTTTAGAGCCTATTCATTACAAACAAAAAAAAAACAAACAAACAAAGTTTTCCTCTTTATAATACAGTAAAACTTGGTTAAGTGGGACCTGGATAAGTGAGAAACCTCCATAGCTGGAACTCATGCTCAGGTCCCGACACTTTAGCACTGAATTACCTCTGATAGTGGGGCAACACAAACCTCTATATCTGGGATTGGTTCTTTCCATTTTATCGTCATAATAGGGTATTTTACTGTAAAAATCTAATTAGTCCGTCTGATAGATTTACAAAAAATATTGGACACGTATTTTTTCTTTTTTCACGTAAACAAAAAATGAAGACGATACAGTGCGTTGAAAACTCACGTGACGTCACGTCGCTGGTAAAAATTGTAGCAACGTAGTGACGTCACGTGAGTTTTCAACGCACTGTATCGTCTTCATTTTTTGTTTACGTGAAAAAAGAAAAAATACGTGTCCAATATTTTTTGTAAATCTATCAGACGGACTAATTAGATTTTTACAGTAAAATACCCTATTATCTCTATTATTGAAACAGTGAGTATATTTTACCTATTTTACTGAGAATATATTTTAGGGATTAGTTCTTTCGATTTTATTCGTCAGAAGCACCTCTATAATTGAGACAGCGAGTGTAATTTACCTCTTTTTTTGGGACTATATTTTGTGTACCAACATTATGTGGATGGAACTCTCCGTAAATGAGACAGATATCTATTTATACCTGGATATCTGAGACACTGGGTAAGTGGAACACCTCTTTAAGTGAGACAAATTTGCAGGTCCCTTAAGGTCCCAGTTATCCAAGTTTTACTGTATTAGTCTAGTGCAGATGTAGGTACACTCAATTACTCAGCCGCCCACGTGAATGTGGAAAAATATGCCAAGGGAACATACCTACTCCCGGGATAAAGGTATCCTATATGTTTTTCCAGACTACAATCTACCTCTGTGCCAAATTTCATCAAGATCCATTCAGACGTTTTTGCGTGAAGGAATTCCTGTTCAAGGGTAAACGCAATTCATATCCTGGCAACACAAATATTTATTTCGTTTTTATAAATTATAATTATTAAAAATCGTATTAAACTCAATTTTTGCACCAAATAAATCTTATTTCAGTCCAAATAGTAAAGCAACATGTACCTACTTACGAATGTTTATAACGATTCCTGTTTCTGGAGTAGCCAATAAAACAAATAAATAACAAATTGCGAGTGAAAAGTTATCCCTGGATCTTTTCGATCACTACGGCTTTTACGACCTAAAATACTGCATCCACCCATGGTAAATCAAAAACAATACAACTAATTGAGTCTCTATCACTATAATGCACCAGAAATAAAAATATTGGCAATAAACATACCGATCGCACCACAGAAATCTTAATAATAAGGCAATAGAAGTGCTTCTACTATCTTCTATACTGGGACGCGTGTCGCCGGTTCGCAGCTACCACCACATAAACAAACAATAGATACACGCTAACGCCTGCACATGCATATTGCGATATTAATAAAAAGAAGAGCCAAATGTAATATTTTTTATGGTTGCCTGTGGTTAAGTGACAAACATAATATATTTTAAAGAATGTGTGTTCTCCAAATAAAAGAAAAAGAAGAAATTATATAATAAATTCGGGCGCCACGCCATCCATGGAGATAGCACACAGTATAATAAAAATTGCCGGAAAGAATAGAACGGAAGAGTCAGACTTTTAATCTGCCGGTGGGAGGCTAAACAAAGAAATAAAACAATAAAAATTCTTTTGTCCTTTCTCTATTTAATGGCCCGTAGCTTCAATCTAATTAAACACTATTTAATTGCCTTACATGAAGCAAATCTTAAATTATGGGTTTTATCCATAAAAATATTTTTTATATCTATGGTTTTATCAATATTCTTTTCATACAACAACATTAAACTTTTTGCAATGACATTACGCAATATTTTCTAAAAACGCATTAGGGGCACAGCTCCTGCAAATCCTGCAATCAATAATAAACGTGTGCGAAAAGCAGAAAATTACATCGCGCGCTCACTCTCACTTAGAAATAGTGCTGTGAAAAGCATTACGAGCTCATGTATGTACTTACTTACATCAACTATCTCTGGAAATTCACATAAATTACGCGAAGAAATCGATGACGTCACCGAAGGCTGCAAATCATTCGCTACCTGAAATTTTTGTTGTCCATTTTTATGAACTTTTTTGCCCAAAATGAATAGGCCGCAGGTACAATAAATTTTTATTCTTACCGTAATGAGTTTCCATATGTCAACTGTCGGTACAGCTGATTTGATCAATTTTCGTCTTTTTGTTGACAAGTCAAATTGTTCATTTGTGAAATGAACAGAACAAATTCTGCTATACTTTGTCGGGAACCAATTTCTTTTTCCAGTAGCAGATATCCATTTATCTTTAACTATCGGATCTTTTGGAAACCTGTAATAATAGCATTGGATAAAATAAAAAGATACAATGAAAACGTATCGATTCGATCCAAGTTAATCCATTATCCTTACAATATAATAATATGTATACTTAATTATTTTGACTTAAAACAAAAGTATTTGATTAACATTGAACGCGTCAATGATACAAAGATACTTAAAATGTGACTATTAATTTTCTGAATGAAAAAGTAATTTTTAAGAGTACGGATTAACAGTTAATCGTTGAAAAAATCGGTTTGTAAATATTTAGATAGAAAGAAAACATAATTAAGTATATAGTGAAAATACATCTCATATTGAAATATTTAACCAAAAATTATATTATTATTACAATCCCATTACAGTAAAACTAGGTATTAAGCTTAACGTAATAATTTATCGATACAAGATAGTAGTGGCACGTCACTAATTCGCGGCCAACTCATGCGGCGTGTTCACCAGTGTTGCCAATTTAGCGACTTGTCGCTAGAACTGACGACTTTTGCTCAAGTCTTAGCGACTAAAATAAAGTTTTGACGACAAAAATTATTTAGCGACATATCTGGCGATTTTTGAGTACAAATTAAAACAGCCAGCAATAGATATTTCAAAAAATATTCAAAGCAGCACATCCAATTTTCTTTCAAATCTAAGTTTTGCTATTGAATACGGCCAGTTCTCCTATAATTTCTACTATTTCGTTGGTATGCTCCATTGAGAATAGGTCAATGGTATGCTCTGTATAGATAGGGGAACACAGGAGAAATCCCCGAAGTTGAATATGTTTGAATATTGAACAGTCGACTGCTCGCTTGCTTTAATTTTAAGGAATTATAAAGTGCTTAAACGTGTGTCGCAATAGCAAAAATAATTTTGAACAATTTTTTCACTTATCCTAATATTTCACGCCGCCTTTTCGGTCCCCGACAAAATAATAGGTATTCTCCCAGACAAAATCGTGAATCCACTCCTGGTGGAGCTAGTTTTAGCGACTTTCTAGCGACTTTTGATTAAGAGTCTAGCGACTCGGTAGTTTTGGAGTTGGCAACACTGGTGTTCACGTAAATTGTGTGCACGTAAATTCCAGATTTACGTAAAATTCAATATTTTTTATTGCGCATGACTATAATTTCATTGCTAATTTAAGCAGTTGTAATAGTTGACATGAACAAGCTTAAGTATTAATGGTTATTGAATTGACGAAAAAATAGTTGTCTGTGATAATCGTAGTAGTGGTGGTGAAAATATTTGATTTGATTATATTTAAAAACGACATTATTTAAAAAATCAAGTACTTACGAATGAAATGTTATTCCTTTATTTGTAAAGTTACAAATTTTGGAAGAGTTTCCGCAATTGGATATGCTGCAAAACACCATGTTTACCTCTCCGCGTACCAAACAACACTAGTACCTAACCGCAACAACGCTCCACGCGCACTTCGTGTTCTACAAGACACAAAATATGCGGCGACAAGGTCACGTGTCTTTGCGACTTCTATTGCCTTATTATTAAGATTTCTGTGGATCGCACTGACAGTTGTCACTCGAGATGTTTGTTTGGCTAGGTACCTTTCACCAGTAAAAAAAAATAGGCACGCTGAATGAGACAGAATCGGTAACTGCATCTCATTTCGTTTACGGCTTTTTGTATTAGTTCTTCTCACTCTAACAAATCGATGACGCGTTATGGCTCTATCTAGAGCCGTGGTTGTCAAACTGCGGCCCGCAACAAAGTAAAATATTTCAATGGTCAACTATATACCTACATGTCAAACAAAAATCAGATTTTGCATTTGAAACCGATCCGAATTTCGAACCGAAACCTGCCGCACGAGTAGGGTTACCATGCCATAAAAAAGAAAAGCCGGACAGGCCAGACAGTTAAGCCGGACATTTGGGTAAAAGACAGGACACTTATTTTATGGTCCTAGAGTAACCCAAAAATGGCTTTTTATAATTTAACATAAAATCTTAAATTCTAAAGAAACAACAAGATAATTGAGTGAAATAATAACTAGCATCGCCCCGCGGTTTCACCCGCGTAGATCCCGTTCCCGTGGTAATATGGAGATATAATATAGCCTATGTTCACCGGAGATAGTGTAGCTTCCCAACAGTGAAAGAATTTTTCAAATCGGTCAAGTAGTTTCGGAGCCTATTCAATGCAAAAAAAAAAAACAATCAAATCTTACCTCTTTATAATATAAGTGTATTATTAAATATTCATTTCAATAATTGCAATAGTAGTAGTACGTACTACGTAGCAAGCGATGCAAGGTGAGAGAGCAAAATGCCCAAATTTAAAAAGCCTAACAAACGCCAGACGCCGCCGTCTAATTTGGCCGTACTCGCAACAAAAAAGCCTGTCCGAGTCCGACTTTATCCGGTCGCCTGGCAACGCTACGCACTAGTCGTCGCTACTGGCTCGCTCGATACATATTCGGGGGCGTTGACCTGCGCTCCCCGCTCGCAGATTACGGCATTGAACTTCATTAATAATTTCTTACCAACCTATCTTTATAAAATATCTTTTTCCTATAAATATTCTAATGAACAATATGTATGATTATTTTTTCGATAACAACTCCCAAGCGAACAATGTCGCGGGCACATTTAATTTGAAGTGATAACGAAATGAGCTGAATACATACTCGTATGTCTCAGGCTAAGTTGCGCTAGATAACAATGACCATGATTGGCTTGTCAAAGTTGTCAAATCACATACATATAATATGTACATTTTCAAGCGTTATAAATTCATTGTTATCGTTAAAATTGAGAGCGTAACCGTCTAGCGCGGAACGTCAAGTTTAGGTAATAGTCTGGCAATTCACTCACACAGAAGAGCCTGAGTAACTGTGTGCGTAGAGTAGCCGCGTTCGCTCTCTTTATACTTAGACTAACAAACTTTGATCCGTTAGCTTTAGAGCAATAATAATGTATTGTTATTTGTTATAGCAAAAATAAACTGGAAGTTCCAACTTAATTTATTGTTTTTCTTATGATTTGAAGATTTATGATAGATAATTATATATGAAATATTATTTTGCCTATATTTTACTACTTTTCTTATCTGAAATCCTCTACAGACAAAATCAAGTTATTTAGGAGAAAAATAATATTAATAATTTTACATACTGAAGTGTTGGTAATTAGTTCTAGTGGGTTGTAGATAGCTTTTTTCATTTTATGGTCAAGGTGAGTAGGTAGGTAATTAAATAAAGATTTACCATGTTATGTTTAGTGCGATAAGTGCAGCCGTGGGACACGCACTTAGTTCTTGTCATACCTATTTTTTCTTTTGTTTACCATGTACCGTGCGTTTCATGTATGTGCTGAATAAATATTATTCTTTCTTTCTAGTAAATCATTTAATATAAAAAAGCTGTATAAATTACAAAATAACTTCCCTCAATTTCATTGATCAGCTCTTTCTGGGATCAATTATTTCGGGAAGAACGCATGCATAATAAGATTTTGTTAAACGAGGAATATTTTTTTCTTTCCAAACTGATCGTCTTTGTAATTTTTTACAACTTTTATTGGAAATGCAGGGCATACAAAACGTGTGTCTTTTTGCAGTGTACACTGGACACCGCAAAAAGACACATAAATTGTTTGAAATATTTAGTTGGCCCTGAATATTTTTACTGTGCCCTGAACTTGGTAATACCAGTCATGTATAACATTAAAAATTACGTTATCGCAATCAAATAAATAAAAGACTTCAATTTTTTTTTTGATGGAGTACTAATATTTTAGGGAAAATTTAATGAGTTTCCCACCTAAAGTCTTTGCTACTATGCAGTTGAATTGCTCGGCACGGTTTGTGGTAAAATTGTGGAGCAGACTTCGAGAATGATAAGCCAGCTGCGAGATATTGCGTTGCAGTTTTAACATCAATGTTTTGGCTTCGCGTGTTTGGTTTGTTTCTTTTTTCTCTCTTCGGTGCAGTAGTACAAGTCACATTCACTGTGATCTCCAAAAATGTATTTGGCTCTGTTCAGAATATCTCTCCGTATTTTTAGATTTTTTTTCAGATTCTGTTAAAGTTTGCGTTTGCCAGTGCCGTACCGAAGATCTCACTGCTGTTCTCAGTCGAATCAATCTTTCAGGTGACAACAATTTACGATCCGACAGAGGGATAGATGTATCAGTTTTAAGCATTTTTTCCGTTGTAATTGCGGAGGAGATGGTTGGTACACTCAATTTTTTTAGTTAGAATGCCGGGATATGATCTGCTTTCTAAAATATTCTTATATGTGCTGGCATCACCATCAGCAATCAATGTACTATAAATTAATTTCTGTTACTTACCTCTGCAGAAATACTTATGTCGTGGTCAAAAAGCTCATCCGAAAATTCTTCCGAGTTATCATCTCTGAAATTAAAACCCTTATGTACATAGTCAAAATTATTACCAACATTTCTTTGTCAGACGCTTCAAAAATTTTCAAAGAAAATTACGACAACATTGCACAATACAACTCTACAAACTATAAGTACCTACCAAATACAACCACAATTATATAGTATTATTTTTTACATGACAAAATAATACTATATTTGTGGTTGTATTCTTTTCTGAAAAGTAACGCCTTTTTTACATTCAAGCCTATGAAATAAATAATAATAGTGGGAAATTATACCTAAAATAGATAGTCTGATAGCATTCATTTGTCACATTTGTTATTTCTGATTGTATTTCCAATTGTTTATCAACTCTTTTAGTTGATGTTGAAGGTAGTTGGGATTCTTCGGTATTATTCTCGTGTGACATACCCGCATTGTCTTGCAGTTTTTGCATGTTTTGCCGTTTTCTTCTACATAAAAACATAATATTAAATGACATCAATCAACATTAAAGCGGGATTTACATTAAGAGCATCAATTGCATGCATGGTCAAATTAGTGTCGTCATATCGTGAAATATCACCGAAATAACGGCCCGTCAGCATCAAAGCTTTATTTTGCAATCTACACTAATATTATAAAGAGGAAACATTTGTATGTTTGTAACAAATATAAATGTTTTTTATTAATGTCCTAATATTGAAGAATGTGACCTCTTTACTATCGGTTATGAAAATCCCCGTGTAAGAAAAATATGAATTGCCTATAACCAGCTACGACAAAGTGGCTCCTCGGTAACTTACTTTCTAGCTTCATTAGCCTTGGCCAAATTTCCGTAACTTTTCCTTTTTTTTCCCGAATAGCGCCTTTTGTTAGCCATAATTATCTGAAAAAAATAAAAATGTAAAATGAAATCATACATAAAAAGTGTTATTTTCTTAAATTATTTGAACTCCATTACTTTAAAATATGTACTCACCTTTTCTTTCGTTAAAAAATAAAATAAAACAAAAAGTATCAATACGTCCTAGTCGCTCTAAAAACTCGTCAAACTATAATACAATTTTACGTAGCACGCGGCAACGGGAGCGACACAACCGACCTTCGGCCGGCACTGGGGCTGTATATACCACAGGTATATACATACAGTATATTCATCTATGACTGGGGCACTGAGCGGCCGCCGGCCGGAGCGGCGAGCGCTGCACGCTGGTACGATTCCGCGCCGATTATAGAGTAGTAGCATAGAGAATGTAACCACTAGAGAGCGTATATTTTTACTGTGGCGTATAGGCTGATTTCTTCTAAGCACACGACTCACTACTGCGGGCCGGGGGACGAGGAAGAATGCGCGACTGCAATCAATTGGTCAGTTCAAGGTCAAGTTACGTAGGTATGCCTATCGTTAGGGTTGCACTACTTCACTAGGGGAAAATAATCGATATCGATAAAATGGATTTTAATATTATGAAAAATACTCAATTAAAATCATACAAAAAATATTTAATCAAAATCAATCAATTACAAAAATAAACAGACGTATCCTGTTATTATTGATTTTTAAAATGAATTAGTTTGGTATAGGTAAGTTTTTCGAATTCAAGTTTTAGGGTCCTGGTTATATTTGGAAAAAGATAAACGAGCGTCTACATATTTCTGAATTATGCATCTTGCTAATTCAATGAAATGATTGGTTAATTCTATTTCAAATTGATGAAAATGAATACCCGGAAATAAATTATACCCAATCAAAGATTTTTAAACCCATCTAAGAAAATAATCGGTATTATATTTCGAAGACGGTGCTTTCGAACCGGCTCATTCATAGATATAATTATATTTCTATGGGCTCATTGATCGCCCTCTTAATATAAATTTCACAACGACGACAAATTTCTATTAGGTACTGTGGTGGATCCGTACAATCACTTGTTTTTAGTGTCCTTATGAAATTGTTAGGCGTTGGCATTTTATTTGCTTTAACACAGCATGGACAATGTAGCCGGCCATATATTCGACTACTTTTTCACCGAATTTAGAATTAGGTAACAGGCTTTCAAGGCCGGAAAAAACCAAGCTCTCTCTCTCTCGTCTTGTCTCGTTTTGGTCAATGTATCTTGTAATAATATTAATGTGGTTAACTTTTTATCTTGAAGAGTCTTCACCTCTTTCTTTTTTTTTACTAACAGAATATAATAAGATGGTCTATGTGTCGTTTCATTTTGCGTTTACGTGGAGTCAGTAAAATTACTGAGTCTACTATGTCTTTGTTACTTATTGTTGAACTCTGAATAATAATAATATAGTATATTATATAATAAACTAGAAAAGAAAGAGGTAATAAGAAATATTAAATTGAAATTTTTTTTCTTTTCTTTATATTTGATATTGAACTCTGTAATTAGACATGTCGGGTATCAATAAACGCAGTTACATAATATTTAACCCATGGACTAATCATCGAAACAAATTAACTTACGTGGGCGATATTGTGATGCGAAGGCCCAGGTACATTTGTATTAGAGGCAGCCATACTATCTGGTGAAACCTGTGAAGAATGAATGTTTCTTATATTCACGATTTCACTTTTCTCAGCATGATATCAATATAAACAAAACTTACCAATGTAGGCAAAAACATCGTGGGTATCGCTGACTTAAAAAGACGGCGGCGTTGTTTTAAATATTCAAAACAATCGGGGGTGAAGTGCCTTGAACAAACAGCGCTGTATTTTGTTGGAAACCAATTTTCCCTACTAAGTTTATTAATCCACTTTTCTTTTAGTTCCGGTTTCTTCGGAAATCTAAAATGAAAACATGTATGTCAAACACACAGATGAAAAAATCTTTTGTACATCAAAGACCACCGCCCTCAAAAACTACAAAGTGAAAATATTCACGAAATTTTAACGAATCTAAGAGAAAGTTGTACTAATTTGTTGTTATCTATGGTTTCGTAATAATTGGGTGTAAATCCTGGACCGTTCGGTCCCGATTGGGGACAGAGAGAAACAAAAAAATCCCGGAACATACATAAAAAATACCGACGAACTGAAAACTCCTACTTTTTTTAAGTCGGTTAAAAATAGATAGTAATTTTATCACAGCATGTGAATAGAATAAAAAAAAATATTATTTTCGATATCGACTTTCAGCTAGCTATTATTAACACCACTAATTTTCTCGATAAAAATACAAAGGGATAGAAGCATTAGAATTGTCTAATAAAAGAACGAGACGTTTCCAAAAGACATCAACGCGCAACTCAACAGTGTGCTCGTTTACCCAAACACCATTTTGAATAGACCCCTGTGGTGACTCATAATCTGATTGAATCAAAAATAATTTTCGTTCTGTTTACTTACCGATGAAAAGTTATGCCATCAGTTTTGTAACAGGATGTCTTGGAATGCTTCCCACACCACTTCACCGCGCATGAAGGCATTTTAATGCAATAAAATTGCAAAAGTTATCAAAATTTGTATTAATTCAGCGTGCACACAGGTCTTACACTTGGACACAACTAAAATGGTTACTCTTACCGTAGCCTATACATAGGCGACAAAATACCAATCGTTTTCGAGCGTGGGGGCACTGTACGCATGCGCAGTCAAGTGGTTATATTGTCTTTGGTTCCAACTTACAAAAAAAAATGGGAACTTAAATAAAAACTGTATTGGTTGTTTAATACTGTGACCAGTTTGAGTTCTAGGTAAACTCAAAAACTACTGGAACGAATTCAGAAATTCTTTCACCATTAGAAGGAATGCTACATTTTCCCTGAGTAACATAGGCTAATTTGAAAAAAAACGCCAACGCGTGCGAAGCCATTGACCTATAAACTACACGTCAAGTGGGGATGATATTTTTTTCGCGTCCACTCCATCGTGTGGGGTGTTGTTGGATAGGTTTTTCAAAAATATTGAGTTTTCAAAGATCATTTTCCGATTTAGGGATCCGTTTGTGAAATATGAAGTTCTAAAATGGAAAAAATCGTTATAGCCCGGTGTCCCCTGGCTAAACGGTTGCTTCTAGAAATATGAAAAAATTCACGGGAGTAGGAAATATGCTGAATTTAAAAGGAAAGCTATCACGGCTAAGAAGGCTTCACAAGTTACTGACTAATAGTCGATCAACTAAAAAAAATGAACTCGGAGAAGTATACTTAGAGGAAATTTTCGTTCAAATTGCTTGGAACATAACTGAGATCATCTGCAACGTGTTTGTAAGAGATAGGCAAGTGTAATACATTTTTTAAATATGTATTTTTATAAGCTGGTGAGTAGAAATGTATTGTCAGTACGAATTTCCTGACCTCCGGTAGATAGGTACTTTGTAAATCTCTTCTTTTTTATATTGTTTAAAAAACTAGAATAAAAAAATCTGTTGGGTTTATATGCGTCGATAGGAATTGACATACATTTTATTTGTTTTAAAATACCTATCCATATAAAAAATCCTTAAAAAATATCTCTAATATTTAAAAAAAAACTAAGCAGTCATGAACAGCAGTGCTATTCTCTATAAGTCAATTTCGTGGCTGTAAGCTGCGACGAGCTCATCGACGAGACAGCCTTGAGATCGATCGAGCGTGTAGGTAGCGCTGATCCAAACGGTATTCACAACATATTATATGTATATATATATTGTAGTCTTTGCTAGCGTGGCTGAGGTCATCGACGAATTAGGGCTTCGAAACAAATTATTTTAGTCATATTCGATAAATCTCGACTGAGAAATATAGGGGTTTAAAATTTTAAATATAGGTTTATCTTTAAGTATTATGGAATAGAGTAAAACTATACACAATTATCACAATAATAAGAATGTATTGCTCGTTACATTTTAAGGCTGAATGACGATTCCTTTGCATATAACGAGCAACGCGACGATGAATATACGAACGTAAACAAATAAAAAACAGACGCGATGCTAACTAACAAAACCACTCAAATTTTGTTTGAAAACTTTATTTATATTTTACCAGCAGTTATTGCTTTAATATCTGTTGTTTTCTATAATATAATAAGTGCTAGATCTAAGTTTGCAATGTACAAATTGCTATGTTTATGTGTTCATTTTTGTGAAACAAATAATGTATGATTTTAGTGGTAAATAAAAATGAACATATTATTTAGGTATATTTATTTAATTTCTCATGAACCATACTGCACAAAATAAAATTAGAACAATCATATAAATATCTATGTTCTTAATTATAATATCTAATAGTATCATACTGTTATTTATACACATCTCAAATAAACCAGTACAAAATAGTAATTGTATATTATACTATTTAAATAGTTTATTAAAACCAAAATGGCAATCCATTAATAAATTCTACGATTATTAAGTCAATTATGGTGAGCATATTTTAATCACAATCATTAAATAAAAAAAGAGATTAACCAAAAATTTAGCATTTTAGACATGACATGCTCACCATAATTGATTAATTAAATCTTGCCTACTTATCTGCCCACTCTCTAAGGCATCATGTCTTAGAGCCTGATGCATCAGGATTCCAAGTAACCTAGATTCTTCATCTAAGTCAGTTTGGTCTAACTTAGGAGCTGGTAGCTAGTATTGATTACACATGTTGTGAAAACCACAGGAAGCTACTGATAGCTTCCTGTGTTTTTCACATCATGTGATGAACATGTGATGTTTTTTACAATGATGGGAAAGATACTGATATCTTTCCCATCATTATAGGATCATAGTGCAATACCCAGTGAACTAATAAACATATGAAGCGCTCTTTCAGTATAGTCCTCTCCACACTTCCGTGCACTGCTGTGCAAACTGTTGTAATGGTTCTCAGATGTTCCTGCTTCTGGATAACTAAAAGGGGTCATTAAATAAGGGATATGAGGATATCCCGAGTCACCTGTAATAATTTAAATGAAGCTAGAATTAACTGCAATGTTGACTTGTGTTCAAGTTATAAATTGTATTGTAATTTCTTTAGTATTGTTGAAAGTTTCCAAATGTTGCTATACTGTAGTATTTGAAAAAACCAAACTATTATGTGTTGCACACCAAAGACTTTTGGTTTATTACATTAACATGCAAGATACTCAGATCAGCATCATTAATCTGCAATAAGTATAATTATTATATACATTTGGATTCTTAAAATATCTACATTATTTTAATCATGAAAAATCTAGTTTACCTACAATTAAAACGTTCCTGGCATGATAGCTTTTTTGGCAATAATATATTTCTTCAGGTTCCATAGGACGTCATGGATCATGGATATCAGGGTGCCATCAACGCAGCCTGGTACCCCAGAAATCTTGAATTTCTCATAAAACCTTTAATCAGCATTCAAATTACAAAAATGGCTCTTGTTTTAACAAGATTTAAGAGACTAATAAGAAAATCTAGGTACTTTTTAATACTTACCTTGACTTTAGCACTTGTGGATCATTGTGGTTTTGTGGAAATCTAATGATTGTCTTATTATTCAGAGCATCAACAACTACACATGTACTGGACCTATTTGGCGCAGCCACGGGTCACACAATGTTATTGTTTTAAATTTAAGTTTCCTTATATTTGTGTCTACATTGTGTGTATCTGTATGTGCGAATAAATGTGGTCAGTGTGTCATCTTAGGGGCGGATTTCTTTCTTTCTTTCTATGTATGTACATTCTTGCCAATTATTTTTTGGTAGTATTTTCTTTCTTTCTTTCTATGTATGTACATTCTTGCCAATGATTTTTTGGTAACTTCCAATAGCCAAGAATGATAAGAGTGCATAATACTTATCTGAAAAGAAATCAATGGTATCTTTTTTGTTGGAGTGTGGTGTGTTACCCATAATATCTCTAGAAGTGTTGCTCTAAACAAACCTTCCAGGCCTCTTACGTTAGATCACTGGAACGAACTTGCGGACGCATATAAGGAGTTAAATCGTTTATATCAATTAATTTTTCAGAAAGCCTGTAAATATGGATAAGCTCTGAATCGCGGGATATTGTTTTACACTTTCTTAATTGTTTCGCCTGTACCTAGTGCTTTTTTCAAATCATCATTGGTCTTAGCTTCTTCTAATAAATGTAGCTTTATAATCAACTTAGCTGCCATTTTTTAAGATAAGTATGAAAAAAATCATCAATATATTAGTCATATGATACGCGTGATTATTGTAGCATTGTAGACCATTGAGGTAGGAATAATAAACTTTTATAGGTCAACGTTGTAGTGTAGACTAGCTTTTAGATTTGACAGTTCGAAGCGAGGCTGTGGTGTTTTTCGGGAATACCAAAATGTATGAAGAACTGTCAGTCAATATCAATAGTGTCAATAATTTGTCCGCCGTTGGGTAGTTGTAACTCACAGCCGTCACAGCCTTGAGCGCTGGTGTAGCTTTACGCAGTGAGCGCCGAGAGATGGAGTGAGTCGGGGGACGAGGAAGAATGCGCGGCTGCAATTGGTCAGTTCAAGGTCATGTTGATAGGTGTGCCATCACTAGGGTTGCACAACTTCATTATTATTAAGGGAAAATAGTCGATATCGATAAAATAGATTTAAAAATTATGAAAAATACTCAATTAAAATCAAAGAAATAATGTTTTATCAAAATCAATCAATTACAAAAACAAACAGATGTATCTTGTTATTATTGATTTTTAAAATGAATTAGTTTGGTATATGTTTTACGAATTAAAGTTTTAGGGTCCTTTTTTTCTTTTAGGGACTGTTCTTTGTAAAAAGAGATAAACGAGCGTCTACAATTTCTGAATTATGCATCTTGCTAATTCAATGAAATGATTGGTTAATTCTATTTCAAATTGATGAAAATGAATATCCTGAAATAAATTATACGTACGTATGTATAAGTTTTGTTCTTGTTGTTGAATATGTAATGGCGATTTCAAAGAGTCTTTGTTTGGGACCAGAACCTCAGTGGTTTTGGTTCGAGACACTGGGATCATAGTGTTGTTATATTATTGGTGACATGGAAATTGACACAAAAGGCATAATAATATGCATGATAAATTTGACGTGCTGAGCATAGGGATTTCTATCAAAACGTATTGCATTAAAAAATAAAACTTTCCAATAATTGAAATCAAGAGATTACTCATTTATCCCTACTAATAATATATAAATCTGAATGTAAGTTTGTTTTTTACGCTTTCACGCGAAAACTACTCAACACATAACAACATCAACATTGTACACTTAGTTCGCAATTATAAACGTTTTGACTTTGACTTTGACCGATTTCAAAAATTCCTTCACCACTACTTTATTCATACTTTTATTCATTTATTCATTTACCACTAGAAAGCTACATTCACCCTGAGTAACATAAGCTATATTTTATCCCCGTATTCCCACGGGAATGGGAACTACGCGGTTGAAACGGCGGGGCGCTGCTAGTATAGTATAAGAAAATAATAAACTAGAAAAGAAAAAGGTAATATGAAATATTAATATTGAATTTTGCAGAAATATTTAGTTAACAAGAATGAAAAAAATATGCATATACAAGCGAAAACACTGCAAAGGTGTCTGGTCTTCAGTTGTTATTTGTATATTTGATAATGAACTCTGTAATTAGACATGTCGGGTATCAATAAACGCAGTTACATAAAATTTAACCCATGGACTAATCATCGAAACAAATTAACTTACGTGGGCGATATTGTAATGCGACGGACCAGGTGCATTTGTATTACAGACAGTCATACTATCTACTGTAGCCTGTAAAAAATGAATGTTTCTTATATTCACGATTTCACTTTTCCCAGCATGATATCAATATAAACAAAACTTACCAATGTAGGCAAAAGCCTCGTGGGTACCGCTGAACTAAAAAGACGGCGGCGTTGTTTTAAATATTCAAAACAATCGGGGGCGAAGTGCCTTGAACAAACAACGCTGTTTTTTGTTGGAAACCAGTTTTGCCTATTAACTTTATTAATCCACTTTTCTTTTAGTTCCGGAGTCTTCGGAAATCTATAATGAAAACATGTATGTCAAACACACAGATGAAAAAATCTTTTGCACATCAAAGACCACCGCCCTCAAAAACTACAAAGTGAAATATTCACGAAATTTTAACGAGTCTAATAGAAAGTTGTACTAATTTGTTGTTATCTATGGCTTCGTAGTAATTGGGTGTAAATCCTGGACCGTTCGGTCCCGATCGAGGACAAAGAGAAACAAAAAAATCCCGGAACATACATACAAAATACCGACGAACTGAAAACTCCTACTTTTTTAAGTCGGTTAAAAGTTATAGGTATTTTATCACAGTATGTGAATTTAACAAAAAATAATATTATTTTCGATATCGACTTTCAGCTAGCTATAATATACAACACTAATTTTCTCGATAAAAATACAAAGGGAAAGAAAGGGATAGAAGCATTAGAATTGTCTAATAAACGAACGAGACGTTTCCAAAAGACATCAACGCGCAACTCAACAGTGTGCTCGTTTACCCAGACACCATTTTAAGTAGACCCCTGCGGTGACTCATAATCTGATTGAATCAAAAATAATTTTCGTTCTGTTTACTTACCGATGAAAAGTTATGCCATCAGTTTTGTAACAGGATGTCTTGGAATGCTTCCCACACCACTTCACCGCGCATGAAGGCATTTTAATGCAATAAAATTGCAAAAGTTATCAAAATTTGTATTAATTCAGCGTGCACACAGGTCTTACACTTGGACACAACTAAAATGGTTACTCTTACCGTAGCCTATACATAGGCGACAAAATACCAGTCGTTTTCGAGCACTGTACGCATGCGCAGTCAAGTGGTTATATTGTCTTTGGTTCCATAGATGCCCATAATAATGTGAACTTACAAAAAATAAATAATTGGGAACTTAATTAAAAACTGTATTGGTTGTTTATACTGTGACCAGTTTGAGTTCTAGGTAAACTCAAAAACTACTGGAACGAATTCAGAAATTCTTTCACCATTAGAAGGAATGCTACATTATCCCTGAGTAACATAGGCTAATTTGAGAAAAAATGACAACGCGTGCGAAGCAGAAGCATTATGGTACCTCCCCTACACGTCAAGTGGGGATGATAATTTTTTCGCGTCCTCTCCATCGTGTGGGGTGTTGTTGGATAGGTTTTTCAAAAATATTGAGTTTTCAAAGATCATTTTCCGATTTAGGGATCCGTTTGTGAAATATGAAGTTCTAAAATGGAAAAAAAATCGATAGCCTTTTTTTTCTGGATGGGAAATCATTAAATGACTTCTCCCGCTCTGGGCGGAGCGGAAGGGAGTGTCAGACTCTTACTGACTAAAACCCACCCGTGATCCTTCTTGTGCCCTTTGCGTTCCAGGGCCGCGGTGACTCTTTCGAACAAATTCCGCAACACTAGCAGGCACTGGCCCTATGGGGCCCCATCTTCTTTGCTGACGGCTCTTAGAGGCGCGCGTGGAACACGACGCGTCGTCGACTCGGGGCTGGTTGCTATCGGACGGCGAGCCACACATAGCTCGCCATCCGCAGGCCCGCGCCTACGGTGGCCAGGCATCGCCCTGCGTTTCCCGACGCCCGGGGCGTCTTCTTATGTTGATCGTTAGAGCCCTGTGTCCCCCTTTCTACGGCTAAACGGTTGCTTCTAGAAATGTTAAAAAATTCACGGGAGTAGGAAATATGCTGAATTTAAAAGGAAAGCTATCACGGCTAAGAAGGCTTCACAAGTTACTGATTAATAGTCGATCAACTAAAAAAAATGAACTCGTAGAAGTAGGTATACTTCGAGGAAATTTTCGTTCAAATTGCTTTGAACATAACTGAGATCATCTGCAACGTGTTTGTAAGAGGTAGGCAAGTGTAATACATTTTTTGATAGGTTTTTCAAAAATATTACGAGTTTTCAAAGATCATTTTCTGATTTAGGGATCCGTTTGTCTAATATGAAGTTCTAAAATGGAAAAAATCGTTAGAGCCCTGGCGGACAGGAACCACAGAGTACATTGAATATACTGAGAACAAAACCTTCTATGTGTTCCCTGGCACTTTCGGTTTAATCCACTATTTCGATACATATTGAACACTATAGAAAAAATTTAGTCGTTATTGAATTGTATTTTTTTGTTTTCTCTTTGTTTTTTACTTACTTAATTATTGTTTTCTTTAGATAGTTTCATTGTCACTCAGATGTTAGATCATATGTATGAGCGGTAGAAACCATTACGAACTTGTAGTGTAGTATGTTTATATGATTCCGGCTGAAGGACATGTATCTATTGTCATGAATAAAGATAAAAAAAAAATCTATTAGATGGCGCTGTTTTAAAGAAAAAACAAAAATATTTGTATAGTTCGCAGTTGCCATAGCACTCTACTATATATACCTAGCATGATGATAGCATGTTCTGCACAGCGCAGCATACAGCATATTGAACTAGTATATAAATAGTAGTCTATGATAGTGAGTGACCATAGTGACCAGACAGCGTACCTATTGGGATACACAAAATGTTACCCGTAAAAAACAAAGAATTGTGAAAGACCTAAAAAGAGACCAAACTTTTTTTTTTTGTGTTGTGGCTCCATGGTTTAAGTAACGATGATTTTGCCAATGTCAAGGTTTGGAGTAGAACTAATGATTGGTTCTCATTAACAATAGTGAATTTGAGTCAGTTTCTCTTGTGAATCGAGGTTCAAAAGAACAAAAAAAAATTATTGAATATGGGTCTTACATAATAATCTGTCAAAGTTACAGATCTTTAGTGTTACCAGCAATTAATGTATTGAACGATTGGTAGTAAATAATAATCGTTGTTGTCGTTAGTATTTAGAGAGAATCACAGACTTTCTATAAAATAATATCACTTTTTCTAGTAAATAAAATCCCATTATATTTTATAAGTTACTTACTTGTGCAGCAATGCTTGATAATAAAAAAAAAGTTAAAAGGTAAGATTGTAGTAGTAACTTTAGCAAATTCATGGGCAACCCAACTAGGGATGGGCAAGTGAAAAAAATATATCGATATTTATCGTATCGATATTTTTAAACACTATCGATAATTATCGAGTGAAAAATATCGATATATCGTCAGTCTTCGTAATAAACTATAGAAGAAAATAGTATTTTTTATTATTGCTCGAGCTTAAACAATTTATTATATTTAACATATTTTTAGGTTTTGTCATTGATTTGTTGAAAACAAAAATAATCCGAAAATTGTTAATTGTCTGGGTTCATATTCGTCTTACACTGATGGCTTAATAGTATTAGTATTTTATTGCACGCTACCAATAGTCTTAATGCTATATTGCATTTCATAACGATTTTGGCGGGATTTTTTAAAGTTAACAATACGCAAGGAGCATGCAAGGATAATCTAGTAACATTAAAAACACGCAACCTAAATTGCGTAAAAAATAATCGAATTTGATACGAATTCGATACTCTAAAATAAATATCGAATATCGATATATCGTGATTAAAAATATCGACGATATATATCGATAATTGTATGGAAAAATATCGATATTTTTTGCCCATGCCTAAACCCAACAAAATATGGCGTACTGTTTCCATGGTCATGCATGAATAAACATTAATTATTTGGCGTACTGTTGGTTAAAGCATGAACGTTTGTTGTTTGCGCTAGGTTATTGTTGTTTGTTTAGCGTTTCGCTGGGCTGACTCTTTGTGTTTTATGTGTTCTCCATTATCGTGCCGAATTGAGCTTTTATTCTTCCTCGATAGTGTCGAGAAACTTTTTTTTTTTTTTTTTGTAGTGTGGCACTAGTTAGATCTTTGTGCCAATTTCGGGTAATAAAAGGTAGGGAAATATTTTTATCGGAAAATATCGGAGAGGAGGAAAGAGTTTTTTTTTTGTAGTGTGGCACTAGTTAGATCTTTGTGCCAATTTCGGGTAATAAAAGGTAGGGAAATATTTTTATCGGAAAATAAAGGAAGGAGAAAGCCCTGCCCTTTACTTGAGAGCTCTTACGCCAAAGCAGTTCCCAGGAATGTCGAAGATAATCTTTAGGGAGGCTAACAAGATCATGACAGAAATTTTTATACGGGTATGTGTAACCATTCTGCACCGCTTGTTTGGCTAATTGATCAGCTCTTTCGTTTCCTTGGATTCCGGAGTGACTTGGAATCCAAGCAAACTGTACCGTGTAGTTTCTCTGTATACATTTGTGCAACTGTTCTCTTATGTCAAATACAATGGGGTAAAAGGGTTTCATTTTAAATGTAAACTTTTCGATAGTTTGTAACGCACTTTTAGAGTCACATAATATGAGAACATTTTTAAGTTCAGCAATTAAAACGTACTCCAACGCCTTGAATAGACCAAAGCATTCTCCAGTGAAAACTGATGTTTCAGGAGGAAGTTTTACCATCTGAATAACTTTATACTGAGAATGAAATATACCCACTCCCACACAACTAGACCGGGTCTTTGATGAGTCCGTAAAGATATAATGACAGTCTATCCAGTCTTCACCGACGGCAGCATTAAATTTTATGTTAGCTCCTACATCACTTTTTTCTATCCCGAAATTATAATGCACTACAGGAGAGACAAGTACCTAAGGGTTCAAATGTTTTGCACTCAAATAACGGAAGAGTAGGTGACCTATGAACACTCGCTGGTAAAGAATTAAACTTCCTGAGACTTTTAACTAAACACGGAATATCTTTGTGCCGCCAATAGGATGAAATTTGAATAAGATTATCAAGTTTTAATAATTTTGAATGAAGCAAATGGTTAGAAAACTGCATCGATTTAAATAAGAATCGGTCAGATAGATATTGCCTTCTCAGGTGGAGTGGAGGATCTCCTACTTCCACCTGTAAGGCATTTAACGGGCTTGATTTCATGGCTCCAGAAATGGTTCGAAGAGCTTTTGACTGTATGCTATCTAACTTTTTAAGCCCCTTTTTGTTACCATCTTCAAGGAGGAATGTTCCGTAATCAAGTATGCTTCGGATTATTGCATTATAAAATAGTTTTAGACTAAAAGGATGTGCCCCCCACCATACTCCAGAAAGACATCGCATAGCATTCAGTTGACGCTCGCATTTTTCAACTACAAAGTCAAAATGTTGTTTGCCGGAAAGCTTTTTATCTAAAATCAATCCTAGAAATTTAACATGATTTTTCACAGGAAGGCTTATGCCATAATAAATAACGGTTGGGGAAGGGATATTACGTTTTCTTGTAAAAACTACTACAGTACTTTTTTCTATTGAAAGATTTAACCCATTAATTTGTAGCCATTGCTGTAAAAGACTTAAGGAGACGGTCAAAGCATTACATGCATCTGAGATGTTATTGTGAGTAGTATAGATTAAAAGGTCATCAGCATATTGCAAAACATCAGCAGATTTTTGTAGAGATAATTCTAGATCATAAGAATAAATATTATATAGTAAAGGTGACAATACTGATCCCTGTGGAAGGCCTTTGAACATTGTCCTCGTTTTTTTCTTGTCACCGCAAAAAAGAGAAATAAATCTACCTGATAACAAATTTATGATAAATCGTATAATCAAGGTAGGGACGTTTAAATTAATTAGTTTTCGTTTAAGGACAGATATAAGTACATTATCATACGCGCCTGTTATATCTAGAAAAGCGCCAACAACCGACTCGTTTTTTGAAAAGGCTATGCGAAGGTCAGTGGTAAATACACTTAAACTGTCGGTTGTGCTTTTTCCTTTACGGAACCCGAACTGACTGCCTGCTAGTAATTGCTTGCTTTCTATATACCACTCTAAACGATTTTTAACTAGATGTTCTGCAATTTTGGTAAGAACCGAAGATAGCGCAATTGGCCGGTATGATGAAATATCATTAGAATTTTTATTTGGTTTGAGGATCGGTAAGATTTCTTGAGAACGCCATGATTCTGGAATATTTCCAGAAACCAAAATTGAATTAATTATTTGTAGATAATACGATAATGTATTATCACTACAGTGTGAGAAAAACGAATACGGAATACCGTCTTCTCCTGGGGCCGAGTCTTTTAAGCATGTTAATACCCCTTTCAATTCGAACAATGAAAAAGGAGCGTTTAAAGATGAATGATTATCAATATTTAACGGAGTAGAGTTAGGGTAAATTTGATCATACTCTGGAGCTGATGCTGGAGCTAATTTGTCAAGAAAACTGTTACTAAGGGATAGAGGTAATTGTGTGAAGGAAGGAGTATCACTAAAGAAAGGCTCTTCTAAATCTTTTAATACTGCGCCACACTTCAGACGGGCATGTGCTGGGTGATAAAGACATACAGAATGACCTCCACCCCTGAAGTTTCTTATCTCTGAGAAAAATCCGTGTATCATTAATAATATCTCTAAGGCCGTCCAGATTTTCATCTGACATGTCCTCAGCATATTTTTTTTCAGCTTCCTTTCGTTTCCTAACTGCATCAGTACATGAAGAATCCCACCATGGGGGCATAGGAATTTTATCGGAAGGATTTTTTTTAAGAGGGAAAACTTGGTCTGCTACTTCTACTAGGCACATCGCTAAAGCTTTTGAGCAATCACTTTCTCCACCCTGAGTAATTTGCGGGAGCTCAGCAACTTTAGCATCAACAAGCGTTTAAAAAAAAAAAAAAAAAAATTGATTGAGTCAGGCGTTACTTTGCGGAAATCCATTTTAACTTTGAAAATGAAAACAAGATATCTAGTTTAAATTTCCGCGAATATTAGTGGGTTGCAGGTATGCACCTCCCTCCCGCCCGCTATATTATGCACATGCAAGATTACTAGGCAAATGCAAAGATTTTAAGCACATGCAGGAAGGCAATGCAAAACCCAACACCATTACCGACACGTGTTTCGCCTCTCCACGAGGCATCCTCAGGGGACGTGTTGACTCGCTGACCGTTGAGTTGCGACAGAGCATTTAGTTTTTTTTTTTTTTTGAAAGGACTACTCGCAGTTCAGCACATTGAGGCTGGTTACTGCTCAACCGGGCAATGAGCATTTAGTACAAGGCACCCCCCTTTTATACACTGCCACCGTTGGTTATTTGTGTACAACTACCCACAAACATTCGCAGTAAAGGGGAAGAAACCAAATTCGTCTGGTCATTCAACAGTGCAAAATTATTATTATTACTATGTTTAAAAATCTCTAATTGTTCTAAAACACACAGCCGGAAACCCTCAAAACTATTGTTGTCGCGCAAAGAATGGCCATTCTTTGCGCGACAACAATAGTTTTAATATACTACATATTTGTGATAAGGGTTTCCGGCTGTGTGTTTTAGAACAATTAGAGATTTTTAAACATAGTAATAATAATAATTTTGCACTGTTGAATGACCAGACGAATTTGGTTTCTTCCCCTTTACTGCGAATGTTTGTGGGTAGTTGTACACAAATAACCAACGGTGGCAGTGTATAAAAGGGGGGTGCCTTGTACTAAATGCTCATTGCCCGGTTGATCAGTAACCAGCCTCAATGTGCTGAACTGCGAGTAGTCCTTTCAAAAAAAAAAAAAAACTAAATGCTCTGTCGCAACTCAACGGTCAGCGAGTCAACACGTCCCCTGAGGATGCCTCGTGGAGAGGCGAAACACGTGTCGGTAATGGTGTTGGGTTTTGCATTGCCTTCCTGCATGTGCTTAAAATCTTTGCATTTGCCTAGTAATCTTGCATGTGCATAATATAGCGGGCGGGAGGTGCATACCTGCAACCCACTAATATTCGCGGAAATTTAAACTAGATATCTTGTTTTCATTTTCAAAGCGTTTTAAATTTATTCCAGTCTGCGTTTCCGAGTCTATATTTTAATCTAGGGGGCCTTTTCGGTGTTGTAATGAACTTTAATGAGGAAGTAATTACTAAAGGAAAGTGGTCACTTCCAAAGGTAGAAGTGAAACGGGACCAAGATAAAGATGAAGCCAATCCAGGGGAGCATATAGATAAATCCACAGCACTAGCACTTTCACCTGCATTAGTTCTACGAGTAGGCTCGCCAGTATTTATAATACATAGATTATGATCGTCTATAATTTCTAATAAACGGATCCCCTCTCTTTTTGTTTCACCACTTCCCCAACACTGGCCTACGAAGAGATGACAACATATTGCTAAGTTCTTGTAGAGCATTGTTATTAGCAGTAGGAATGTAAGTGGAAACATAAGTAATATTATGAACAATTACCCCAACAATATCAATATCAGTACATGAAAGGAGAGAAACACGTGAAAATGGGGTATTATTTTTAACCAATATGGCCACACCGCCATATCCGTCATCTCTGTCATTGCGAATACAAACATAACCTGGAATACCAAATAATTGATTATTTTTAATCCAAGTTTCAGATAATGCCACAATATTTGGCTTAAATTTATTTAATAAGTAGAATAGGTCCGTTTTTTTAGGTATTACTGATCGGCAGTTCCATTGAATTATTGTGTCCATCTTTTTGGTTTTTGTTTATTAATAAGCTACTTATCCGCTCCACGTCGTACGGTTCAAAAGATGTATTTTTACTTAATAACATTTTGATAAGGTTTATAATAACATCAACAACTTGCTCATTCTCGTTCTGTTGTGGTTTCAGATCGGATTCCTTAGACAAAGCACACCCATTTGCCAAAGATGGGGGTTGAAACTCCCTAATAAGGGCGTTATGAGCTGCTCTATCATAACCTTGTGCTGACTTAGGAGGACTGCGGGGTTTAAGAAAGACTGTCTTTTTATATGTTGAAGAAGTTGAGGGTATAGGTTGGGAACTGGAGTATGAATTTTTATTATTTGTGTGAGCATCATGAGATCTACCAGTTGTGAGAACATTAGCATAGGATTTTGAGATGGCTGGGTGTATTTTGCTTGCTTCCGCATAGGAAACACAGGAATGAGCCATAGTGTGTTTAATGTTTTTTTGTCTCTGGAACTCAGGGCAATTCTTGTCTGTAGCAAAATGAAATCCAGAACAATTGACACAAGCTGCAGAATCCTCTTCTACTAAACAAGTTTCACCTAAGTGATTCTGTCCACATTTATAGCATCTAGGGGCAGCAGATCTACATTGATTTTTAGTGTGGCCATAACGGCAACAGCGGAAACATTGTATGGTGGGATACACATAAGTCTCAACAGGAAGTGCATTATAACATACATAAATTCTTTTAGGAAGAGCTTGACCATCAAATGTTATTACAACAGTTTGAGATGGTTTCCATGTATATGACCCATTAACTTGAACTTTGTAGTTTAGGCGCTTAACTTTCAATATTTCACCAGTACCTATGGGAGTAGATATATTTTCTTTAACTTCTTCCACACTCCATTCAGATGGGATACCCCGGACCAAGCCCATACGAGTGACATTAAAAGTGGGTAGAAATGCTTTAAATTTGTTGAGAGGCAATAAATTACTATTAATAAATACATTAGCAGCCATGTGGTTTGTAAAAGCTACAACACACTTATTCCTACCAATTCTCTTGACACTGCCAGGAACGATATTCTGAAATTTGTTATTTTTGAGGAAATTTCCAAATGCAATAGGGTGAAGAATGGTGCCACTGTTTTCAGTATTGGTAATACGCTGAACATGTACTATATATGGCCCTGTATCAGAGGCTTGATACTCCTTCCTACCTACACCAACTGGTTGATTAGTTGGTATTGCAGTTGGATCCAACTGCAAAGTTTGGGAAACAGAAATTTCAGAGGGTTGGGAATGTGGAATTGATGATTTGCTATTTATTACAAAATCGGATTTTAAATTAGCTTCTGTGGTGGAAATACATGTACAGTCAATATGAGAAGAGGTTCCCTCAGGAATCACTCCCTGTCTACTCCGTTTTGTTTTATGACAATGTTTACATATTATTCTATGTTTATGTGAACGTCTCTTACGTGCAGCACTGACTTTACCGGAGGTCGACGCATCAGTTTCCCTTCCACTTGCTGTGGCCACAGACCCATCAGTGTCCATACCACACATATCTAAATTAGTAGATACCGTAATATAATTACTTACAGGGGGACTTAAGCCAGGGCCTAAATCCCCCTCATCTGCTATAGGCGGGTCGTTCATACGACCCGGGAATAGTCTTGAACTATGCTACAAATATTTACAAAAACTTACCAAAAATCAGGAAAAATTTACACAAATATAATATTACATACACTAGAAAGAAAATATATTTACATAAGAACCTCAACTGAACCAATTATCTAATTAAAATTTAATTATGAAAAATTGCTGAGAAAAAATACACCCGGTCAAACCGAAATTTCCCGCGCTTTTTCGTCGAGAAACTTATTTTTCTAACTAACGTAAACCGTAGTTAAGGCTGAGACATTGAATATTTTTTTTCTTCGTGTGAAAAGTTAAAATGGCTGATAACTTTAATCGAAAATGTTTTAAGTGTGGGCTATCGCAAAAGGCTGACCCAAACATTAAATTACATCGTTTTCCTAAACCAGGATCAACATAATATGCAGCGGTAAGTCTGAATCTAGGCAGAAACTAAGAATCTAAATTTCATACCCACATTTAGGTATCAACAATTCAATAACTCCACCCACCTTACCAATTCAGTACCTAATGAAATTGTCCAAATGAGACTCCACCTGACAACATTATCAAATTATCGGACCTTCTTTTTCAGATGTGAAATTTGGGCCAAATATTGCTTTCCAGACAAGCTTTGGTCGTCTGTCGACTTTCAACGCAAATTATATTCTGAACATAGAATGTTAGTTATGCAATAAGCATTTTAAAGATTCAGAATTTATTAATATTGAGGAAAAAATATTATCCAAACACGCTGTGCCGGTTATGATTGATTTTGATGAGAGCGATGCGAGCCGAATGCGGACCGAATATGTCCGCGGTGGGGTGAGCTGCGCCTTGCGGGCAGCGTCACCCATCTGTGGTTGGCGAGCTGTGTGAGCAGCGTCGCCTGCTGTGTCGCCTGCACAAAGCAAGGCGGCGGCGGGCCGGATATGCCCGCAGTGGGGCGAGCTGCGCCTTGCGGGCAGCGTCGCCCATCTATCGGTTGGCGAGCTGTGGGAGCATCGCCTGCTACTGCTCGCTTGATGCGAGCCGAATGCGGACCGAATATGTCCGCGGTGGGGTGAGCTGCGCCTTGCGGGCAGCGTCACCCATCTGTGGTTGGCGAGCTGTGTGAGCAGCGTCGCCTGCTGTGTCGCCTGCACAAAGCAAGGCGGCGGCGGGCCGGATATGCCCGCAGTGGGGCGAGCTGCGCCTTGCGGGCAGCGTCGCCCATCTATCGGTTGGCGAGCTGTGGGAGCATCGCCTGCTACTGCTCGCTTGATGCGAGCCGAATGCGGACCGAATATGTCCGCGGTGGGGTGAGCTGCGCCTTGCGGGCAGCGTCACCCATCTGTGGTTGGCGAGCTGTGTGAGCAGCGTCGCCTGCTGTGTCGCCTGCACAAAGCAAGGCGGCGGCGGGCCGGATATGCCCGCAGTGGGGCGAGCTGCGCCTTGCGGGCAGCGTCGCCCATCTATCGGTTGGCGAGCTGTGTGAGCAGCATCGCCGGCTATTGCCCGCTGAATGCGAGCCGGTTGCGGACCGAATATGTCCGCGGGGGGCGAGCTGTGAAGCGTCACCCATCTATTTGTTGGCGAGCTGTGAGAGCAGCATCGCCGGCTATTGCCCGCTGACGCGAGCCGAATGCGGACCGAACATGTCCGCGGGAGGTGAGCTGCGCCGGTGGGCAGCATCACTCTCTCACTGTCCGCTGAAAGTAAGGTGGTAGCGGGCCGGATATGCCCGCACGGGGGGGCGAGCTGCGCGCGTTGGCAGCGTCACCCATCTATCTGTTGGTTGGCGAGCTGTGGGAGCAGCATCGCCTGCTGTTGTCTTACTTGGGTAGTGGGACAAGTTTCTTCACTGGACGCTTTAAGGTGCCGCCGGATGTGCGCACCTCAGCTGTCCGGACCTCTCCATCAGCGCCCGGGAAAACTGCGATGATGCGGCCTCGCGGCCACGTGTTGCGAGGCAGCTGGCCGTCTGCGATGAGCACGGGATCACCCACCTGCAGATTAGGGCCACGGCTATGGGGCTCCCGCCGGTGTTGGAGCTCGGGTAGGTACTCACGTACCCAGCGGCGCCAGAACTGGTCGGCGAGTACTTGTGAGCGCCGCCAGTGGCGCTTGCTGTCGATGTCGTGTTCTGTGAACACGCCAGGCGTCGGCAGCCGGGCTAAACCACCCAGGAGGAAGTGGTTCGGCGTGATGGACTCGTCATCGTCACTGTGAACTGAAACGTGGGTTAGTGGTCGACTGTTGACCGTATATTCGGCCTCACACAACAGTGTGTGTAACACCTCTTCATGTGGGTGTTTTTCGTGAAGTATAGTCTGTAATGCTGTCTTCACACATCGGACTAGGCGCTCCCATGCGCCACCCATAAAAGGCGCTGACGGAGTGATGAAGCGCCATACTATGCCTCGGCGACTTGCCTCTTCTTTGAAGGCGTCTCGGAGCTCTTTGTCGGCACCGTGCATGTTGGTGCCGTTGTCTGAATGTATTTCTGTTGGACATCCTCTGCGTGCAGCGAAGCGGCGCAGTGCTAATATCGCGGAGTCTGCGCTGAGGCTTGCGGCGATTTCCAGGTGTACCGCTCTGGTGGTCAGGCACGTAAATAGAGCCACGTACCTCTTCTGATGCTGGCGACCGACTGTAACGGATAGCGGACCGAAATAGTCGAGTCCAGTGAATGTGAACGGCCTCTGATGGTGAGCTAGACGCGTTCTGGGGTGGTCGCCTGTAGCTGGTACTGGTGCGCACGCCTTCCTAATGCGACACGGTAAGCAACGTGTCACTACCATCTTCGTTGTGGGTCTCATTCTGACGACCCAGTAATGCTGTCGGACTTCATTGATGGTCATCTCGGTTCCACTGTGTTGTAAGCTGCGGTGTGTCCACTCTATGTAGAGCTGAGTTATACGATGGTCGCCATGTAATATGGGTGGGCGCTTGACGTCTTCTGTTATTTTGTCGATTCTATCTATACGACTTCTGAGGTGTATGACGTCATCTTTCAATTCTATTTGCAACGGTCGTAGGGCGCTGTCCTTATCTATTTCTTCGTTTCCTCGCAAACTTGTCAACTCGCGGGAAAACATTTGTTTCTGTACAGCTTGCACGAGTAACCTCTCCGCTTGTTGGAGGTATTCGGCTTCTATTATAAAACTATATTTTGACGTCACTGGGGACGTCACTGATGCTGTAGGAGGGGGCACTGCCGTCTTTGTACGTTTCCTCCAATCCGGATCCGCTTCTATATTTTTCCTCGTTCTTTTATAGAACGTGTTTTCTTTGGGCGGCCGACATTTGGCGACGAAGCGTAGTACTGTCGCCGTCGCTCTCAACAGTCGTTCCCATTTCGAAAATCTTGCTGGATCGGGTATGACTTCGGTGAGTCTTCTATCTATATTTTCTATAGCGACTAAGGTTCGCTCCTCACCCGTCTGTTCCTCTAGTGGAGGCTTCTCTATTGGCCATGTTGTCGACTCTTCATATAGGAAGCTGGGGCCACAAAACCACTCGTGTCTCGAATCAAAGTGCTGTGGTACGTCACGAGTGGCTGCGTCTGCTATATTTTTCTTAGTGGGCACCCATCGCCAGTCTTCGACTCTACTATGCTCTTCTATGGCAGCTATGCGGTGCGCGACGAACGGTTTGTAAACTCGAGCTCCTCTTCTGATCCAGGTCAGCACGGTTTTGCTGTCTGACCAGTACGTCACGGAGGCCGGCTTGACTCCGTGTTCTCGGATAACAGCTGCAGCGACGCGGGTCCCCATCACCGCGGCCTGCAGCTCGAGTCGGGGTATCGATTGGAGCTTGAGTGGCGCCACCTTTGCCTTGGCCATGACGAGGCTCACGTGAGTCTTGCCATCTTCTGTAGAGATACGCCAGTACACCGCTGCGGCGTACGAAGTTTCGCTCGCGTCCGTGAATACGTGGACTTGCGTTTCTATGGCGTCGCTATATCCTGGGTAACATCTTGGTACTGTGACTTGTTCAAGATTCTGTAGATGTTGAACCCAACTTCTCCATGCTGTGGCCAAGTCTGTGTCGAACGGCTGGTCCCAGTCGACTCCTCTTCTCCATGCTTCTTGGAGTATCTGTTTGGCGCGAATCGTTACGGGTGAGGCTAGGCCGAGTGGGTCGTATAGTGACATCACTATTTTCAGCGCCTCTCTCTTTGTGGGCACTTCCTTCTGTAATACGCCACTCGGTAATCGGGCTAGGCTCAGATTGAAACCCAGCGTATCTGCTCTTGGTCTCCATATTAGGCCAAGAATTTTTTCTGTATGGTCGCCGATGTCGACGACTTCTGTCTCTATAAGCGACGGTTCTATTTTCTGTATGACGTCGATGTCATTAGATACCCATTTCTTAATTTCGAAACGAGCCTGTTGGTGTATCTTCTTCACCGTTGTTGCTATATGTGTCGCTTCTTCAACTGTTCTATAGCTATCCAGATAATCGTCCATATAATGGTTCTTCACTATTGCTTCAACTGCTTCTGGATGCTGTTCTATGTGCCGGTTCGCGTTCCAATTCTTCGCGAATATGGCCGTGCACGGTGAGCTTGCCTCGCCGAATATGATTGACGTCATTCGATACTCGTCGGGGGCTCCTTCTCTTCTATTGCCTCTCCACAAATATCGGAGAGCGTCTCTATCTTCAGGTCGTACTTTGACCTGCATGAACATTTCGGTAATGTCACCTGAAATGGCTATCGGATATCTACGAAACCTCATCATGACGCCGGGCAGCGACTGTAACAGGTCCGGTCCTGTAAGTAGGAAGTCGTTCAGCGACATTCCATTCGATTTAGCCGCGGCGTCGTGTACTATTCGAAACTTCTCCGGCTTCATGGGATTGAAGACGTCGAAATGAGGCAGATACCAGGTTCTTCCTGGCGTGGTCTGTTTGGGCGCTTTTTCTGCGTACCCTTTTGAAAGGAGCGAGTCCATCTGTTCTATATATTTATTTCGAAGACTCGGATCTTTGTCGAGCTTCTTTTCTATAGAGATCAGCCGCTTGTGTGCTGTCCCATAACTATCGGGCATTTCAAAATTGTTATTTTTCCATAACATAGCTGTTTCTATATGCCCATCTGTCAACTGTTTGGTATGTCTATTCAAGATGTCTTCAGCCTGCTTTTCTGGATCAGAATCTGGACGCCGAGGATTAACTATTAGGGACTCGAGTGCGAAAAATTCACGAAGTTGCTCGTTCAGTCTATCGTCTCTATCTTCTCTATCTTCTCTGCATGCGCTGACGTAATGCACCTGCTGACCGAGTATTCTAGTGTGCGCGCCATGTAGCGTCCATCCAAGCGTTGTAAGTGACGCTATTGGCTGGTGCCTGGGGCCTCTTCTGACTTCACTGGCAAGGAGAAGGTGCCAGTTGTCTTGGCCAATCAAAATCTTGGGCGCGCCAACATCATAGACTAGCTGCTCTTTCAAGTCGATGAGATGTTTGCAATGTGTGACATCTTCTTCACGGACTGTCTGTGACGCGAGATTAAGCTTCGGTATGGTGCGCGCTCTGAACGGCACCCTATTTCTATGCTGACTCGCGAGTGTCACTGTGACTCTTTTCGAGCAAGGAGTGTCGATCATGGTGTCACCGATCGCACCAATCTTCAGTGGGTCGATCTTGCCCTCGGCTCCGACTTGGTTGGCGATATCTTCATCGATCAACGATACGGTCGATCCATCGTCGAGTAGGGCGAACGTAGATGCCTCTCCCGCCGCCGGTCCAATGACCCGGACCGGGATGATCTTCAAATAGGCGTGATTCGACGATGATCTTGAGCTGGCGACTGTCTCCTTGGGCTCCTTTTTGACTTCGGTCTGTCTGGGCTTTTCGGCTGCCACCGCAGCAGGCTTCTTGTCGTAATGAAGTAGCCGACTGTGCGTGGCTGTACACCCCTTGACGTCACACTTCTTCGCGTTGCATTTATGCTGCTCTCTTCTTGGCTTCAGGCAACGGAAGCACAGGTTTAGATTCTTCGCAATTTCCCATCTCTTGTTACTATTGCTATTCTTGAACTTCGAGCAATCGCGTTCTATATGGCCATCCTTCTCACACAGTCGGCACTTGCTTGCTGACTTCTCTGTTGTTGTGTGAGTCCTCTGCTGCGGTGTGCGTCGGTTGGATGAGCCCTCTGTCTTGATGTTTTCAGCAGGAGCGAAAGCGCTGCAGTATCGAGCTTGTTCGGTAATGAATTCGCTAAACAGCGACAAGTCTGGTAAGGACTGGTACTTTTCTGTATATATACGGTACCACTGTACACGTATCGAGTTCGGTAGCTTCTCTGTCAAGGTTCGCATGAGCTCGGCGTTGATCAGGTAATGATCCTTCTTCAATGCTCGCAGCGTTACTATAGCGCACCTCACTTGGCTTGCGAATGAGCAAATATCCTTTGGATTTTCACTGCATCGTGTCAGTCCTCGCAATCTATCTGTTTCGGCCTGTGCTATCGAATCTGGTCGGCCGAATTGCAGCTCGAGTTCCCTCATGATGTCATCTGGTCTTGCATGGCCGATGAGTTCTGAACTGACTGTTTCTAAAGCGCGTCCATGCAGGCTTCTTCTAAGTCTTGCTGTATTCTCGACATCGTTGAAATATTTTCGAGTTGTTTCATAAATGGCTCGAAATGACAACCATTCTGTATGCGCACCACTGAAGTTCGGTAAGGTCATGATGACCTTCGACGCCGAGGAGGAATTCTGTGACTGCTGTTCTGTTTTCTTGTCAACTAAAGATGCTATAGCAGCCGTAAGGTCCGTAACGAATGGACGTAAATTATCCTCGCTCCTATCGTCTTCTATTTTCTTCATAGGTGGTGGCTCTATCTGTTTAGCACTATCTGGATCTATGTGCGTTCGACGAGAGTCCACTATTGGTTCGAAGTCCACAGGGGGGGGCGGTTGCTGTCGACTATCACGGATGTCCCCCTCGGCGGCGTTGGTCTCTCTCTGATCAGGAACAGGTTCAGGCGCCTCTTCCAGCCAGGAACGCACGTACTCTTCGTTTGAGTTTCTATCGTCCAAATATTCTTCGTCCGACTCTTGTTCGGCTCTCTGAAGTGCTAACTGGGCAAGCTCCAACTTAATCTTCAATAAGTCTTCGCGAGCCTTCTGTAGTTTTCTATATGACCGCGGTGACCTGTCAATGGTCGACGGCGGACGTCTATGTTCTATACGGGCGTCACCCCGGGTAGTCATTGGCAAGACTCGGCTATCTTTTCTATTTGACGGCTTCATTGTACTATCTGAAGTCGTCTCAAAGCGGGTTCCCTTCCTTGAGGTCGATGGCATCTGTTTCTGTACTGTTGTCGGCAATGGTGCAGGTACTCGTTCTATTGCTGAAGCTTCTATCTGTTCTATTCGTTCAGCGGCAGCAGGCGGAGACACGTCTTCACTGCGCTGCTGCATCGATCGCGCCGTCCCAGACGATGAAGGCGAACGCGGCGGCACCTGATGATGGATAGCAGGAACCCTCTCGGCTGGATCCTGTATCGGAACTGTCCACGCCTCGGATGATTTGCCATGCGACCTCGTGATCGGCATTGTTGAAGTCTTCAATGAATCTTCAAAACTATTCGGTAGTCCACTGGTAAGCCTCAGGTGAAACTTCAATCCAAGTTTCCAAAAAAAAAATTTTTAAAAAATTTTCAAAATTCTTCAAAGTCCCCAATCTTCAAAAAATATTCTAAGTTCGGATTGACTGAAACTTTTCTAAGTCCCAGACTGTTCAAAATCTTCTATGTGTGAAGTCGATCGAAATTCTCTAAGTCCAAAATTCTTCAAAATTATTCTATGTCCCGCTTGATCAAAACTTTTCTAAGTGTCAGGTTGTTGAAAATTTTCCAAGTTCAAAATTCTTCAAAAAATTTTCCAAGTCCCGGATTGTTGAAAATTTTCTAAGTTCAAAATTCTTCAAAAATTTTCCAAGTTCAAAAATCTTCAAAAATATTCTAAGTGTCGGATTCCTCAAAATTTTCAAAGTGTGAAGTCGTTCGAAATTTTCTAAGTTCAGCTTGATTAAATTTCTTCTATGTTGTTCCTTCACTATTTTTCAACATCAGTCTGCCTAGGGGTAGTTTTCTTGAAGGGATGATTTCTTCAAGGTCCGACTTCTATTCAGCTTCTATTCAGCTTCTAGGGACGCCCTTCGTGTCTTGAAATGTTGAAGGGTAGTTTTTTCTTCAAGGGGGTGCGACTTCACAATAGGGGTTGCGCCTTCAGGGTAGCTGCGTGGTTCTATAAATCCAACTTCCAAATAGCTAGATCAGGCTATCTTCAAAATATCCGGCTCCGATGGACCAGAAAATGTACGGGGCGGACGTGACCGACTGGACTGTAGGGTGGCCAGGGTAGGTTATCCTATTCTTCAAAAGTGGACTGTATGGTGACAACCCACCTAGGTATAAATGATCCAGACGCGTTGACGCTCCGTCTATAAGCTACGGGCCATGAGGATGCAACCCTTAGCTGAATACTTGCTATACTTGCTGTTATCAACACAATATATAGGGGTAGGTATTGAGGGCTTACCAATAAAGTCACAATAAAACACTATTTAACTTGTTCACTATTCACTTAGCGATTTGAAGGGTGGAATTCGCGACTATATGATTCTACATTTAGGTATAAGCTCAAACTATCTTGCAAATGACTACAAATTCTATAAACTTCCTATGTTACTATTGTACGGCGTAACTGTACCGTACCGACACCCAAAAAATCACCGTGTGTGATGAAGTTTATTAACGCTAATTTTCACTATGCTAATCCTAGAATTAAGACTATATCTAGGCTTAGGTCTATAGGAGTAGGGGTTGTCGTACCTCTACGGATAGCCCTCGGTAAGCTCCATGCAGTGGAGACGAATTCACCCCTTCATCCCCCTCCATGTAGGGGTGGGATGCCGAAAACTATATAAAACTATTGTAGGCACGAAGCTATTACCTACTTGGGGTGAATTTACCGTAAAACTATGCTAGGAGGGCTATACAGCTATATGTATCTCTATAGATACGACAACCCTCTACAAAACTACATATATGTTTCAACCCTGTCACTCAAGGGGTTGCAACTCTATAAGCGTATATATTTCAGGGGGATAAAAATAAACAGTTTTATTTAAACCTAAATTACGGCTTTATGCCTGCATACACTATAAACATCTATATATCCCCTGAAAGGATTTTTCAAGGCGGTTCTATTTCAGACATTTAGAAGTCTAGAATCTAGACTTGTTTTTTCGGGAAAGGCAAGAGGGTAAATGTAAAGTGTTTTATTTTGCGTATACCGTCATCAGGGCGATTTATCAAAAACCATTGACCAATCACGTACCAGCACCCTCCTGCTCTGTGATTGGTCAGTGTCGCTTTAGCTATGCGACTACCTTTGATCTAAATAGTTCAGATCTCAAATTACCAAGCCCTTTCTATTACCTATGTATGTCTGTCTGTGTGTGTATATACCTTGATTACCTTATATACCACCGATCACCTTTATATACCTTTATATACCTTGATTACCTTTATATACCTTCGATTACCAGGGTTACCGTGTGTTTTCTGTTATGTGTAAGGGATAGGACACCCTACCTAACTATATTCTATTTACTTGGAAGAAATAAAGGCTCCAAGGGCTTATATACTGCCTCTTGAGAGCAAACGACTGTAACGAATGTGTTTTATTTCAATAACAAACTATGTATCAACTATAGCTACCTATAACTATCTATACTATGTAGCTTTGCTTGTTACAGCATTCTATGTACTAACTAACTACCTATAACTACCTATACTATGTAGTCGTGGTTTTATTTTGTTGCAACATTCTATGTACTACTATAGCTACCTATAACTACCTATACTATGTAGCTAAGACGCATCGTCGCGAACAATACCTATTTACACAAGACTTCCGACATGCTTGCTTCAGTGGACAACACATTTGAAGCAAGTTTGTCGGACTCGGCAGAAATGCAAGCTTGTGCTTATGTGTGTGGGTTTATCCTAAAAAATCTTAAAGTTGCTTGTGGTGATTGTGAAAAAATTCTTATAGCCACAAACATTGGAAATGTCCATTCATAGAATTTAAAGAGTATGATGACATCAAGAAGAGATTAAATTACGCGTCTAAAAATTTAATAATGTGCGTTGAAGAATGCGCCAAAATTTGTAATAGTTTCTTCTTGATGTCAAAGCCAGATTTAAAAAAACTAATACCAAAAATGTACAAGGAGGTTAATTTTAGTTTTTTAACTAATTGTAAAAAACACTGAAAAAAATATTCAGTTTTTATGTAATAGTGTTTTTCACATAAGTGTAAAAAGATTTTGCACATTACAAAACAGAAAATATATTGAGGATGCCAGTAATCGGTCTTTAAAAAAGAAAATAGACATTAGACACAAAACATAAGTGAATTACACTTATGTTTTTTGTCTATTTTCTTTTCGTCTCTCCAAAAAAATATGTTTCTTTTTGTGTTTCTCTTTTATAACTCACACTCTGTTTAGTGACTGCAATACATATTTGTAAATGTGCGAGCATCATGTACTTAGAAAATGAATAAGTTGACCTCTGTTGGTAACACTGTTCCTACAAGTAGTATGGGTGCATCTTCCTCGCATAATATTAAATTAATTTATACAGGTTACTTGTATTTTTGGACCTTTTTTATCTAATTAAACGCAATCTTGTCCATAAATGCATTAAAAACGTTTCACAACAAAAATATAATTAGAAATTAGAGCACGAGTGCAAAAATGTATTGTCTTGCAATCTTGTTGATTCTAAGATGATATTTCATTAGTCCGACAAGTTATTCAGTATTTGTGTAAAGAATCAGGAAATATTTAGATATATAATATATAACAGATTTTGTAATATAATTGTGAAATAATGTCAATACATCAATAATTCCACTATCCTTTGTGTTATTTTTACAACCCATTTACTATAATATGGAGCTTTGATTATATAATGTCTAGATAGAGCATCAAATGCGCGGAAACGTGTCAAAAAATATCAGCCAACTGTTGGCCTATAAGTACTTACTAAACCCGCCGATTAGTGCCGATCGAGCCGCTTTGGTGTCACCACGTATTACGCGCGCTGAGTAATAAACAAAAAACAGCGATAAAATGACGGTATGTGTTATTAAACTGCGACGGAACTATAAATTAAGGGTAAAAAGTACCAAATACATCACCTATCATCGCTAAGTAACTAGAAAACTACGTATTTATTTATTGTTTTTATGATTACCAAATTACGCCATTTTTTGTCAGTGTTGCCAGTTTCTTTTTTTATTCTCCCAACTTAACATATTTTTTTTGTGGGTATATTCGTTGGTTTATGGTAACGTTTATATAATTTAGTTGACGTAGTTTATTATTCGATTTATAAAAAGGTGGAGTTTTTTTAATTCGTCTATACTTTTACTTTTTTATAATAATATAATTTTGGCGAATAACTTTTTTGTTTATGAGCCAATTTTAATGATTATTTTTGCATTGGGTTCAATAAACCGATTTAAAAATGCTAAGAGTAATTTTAATAAGATTAATTTATTAAGTCTTTCTTTATAATTATGCTTTTGAAGCCGATGCCAAGTAAAAATTGTTATTAGCTCGGTAAATAATTTACATGGTACACTCCAATTCAATCTTTATGACGGCTCTGAAGTGCGCTGCTCCCTGCGCAGTACCGCATCCCTCACCCCCGCTGACACTCGAATTTGTTACTGCGCAGCGACTCGCCTCATGTTCCGAGCCGCCATAAAGTTTTAATGCCTGTACAGTCTTTTTGTCCTCATTTTGGTAATGATTAATATCTGGTACTGATTAATAGTATTAAATCATAGATACAATCTATATAAACTGCCTAAAAAGTTTATTATTCTAATTTGATTAACTTAGCTGATTTAATACAACATTCACACACACAACTCTAATTAAATTGTATATTTTATTTATTTAAAGAAAAACACACTACTAAAACTGAATAATACTACATAAGTACATACAACTAAACTTATCTTATTTTTTTAAATATGTGATCTATGGGAGAATTCTAGTAGCTGGTATCATTATTCACGCACACAGAGACAAAGACGCATAGTGTAAAACACCGTCCGCACGCACACATGTTTGAAATTGTTGCCTCGTTTTCTTTGCTTTGACAGTAGGGCGATGCTCCATCTAGACATTATATAATCAAAGAATATGGAGGTTAACTTTAGGAAACTAGAAACGAATTTGCAATAATACTAAGGAAAGTAGCGCATGTTACTTTTCCGTTAGTAGTATTGCAGAATTCGTTTCTAGTTTCCTTCTATAAGTGTAATCAGGAACCGCTTTGAATAGTTTAATGGGACCCAGTTAGTAGAGGTGAGGCATAAATATTGGATTAGGTATTTTGATTAGGTATTTTTCGATACTAGTCCGTACCTAATCCAAAGCGTCGAGGATTAGGTATGGCACAAAATATTCGTACACAGTCTAAACAGAAGATACCTCATAAAAAAATGGGGACCATTGGACTATTTTGTGATAAAAACAAAAAAAAAAATACAATTAAAAAAAGATATAAACCTGAAAATTATGAAATTCAATATAAAAAAAAATGTAAAAAGTACCTACCAATCTCAATTATTGCACAAAGTTAATCAAAGTGATTACATACGCCTTTTGTGTGAATCTACACAAGATAGTCCTAAGCCTATGAGAATGTCTAATAGACGACATTTTAAGATTCTGCGCTGGGCACAACGAAAATATAACATATAACACACAATAAAAAACGAAATATAATCCACCGCTCCACAATATATCAGAAACGGAACGTCCATACTCCATACCGAATATTTCTTACCCAATCCAAATACGATACATAATATCGTAACAGGCCAGCGGATGTTATGAATAAATATTCGGATTAGGTAAATGGATTAGGTATTTTAAAATACTAGGATTAGGTGGATTAGGTATCGTTTCTACCTAATCCGACCCATGTCTACCAGTTAGATGGCAGCACTGTCGAATTTTGTCTTGTAAGCAGCGCTGCCTATCGCGGGGAAAATCTCCGATTTGCGGGGAATTGAGGGTTAGCGCGGGGAGAACCCGGGGAATGACATAAATCGGGGAATTTCGGGGAATCCAGAATCGAAAAAAATGTATGTCGGGTACCTAATACTTTACAACTAAAAAATGCCTGCTCAACTCGATTTTATTTTAACATGATTTTGTATTTCTGAACGCATCCATTTCTTCATCATTAATTCATTGCACCTATAGGGTTGTCGATTTTTTAAATTGGTGCGTACGGTTAAAATTTTCAATAAAATGGAAAAGTGCAGCTACTGTTAAAAAAGAGGTAAGTAGCATGTTCAGCATTAAAAATATTAAAATATGATAGTTATGTATACTTATGCTTATTTTAATCCAGTTCAGTACCTATTTCAAAATTTGTTAATACTAAACAAATTTTGAATGAAACAGTGTTTTTATTCCAAAAATAAACTCGGCGAATATATCAATAAAAAACAAGCGGGGAATTTCGGGGGATTGACAACACTAAAGCGGGGAATCGAGAAATTTTTATTGGCAGCACTGCTTGTAAGTTGTCAAAATTATTTATTATTGTGTTCTGTGATAGTGACGTACCTATCAAGCTATCAAATGTGTGCCTACTCCCTTTGTGAATTTTACGGACGAAGTATTTTTATTTTATTACCTTGTGCTGGAACATTTTGTGCATAATGTCCTTCAGAAACCTCTTAGGAGAGGAAAGAAATCAAATTATAATTTTGCATGGTCAAGGTTTTAATATTAGTCAAATCGCTGAACAGCTGCATATGAGTGTAAGTAGTAAATTAAATTTTATCATTGTTATGGTTTTGGTTCTTTACCAAATTTATAAAAAAATAGGTACCTAAATTTATAAATAAAATTTTACTAACGAGGCAAAGTGCAAACTCTATCATGCAAATGTTATCTTGTGCAAGTAATTAAATACTTTTTAGCTTGTTTTACAACAGTAAAAGTATTTGATAATATAAATATGTACCTAAATAGATTTGTAAAGCGGGCTCGACTTAAGAATAACGGATACCGTGTAGAGTCTTCATATTTTTTTTTGTGCAAAGTACTTATTATTCTTAACAATCTCACGAAGTTTCAAGTTTAGGAAATAAATACTTTCTGAAATAAAAAATATCAAACTTTGCGAAATTAACCTCTAATTTGGACAATTTTGACTCTTTTGACGTAACTTTGACAGCAGGTGTTGTTATTTTAGTTAGTTTTTATTAATGCGTTTTGATTTAGCACACAAAAAGTTGACGCATATTTTTTTCTTTTTCTTTTATTCACGTTCTTTTGTGTTATTTTAGTAGTGTTTAACAACTAGTCAGTGATTTCAGTTTTGTTTTGTTTGAATAACTAGGTATTTTAAAAATTAATTTGTGACGATTTATTACGACGAGTTATTATTTTCATATATGGTATCTGCTAAAGGTGAAACGAAATGTTATATATGGGCAAACATTGTTTTTCTTTCTGTTAAGTCTTTCAATAGTTTCAATGTTTGCACTCGCGTTTCGATGATGGGACTCAGGGGCACCCTGACTTGGATAGATTTAGGTTAGAAGGAGATGGCGGGCCTAGTGAGCGAGCGAATCGAGCGAACACAGACCCCGCCATCTCCTTCGTGGTTGTTTTCTAAACCACTCAGAAGTAGGAGCCCCGCACAGCGGGGCTCCGTCGACTGGTCTTCCGGCGACTAGGGCCATAAGACAGAGGGGAAAGCAGTTATTCACCTTTAAATCAGGTAAATAGTATCAAAAAAATACGCAAATATAACCTCAAAATGACATTTTTAAAAATTATTTAAAAAAAACTGCTTTTCCTAAACTTTATTTTTACTGGGATGGGAACTCCTCCCCTCCCCCCGCCTCAAAAGTACAAATTTTCACAACCGTTATTCTAAAGTCCTTCCGTAAAGCGCACTATCTATCTGTTTCAATTTCAATGTAGGTTTTATAGAAACAATAATAATAATAATAATATTCTTTATTTTCGGACAACAAGGATCCAGCGTGTTAGTAAACAGAAATAAAAACTTAATACTAGTGTTAGTAGTTCAAATACAATAAAGAAAAACAAAATAATAGTATTGCGAAAAGGACATCACCAAATTAAAATTTAGCCATTGTCCTTCTCACAAAACTTTTAATAATCGGGGAGTCGACACTCTCCGCCAAAGTTCTTACAATGCTGTTGCCACTCGCCCGCAACCTTGACAACAGCGACGCGGTTTTCTTGCGAATGACAGCGTGAAAGCCGTCGATTGAACAATGCATTGGTATATTTTTTTTCATTTGTTAATAATAGAGAATATTTTTAAGCAAGAATCAACAACATATTTTATAAGATTATTTATTATATGTAGAGAAACACAGTCCGGCTCTGGATAAGACGCCATGAAGAAGAGGGTGTCTTAGAGCATAGAACGCGGGCACCACGTCCATACCTCGTAACAGAGACAAATCTCCAACGTATGGTGGACACCTATCAACAAGTGAATGCGTCCACGCCGACGAGAGTTTTCGCCGAAGAGTACGACGTGTCATTGCGTACAGTTCGTCGTGCTTTAAATAGAGCGGGACTCCATCATAGAAAACCAGCAAAGAAAATAGTGCTCACCGAGCAACAAAAAGCGGCTAGGGTGAGATTTGCAAGAGAATATATTATAATAGAACTAGCTTCTGCCCGCGAATTCGTCCGAGTGGAATAGTTATTTTACCCCCGATTTTGAAACTCTCAGCCCGATCGGTTTAAAATTGACAAAGTTTCATACAAACTTTCATCCCCTATTTTATCCCCTTGGGGGTAGAATTAATCAAAATCCTTTCTTAGCGGATGCCTACATCATAACATCTGCTGCATGCCAAATTTCAGCCCGATCTGTTCATTGGTTTGGGCTGTGCGTTGATAGATCACTATGTCAGTCAGTCAGTCAGTCACTTTTGAGTTATATATATTTAGAGAGAATAGAGATATGGATTTCTCAAGCACTATATTTTCAGATGGGAAATGATTTAGGTCGAGCCAACATAGTCGTCGACACTTGTGGCGCGTGATGAATACACGCTACGAATCTCATCACGTGGTTCCATATAATGATTCTGGAAGGGTTTGCTCTAATATATGGGGTTGGATGAGTGCTGATCACAGAAATCTTAATAATAAGGCAATAGAAGTGCTATCTATCTACTATCTTCTATACTGGGACGCGTGTCGCCGGTTCGCAGCTACCACCACATAACAGACAATAGATACACGCTAACGCCTACACACGCATTTTTCAATGCTGCAACAAAATTAGACTTTTCGCGATGACATTACGCAATATTTTCCAAAAAACGCATAATCTCTGGGGCTGTGCCCCCAGAGATGCAACCAATAATAAACGTGTGCGAAAAGCAGAAAATTATATCGCGCGCTCACTCTCACTTATGAATAGTGCAGTGCAAAGATATTCAATATTTCATTTATTAATAGTGCAGTGCAAGATACTCAAAACAGACTCTTAATTTTCTTAATGAAAAAGTAGTTTAATAAGGAGTACGGATTAACAAACAGGTAATCTTTGAAAAAATCGGTTCGTAAATATTTAGATAGGAAGAAAACATAATTAAGTATATAGTGAAAATACATCTCATATTGTAATATTTCCAATAATTATATTACAATCCCATTTCGGTAAAACTAGGTATTACGCTAAACGTATTAAATTACACTGCTCAACATAAGTCATGTTTCCTTTATTTTTTTTTCTCTGTTAAGTATTTATATGGCCCTGAATATGAAAAAAATACTAGAAGATTGCTAACAGCTTTACTTTTTGAAATATACAGTTTTATTATTTTGACAAAAAAAAAATACAGAAAATTAATACATTATGTAAATATTTTTATTAGCGTCTTTTTATATCCCAAAATGTCACTCAACTTAAGAAAATATTGTACAGGCTATTGATTTATGAATGAATAAATGATGTTTGAGTGGAAAAACACTGCGCGTAGTATTTTCTAGTAGCAATTGTTATGAATTTTGATTCTATTATGATGATCCTTTGACCGCTAGGTGGATTTACAAATAATGGGCGGGTTTTCCACCGTGGGGTGTAGCCATCGCCGTACCTCGAACCCTTCACCCGCATTTAGGCGACGCATCTTTCTAAAGAGCGCCATCTCTGCTTCTTTCTCTACTCCGTGTTTTTTTCACAGAAATGATTTCCGGAATCGCTAACAGATGTCGCTACTGTCTCGAAAAGTTGGTTAAACTATGAAATGAACAGATTGCATTATAAACAGCGACGAGTACCTACCTACGATTGTTATCCTCTTTTCTTGATTTAAATATTTTCTTCTCTATTTCGTGCAAGATGTCAAGTGACTCAGACGTAGAAGATTTATTACTAATGTACGCGTTATCACTTTCGCAGAAAAAACGAGTACGTACCAACTAACCTTTCTCTACTCCATGCTATTTTTAACCTGAACTCGTTTATTTTTTTCATACTTCCAATTTACCAATAAAACAAAGAAGTACCTAGTACTTCTTTGTTTTTTCTGGTGATATAGAATTAGTAAGACGTGTGCACAATACGTAATTACGTTCCAACAAACGGTATTAATTGTTTTGTTTCGACGCACTCACGTTGCTTGACACTTCAGTTGGCCTAACTGTCCAAATATTTGCGTCCCTTGTGCAATGAAAAATATATTTTATTTTTGAATTGCACATAATATTCACGAGGATAAGATGTCGTTTAACATTGAAATGAATGGTAGAATGCCGCGTTGCCAACTCGCTACCTACGGCGTGGATACCGGCGCGGCCGGCATCGGCAGCCGGCCGGTGTGAAGTGGTTTTTGTCGCGGGCTGGCAACGTCGCACGGTGTCTGGGACCTGCGAAATTTATGAATGTGATGTTTAATAAACGCCAATTAATGTGATATTGTGATAAAGATGCGTAGTACTCGGTACTCACGGAATATATAAATAAGGTTGGAATGTTAATGTGGGCGTGGCAAGCGCGTAAATATTGTGATCGGAAAAACATAACCCGACCGATTCATACATTCACCGTGTTTAGTGCAGGCCTGCAGGGTCTGTCAACTTTGTTCTACGAACAAGATGTAGGTGGGCTAGAAAACACGAAAGAGACAGCAACATCAGAGTAAAAGAGATAAGACGTTGACATTTGACGTCACAAGAAAAATGTCTGCCATGCCATCGATTGCGCACCATTTTACCTTGTTCTTGTGTTTATTTGTAATAAATAAACGAGTTGCATTTAATTCTACATACATTGTTAACGTGAGTCGAGCTTGCTCCTCCGTGTCTGTGTTTTGGTGAAATTAAGTGCGTATTTGTGAGATATAGACTCGGTGTTGAGACAATGACTCTTGTATGATTTTGTGTCTAATTTCGCGATGAGTTCGCAGAAAGAAAACACTAGAATCTGTGCTATGTGTGGATCTTCACCTTCTAAAGATCCCAGCATCACTTTACATCGGTTTCCGAAGCCTGGCTCAAAAAATTCTCTGCGGTATGTTCATAATTAAATTATTATTATATACTCTTAATATTCGTTTGTATTGGTCTGGCCATCTGGATTAGTCATTTTAATATTTTTTCATTTTCAGTTGTGAATTATGGGCAAAGTATTGCTTCCCAAATGAAGCCTGGTCTTCACCGAAATTCCAAGTTGAACTCCATGCAAAGCATAAGATGCTTTGCAGTAAACATTTTGAAAGCACTTGCTTTAATGAGAAGAAGTTGTTCAGAACAGCGATACCTGGTGTTCAATCCTATAAGGTAAGTACATACAATATTAACATCTGAAAGATAATAAAAAAATTGCCTTACATTGGTTTAGTAGTTTTGTTCAGATGTCAATTACTGCTAAGCAATAATTCTCATCTTGAAAGAAACTATCGAGAAGCGCACTGTACTCGTGCATAAAATGCAATAGGTACAAAGAATCTGTATAGTACAGTGGTGCTTTGAAATTCCCGCCCTGGATTCTACTGCAATGTTTTGGTGGGAAAAACATAGATGGCGCTGGTTGGTAAGGAAAATTTTCCTCATAAAATTTATATGGAGTCGTTATTCTTCCCCTGGGGTATATATGTTCTGTGGTTTAGTGTGCTTAGGACTACTTAGGAGATCAGATCGCTGCTCTATTATGCCGAGTTGTGCAATTATAACTTGTAAGAGACAAAGTCGGACCTCAAGTATAGAGCGTGGAGGTATAACTTTCCATCGGTAAGTCGAAAATAACATTTAGGTGATTACAATATGATTCGTTAACACATAAAAATATACAGATCCCTATGAAATTCCAAATAAACGATGTAGGTACGTAGGCTACAAGTCTGCTTAAAATGTACTGCTTGCATTGTGTTTTGTAAACTTCAACCATTGACGTTTCGTCGTTTGCCCTGCTTGACAGGCTGTGATGTGACGTTCGGCGTATGTTCTCGACTCGACTATTCAAGTTTGACAAAGATAAATTTTGAATTAAGTATAAATCATTGAATGAATGTGACCGTAAGATATCAGGCTTGTAGGTACCTGTCACTTGCGATTATTTACTAAACAGTATTATATATTACTAGCTGCTGTCCGCGACTTCGTCCCCGTGGAATCCCCGATTTTAAAACATTATTTATCGCTGCTCCGCTCCTATTGGCTTAAGCGTGATGATATATAGCCTAAAGCCTTCCTCGATAAATGGTCTATTTAACCCAAAAAGAATTTTTCAATTCGAACCAGTAGTTCCTGAGATTAGCGCGTTCAAACAAACAAACTCTTCAGCTTTATAATATTAGTATAGATAACATAAGTAAATTGCAATTTGACTTGCAATATTTAAATTTTAGGTTTCCTAAAGATCCTAACACAAAGGAACAATGGATTAACGTGACAGGTAGAGCAAACTGGATGCCGACAAATACGAGTACTATTTGCTCTAAACATTTTGTTGAAAATGATTTTACCACTAAAAAGTCAGGTCATCATAGGTTCTTAAAACCAGAGGCGATCCCAAGAGAAGAAGTTGTTCAGATTTGTTCAAGTTCTTTGGTAAGTTTTCTTAAAATGTAGGTATTATTAAATTAACTAACTTCTGTATTATAAAGTTCCATATTGCATATTGTACTCCTGTTTTTTATACTCCTAAGTTAGGTACACTGCCGGCCAAAAGTTTAAGACCGCACTTAAGCAGTATAATTATCTATCAATTGTAATAAAATCCCTTAAGATATATAAAAGAAATGCACACCTGCAAATTCTATTGTTAATATAGAATATTTAAAGAATTCATTCTTTTGTTTACTTTCCAGTTATTGGACAATAAACATCTATTGTTTTCATTCACCGACAAACGCTGCGCTAGGGTCAGGTGGTAGAGTCGTAATATTGGGTGTTATTGTGTGCTCATTACTTATTACTTTGCTTTTGTTTCGCATTGGTCAATATTAAGGATTATTTAGCTTCTGAAAACACGTAGTTTCAATTTATTTTTACCTGAGTTTACTTGGGTTTGCTCACAAACAATCTCAGTTAGTCTAAACTTGTGGTTTCTACAGTAAAGACGTCTTAAAATGGGAAAAGCACGCGAAATTAGTAGTGAAGTGCGTTCTGCCATCGTTGTTTTACATAATGAAGGCAAATCCGAACGTGAGATTGCTTCACAACTGAAGTTATCGAAGACAGGTGTTCATAGCACAATAACTCGATACAGGGAGACAGGCAGTTTTCAAGATCGTCCACGCTCGGGAAGGCCGAGAGCTACCACGTCTAGTGAAGATAATTTCATTGTTGTTACTAGACGCTTAACAGCACCAGAAATCCGCGTAAGTAAACAAAACCCGAGTTAAACCTTTATCATTGACTACAGTGAAACGGCGACTAAGAGATGCAAAGTTGTATGGTCGCGCCGCCGTTCGAAAACCTCTGCTAAGGCCACAAAATAAGAAAAAGCGGATGCAGTGGGCTCTTGCCCATCGAGGTTGGACTGAAAAAGATTTAAAAAAAGTTCTTTGTCTTTGTAAGTTGTTTGACAAGTCTCGGCATACGAGCTATCAATTTGTTGATGGTGTCTTGTGATATATTGCTCCAACTTTCGCATAAAGCATTCCACATTTCTTCTTGCGAGGATGGGCCACGATTACGGACGTTCCTGTCAAGCTCTTCCCACAAAAGTTCAATAGGATTGAGATCCGGGCTCTGAGGTGGCCAAACCATGTTTTTAACACCCCTTGGGCCTCTTTCTCTTCTAAATATCCTCTGCATAATTTGGAGCTATGCTTTGGATCATTATCTTGTTGGAAAATGAATCCGTGTCCAATTAATCGCAACCCGGAAGGAACGGCGTTTTGTTCTAAAATGTTTTTGTACTGTTCCTTTTTCATAATTCCTTCAATTTTGATCAAATCGCCAGTTCCTTGGCTAGAGAAGCAACCCCAGACCATAATTTGAGCCACCGCCATGCTTGACTGTTGGGACTACACAGTCTGGCATCATCTTTTCTTGACCATTTCGTCTCACGTAAATTCTTCGTTTTGGACCGATGAATCCAAGTTTGAACTATTCGGTTCAAAACGAAGAATTTACGTGAGACGAAATGCTCAAGAAAAGATGATGCCAGACTGTGTAGTCCCAACAGTCAAGCATGTATTATTGATCGAAGGCCCTGATCGCTCTCTTTTGTACTACTGCGAAATTTCTACTGAGAAATTCATAGTATAGAAACCAATAACACTGCCCGACCCGGGTATTGAACTCAGAAACGTAATGTTCAGCATTCATGCTTGCGAACACTACACCATCGAGGCAGTTCTTGTACCGTGGCAATGAATCCTTGTAGATTAACTTTCAAATCCTATATTACCTTCATAAAAAGAATTGATCTGCATTGAAGATCAATTTCATAATCAAATATGAAAATAATAAAAAATAAAGAAGAGCCAGATATAAAAAGCTCACTTTTTATCATAACTATTGGCTGAACTCATCGACAGCAAAATATCGGTAGTATCAAGCACTATCAGCGCTTACATAAAAAATATAAAAAATATATTATTTTAATTAAATTGGTCTGTAAACATTATTATTTTGAGTTTTTAGAAATTAACTTGAAATTGACCGCGAAAAAGGCCAATGAAGACTGTCATGGCGTGGCGTCCTGAATGCAGAATGACGTCAATTGACGTCACGCCTCGCGAAACAGCCGTGTTTGTTTATGACAGTCAATTGTGATTCATTATAAATAATGAATCCCTCGTATTATAAATACTGTATAGTGCCCCAATGTAAAAGTACAACGATAAAAACGCCAAACAAATTATTCATATACGTTCCAAACAATAAACAAATGCGAAGAACGTGGTTAAAAATGGCAAGGAGGCAAGATGCTCTTACTTTATCAAATGGTTCCACAATTTATTTCTGTGAAGATCATTTTGATGTGAGTATTAAATACAACTTGATATATCCACATATTTATAAATGTAAAATAAAAGAAATGAATTTTGAAAAATATACCGTAATATACCACACATAACCTATAAAATGTAAAGACTTGAATAGGGTTTTATAATTTATTTGATTTAAAATATTATTTTGGTTTTATAAAATGTAATAATTCATAGGTACTCTTCTTATTTTTTTAGTTGCCAAACGATATGATTAATTATATGGAGTATCATATTATGGGTAAAGTCTCTCAAGTGCGCATGAAACCAGGTTGTATACCAAAGAAGTTCGAATGCCAAGAAGATAGAACGAAAAGTACATGCAGCTATAAGGAACGACCATATATTTTGAAAAAACAAAGGATGTCATTAATCGCAGAATGTTTGAATGAACCAGAACAAAGTAGTACCCCAAGTTCATCTGTCCAGGATACTTCTAATACAAGTTCAGGTGGGTAACAAACGAAACAAACGAATTGCAGTTTGAAACAAGTATACAGCCAGAGCATAATATTGTTTATTTTCCAGATTTTCAAATAGTCGGAGAGAATGTACCTGAAACTTTATGTGAAGTAACAGCGGATAAATCTGTTCAAGCATTAATAACACAAAAAATCAGAAGTAAAACTGTTCAAACTAAAAATAAAACTACAGAAAAGGCACTATCACCTTTGAAACCACCACAAATATCTACCTCCACAATCCCGTTAAAATCAGTAACCATTATAAATTCAAGTCCTTTTATGTCTGGCCTCAGCAAAATTACAAGAAATATATCTATTGAAGCAGAACAGTCTGATAGTGATATTTTTTTATATGTACCATCTGCATCTAACACCAGTTGCTCGTCTGTACATTCTTTGCAAGTTAAATCCTCGTCTGACTGTAGTGAATTTATTGAAGAAGACAAAAAGGTAGAGACCATGATGAATATTATTAAAAAAATTGAGAAAAAGCCTCGACTATACATTGGTGTTCCAAGCAAGTGTTACTATTTAATATATGTAATACAAGATGAAATCAATATACCCAAACAATGTTTATTGTTTTGTTTAAATAAAATAAGATTGGATAGTTCATATAATCAACTGTAAGATGATTATGCAATGACTCCCATCATATTTAAGCAAGATATTTTCAAAAATTATACTACTGTTATGAGGCCTTTTATTGTGTCGCTTGACAGTGAAGTGGTTTAAAAATTTACCCATGGAATTCAGGCACAAATATAATAATGTTAATTGCATTATAGACTGCCTTGAAATAGAGATAGAAAAACCATCTAAATAAATCAAGCATTAACCTGGTTGAATAAAAAAAAAAAGCAAATAATAAAATATTTAATATCCTGTGCACCAAATGGACTAGTGAACTATATTTCTCCAGGATTAGGGGGCAGGACAACCGACACTTGTTTAGTTGAATTCTATGTATGTTATGGCAGACCGGGCTTTCAAAAATTTAGAACAATATCTAAAAAAACTGGTATTACACTAGTAAGACCTCCTAGTGTCGAAACAGGTGTAAAGATGAGCAAAACTGAAGCAAAACTAACTAAACAGATAGCTACTAATAGCTAGCCTAAGGATACATATAGAGGGGCCTGCGGATGGCGAGCTATGGGTGACTTGCCGTCCGATAGCAACCAGGCCCGAGTCGACGGCGCGTCGTGTTCCACGCGCGCCTCAAAGAGCCGTCAGCAAAGAAGACGGGGCCCCATAGGGTCAATGCCTGCTAAGTGCTAGGGTTGCGGAATTTGTTCGAAAGAGTCACCGCGGCCCTGGAACGCAAAGGGCACAAGCAGGAACACGGGTGGGTTTTAGTCAGTAAGAGTCTGACACTCCCTTCCGCTCCGCCCAGAGCGGGAGAAGTCATTTGATGATTTCCCATCCAAAAAAAAAAACAAAAGGATACATATAGAGCGAGTTATTCGGCGTTTACGTGAATTTCGTATTCTTAAATCGGGATTCCATGGCAAATTATACTTGTCTTTCAAGATCTAACTAAAAACGAACTGTAGGTATTAATTTAACAATAATTGCTGAAAACTCGAAATAACCTGTTCACTTAAGAGGTCTATCACAATTTTTCTTGAATTTGAGCGTTTGATTCGGGTTTCGATGTGTGATTATGCTTTAGATATAGCCACAAAAAAAGACTAAAATATGCCTAAGAAAGTTTGATCATTAATCTTGGGAGTGTTCTCAATAAATATTTCAATTTGTTCACACGATATAAGAGTAAAATCCTTGTCTCTGCAAAGGATGTTTCATAAAATGTTGCTCTTGGCAATCTTTTGATGCTTTGGTACACCGAAGATATAATAATTTAATAATTTATAATAATGTCCATGATACAACTATATCTTCTACTTTGGAATAATCAAATCAATTTATTAAGATTCATTCAGTAATACACCAAAAATAATTCCGTAAAACCTAGAGTTACTGACAATTTTCCGCTCTAAACTATATTTTTTATCTATAAAAGTATAATCCAAATTTAAATAAAAATTATTTAATAATTATGATGGCATTGTAACATTGCTGAAAAAAAAACCGTTTAAAAGAAAAAATAGTATTTTTAAATAATTGTTGTATGCAATGCAAAAAAATCAATATAAATCTTGTGACGCGCGGTGTTCAACTTTTGAACTTTAGTCAGCGCCAAGTGCTTACCGAGGAAGGATGTATCACTCGCTGTTGCCACTTTGAGCGCCGCGTAAACTCACTAATTTGTGAAGAATATAGCGCAACTAACACTTCTTGATACAAGTGAGTTTTTATTTTATTTAAAAGTTATGATGATCTGATTGAAATTTAAAATATATAAGTATTAGCCTATGATATTCTAATGCGAAAATGTTATAGATAGCCTTTTCCTTTTTTGAGAAAGAAGTATGTCTATGTACGTAAATGTTATTTGTCTTCTATTGTTGTTTTCTTCTTTTTTTGAATAGTTTATTTACAGTAATCTCCAACTTAAATTCTAATAATTATTTTCAGACATAATAATGGGAAAAAGAGACAAGAACAAAACATTTGGTGCTGTTAAAATAAAAATAAAAGTTTTGGCCGAAAGTTTGAAACGCGCAAGAGAAGCTTACCGGTAAGAATTTCGTCGAATACACGGTTTTTATAACGTCCGCTTAGTATGACGTATTTTTCACTTCCCTTCGATGTCATTATAAGCGGATTGAACTGTATTTGAAATATTTACGTATACTCAGTAATATTATACTTAACAAATATTTACATAACAAAATACGCTATAAATGTACTCTTCTCTCTTTCGCTGTTGAAATTTCTCTATGTCAAGGATAATCTTGTTTTTTTTTTAATATTTTTATAATATGACTGGTCTAAAAGCGACTGTTCTGATTTTGGGTACTTATTATGCAGAGATGAGTATTTACCCAGTAAAAACCTGTTCAAATCCAAATTGGGTATTTACCTACCACTTGTATGTGCATTCATATTTTGTACGTACGTTTATTTATTCCTTTTCACCCAAAACTTGTTTCTTATTTATAGGCAAAAAAGAGCTCAAACTCAGCAGGAACAAGTTAATTCGCCAAATGAAAATATTAATTCTGATATAACAAAGGTATTTAAATGTTGCCCAACTAGTGACATCATTTGCTTTGATGTACTGCTAATATTACTGGTATCACATATTATATATATACATTTATCGGACTATTTTACTTTTACAAGAGAATGAAAATACATTTGACCTAACGACAGTATTCACAGGGCAATCTGACAGAAATACACATAACATGGTAATTTATTTCTTGTCATTTGATTACATAAAAAAATAGTAGATGTATTCTTTCCTGTAGATCTATGAGCGATTGCATAATAATATAATTGTACTTCTTTGTTTCTTGCAGGATAATGAAAGCATATTTAATTCAACAATAGATTATCAGACTCAATCGGATAGTAGTAAAAATATGTTGAGTATTTTTTGTCACTCGCAACAGGTAAAATACGTATCGTATTTCATTTTATAAACTATCTACTTCCTAGTTTTTATTATTGCAGGAAAATGAAGATATAATAATACATGGAAGACGAATTATAGATTTTAATTTCTTTATGAATCAATTACTTCTAATTGATAAACGTGGTGAAAAATTTGGTTGCCGATTGAATAATTTAAAATTTGTTAACGAAAAACAAAACGGTCTCATTTCAAAGTTGGATTTGAAATGTTGTATGTGTGGGTCGTATTTTAAAATAGAAACGTGTAATGAAAATGATCTAAATTTAAATGTAAACACAGGCGCAGTGTCAGGATCATTAATGATTGGAATTGGTCTTTCCAATTTAAATGAGCTCACTGCATCTATGGAATTGCCAACCATGCCAGTCCGCTTGTATAGTTCCATCCATGCAGATGTGGCTGAAATGTGGCGTATTACTGCAGAACAGACTATGCAAGAAGCAGCCAAAAAAGAACGCGAAGCTGCAGTATCTCGGGGTGACATCAACGATGCAGGTATTGCAATGATACCAGTAGACGCAGATGCATGCTGGAGTAAACGCTCGTACAAAACGAACTATTCGGGTTATTCAGTGTAGCTTCAATAATTGGAGAGCATACTGGAAAAGTGTTATATATCGGGGTTAAAAACAAATATTGCGTTATATGTGGTCGCGCAAATAAAAAAGGATTAGCACCACGAGTCCACGACTGCTATAAAAATCACTCAGGATCTTCAACTAGCATGGAGCAATCTATATTAGTTGAAGGTTTCAAGGTATCGATAGCAGAAAGAAATTTAATATATAGCACACTGATTGCTGACGGTGACTCAAGCACATATAAAAATATTTTAGAGAATAGGCTTTATCCCGACGTTCCTATACAAAAAATTGAATGTACAAACCATTTGTTACGCAATTACAATGGTAAAAATTTGGCATTGCAAAAGGATACAGCGGTTCCTCTTAGCGAGCGTAAACTTTTGACTGGCGATCTCTTAACAAGATTACGCACGGCTATTCGCTCGGCAATTACATTTAGAAAAGCTCGAAAGTAATTCATTATCAACTCAAATACTTCATTTACAAAAAGATATATTAAATAGTCCCAGGCATATTTTTGGAGATAACACCTCTTGTGATAGTTATTATTGCTCGGATGACAGAAAAAAAGAAAAAAAAAATAGTTCCGTCAATTGCCACCCTGATGCTCAAATTACAAAAAAATGCTTCCCAACTAGCATTTCACTCGAGAAGTCTCATGTTTTCCTATACCAATAATAGAGCTGAACAGTTTAACAGCATTGTTGCGAAAGTAGTAGGAGGAAAACGAATAGATTTTTCTTTAAAAGACTCCTATGCAGCACGCTGTTACGCAGCTGTCGTGATTTTTAATACTGGCCGCCCGCAATATAATTTATATAAATCAATTTTACAAAAGTCACCAGGATCATCTTTAAAATCTTTAGAACTTTAAAGACATTTGGCCAACAGCAAAAGAACTGAGGCAGGTATTAAGCGTTGTCGCAAGAATCTGCAATTTGGTAGCGCAGATGGCCAATATGGCAGTCAATGCCAACGTCCCGATATGACCTGCGATGATTACAACAACGCAAAGTCACTATTCTTGTCTAATTTGCGACAGCAAACAAGTAATCGCTATGAAATTGAGCGCAGTACTGTTTTGCAAGCAGAAAGCGCTTTATGGCTGGAACTGCGCAAATGCATACTCACTGCATCAAAGTTCAGTAAAATATGCAAGAGACGTCCTAATACGGATTCTGCGCCTTTGGTCAAGACTCTACTGTACTCTTACAATTTAGGTCATGTGCCATCCATTAAACATGGAAAAGACAACGAGTCTTAGTTCTTAGCTCTTAACGAGTCTTAGCTCTTAGAGCCTTAGCTCAACTTTCCTGCCAAATGGATGTACATATAGAGAAGTGTCGCCTATTTATAAGTACGGAGCATTTTTTCCTAGGAGCTACACCTGGTGGAGTTTTTGAAGACGGTATCGTTGAAGTTAAGTGTCCCATATCTGCTTTTGAGATGGACCCTGATACGGCTATTTTAGAAAAAAATATATTTCAAAAAAATGAATCGTAATGGCGAAATAATGTTTAACACCAATCACGATTGGTATTATCAAATACAAGGCCAGCTCCACATTGCAAATAAAAATGTTTGTTTATTTGCAGTGTGGACTGGAACAGAATACCCACTAAAAGTTATTAAAGTTTACAAAGATACTAATTACTGGAACTTAAATATGTTGCCCAAATTAATAAAATTTTATGAGGAGTGCGTTCTTCCGGAAATTATAGATTCGAGGAAAGCACGGTCTATGCCCCTTCGGAAAATAATATTTTAATTTTTTATTTTACAATTATACTTTTTTCTATTTAGTCTTTGTTTTTACTTTTTTACTTACACCCATTATACCCATCCTTAAAATAAATAGGTAACCCGAACGATACACATTAATGTAAAGATTGCATCACTTTAAAGTATTTAAAGAAATGAAATCTCAAATAAAGTTGCATAATTGATATAACTACCTACTCTTTAAAAAATAGCACGAACCACTACTATCGATACCGTATTGTATAAACAACACATTGCATTAATTTAATTTCTATTATACCACTTTGTGATACACACTTAGTAACAATTATAAACAATCAAATAAATTTGTATGACCCTATTGTAACTCAATACAGCCGTTCTAGGTAATAACATTAATCGGTACATACAATATTTCACAAACTATAATAACAATAATTTATTTCGAAAAAAAAGTGGCAAAGCCTCATGTTCGTTTGTTCCGCGTAGCCGTTTGCATGTGCGTCGCGTACTTCACTAGACGCATACGAGCGTGACTGCTGCCGCCCCGCCCGTCGTCTAATTTACCGAGGTGTGACGTCACGCTCCCATGCGCCTCTCTGATTGGTGTTTAATGTCACGTGATTAAACGCCTCATTTTTTCGATTTTATTTCCCAAAAATATTATTAATCTTGTATTATTTTAATAGAAAAGTTGTTTTTTTTTTTTTACTAATTATCATGGTTAATCATTAGAAATCCAAAGGCATCCGATTTATTCTTAGTGGAAACAAGCCTATTATGTATATCGCGGATTGGGTGGGCCGGAGATAGCCTTTGATTATATAATGTCATTAATGTCATTATATAATCAAAGGAGATAGCCTACTTCCCTTCTTTATACTATGGTGCTTATATTTTGTGTGAAATAAGTGGGAGAGACATCTGAAAAGGAATAAAATTAAAGCATAACAGAGATTTATAGTGTTTTATTTATGTGACGTGTGACTAAATAAAAAAAAAACAATAGATTTTATATAGTTGAAGACGCACGAAGGTCACATGAGTAGATAAACGGAACAGAGATAAAGCTTCGAACAACCGCGCGAATCGGTTGCCCTACTACAAACACGCGGTCCATGTGTGCGTGACCTCTGGCCGCTTGTCGCGTACACAGACACAGCGAGACTGGAAAAAATCAGTTTACGCTGGCACAGCCAGTGGACAATTTAAGGGTCAGCGCGACGCACGTAGTTTGTTTTGTTTGAATATTAATGTATTAACGTGGTATTTAATTATTAATAATGGTTGTTTATTGTACTGTGTGTATGAATAATACTAGAAAAAATAAAAATATATCATACTTTAACTATCCCAAGGAGTGCAATAGGTAAGTAAAAATTTGACTAGGTATTACTTTTTCAAGTACTTATCTTATTGTATGACCGATCATTTTTAATAAGAGAGTTTATTGTTATTACAAGCTTTTATTAAACATTTGTAGTTATGTGTGTTAATTTTGATAGTTTGGAACGATTTTTATCATGAACTGCTGTTGCAACCAGAATTGTCTCCTTACGAGGGAACTCTTATGAGGGTTAAGTAGGTATATAATCTTTAAAATATAAGTACCTACCTATGTATTTGTATAATCGTATTCGGTTTGCACAGTCATTTTATTTTTGTTTTAGGCGACATGATTGGCTCAAAGCTGTAGGGCGTGATGATCTCCTTCTAAAAATTGTTGATGATAAAACGAGGCAACAATACAGAATATGCGAGGACCACTTCGAGAGAAACTGCATCAAGTTTTCTAAAAATAGAACTGTAAAATATTTGTTTGATTTTGCTTTTCCAACACTCAAATTGCCATCGACCGAAAGTGCATGCTCGAGCTCTGTACAAGAAAATGCTTTGCCAACGGTTAATTTTCCATCAAATACTGGTGCAAATTTAAACCAATTTGAGAACGTATCCGTACAAGAAAATCAGGTAATCCAACTTTTGTCCACTAGTGAAATACCTTCAAATTGAAATACCTTTTAAAATAGAATAGTTATTTTGGAAGATCATACATCGCGTAGTATGCAAACAGAACCCAATATGCAAATTTGTACGAATAGATCGGCGCTAACCGCTCTTCACCTTTCAGAGAAGCCAAAAAAAAGAAAAAAATAACGATTTAGATAATACCTATAATTAGAGAAGACTTTTTAAAATTGTGCGATAAATTTATGAGTATGTCTGAAATTATTAAATGGCAAATAGATGTGAAGGCAGGTTATAGTGGAAACCGGCATAGTCTGGCTTTCAAATTTTTTGCCTTAAATCTTTATTACTCCGGTCCAGCAGCATACAGGTTTCTTACAAACACATTTTGTTTACCTTCCTTGGTCACCTTACAAAAGTTAGTTATGCCAATAGGCACTCAGAAAGATGAACGTTTGCTCTTTGAAAGCGAAGGTAGACAAAATGGGATCGCTAGAAAAGATTTGCAGTGTTTGCGTGGACTGTATGTACTTGAAAGCTAATCTGTATTATAATATCAGAAACGATAGAATTGTAGGCCTTCATGAAATCAACGGAATTCAAAAAAAAGAACCAGCTAAATACGTTATTGTTATGATGATTCGCGGTATTATACATAACTGGAAACAATCAATAGCTCATTAATTTCTGTCTCAATGTAAAAATTATCCAGAAGTAAATGAATGGATTGACGAAATTATTATATCATTACTAAATATTGGACTGGATATAAGCGTGGTTCGGATTTTATAAAAGCATCAATGTTTCGTTCCGTGAGTACTGATTAAACATATTTCGAAGTAAATGGACACAAAATTTTGTACATGTTTGATGTCCCGCATCTTATGACATTTGTGTAAGAAACAACTTTAAAACATGTTATTTCATATGAAAAAAAGAGGCTGGGGCGTGAGGTTACCCTCTCTCGCACGCGTTCCGCCTCCTCCTTTGCTAGCATTACTGCTTCGCAGAAGGAGGCGACCGCTTCCCATGCCTCCTCGCTCCGGACCATGGCTTGAACCAGGGCCGGACGCGAGAGGTCGCCGCCGCTGGCCTCGACGAGGACACGGCGCGGCGGCGGTGCTCCGCCCAAGCAGGGCAGACCTCCAAGTTATTGCCCCTGAGTTAATAGTGGAAACAAACGACTATCGGTTTGATTTACCGGAAAAAAATGGTACTTATAGTGTATGTATCAGGCTATTTGTACAGAAAATGCCTCGAACAACACAACAAATGCGAAAAAATAAAACTGTACGCTAAGAGATCTTAACAACCTCTAAATATGACCAAAGATTCTCTATTCAGCCATTACAAGGATTTTAATTATGGCAACGTTCAATTGGGCTTTTTAATTATAATTAATCTGCTCCTCCTGATAATTTTATCGCATTTGTTGAATTGCTCGAACAAAAGTTTCGCGAATATTTCGATCTTGAAATAAATATTGTCAATGTTGGCAACGAAATACTTAAACGTATTAAAGATTGTACATTTGATATGCCATGAGAATGTTACCCGTCAGATTACTTGAAAAAAAAATTATGTTAGATTCAGAATTTACCATACCATTAAAAGAAACAATAAATGATTAAAAAACAAAAATTATAAAAAGAAAATGATTCGAGTAAGTAATTTGTAAAGTATTTACCTATTCTATCATACTGATTAATAAAACTATTTTTTTTTTTATATTTATTTAAAAAAATGTTTTGTTTAATTTTTTACAACCCTTTGGGACAACCCTACCAAAATAGGTAACAATTTTGCACGTTCTGAAGCTTTGTCTCTGTTCCGTTTATTTACTCATGTGCGAAGGTTGAATGGCCTTCCGATTCCGCGCCTGTCCCAACTATCTACTACTATCAAATCTTTAGTACCTACCTACCTACCTACCTAGCTAACTGAGGAAACTGCATCAAAATGTAGGTACGATTGTTTTCTTTTCCAGAATAAAGACTCCTTGTATGCAGATAATGGAAACGAAATTAAAGTCTTCTGTCCGAAATGCAACGCGGAAATATCGCACTCTGCTGAAGGAATACAGGCGGTAAGTAAAAAATAATACATATTGTGCAATGTGTGCAATTCACACGTGTGAAACCTAAAATGTTGGCTTCACTCACGATAATGAGCCGAAGCGAAAGTAAAAAGAGACAGACACATGAATTTACGTAGACAGAGTATCCTATAGACTGCTGGATATCTTCCTTTGCATTCGCACAAGACAAAGACAAATATATTATCGTCACTAGCAAAGAAAAGAGACGGAGTAGCAATATTTCTGTCCTTTACCGCGTGCCGGCTGAGCTAGGGATGGGCAAGTGAAAAAAATATATCGATATTTATCGTATCGATATTTTTAAACACTATTGATAATTATCGAGTGAAAAATATCGATATATCGTCAGTTTTCGCATAATTATTCATACATATTCCCAAAGCAATCAAACTTCGTAATAAACAATAGAAGAAAATAGTATTTTTATTAATGCTCGAGCCTGTATATATTTTTAAGTTTTGTGATTGATTTGTTGAAAAAAAAAATCCGAAAATTGTTAGTTGCGTGTTAATTCAAGGTCATATTCGCCTTACACTGATAGTTTAATAGAATTTGAATTTTCGTGCACGCTACCAGTAGTCTTAAATTGCTATATTGCATTTAATAACGATTGTGGCGAGATTTTTTAAGTTAACAATACGTGAGGAGCATGCAAGGATAATCTATTGTAATAACATTAAAAACACGCAACCAAAATTGCGTTAAAAAATTTATCGAATGTGATACGAATTCGATAGCCTAAACTAAAAATTAAATATCGATATACCGCGACTAAAATTATCGACCATATATATCGATATTTCGATATATCGATATTTTTTGCCCATGCCTAGGCTGAACACATCATCATTGTGCACAACAAGTTTGACGTTTGTGACTGTTGTCGATTTGCATCTAATTGATTTTTAACAATTACATCCAAATAACAACAGAATACATATCTTTTCGTGCTCAATTTGACAAATTAAGTTTGTGCAACACTGCAAAATGGTAAGATGCAGTATAATAAACTGTAAAAGTAATAGTTTGATGAAGATTGACGGATTATCCTTTCACTCGTAAGTATTCGATGTTTTTTAAGTATTCGATCACTTTTTGTTCTTCTATTTATAATCAAATAGTTGCAGTAATATACTAACTAATCTGTATAATGAGAAAAATGTCCCAAAATTGTGATTTGGCCAATATTTTTATTTTCTTATCTAAAAGTTCAGTATTGCCACGTTTCAATGGGGAATTTACCCTTTCATGTGGGTAGTATATTCAGGCTTTGATCTATACGATATTAGTAAAACACTACAACTACATAGCTACTCTCATACTATTATATAATACATAAACTATACTACAAAAATGTAAGATAGTAAAAGTATCTTAATATACTTGCAGATTTCCCAATAAACCTGAAATAAGAAACATATGGATAGCTGCTACCAATAGGCCTAATTGGGTTCCAAAACTGACTTCCAGAATTTGCGGTCAACACTTTGATTGTAATCTTTTAATAAAGAAAGGAAGAAAAACTCTCTTGTACCCCGATGCTGTTCCGAATACGGTAATAAAAATAGATACATCATGTAATTGCAAAGATAGCTTTTTGTTACAATGATTATAAAATTTTAACATTCGTTTTTGTTAGATTACGGAGTCAGTACACCGAGTTAGCCCTATGACAATGAAGAGCAGTGAAGCCACATCTGGGGAAACATTAGCGGGGACCTCAAATACAGTTTTATCTGTAAGTAAGGATTCATATTTTGACAGCATAATAACAAGCGGAAATGTGTAATATAATAACATTTGCCTTATTTATTTCGGCGTTCGTCACCAGGATTTACGCCCAGAACATTGAAAAGAAAATGGGTGAAAAGCCATGAAATATCCGAACAGTGCTTGAAAAAACTAAAAGCAATTCGAGAAAAATCTAGGAGATTAACCAAAAAGGTAGCAGATTTAGGACTTGTTCTAACAGAATTAAAATCAAAGCTGCTTGTTAGTGAAGAAGATTGTGAGCTATTATCATCGATTGATAATGTTAACAAAGATTTTCTGAAAAAAGTTGTAAATCCGTCTATTAACCGAAAATATTCTCCTTCTCTCCGAAAGTTTGCGTTATGCTTACATTTCATAAGTCCACGTGCATACAATTTCGTAAGAAAAACTTTTAACTCTTGTCTGCCACATCCATCCACCTTACGTTCTTGGTATAAAAGTGGTGACGGTAGTCCTGGATTCACAAAAGAATCTTTAGAATGCAATGTCTTAGTGAATCGTGCTCAAGCGCAGAGAAGGACTTTATTTTGTGCACTAAGTATAGACGAGATGGCGATACGTAAGCATGTCCAATGGGATGGAAAAAAGTGCGTAGGGTTTGTTAATTTCGGGGAGTCATTAGAAGGGGTGACAGTGTGTCTGTTGCTAGAGAAGCGCTAGTATTTATGCTTACGGCAATCAACGATTCCTGGAAAATTCCCGTGGATTATTTTTTAGTTGATAGTTGTAATGGCGGACAGAAGGCAAATTTAGTAACACAGTGTTTAGAGTTGCTAAACTCTTGTGGCGTCAAGACTATATCAATAACTTTTGATGGGTGTCCCGCAAATTTTGCTATGGCCAGGAGTCTAGGATGTGTCTTAGAGCCCTCAAATGTTAAAACTTCGTTCAATGTAGGTGATCAAGAAATTATGATTATATCCTGTTCATATGCTCAATTTGGTAAGAAACACACTCGGAGAAAAAGAAGAACTGTCAAATTCAAGTGGCCAAAGAATTGCTTGGAATTATATTGTCCAACTTCACGAAATACAACAAAACGAAGGACTTCATTTAGCCAATAAGCTGCGTAACCAGCATATCCATTTTTCAAAACAAATAATGAAAGTAAAGCTTGCAGCACAAACTTTCAGCAATTCAGTGGCTGAAGCCATTGAATTTTGCAATAAAGAGCTTTGTTTGCCTGAATTTGCTGGATCTGAAGCTACAGTAGAATTTATCAAAAATATGAATATTTTATTTGATGTTTTAAATAGCCGAAATTTTAATACACATGGTTTAAAAAAAAACAATTAATAAAAATAACATCAGAGAAATATAATGTTTTCTTAACGAGATGGAAACGTATTTGACTGGCCTTAAATTAGACAACCAAAACATTTTAATTAATGTCAAAATGGAAAAGTAGGTTTTTTTGTGTTTCTAATTTGCATAAAAACTGTAAAAAAAAACTATGCAATCGGTATATACTTCCTGAAGCATTCAAATTTTTGCCTGTCTACAAATTAAGCCATGATCATTTAGAATGTTTTTTCAGTTCTGTTCGTGCTAGAGGTGGGTTTAATAATAATCCAACCGCGATTCAGTTTGAAAGCGCTTATAAACGCCTAGTTGTCCACGGTGAAATTAAAAATATAACATCTGGAAATTGTATTCCACTCGAAGAGATTAAAATTTTAACATTTAGTGAAATCCGCTTTGAAAAAAAAATTAATCTGTAAGTATACTAAACTGTCTTCTGAATCGTATCACTGACACGGATGAATTATTAGACTGTGATCCTATAATCAACATAGATCATGATTATTTAGGTGATCCTTATAGGCTTACTCTATATTCGAATCAAGTAATAACATATATTGCCGGTTTTATTACAAGAAAGTTGAGAAAAGTGATAAAATGTGAGGATTGTCTTTTGGCTTTGATCACAGATAAATATCATGGAATCTTTGCCAGGTTGATTAGTCTGTAAGCCTTCTTTAAAATTAAATAAATAAATAAATAAATATAATAATTATCTATCCTTCGGCTGATTTGAATAGAGTCTGTGAAGTAGCAGAAAAGATATTCCGAGCTTGTTCACAAAAAGGTATTTCGTTTTATAATGAGAAAAATTTGATGCCAAAACTTGTATTGTCTTGTATCAAGGAATGCACGCGTACCAATATTAATATATTTATCAACGACCATTTCGACAGTCAGCCTTTTATAGGGAATCATAGAATTCTACTCATAAAATCAATAGCAATGCATTATTTTGAAATTCGCATTCACCATGGTACAAAACAAAGTTTTGAACCTAAATCACGAGTCAGAAATATACATAATAAGTTAGTGCTTTTTCAAGGACAATGATTTGTGAGATCATGAATAAAACATTGCTGTCACATCGGTTTTTTATTTCTCACCATATAAAAAATATACATTTTGAAGAATGATGGGTAAAATTTACATCACTTGGTAACCCTAACAATATGATGTACTTACTTTATTTTCTGTCCCTTACGGTGACACGGATTTCATCCGCCTATAGGATACTCTGTCTACGTGAATTTATGTGTCTGTCTCTTTTTACTGTCGCTTTTTCGTTTCTTAAACTTCAAAACTGCTTAGGTACTTATTGTGAGTCAGATTCGCTCACGAGGAGTTCCATACCATAAACCGAAAAAAGTCACGTTAAAAAATAACGTACGGTAGGTGAACGAGTGGACAAAAAGTTAATAACTTTACTTAACTTTTTTAAACTTTATAAAGTTTCTGATTTCTGAACTGGTGTATCTTGCGCATTGTGCGCTCGGTTATACATATTGCGTTCGTAATAACCAATATCTCGTTTGTTATTCGGTGAATTTTGATACTATTTTCACTTCTAGGATTATATGTTTGGATATTTTTAAATAAACTGTTTGGATATTATCACAGTGCGGCTTCCATAAAATGTGTGAATTACTGTGAATCAGCAACACTACAAACGAAACGCAAACGTCAAAGTTAAAGAAGAACGGCGAAAATAGATGTTTACTTTTTCACTTCAATAGTTCTCTCTAAATAATCTATTAAAATTGCATTACTCATTGGAGTAAATCGCTTAGACCTTTGTTTCCACGTCGAATACTATTCAGTTTGTGATATAAATAATATGTAGTATAGATCGGACTCTTAAAAGGCTATTTTCTTCCATAAATCGACTACGAGCCCCGCAAACTGACTTGGAACATGTCAATGCGAGATTTTTGTAGTGCAAAATGCCTCCCATAAAGTGTTCTTATTTTGGGTGTAAAAACACGACCGAAACAAAGTCCATGTTTCGTTTTCCGCTAGACGGAAAACGTACGCTATTGTGGCTGGAGAATTGTGGTAAGTTAGTTCCTCCTTTTATGTATATTTTCCTTTTTTAATTACTCCTAATTACTTACAGTCTTTTGCGTTTCTGTCTCGTGTCTTTCTATGTACCAAAATTTATCTGAATCACTTCGACGATTCAGGCGTTAAAACGAAATGAACAAACTGAATTGCGCATTCATAAAATTAGTTTTTTTTTCCTGTCTTACCGGCTTATTTTTACAATATATTCGACATATTATGTACCTATTAGTTTGACAGGCTCAAAGAGCTCAAATACCTAAGTTTGACCTGTACAAAGAACAGACTGCCAAGTATATAATAAGGCATCTATCAAAGACTTTACTTATGCTAAATGAAACCTATAATGAAATACATCATCCGTTACACCTTACAGTTAATTGATTTTATATAAAAATTTATGGAAATGTAATTCACTCTTAACTTGTATAGATTGGTTAAAAAAATCATGTTGTAATCTCAGTTAGGTATTATAGTTTGTTATAAATAAATTCAGAGAGTTTCAATCTGATTTTTATATCAAAATAACTTATTATTCTGTTTTCCTAATTGCTGTGTGATTAACATTAACCAGTTTGTCTTTGATTTTAGGTAATATGACCATTACGCATTTGCCTATAGAGAGATTGCGACAAAGATTTATATGTATTGATCATTTCGATGACAAATATATACGCAATAAGAATGGTCGCAGAAAAAGACTTGACAAAGTGGCTGTTCCGATACCATATTATGGTTATAAAATAGATGAGCGAGAGGCGAGCCCCATGCCAGGTATACTACTAATATTAACAAAAGAATACAAGGAAACATCTATGTTTTGTTTGTCCTTTTACTGACAATGGGGAAGATGCAATTACAGAATTCATAAACATTTTGTTATCATCTCGTGACGTCACTGGTGTTATCATAACGAAAAGTTTAATTTTAATCCATACATGACCGTTCATGATCTCTGTCAGACAGGAGTGATGTCATAATTCGTTTTCGCGGGAAAAGAAAAACAGTCAGTTTATAATATAACATACACATTTATAGTCTATTTTACACGGAATAGGGTAGTTGACTAAAAAAATCTAATTAGTCCATCAGATAGATTTCCAAAAAATATTGGACACGTATTTTTTCTTTTTTCACGTAAACAAAAAATGAAGCCGATACAGAGCGTTGAAAACTCGTATGACGTCACTACTCGCTACAATTTTTACCGAGCCGTAACGTCACAAGCCCCCACTCCTGATCTTTGATGCTTTGTATCTTCGTCAGTTTTTATAGATTTGATAAAAGAAAAAATACGTGTCCAATATTTTTCTATAATCTAACTGACGGACTAAATATAATCATATATTTTTTACTCAGGAAACACCCCTATTCTTTTAAATTAAAGCAAGATGAAAATATTATAGAATGATTATGATTATGATGTAAATATTGCATGTTCCCTATTGCTCTGTACTAACAAGTGTAATGGAAATTCACATGACAAAGTAAAAATATTCATTTTATTTTTAAAACATTTATTGTTGTGTCAGCTTATTTTGTCCCTCACGGCAAAGGCCTTCCCCATAGCCTTCCACTCTTCTTGATGTATTGTCCTCAGACCAATCCATGATTAACACCATTCATCATTTCCACCAATCCATATCTTAATTCACATTATAATACACTAGCTATCGCCCGCAGCTTCGTCTGCATGAATTTCGAAAATTATCCCAAGGGAATATACTCTCAGGATAAAAAGTATCCTACGTGTTATTCCAGACTATAGTCTACATCTGTGTCAAATTTCATTAAGATCCATTCAGTACTTTTTATGTGAAAGAGTAACGAACATACATCTATCCATACTTACAAACTTTCGCGTTTATAATGTTAGTAGGATTGCATTGGACATTGAACATCGAAATACACCAGTGACCTCCTATAATTCAAATCCCTAAAATCGTAGTAGACGGACTCATTATATGTGTGATGTCAATTTCATTGCGGATAGCTTCACCTCTTTCGACTTGACAATTGAAAAGTGCCTGTAAAGGGTTTATTTGAAATAAATGCTTTGAATCTTGAATCTTGACCATCCGCCCCGACTTTTGCCTAACGAGCCAGCCTGAATCGGCAAAATCCCCAAAATAATACCAACCTGACCCAGCCTGTCCCTTGCTGCCCTCCCTCAATGACCTCGCTAAGCCGAGACCCCGTGTCCCACAGGGCATGCCCTTAGCGAGAGGTCATTTATTTTTAAGTAGTTTTCAGCCCTGGCTGGGGGCCTTAAATTAATTTGAGGCCACCACAGGATTGATCGGTTTAGCAGTAACCAGCGTTAGTGTGCTGAACTGCGAGAAACAAAAAAAAAAATTGGACCACCACAAAAACTTGGTGACACATCAAGGGGATGGAAGCCTCTGTCCAGCAGTGGACGACTTTCGACCGATATTATGATGATTGCATAATGAGTACATATTTGTTTTAGCTATTTCCGATTTAGAGGTTTTACTGCCAATAAGAGTTTACAGAAATCGTAAAGTAACCGACCCGAATGACGATTGCCAGCAGACTAGCAGAAAGATAAAGAAAAAACCGAACCAGGAGTACAAAATGCCTAGTTTTATAGCATTGTTAGTAAGTTCATAATATAAGAACTGTTTAATTAGACATAAGTACCTGTATTTCTTTTTTTTTTTTTGTTTACCTAAAATAATATAAATGTATTTTAATAATAATAATAATGTATTTTAATATTTCCTTTAAGTTACTCTTCTGAAACCACTTCGTAATTCCGTAAAATTCTGCTTAAAAGTTAATTATAAAATAAAATATGTACACTTTATTTTATTTTGTTTATGTAAGTAATTTTGGACACATTTAGGTTTTGTGCTTCCAATTTCCAATACTGACAATCATGTGCGTACCCAAGGGGGCAGGGGAGGGCAGCTGCCCCCCCCCCCCCTGGAAATCTTGAAGAAAATGTACAATTGCCGGTATGACAACAAATTATAAAAAAAAAATTAAACGTCAAACGTGAATTTTTCGGTTTATGGTATTCCATTCGTATTGTCATATGGTATTGTATCCCTTCGTGTGAGACTAATACATGTTAACTGTGTGTACATAAATAAATAAACAATGATCATGATCATTCAACTCACAGGATCAAACAAAACTCGTCATCGCAAAGGTATACCATTACTTCGAGCAAGAGTATGAAGAGTTGAAGAAGTCGTTTGAGGGCTTAGAGCTGACTCCTCTGTCGAAGTTCCGCCAGCGAACGGCTCTGGCCACCGGAGTGAGCGAGACGACGGTGTTGGAGATACTGCAGGAGGAAGCGAGACGGAATGCGGAGCGGGAGGAACAGAGTCGGAATGCGGAACGGGAGGAACAGAGTCGGAAGGAAAGCCTTGCTCGGAAGAGGCCGAGGCAGACCGATAGGTATGTCTTCTTTTACTGTTTATTGATTGCGTGTGACCACCATATTACCTGGTGGAAAGCGATTTAGCAGTCTACGATGGATCACGCTTTCCTGGAAGTAAGCTATGGGGCCTTTCCATAAATTACGTCTCACGTTAAGGGGAGGGAGGGGGTCGACGAATTCTGATATTGTGTGACAAGGGGGTGGGAGGCGTTCTAAATTTCGTGATGTCACATTTGGAATAAAGTACACGATTAAAATTGTAAAATATATGTCGTCACACTAGGGGGGAAATGTGATCAGCTGTGACAAGGACGGAGGGGGGGGGGTCAAAAATCATGAAATTCATGTGACGTAATTTTGGATGGCCCCTATTCTCTAGACCTAAATACCCCCACCCAGGTCGTAGTTATCAGGAAACGTAGCTTCCGACAGGGAATTTCACTTCTTAGCTGTACTCCCAATGAATATTTTGTGAGGACTATGCATAGTCCAACTAAAGATACTTTATGCTTGTTTAGATAAACATATGTACATATTAGCTGCTGCCCGCGGCTTCGCCCGCGTGAATGTCGGATTTTATCCCAAGGGAACATACTCCGGGGATAAAAATGTGCTACGTGTTATTCCAAACTATGATCTATAATTGTACCAAATTTCATCAAGATCCATTCAGTAGTTTTTGCGTGAAAGAGTAACAAACGTAAATACTTGCAAACTTTCGCATTTATAATATTAGTAAGATATACATAATTACATGCATTAGATACACTTGTGAATTTTAGAAACTGGAATAGAATAATATACACAAAAACTGTGCAATTCTGAAAATATTACATACATACGGGTCGAACTAATAACCTTGATTTTTTTTTAAATTGGTTAGATATAAGTAATAGCAATAGCAATATTGTTTCAGTTCAAGTGAGGAAGACACAGAAAGTAATGACGACGGCGACGACGAGCAATCCAGTGCCGCGCACGAGTGAGTTACAATAATGTTTTTATTTATTTCTAAAAAGAAAGAAAGAAAAAATATTTGTTTAGGACTCGCACAAAGAAACAAAAAAAGGTTATTATTAATTTTAAACTGTGCGAGGCCAAAAAAGGTCCCTTTCTCAGCATATGCTGCGATATTTAAAAAAAAAGTTTGTAAATACCAGTAAATACCACAACGCTGGTTTTCTGTTATGGCCCGTGATGCCACAGATACACTCACGGAACACATACATACTAAAATGAAATATATAAATACAAATAAAATAAATGGATATTTTAACTAATGTATATATGAAACTAGCAACGCCCCGCGGTTTTACCCGCGTTGTTCCCGTTCCCGTGGCAATACGAGGATAAAATACACAATATCATAGCTTTCTATTGGTGAAATAATTTTGAAAATCGGTTCAGTAAATCCAGAGATTACCCCTTACAATGTCACAAACGTTACCTCTTTATAATATTAGTATAGATAAAAAAAGTAATAATAAAATACAAAAATATTACACAACTAGCTTCTGCCAGCGACTTCGTCCGCGTGGAATAGTTACTTTACCCCTGATTTTGAAACTCTCAGCCCGATCGGTTTAAAATTGACAAAGTTTCATACAAACGTTCATCCCCTATTTTATCTCCTTGGGGGTAGAATTAATCAAAATCCTTTCTTAGCGGATGCCTACGTCATAACATCTACCTGCATGCCAAATTTCAGCCCAATCCGTTCAGTGGTTGGGCTGTGCAAAGCTTAAAAAATGGAGTAACTTCTCCCGTTTTCCCAACATTTTCCTTCACTGCTCTGCTCCTATTGATTGTAGCGTGATGAACAGTATACTATAACCTGCCCAGGAGTATGAAGAATAATTGCACCAAGTTTCGTTAAAATCGGTCGAGTAGTTTTTGTTTCTATAAAGAACATACAGACAGACAGACAGACAGACAGACAGACAGACAAAAATTCTACTGATTGCATTTTTGGCACCAGTATCGATCACTAATCACCCCCTGATAGTTATTTTGAAAATATATTCCTTGTACAGAATTGACCTCTCTACAGATTTATTATAAGTATAGATAGACAATAAATTAACATCGACCAACGCTCAATGGCCCAGTGCTCCAGTATCATTTAATTTTGTCGACTTCTATGTGCATAACTCGTTTTTTTTTCGGTTTCTTGTCAAACTAATCATACATTAAGCTTTTCTACTCTGCCTCCCTGCGAAAACAGGAGTAATTTAATGATAATAATGGTCGCAATATGAATTTTCATCAACATACAATGTAAAAAAGCTACTAAACTATTTGCAAAATCCCAACAAAAAAAAATTGTGTTGGCTTAATAAATATATTAACTGTTTAAATTCTCAGGGAGGAGACGTTGGTGGTGAAGGAAGAACCGGCTGAGGAGTCTCTCGAGAGCTGCAAGTGAGTGGATACCATCGTGTTGTGCGGTCCGACATTACAGTCGGTACTCTGGCCCAGACGTGTACCCAATAGGAACGCGGTGAACACAGTGTGCTGTGTGCCCATTGGCTGACGAGTGAGAGCCACCGCGACAGACTGGACGGTACTTGTGTTCCGCCGCATCCGGTCACTCTGACTCCCAGATCAGCAAGATCCGCCGACCGCGGCATACCCTTGTAGAGCCCGATGACCCCATCACCCTGACCCAAGAGAGTAGTAGGGAAACCAGCACTCTTAGGAAAAACAAACACAGACCGCGTTCCGTATTCCGACCTCGCCGACGAGGTCCATCGCGACGCCCCCTCCAAACCCTCCCCGACTTTTGCCTAACGAGCCAGCCCGCGCTGCTGAGCTATTAGCGTTAAATCCCCAAAATAATACCAACCTGACCCAGCCTGTCCCTTGCTGCCCTCCCTCAATGACCCCGTTAAGCCGAGGCCCGTGTCCCACAGGGGATGCCCTTAGCGAGCGGTCATTTAGTTTGTAAGTAGTTTTAAGCCCTGGCTGGGGGCCTTAGAATCTAAGGCAACCACAGGATTGCCCGGTTAAGCAGTAACCAGCCTTAGCGTGCTGAACTGCGATTGGATAAAAAAAAGAGAAATTACTATCATAAAAATGTACTACAATTTTGCTTAGTCCGGTGACATTTATACATAATATATATTATTTTAACTGTACATTTTGACGTGAAAAATTGGCTTCTAATTAAAATCGACGTTATAACTTTTTTTTATTAATTCCAGTGAAGAACCTGAAATTTACGCAGAGCCCGCAGGAACAAACGAGTAAGTTATTATTATAAACACAATTTTCTTCTAAGTACAGCATTCTCGCTAATCCAAATGCATTTTAGCAAATTTCTGAAATGCATTTTAGCAAATTTCTGAATCGTATTGTAGCTACACTAATCTATTAATATTAAAACTCTTCCGTTACTGAGTGAGTGACTAACTAACAGACAGAGAACATACAGTCGAAACTAATGGCCGTAGAAACGAAAGGAGGATTTCCCGAAATTCCTACGGGAACAAGAAACGAAATATGTCAATACAAAGCAGCGGGTAAAAGCCAATATTATTAGCCACATATTTAAATACACAAAAATAAGTATGGTTTTTTATTACTTAGAGTCTTGAGCTGGAACAGATTTGGATGAAATTTAGCACTCGGCCATATCTCTCAATAGATCAAATAGTAATCCCCGCCGACTCGATACTTGCGCCTCCGCTCGCACGCTCCGCAAGCGGCTCCTAGAGACTGGTTGCGTACCGCTATTGTGCGGTACGCAACAAACCAGGGCCCCAAGTCTGCTATTTTTATAAATGTCATTCCAACACGATCCGATTGTCATTTTGCTAAAAGTTCATAATGGTCGATCATTAGTCTGCCAGTGGTCTCGTAATACTTTTTGATTACCGAGTTCATGGACCTAAAAAAAAAGGCGGACGGAACTTCAATAAGAAATAATTGAAGCACCACAATGGCGGCTGCGTAGCTATGTGTGCGTATGTAAAGGGATGCCAGATGAAGGGAAATTACCCATTTTTAAACAATATTTCAATAAGATCTCCCTTGAACTTGGGTTTTATTACAAGTTTTTGTAACGGATGTTGTTAAAATAAAGGGAAAAAAAACGCATTGGATAAAATATTCACATACATTTAATATAAATAAAAATTGACAACCCCTTTCGTTGATTAAAATTTTTGTAGATTTGTCTTTTGCTATTGACACATCTAGAAATCCCTTCTAATTTACGTATGTGGTGAAAACGTATGTTTAGGTATTTTTCGGCTATGTATTTAATTAAAGCTATTTTATGTTGTATTCCAGCAAATGCATATTTAAATTCCAAATCTAAAAAAATGTTGTCGTTTGCTATACATTTCTCTAGGATCTAGGATGGATTCCAATTATTTTCATTTCTACACTCCCTTATTATTTTTATCCAATCATTTTTCCATACATCATTTGCAGACGGATATCTAAAAAATCGTAAAATGTAGAATACACTGTCTTACAATAAATATTAACACAAAAATATAAAACTCCCACTTTTCAAATAATTTGAAACTTGGAATAGTTGCAACACTGATTGATTTCGTGACTTATTAAATTTATTGACGTAAAATAGAGAAATAAGCTTACAAATGGCATGCATAAGTATGAAAAGTGATCCCCTGGCTTTTTTTAATTGAACCACTATGGTTTCGACAACTTTTCACAACACATGACGGTATACTTTAATTGTTATTAAGTAAAATAACACCGAACAGCACGCGGCTGTCGTTCAAAGCGTAATGGCTGACGGCAGACTTACTATGGTGTGAATGTGTGCGTGCTGGCTTGTAGACATTAGCGCACTGACTTACTATGGGTGCTTCAATTATTTCTTAGTGAAGTTCCGTCCGCCTTTTTTTTTAGGTCCATGACCGAGTTATTAAAAGCAATGACTGCACAACGACGTTCTAATGGTAGGTCACTGATCAAAGGAACTGTCAAAATTTTAGCAGATTACTGCATACGTCTGTCATTCATTTGTCATTATGTACGAGATTACGATTCTATGCCATTTTTTACATTGGAGTGTCAGTGGTTGACCATTGGAAAGTCATAATGACGCCTTTATATTAGTAGATTACCAAACTTGTCAAAATCGACCATTATGAGATCAATGATAGACCATTTTGACACTATTGTAATAGCAGACTTGGCGCCCAGGCGTTCTTTTCTCAACACTGACTGCCCAGCATCTAGATGTAGGTAAACATATTTCAATTCAATGACGGGTGGGCGTTTTGGGGGACTTTATGTAAAACTAGCAGCACTCCGCGGTTTCACCCGCATAATTCCTGTTCCCGTGGGAATACAGTGATAAAACATAGCCTATGTTACTTAGGGTGAACGTAGCTTTCTAATGGTGATTTTTTAAATCGGTCCAGCAGTTTTTGAGTTTATTCGTTACATACAAAAATATAAAAATACAAATCTTTCCTCTTTATAATATTAGTATAGATTTGACGTTCAAAAAGTACTGGCTCTCAGCTTAGTTTGAATAAATTACTGTTGATTTTGATTTATGACTAATACCCGAAAATTATAAAGATTTTTTTGGTGTTTTTGTTTTGAATAAGTATTTATATTGTTTATATTTTTAATTCTAATGCGATTCATATGATTTTGATGTTTTAAATTCCAAATTGACACTAATTATAGTGGCTTGATATAATAATGACAAATAGTATTTGCTGACTGCACGTGTTGGTAATAACTGTTATAAAATTGATTGAGTCAGGCGTTACTTTGCGGAAATCCATTTTAAATTTGAAAATGAAAACAATATATCTAGTTTTAATTTCCGCGAATATTAGTGGGTTGCAGGTATGCACCTCCCTCCCGCCCGCTATATTATGCACATGCGAGATTACTGGGCAAATGCAAGGATTTTAAGCACATGCAGGAAGGCAATGCAAAACCCAACACCATTACCGACACGTGTTTCGCCTCTCCACGAGGCATCCTCAGGGGACGTGTTGACTCGCTGACCGTTGAGTTGCGACTGAGCATTTAGTACAAGGCACCCCCCTTTTATACACTGCCACCGTTGGTTATTTGTGTACAACTACCCACAAACATTCGCAGTAAAGGGGAAGAAACCAAATTCGTCTGGTCATTCAACAGTGCAAAATTATTATTATTATTACTATGTTTAAAAATCTCTAATTGTTCTAAAACACACAGCCGGAAACCCTTATCACAAATATGTAGTATATTAAAACTATTGTTGTCGCGCAAAGAATGGCCGGTATCAATTAGATGTTTCGCGAAATTCGATTTGTCCGAATGGCCATTTCTATACGCGGCAACATGTTCCCCATACCTTATGTCAAAGTTTCGGCCCGTCTGACCCACATACACCCCGTTGCATTCATCACAGACCAGCCTATACACCCCAGACTTTTTACTATTTTCTAAAATATCTTTTCCGTTACAAATACGGCGTATATTCTGGTCCGTTCTGAACGCTACATAAACGTTGTTTTTTCTAAGTAAATTACTAATTCTATCTGAAATGGGGCCCATATAGGTCAGACTGGCCACATATCTATTAATATTAGTACGCGGACATGCATATAATAGTGAACGAACCCTTTCTTTCTGCTTTCTACTAATTAAACTGTCTACCATTGACTTTGAGTAACCGTTAGAAATTGCGATCTGGTAAATAATATTAAGTTCTTTTACATAATTTTCTGCTGAAAGGGGGAGGGCAAATAATCTATGAATAACTGTTATGCAAAAACTAATTTAAGTAAAATAAATAAATGCAACACAGGGTACTTTTCATCCTGGGAATATGTTCCCTTGGGATAGTTTTCGATAGTCACGTGAGAGAAGCCGGGGTAGGTCGCTAGCTCATAATAACGTTATGACCTGCTAGGGTAGCGGAATTTGTTCGAAAGAGTCACCGCGGCCCTGGAACGCGGCGGGCACTAGAAGGATCACGGGTGGGTTTTAGTCAGTAAGAGTCTGTCACTCCCTTCCGCTCAGCCCAGAGCGAGAGAAGTAATTTGATGATTTCCCATCCAGAAAAAAAAGTATATAAGAATATTATTATTGTTTTGTTTTCAGTACTCTAGCTGACCCCATCTCTATAGACATCAAAACAGAACCAAAGGAAGAAGAAGCCACTTCGTAAGTTATCAAATTATTATCATCAATTTACATCCAGCCTCGCGTCGAATACAATATTTAATGAACGGACTATCTGGATGCTTAGGACGTATATAAAATCCCACCAAAAACATTTTCATTTAAAAATGTTGCCAAGACGAGTCTACATAGCTTACCCTGTGAAAAAGTTATCAGATCTCGTATAAAGCCAAGCTCTAAAGACTGCACGCTCTAAAGCTACAAGCTGTACACTACACCTTACTCAATATATATGACAAAGTGGTCAGGGCCCCAAGTCTGCTATTGCAATAGTGTCAGAATGGTCTAACATTGATCATGGTTCATAATGGTTGATTTTTACATGTTTGGTAATCTACTAATATAAAAGCGTCATTATGACTTTCCAATGGTCAAATACTGACACTTCATTGAAAGAAAGTATTACGAGACCATTGTCCGACCAATGATCGACCACTATGAATTTAGCAGATTACAAACTTTTAGCAAAATGACAATGGGATCGTGTTGGAATGACACATTTATAAAAATAGCAAACTTGGGGCCCTGTTCTCATGTAGAGTGAAGGTTTTTGATCTATGCGCCCTAACTTTATCAGGCCTACCTTCACAAATTCTACATTTTAGTCAAAATGCGTGGCTTGGCTGTAGTTGGACTTGTGTTATGTATTGTATACAGTGTGAAATCTTAATGGTTGTTTTCCCGCGGCAGGACGATTACTCATCAGTAGTACTATCGAAACACAAAGATAAACTAAAAAAAAATACATTTTTTTTTTAAATCATTAAAAAAGTGTTCATAAACTCGAAAGAGCGAGAATCAATAGTAGTGCACTAGACATAAAGTAGGTAGATACCTACATGAGACGCACGTACCGCCGCGTAGGTACCTACATATCGCGCGATGCACTACTGTTTGTTCAAGTCGCTTTCGAGTTTTGTTTATCACAATTGTTAATCTGCCATTTATGGAGTCTAATATTTTTTATATATATAAATCGATTGTATTACCGATACAAACTCATTTCGCTTCGGGAAAACAACCATTAAAATTTCACACTGTATATTCATGCTATGGCCAAGTCAATATATTTATTTAAAACACAAAAGATTCAGGCTTCTAGTTTTATCCATAACGAAGTTATAAAGGGTCGATAATGGCCAAAATTGTTTCGAGAAATGGATGGTACGGCCGGGCCGTTCTTTTGCTCGACTTGGCGGGGGCACCGCCGTACCCCCAGGTTGTGGGAATTCTCAACTCAAATAACAATTAATTTCGACATTTTACGCTGGACGACGGAACTTGCTGTGTAGGTAAAGGCAGGTTAATTGTCTCTTAAAATCTGCCCTTCTAATTAGTTTCCATTGCCTTGGAAAGTTTCATATATTTCTCTAATCCTCGTCTTTTTATTTCAGTTCAAATGATACACACGTAGTACAACGTACCCGTAAGGCTTATAAAGGAAGGAAAATGAAACGAAATACTGAGGCTCCACCTGCCGCATCTGGCCCACCAACTACAAATGCCCCACCTGCTGTATCTGCCCCACCAATTACAAATGCCCCACCTGGTGTATCTGCCCCACCTACTACAAATGCCCCACCCGCTGCATCTGCCCCACCCGCTCAACCAAGACGACAGTAAGTACACATACCTCATCTGTCATACAGGTCTAGAACCTAGTTCGGACGAGTTCTCACGAAGGTTCTGGCATAAGGCAAAACTGTATAAATAAATTACTGTAACAATGTACCTTTATGAAAGAAATAACCTATATATTACTTTTTCGTATACAACGTGTAACAGTATAAAAGCAATTCCTGAAAAGGGGTAATTGTACTCAATTTTTATTAACAATCTAGAAAACCGAAAAAACATCTCATCACACGAACAATGAAGTTATTAAATAAGGGTTCCCAATAGACTGGAATATATATATTTTAAGAGCGGTGGCCGAGTGGTAACGGCCCCGACTTACGAAGTGTAGGTTGCGGGTTCAAACCCAGCCAGGCGCATTACTTTGTGTAATTAACTTCATCACCACTGCTCTCAAAACGGTGAAGGAAAACATCGTGAGGAAACCGGCATGTCCTAGAACCAAAAATTAGAAGACATGTGACATTCACCAACTCGCACTGGATTACGGCCCATTCCCTTTCCTAGAGAGGAGGCCTGTGTCCCAGCAGTGGGAAAGGCTGATTATCTATACTACTATTATAAAGAGGAAAGATTTGTTTGTTTGTTTTTATTGAATATGCTCCGAAACTGGTGTATTCCCGTTCGTCCCCTCGACTTCGTCCCCCGAGGGGGACGAACGGGAATTTACAAAAATAATATTTAATTTGTTCCCGATCGTCCCAATCCTAATTCAAGAGGGGACGAATGGGAATATGTTCTTCGATTAGTGCCATTCGTCCCACTAAAAAGATTTGTGCAGTAATTTACTGACCCTATTTATGTGTTAAAATAATGAGTCAACTTTTCTAATTATTTACATAATGTAAAACGTAAAATCTTGCCACCATACACATAAGCAACTGTGACTACAAAAAATAGTGACTTATACATATTTCAAAAGGAAACAACCTGAATGGTAAAAAGTCTGTTTGTAGTGTTTAATTGTAATATAATACAGACTTTTTTAACCGACTTCTAAAAAAGGAGGAGGTTCTCAATTCGGATGTTTGTATGTTTTTTTTTATTGTTTGTTCGCGCATAACTCCGTCGCTGGTCAGCCGATTTGGAAAATTCTTTTTTTGTTGGAAAGGGTATAATTCCCAAATGGTCCCATGAAAATTTTATCGAAATCAACCAAGCGGTTTTCGAAAAATCAACAAGAATCTAAAAATAAATATCTACATTGTCTACATTGACGACCTCTTAGTTTACTCTGCAAAGGAGCAGTACGTTTTTTTTTACACCAATGTGATTGTTTCGATTAGGTGGGGGAGGGGAGGGGGTGTAGGTACCACTAAAAAGTGAAAAATAAAAAAAACTTTTTACAAAAAATAAAACCGACTTCTAAACAAAAAAACCAAAAAGTATAAAATAACTTTAATTTCGGAAGTCGGTGTGTTCAACAACAAAAAAGCAACCAAAAACACCGAGTTCCGAAATTAAAGTTATTTTATACTTTTTGGTTTTTTTGTTTAGAAGTCGGTTTTATTTTTTGTAAAAAGTTTTTTTTTTTATTATAAGCTCTATACACTGATTTTTTAGTTATAAGGAAAAAATTATTCTTAATTAAAAAGAATATTATATATAAAAAAACTTTTTACAAAAAATAAAACAGACTTCTAAACAAAAAACCAAAAAGTATAAAATAACTTTAATTTCGGAACTCGGTGTTTTTGGTTGCTTTTTTGTTGTTGTACACACCGACTTCCGAAATTAAAGTTATTTTATACTTTTTTGTTTAGAAGTCGGTTTTATTTTTTGTAAAAAGTTTTTTATTTTTCACTTTTTAGTGGTTCACTCCCAGCTAAACATACCCATCACAGCGTACGTGCCCAAGCAGCAAAATTATCCTATAGTGCAGATGCTATAGGCCTCCAGCACTTATAATATTCTCTTAACGGTTCTAGTATTTACTACCACGCTTATAATAGCCAGCATGGAGTAAGTTGGGCCTTATAGTATTTCTGATATTATACATTAACTTATAATCACTTATAGGTAGAAATTAAGGGTGCAATATAAGTTTGGGTGACCTATAAAAGTATCGCGAGGGTGTAAATGCACTCAAGAGTAGATAAACTGGTAAGCTATACTTATAACTGCTAACAAGAAGCTTTATAGAACTACTATAAATAAAGTACGCCAATAAGAGTGACAAATAGAACTAAACAAACCGGAAACTATGTGCATTTATTACCCGGTTTTATAATGGTTTATAAATTCACTTTACGGAACAATTATAAGTAATATGGAGCGGTTTTATAGTGGTATAAACCAAAATTGTTATAATCTTAACACGATTATAAAGGTTTAATTTAATATACTTAGTATCCAAAACTATATCCGTGGTGTCCTGTACAAGAATACATTGGTTTTTACTATTATTAAGGTTTTTAAAGCTCGGAAATCCCTTTTAGTCAAAAAGCGATCGACGTCCAAAACATTACCATTTTCAATGTTGACACATAAACAAAAGAACTAAAATAATCCACGTATCTAATAGCAATATAAAAGAACCGTCCGGTTATAAAAATATTTGCGGAACTCTAATTCCAAACAATATGGCCAAGCAATGGTTCTGATATTTACCATTATTAAACAAAGTAAGCCTATAACGGTTTGTTAATGTATTTGGGAAAACCAACTTTGTCAAAATGGCGACTTTTCGTTGTATGTCTTACTGAAACTAACATTATTTTAAAATTCAACTTAATGAAAACGCAAATTTCAAGGGGCGCGTCAAAATTTTGACTAAAAACTTATTATACTTCACAGAAAATATACGTGCGCCATGCTGTGCACATTCAAACACATTATACATCTTGATTTATTGTTAACTAACACTCTACTCATAATTTATATTCTAGATAATATTTATTAGAAATGGATATGTTTTAATCTTTACAAATGTGCGCAGTAACATTTACCAATTCACAACACTTTGTATGAGCTTGTAACAGATTCACTGTGTACATTATTGTTGTATTTGGTTCCATTAAGCGCTGATAGTTAGCTTCGCGGGAGCAAATAGTTCTACGTAGTCCAACTATAAGGTCGTTACTGTCGTGTTTGGTTCCATTATGTGCTGATAGTTAGCTTCGCGGGCGCAAATAGTTTTACGTAGTCCAACTATGAGGTTGTTATTGGTAAAAGTGGTATTCACCAATTCTACTATAGACATTTCATTAGGTAAAATACGCCTATAAATTGGGCCCTTTTCCGTGGTTATAATTGCTTACTATTCCTTTATAGTCCTATGAAATGATGGTTCCAGGACAATTACTAGACCACATTTTGCTGCTTGGGTGGTATAAATTGGTGTAAACAATAAACAAACATGCGATTTCAGCTACCCCAACAGATTTGCTATCATTTATTGAAATTAACAAAACCGCTTGTTCGATTTCGATAAAATTTTCATTGGACCATTTGGGAAGTATACCCTTTCCAACAAAAAAGAATTTTTCAAATCGGTTGGCAAGCGACGGAGTTATGCACGAAGAAACATTAAAAAAAATACAAACATCCGAATTGAGAACCTCCTCCTTTTTTAGAAGTCGGTTAAAAATATTGCGAGTTATCGCAAAGTTGATTTTGTGATTTTTATTCCTTAATAAATGACTGATATTGATTTCAAATTTGTTTTTTTTTACCAATTAAAACCACCAGTCTTATATTATTTGGTGGGGAGCAATAGACCTAAAAAAAAAGAATTAATAAATTATTCCCATTCGTCCCCTAAAAAATTTAGAGGGACCATTGGGAAAATAAATAACGAATTCCCGTTCGTCCCCCTCGGGGGACGAAGTCGAGGGGACGAACGGGAATACACCCCGAAACTACTGAACCGATTTGAAAAATTCTTTCACTGTTTGGAAGCTACGCTATCCCCGGGTGACAGGCTATATTTTATCCCCATATTCCCACGGGAACGGGAACTACGCGGGTAAACCGCGGGGCGCTGCTAGTGCTTATATATTTTAAATGGAGTGATGGCTATTTGACTTCTAAACCCAGTAACTGGGTGACACAATACTCATCATAGGTTAACTGCTACTATTTTATGTATCTTCTTTGTTTCAGACTCCTTCTACTAGACGAAGGCGAAATCAAAATGGAGGAAACAGAACTTGATGAAGGATTTAGTTAATATGAAGATTGTCGAATAGATAGTGTGTGTGATCAACAGTATAATGTGTCGCCATAGTTTGACTGTTCAAAGTTTGGAATGAGCAGTGTTATTTAGTGTCTGATCAAAGCATTGGTTTCGGGCAAAACTAAAGTCGAATGGTTTCTAGGAAGAGCCGAATCCAGATCCTTTTCGAATTATATGGTGATTTTAAAAGGTTTAAAAATCTTTAGTAATATTTTTTTTTAGCCTATCTTGAACTGAATGTAAACTGCCTGAAGATGACCCTTTAAGGAATAATTATGTTCCTTTCGAATAATTTCCATTTCCAGTTAGTATTTCAATTGTAATTATTTCTAAAACTTAAATGTTATCCATCGTCGTTGCCAACTGTACTTTTCTAATTTTGATCGCATTATATTTTTAATAACTTTTTTTATCTTGTATTCGTTATTACGAACGCCTTTCGGCCGAATACATCTATTATGTATACTTTAAGTTACATTCCTATGGAAATGATGATTTGTTTTCTACCTTAATTATAATAAGTTAAGTTTCGATATCTATTGTCTGATTAGGATACTTTTATTTTGGATGGGAAATCATCAAATGACTTCTTCCGCACAGTGATCCTCCTAGTGCCCTTTTGCGTTCCACGGCCGCGGTGACATTCGAACAAATTCCTGCACCCTAGGCACTGACCCTATGGGGTCGCGTCTTCTTTGCTGACATTTCTTTGAGACGCGATCGAACCTTGGACCCGGGGGCCTTTCCTTGTACGTACTTGAAAGATCCAGCCCGGCTGTGAATTCCCGTTTCCTCAGTCTCCGCTAAGCCTATGCCGTTGCCGGGATAAAAAGTAGCATGTGTTGATGATTTCCCATACTTACAAAAAAAAGCCTTTGTATTATTAATACTATTTAAGGGCTATCTGTGTGCAAAATTACATCTGAATGTTTTCAGCCCTTTTTTCGTGATTGTTGCACCAACATACCATCTTTCAACATTTTTATAATATTAAGTTAGATTTTTTTGCAAATAAAATCAAACTCGATACAAAACATTTTATTTAGCATCCAATCTTTTGTCCACAATCAGTTTTTCATAGTCCATATCGCAATGATGAACTCGAATGTGATTTTTTAAACTACACTTTTGAACGAACGCCTGCGAGCAAGCGCCGCAAGCAAACCTCCTATCATTCCTGTGTATCCTTAAATGCTCCGCCAATGTTTTCTTACGGCCATACTTTTTATGGCATACTTCACACTCGTAGTTTTTCTCTCCAGAATGTACAACAATGTGGTTGGAGAGCCCACTGTTCGTTGAAAACTTCATGCCGCAAACATTACAACCGTATTTCCGCTCTCGTTTTTTATTCATATGCTCAGACCGCATATGACGATACAAATTAATATGATGGCCAAACTTTTTAGCACATATTTTGCAAGTCAAATCCAAGGGCGCGCGATTGTGGACTTCTTCTAAATGCTTCAATCGTTTCAGACTTGAATTGAACGGTTTATCACAGATTGAACACATGAATGGCAGTTTTTTATGCTTGTATCTTATGTGGCTTTGTAATAACGTTTTGGATCCACATATTTTTCCACACGAATCGCATTTCACTATACTTTTTTCTTTATGTGACTGTGAGTGGGCTCTTAAACGGTCGGCGAGTAAGAAACATCGACCGCAAACATCGCATACGTGGTCAGTGCTATGCTTGTTCATATGATTCGATAATGTTTTGAAAAATATGAACTCTTCTTTACACTGGCAGCATCTATACTTCCCTTCGCTCAAATCGTAACCTAAAATACAATCCGCGGGCTTTTTAATGTCACTGTCAAAATTGAATTTGACATTATGATGATCTGTCAAATGTTGTACTAAAATATCCAGGTTGTCTATTTTCTTTTTGCATATTCTGCAATTTATGTCACTGACATCGGCTCTGATTCGGTCATGGGGTCTGTATATGCTTTTTAAGATCAATTTAAAACTGATATTCTCGTGTAACTCACTGACATGAGTTTTTAACAGATCGAAGCCGGCGAATTGTTTGTTGCAATAGAAGCAATTAAAATATCCTACTCTAGATTTGAAGGGCACAATGGTGGAATGTTCTAGAATGAGGGCTACGTTCTGTCTCGGGTTTATGTTCTTGGTTTTCTTGTTGGCTTCAACTTGACATCTTCTAGCAAACTTTCTTAAGTTATCTGAAAATAAAACGAAAGTCATGGGTTCAATAGGGTAGTTGACTAAAAAAATCTAATTAGTCCATCAGATAGATTTCCAAGAATTATTGGACACGTATTTTTACTTTTTTCACAAAAACAAAAAACGAATACGATACAGTGCTTTGAAAACTCGTGTGACGTAACTACGTGCTACACATTTACCACAACGTGACGCCACACCACACGTCCCCACTCCTGATCTTTGATGCTCTATATCTTCGTCAACTTTTATAGATTTGAAAAAGCAAAAAAATACGTGTCCAATATTTTTCGATAATCTAACCGATGGACTAAATATAATCATATATGTTTTACTCAGGAAACGTCCCTATTACCGAGTCGAACGTGTGATTTGGTTGTTTCATCAGAAATCTAACTGTACCTAACAGTCTGGTTAGTGAAAATATGGGGCATATAATAAAACTAGGAATTGGAGTATACCTAGCTACCCTAGCCTAACAACGATGTTTAACGTTAAATTCAAATAATAATAAAAAAATTAATAAAAAAACTATGTTGTCAACTCAGGTAAGTCTGGTCCGGAATTTTCAAAGAACTAAACTTAGTCAGACGAGTGTTACAAAACTCACCTTTAACGGCGCCATTTTTTATTTTAGATTTTTCTACTTTCATCAATGGAGTGTCTGTAACAGAAATGAGTTATTTCATTAGTTCACATGTTGTATTTCCCAAGCGCTTGTTTGTCAGTTGCATTTTATACCTTACAAGCAAAACACCGCGGTTTTACCCGCGTAGTTCCCGTTTTCGTGGGATATGGGGATAAAATATAGCCTATGTTACTCAGGGTGAATGTAGCTTTCTAATGGTGAAAGATTTTTTTGAAGTCGGTCCAGTAGTTTTTGAGTTATTCGTTACATACAAAATTACAAATCTTTCCTCTTTATAATATTAGTATAGATATAGTTTGAGAATAACTGCTGGGCCAACCGTTTTATTTGAAAATCACAATACACCGAATTAATATACAATCCAAGTCCGTCAGTTATAAAAAAACAAACGAAAGTTACTCTTTAGTTTTTAATCATTTTTATTTTCAAATCAATATTTGATTATTTTAATAAATTCTTCCTCAACGCTGTCAGCTGGTAATGTGCCTAAGAGACTGGCGACAATGCCTCTGGCCAAAGTAAAAGCTACAATTATTATTTAATAACTTTCGATCCTTTAATAAAAAAACAATAAAAAAAAATTGATATAGGGCCCGTCTAAGACAAGCTATGCCACTGATACCAAGTATAATGAATAGTACCCATACAGGCGATTAAAAAAAAGCCTTAAAATTACTAAAATTCTGCTAACATACCAAGTTGTGAACTAAGTACCGACTACAATAATTAAGCTCTACTTTTAATTAATCATTTTTATGTGACTTACCTCTGTCATTTAGTCCATAATTATCACCATTAAATCCATCATCAGTCTGGTTACCAAAATCTGCTTCACATTCCATTTTCATAACAAAATCTGTATCTATAAAAAAAAAAATGTTAATTATGGAGCAGTGGTGGCCGAGTGGTAACGGCCCCGACTTACGAAATGTAGGTCGCGGGTCAAACTCAGCCAGGCGCAGTACAGTAATGCACAAAACGGTGAAGGAAAACATCGTGAGGAAACCGGCATGGCAACTCCGTTGGTCCCGGCTGTCATTTGTAAATCTTTGGCAGTTGTTGCGGATTGTCAGAAGCTTGAAAATATATAGTGTTACCCAGTTACTGGGTTGTGGAGGTCAGATATGTGGAGCGACTATCGCATGTAAATATTTGTTTATAGTTATGTCCGGTTTGACTGGGAGCCAATTCCAATATAGAAGGGGAAAGGCTAAGCAGATGATGATTCTGTCATGAAAAATGGCTTTTTGATAGTCCATTTAAAATAAATAAATTTTGCCTTTGACCTTTTTGCCATTCATAAAGAACAGAAGGGACTGGAGATATTTTTTTTTTAAAAACGTCGCCCCACACTAGTATTTACTCCTGTATCGTGGGTGCGTTCATAAACATGAAAACTCACATACACAAGACACCCAGACTCGGAAAAACTATCTGTAGGCCATATAAACATTTGTTCCGTGCGAGGATCGAACCCGCGACACGTAGCGCAGCAGCTGAACGTTCAACCACTGCGCCAACCGTGTCGTCAAGTGTTGATTAATCTAGATTTGTTTGGTAACAAATTTATAAAAAGTAACTCACCAAATTCTTCTCTTTTTGGAACTTCCATATCTAATATCTCCTGTTTCAACGTTTGCACTCCATCTGAAAATACATTTATTATTTTTAATCAATTAAAAATTTAACATGAAGATTAGTTTGCAATTTAACAGAGGTTTAAATCGGGAAAGGTTAAATCTTCGTAATCTACAACAGGTTACGATAATGTAACCCTGAGGGCAGTTCAAATATCACGTAAGCAGAATTTTAGTCTGTTTTACGCCCCCCCCCTCTCCTCCCCTTGTCAACAATAGTCAGCAAAGCTCTTTCCCCTCCCTCCTATGCTTACGTAAGCGTTGTTATAACACCACGTCAGAGCGAGTAACTAACAATCAACTACTTTGCCAAATCCCTGAAAAAATTATCATTTTTACAACAAATCATATAAAAAATTATAAGGATGAAATGTAATTGCAAAGAGAAGTGGTGGCCGAGTGGCTACGGCCCCGACGTACGAATTGTAGATTGCGGGTTCTAACCCAGTCAGGCGCAATTATACTTTGTGCAATTCATTTCATCACCACTGCTCTCAAAGCGGTGAAGGAAAACATCGTGATGAAACCGGCATGTCTTAGAACCAACAATTCGAAAACATGTGACATTCACCAACCCGCACTGGGCCCGCGTGGTGGATTACAACCCATTCCCTCTCCTAGAGAGGAGGCCTGTGTCCCAGCTGAGGGAAAATTAAAAGGCTGATTATACTTATATAAAAGGAAAAAATATTCCAGACAGAACCATCCACCGTATTATAAAAATAACTGCTTATCATTGTAATACTTGAATGTGTGCATTTAATCCTAGGGGTGGTAAAATGCACACATGATGGATATCAATATGCACCTCTATACAATTAGCCACTCAAAATATCTATAGATCTTACCACCGGTACCAAGAAATCGGTCACAAGTCTTGCAAAGGTGTATTGTGTTGCTCAGTTACTGGGTTATGGCAGACACTCCATGTAAAGCACTGGTACTCAAATGCATGCACTCAGACTGGAAGCGGACTCCGGAAATAAAACTTTACCTAGCCATTTCACTGTGTACAGTTTTATTCACGGTATGTAAAAAGTTTCTTACCCAAAAGTTGTAATCTCAAAGTAGATTGACACTGTATAACTTTCTGTTTGAATTGCACGGCATTCCTGAGCCTAGTGATGCAAACTTCACAAATTAGATCCTTCGTTTCATCTTTTTGCTCCCACTGAAAGCAAAAGCTTATTATAATAACTATCTAAACAGCTAAGAATTGTAATTTCCTGCTGGTCTTTGTGTTTCCTGATAGTTATAACCTAGGGGTCTTTAAGAGTTGCGGTATTTGTTCGAAAGAGTCACCGCGGCCCTGGAACGCAAAGTGCACAGGAAGGATCACGGGCGGGTTTTAGTCAGTAAGAGTCTGACACTCCCTTCCGCTCCGCCCACAGCGGGAGAAGTCATTTCATGATTTCCCATCCAGAAAAAAAGGGCTTTAAGTTAAGAGTGAATTTCATCGAAATGGTATCCAAATCTGTTCTATTATTGTTGTTATATGAAAAAGTAAGATAAATCCAATCTAATTTATACTCGTACAAACTTTATTAGTAGGAACCTCACAGATAAATTGAAGCACTCCTCCAGCATGTCTCCGTACACCTCAGTGTTGCCCATCCACATGTACTGCCTCCATAGACCCTTAAGAGACACCAGTTCGAGGCAGCAGCAACACAGCTGATATCCTTCCATTGTTGACTTCATATTATCTTGCCTGAAATTATTACATCTTGATGTTAACAGGTAGCAATAATGCTAGAGGCGCAAAATGCAATGTTCCATGTCCAATGACCATTTGTTTTCAGAGCACCGGTGGCAATAACTTGTGTTCTATATATGTAATGTAAGGCTTATTGTGCTTATATTATGTTTATAATATTCATTGCTATCTGAATAGACTTTATTCTGGACACCAGATTTATATTTCTTTTTTATTTATCTCAATAAAGTGTAATGTGTGGTCCATGGCCCTTTAGTGTTCAATCGACTACACATAATTCAATCACATAATTTGTTTAACATGTTACTGGTTCAGTGTACCTGATGCGGTTCACAAACTCAGTGAACTCTACGGACTCTGACCACTGAAATTAGTCAGTAAATGGTATTATATATAATAATTCAGAATTGGCTAATCATTATTTTAATTATATATTTATGTTGTAAGGTATATTATTTTTTAGCAATAAGCCAAAGTGTATCGAGAGGTGACAATTTTTTTTTTTAAACTTTATGAAATAGTACCCCATCCTGGCTTTGCCTAGGTTATATTGTAGAGATAATAGCCTATGTCTATCTGGAATTCTCTCAGATGGTGCAAGTTTTTCAAATAGGTGCAGTGTTCGAAGATACCCCCCACATACACAAAATTCGTACTCTATAATCTTATTTTAGAAGGTAGATTCTAACGGCCGAAACCAATAACCGATCTATCACATACTGGAGATAGAAAAACAAATGAAACAACAGAAAACCTACATAATTTTTCTGTTGTTTCATTTGTTTTTCTATCTCCAGTATGTGATAGATCGGTTATTGGTTTCGGCCGTAAGCCGGTGTTATTAGGATAACATGCCCATAATTTCAACAGACTTATCCTGTAGTAGGTTACAGGGTAAAGTCTGTTGAAATTGTGGGCAAATTCTATAAAAATAGTGATTTTATATTTTTTTTTTAGGTTTCTAAGATCAAAAACTGTTACTTTAGTCTGTAAGAACGTACATTGTAACGACTAATCTGTCTCAATAAATTCGGGTAAACAAAACTTACATTTTTACCTAATCTTGAATAAAAACTAAATCTTATCTATAAGTGCATTACAGCCATTATAACCAGTTGTCCAGCTTAAGAATAAGATTGTTAGGGAGGTAACTATATTTTTAGTGAGAACATTATTCGGGAGACAAACACAGGAACGAAAAATACGAAAATAAATGTTTTTAATTTTCAATTCAACAGAATGTCACTGCAAGTTGTCAAGGTTGTCAATGTCATTGTCAGTACTCGTCATGTCCACAGACTTCATACACGGTACGGTCCCTACTATTTTTATTGCTGATTGATCCATAATTTACAATGTTAGAATATAGAATTTTATCTATGGCCATACTGGCTGTTTTATGACGAACGCAAATCACTTGAGTCAGACTGATCGCGTGAGAGCCAATAATCACCTCAAACATAAATGAAAACGAATAAAATAACTACTTAAAATATTTAATCAATTACAGCATTTACAGCTAGTTATAAAAATAATAACAAAAAGCAAAATAAACAAGGAATGAACAAGATGGACAGATGATAGGGAACGTGCACGACGAAGGCTCTGTCATCTGGTGGCGGAAATCGGCGGTATCATTTATTCATGTATTATTTTTCTGTAGTTGTCAAATGTTAGATATTCTGAAATATAACACTAGCAGCGCCCCGCGGTTTCACCCGCATAAGTTTCGATTCCGTTGGAATATCGGGTTAAAAAAAAATGTTTGAAGAAGGCTAATCGGTGCGTTGTAGATGCTGTGAACCTGCAAGGTGCCAATATCCGGCGGTGCACAGTATTGCATGTATTTGTTGAAGTAAAAACTTAGCATAAATTTATTAACAGTCTTCAAAAAAGGAGGAAGTTCTGCCTGCCTCTGTCTATTTTATATATAAAAAAATGTAATGTGGCAACCTTGGTCATTTACTTGTCAAAGAGAAAAGAAACAATATGGCGATCGTTCCGAAACGTACACTAATGTAAAGTACCCAATCTGTGCTGTACACGTTTTACTTCTAGTGATCTGCTAAATATGTTAGATCGTATTACATACATTACGTTTAGTTATAGTTAAAAGTCACCGAGCAGATAAAAAAATGTCGTCAGCAGAATGGAAATTAGGGAAAGATTTGTGTCGCTGCTGTCACAGCGAAGGAAGTTTTAAAAATTTGGCTGAACCAGTACGAACTACAGGTTTAGCCGAAATTTATGCGGATATGTTGAATCAATGTTTCAATATTAACGTGAGTAATAAGCACTATTTATTCATTCACGCTTACAATGTGATAATTTTGACTTTGTTTGTTGACCATGAAATGGGTTGTTTACATTTTTATGTAATTGGTATTTTTTTAAATGTAATTGACTCTAAGATACCGCCCAAGCCTGGGTTAAGATACGATAAGATAGATGATGATACAATGCTTGTAAAGTAAGTTAAGTGCTCAAAGCTTACTAAAAATATCTTCATGATTTTGTGAGCGCTTTAATCTACCTGTGGTGTTTAATTACCCTGTGGAGGTCAGATGATTGCATGTAAAAATACTGGTATTCAGCTGTATTGGATTTGGCTGGAAGCCGACTCCAGTATGGTCTGGAAAAAGGCTAGGCAGATGATGAGAGCTTAAAACTGACATAATTATCAATGTGTCCCGCTGGCAAGTTATATTCTGCTGGCTAAAAATTATGTAACTGGTAAAGTCAAAGTTAATGTCGGCATAGAACACTGTGAGTTATTTCAGTAGTAAATTTATGTTATCTTGGCAGTGAGATGTCACACAGCAGTGAAAAAGCTAAGTTCCTAGAGGTCATTAAGTTTGAATCAACATTATTATAATTTTCATCTCGTTTTATTCAAATCTTTGCTACACACACTTTTTCCTTTCATATCATTAAGATCTGTATTGTGTGACATCTTTATTATGTATATTTTCGACTTAAACAATGATTGTTATGTTTCATTACTACTAACATACTTAAGTTTGAAAACAAATGAATTAGTTGAACTACTATATTATTATATCCTACTAGCAGCGCCCCGCAGTTTCACCCGCGTTGTTCCTGTTCCCGCGGCAATACGGGGATAAAATACAGCCTATGACATTCCACAATAACGTAGCATTCTATTGGTGATATAATTTTGAAAATCTGTTCAGTAGATCCAGAGATTACCCCTCACAATGTCACAACCTCTCAAACATTACCTCTTTATAATATTAGTATCCATCCATTGTGTCACCCTATGTTTCTAATGTTTTTTCTTCTTTTTTTTGTAAAATATGGCATGCATAAAAAAACAATATGCTAATCTACACTGTGCAATTATTAGTAAAACGAAGGCATTGCTGGCCTTCCTTGGGGAGCTGGTGTGGATCGAATGACACATTTGTCCCACCTGCACGCAAAATACGCGCTTAGTCGTGGAGTTGCGGAAACCAGCCCGATTACTAATACTAATACTAATTCTACACTGTGCAGAATATAATTTTGTCTTCAACAATATATTTTTATAGAATAGGTGGGAACAGAGACGAGTTGATTTTGAGAGTTAAGCAATGCTTGCCGAGATTGGTGCATGGATGAGTAACACATTCATACAGGAGTATCAATATGTATTAAATGGTTACGAATGGTTAGATCTTAACATATTTTCCAACAGGGTAAAGTACTTTCATACTCACAATAGTTACTATAGTAGCTGAGTTTTACAGTATATCTGTCTCCAGTAGTGACTGAGTATATGTAAATCGGGCTGGTTTCTGTGACGCCACGAATAAGCGCGTACTTTTCGTGCAGTTAGGACAAATGTGTCATTTGATCTCTAGTTCCCCAAGGAAGGCCAGCAATGTCTTAGTGTTATTATCTCACAGAGGGTACCTGGGTTTCTGAAGCCCTGTAATCCGCGACTACCGGGCAGCTTATGACGTCACGGTTGGCGCAGCGGTTGAGCGTTCAGCTGTTGCGCTACGCGTCGCGGGTTCGATCCCCGCACGGAACAAATGTTTGTATGGCCTACAGATAATTGTTCCGGGTCTGGGTGTTTACATGTTTGTGAACGCACCCACGATACAGGAGTGAACTAGTGTGGGGCAAAGTTTTATTATCAAAAAACAATAAATAGAAAAAGCTTAGAAGCAGATGTGCTGCTGTCTCATCCTCCTCCTCCTCCTCCTCCTCCTCCTCCTCCTCCATGCAGGCTCTGCAAAGTGGGCAATCAGTGACTCCTAAGAAATCCGTTTATTATGACGCCGCTTATAATCCCGCTTAATATGAAGTAAAACAGAGCTCATTTTGGTTTTCATATTAAATTCTTTAAAAAAGTGCGGATATAATGACTTTCAGAAATTATGTTTGGTGTTCACAATAACCAAACATAATTGGGGACGTGATACCGAATTTGTACCGCACTTTGTTTTGATTGATTTACGACTATCAATATAATTGTTTAACTCCTTACTAGCTGCTGCCCGCGACTTCGTCCCCGTGGAATCCCCGATTTTAAAACATTCTTTATCGCTGCTCCGCTCCTATTGGCTTAAGCGTGATGATATATAGCCTAAAGCCTTCCTCGATAAATGGTCTATTCAACCCAAAAAGAATTTTTCAATTCGAACCAGTAGTTCCTGAGATTAGCGCGTTCAAACAAACAAACAAACTCTTCAGCTTTATAATATTAGTATAGATTACAAAAAAATACCTAAAAAAAATGGGAATTGCAATAGTTATAGTAACATTAATTGGTTACAGGTGGCTCCAGTCCCAGGCTTGTTAACTGCGGCGGCATACACAATCTGCGAGGTTTGTGTTATTAGACTGCGAGATGCATCAGACTTTAAAAAGCAAGTTCTCTCGTGTGAAGAACGGTTCAAGGATTTGTATAACTGGAATGAAATTAAAGGTTTGTACAAAGAATCTTTGAAAAAGTCTGATTTAAGAGCGTATATTACGGCATTTCATACAAATTTTCAAGTCCTTATTTTCCGAAATGACTAACCCAATTTTAATGAAACTTTACACACATATGCAGGATACATAGGTCTAAAAAGTTAATGGAAAACATTTTCGATAAATAGTGTTACAGTTAAATTTAGACCCATTTTAAATGTTGCATACAAACATAAATTTCCAGTTATCTTTTTTTAAATAAGACATTTTGAAAATAATGTTAGCTACGTTTTTACACCTAGGTATCCTGCTTATATGTGTGAAGTTTCATTAAAATCGGTTCAGTCATTTCGCGAAATAGTGACGACAATTTTTATAAGAATGCCATACGGCAAAAAATGTACGTCTAACTTATATACGAGACGAAAGATAAACAATAAGAAACATTTGGAGTCTTGATAGTGAAAACCACTACCGAATGTAATACTTGATCAGTTTCTTAATTAGAAATTCATCTGCTCAACAACATGTACAAAAACTAATAGATTGTCTGTGAAGACACACATGCATTTGCTGCTAATGTGATTTACCAAATAATAATAACATTTTTGTTCCACTACACCTGTCCTAGCTGCAGGCGTACCATCACGTCTTAAAACGAGAGTCTTCCCAGCGAGAAAAAGGGATGGAGCTATATAGGGTGTATAACTCTATCCCTCTTTCTCGCTCGGAAGACTCACGTTTTAACACCTCATGGTACATGAGAGATCTTGTTCTAGGTAGTATTCTCAGATGAACTGTGTACCTCAAGCAGAACCGGTGATTTAGAATATTGTCACACCAGGAAAGCGACTTGTTACTTATATTGTAATGAATGAAGCACGGATTTAGATTTAACTTCGTACTTATTTAAGACTAGCTTATGCCCGCGACTTCGTTCGCGTGGAGTTCCATGCAAAATGTTAACCCCTTTTTCACCCCCTTAGGGGACGAATTTTCAAAAATCCTTTCTTTCTTTTCTTTTTTTTTCCTACGTCATAACATCTACCTGCATGCCAAATTTCAGCCCGATCCGTTCAGTGGTTTGGGCTGTGCGTTGATAGATCACTATGTCAGTCAGTCGGTCCCTTTTGAGTTATATATATTTAGAAGTATAAATTGTCCCAAGAGAACATACATGTATACATGAAACACATGTAACTAAAAGGGTTATGAATACAAATGTATGTGGATGGATGGAAAGGGAGAGGTAGGCCAAAGAAAAGATGGATGGATTATGTGAGGAGTGATATGAAAGAAAAGGGAGTTAATGATAGCGTGACGGCTGACAGGACAGAATGGAAGCAAAAAACCTGTTGCGCCGACCCCAAGTAACACATCATCATTCATTCATCTTCTCCTATGATAAGAGAGCCCTGAGATCCTGCCCTTATCCCATGATAAGGGCAGGAAGATGATGATGTGCTATTTCAGACTATAATCTACCTCTGTGTTCAATTTCATCCCATTCCGTTCCGCCGTTCCGGCGTGACTGAATAACAAATATCCGTCCATCCATATAAACTTTCGAATTTACATATAAATTGTATTTTTAAATGAATACGTGGAATTTAACTATATGTAAAATTTTTGAAGAAAGCTTTTTTATTTTTTTCCAGTTGCTGCAGCTGTTCCGGCTATTAATATAGACGTTAAGCATGAAATTCTTGACTCAGAATCTGATGGTAAGTGATTTATAACTGTCAATCTGAGTAGGCTTTTGGTAACTATATTGGGGTCGGCTGCCAGCCAAACAGGGCTCAAGTATGCTATTACAATAGTGTCAGAATGGTCTTCTATCATTGATTTCATAATTGTTGATTTTGACAAGTTTGATAATCTACTGATATAAAAGCGTCATTATGACTTTCCAATGGTCAACCACTGACATTCCATTGAAAGAAATGGCATAGAATGGTAATCTCGTACATAATGGCAAATGAATGACAGACGTATGCGGTAATCTGCTAAAATTTGGATGGTTCCTTTGAATAGTGACCTACCTTTATAACGTCATTGAGCAGTCATTTCTTCTAATAGCTCGGTTATCAAAAAGTATTACGAGACCATTGACCGACCAACGATCGACCATTATGAATTTAGCAGATTACGAGCTTTTTGCAAAATGACAATGGGGTCGTGTTGGAATGACGAAGTTATAAAAATAGCAAACTTAGGGCTCTGTAAGCACTCACGTCCGGCCCTGGTTCAAGCCATGGTCCGGAGCGAGGAGGCATGGGAAGCGGTCGCCTCCTTCTGCGAAGCAGTAATGCTAGCGAAGGAGGAGGCGGAACGCGTGCGTGAGAGTGAAACCTCTCGCCCCAGCCGCCGCAACAGAAGAAGACGCCCCGGGCGTCGGGAAACGCAGGGCGATTCCCGGCCACCGTAGGCCCGGGCCTGCAGATGGCGAGCCGTCAGCAACGTAGACGGGGCCCCATTGGGTCAGTGCCTGCTAGGGTTGCGGAATATGTTCGAAAGAGTCACCGCAGCCCTGGAACGCAAAGGGTACAAGAAGGATCACGGGTGGGTTTTAGTCAGTAAGAGTCTGACACTCCCTTCCGCTCCGCCCAGAGCGGGAGAAGTAATTTGATGATTTCCCATCCAGAAAAAAAAGGGCTCTGTATGCAGTTGAGTATCACTAGTTTACATCGAGCAATTGTCTATTTGACCGCCACAAACACGATAAATGATATTTTTTTTGTAAGTAGGTTGTTAATAACTGTAAGAGTCTAACACTCCCTTTTCACGATTTCTCATCAAAAAAGAAGGGGGGAGCGTTGCAGCTCTTCTTTGTGGTTGATTTGGAGCCCCTGACTCTGCGCTTAATGAATCCCATATAAGTTCTATTGTTATCGTTGTTTTAAATGTTATTAGTACTCTAAGATTGAGGTGAGTACGTTAATGTACCCCACATTAACGTACTCACCTCAATCTTAGAGTCGTCTAAGTCAGCATTTGACCAAGGATCACGGGTGGGTTTTAGTCAGGAAGAGTCTGACACTCCCTTCCGCTCCGCCCAAAGCGGGAGAAGTCATTTGATGATTTCCCATCCAGAAAAAAAACCTTCCCTCCTCATAGCCGCACGAGGCGTCATGGCTTCATGGCCGAAGATCGCTCACCGTTCGACGCCTGACTAGTCTTCTAGTGCGGGTGGTCTTCTTTCCAATAAAAGACTTTGAGTTTGAGTTTTGTATACATCACCTGCTTGCAAGAAGAGGGGGTCGGCATCCCACGCATTCTCGCTTCCGACCATGAATTGAACCATAGACGGAAGCGAGATCTCACCCACGCCACGCCGCAGCGGGGGCATTGTACTGCTGCGCCCAAGCTGGCCATCATTCAGCGTACGCTGCGTGTCTTCCTCGGGGCATCCCACGCGGTGGTGACAACCGACAACCTCTTATTACACTAGGTTCTGATGTTTCTTTGCCATTAAAATAGATACTAAAATGATCTTGCGACTTGAATTTGAACATTCTTTAGGCACCGAACTTGCCTTATTTCACTCAAACTAAGTTTTCGAACGCACACTCAAATTTACTCGCGAACGGCGACTGTCTGAACTCGGGCTGAAATATTCCTCCGATGGGAACTCCCACGGCTTGTATACTCTGCTGTTAGTATAAACATCTCACGCCATTTGCATTGTTATTAACTTGAAGATACACAATGGTTTTCGTCATTGTTTATTATTGTGTAATAACAATGAAAAATCGCTATTCAATGCGATTTAAGGGTTGACATACACTAAGATGCAACGCGATGATTTTTGAAGAGACCACCAACCAGTTGTTAATGATTTTTCCAATACATATATTATCTTACGTTAAGCAACGTTTGCTGAGGCCGGTTTGTAGTGACCATCTTAGCATATGGAGACTCGTCCGTGCCTCGGGAAGAACGTTAAGCCGTTGGTCCCGGCTGTCATTTGTAGATCTTTGGCAGTCGTTACGGATTGCTCTTTCTGGGCCGGCCTCGGCGGCGCCGTTCATCTTCGGGCACCCATTGTGTGGAGACTTTTGCCCAACGGTCGCCGTGCATGCGGCTAACGTGACCCTCCCAATCCCATTTGAGCCTGGCAACCTTCTTACCCGCATCCATTATTCCCGTTATGTAACTCAGCGTGGTGTTCCGAATTCCGTCTTGTCTTTTTATGTCCAGAATGCTGCGTTCCATTGGTCTTTGGCAAACCCCAAGGCGGAATTTTAGCGACTCGGCGAGCGACCAGGGCTTCAAGTCTGCTATTACAATGGTCTATCATTGATTTCATTACGGTTGGTTTTTACAAGTTTGGTAATCTACTACATATTACAAAAGCGCCACTATGACTTTCCAATGGTCAACCACTGACACTCCATTGAAAGAAATGGCATAGAATGGTAATCTCATACATAATGACAAATTAATGACAGACGTATGCAGAATCTGCTCAAATGCTGACAGTTCCTTTGATCAGTGACCTACCATTAGAACGTCGTTGTGCAGTCATTGCTTTTAATAACTCGGTAATCAAAAAGTATTACGAGACCACTGGCAGACCAATGATCGACCATTATGAATTTAGCAGATTACGAACGTTTAAGCAAAATGACAATGGGATCGTGTTGGAATGACACATTCATAAAAATAGCAGACTTGGGGCCCAGGTCTGAGCATCGTAGGTTGGGATGGGCAGAATACACATGTGATAAGTTGGCGCTTCAGGGAAATCGGCAGATCGGAGGACACGGTGGAGCATACGGTGGAGGTCTGCCCTGCCTGGCCGGAGCACCGCCGTGTCCTCGTCGAGGCGATCGGCGGCGGCGACCTCTCGCGTCCGGCCCTGGTTCAAGCCATGGTCCGGAGCGAGAAGGCATGGGAAGCGGTCGCCTCCTTCTGCGAAGCAGTAATGCTAGCGAAGGAGGAGGCGGAACGCGTGCGTGAGAGGGAAACCTCACGCCCCAGCCGCCGCAACAGAAGAAGACGCCCCGGGCGTCGGGAAACGCAGGGCGATTCCCGGCCACCGTAGGCGCGGGTCTGCGGATGGCGAGCTATGGGTGGCTCGCCGTCCGATAGCAACCAGGCCCGAGTCGACGGCCTCAAAGAGCCGTCAGCAACGTAGACGGGGCCCCATAGGGTCAGTGCCTGCTAGGGTTGCAGAATTTGTTCGAAAGAGTCACCGCGGCCCTGAAACGCAAAGGGCACAAGAAGGATCACGGGTGGGTTTTAGTCAGTAAGAGTCTGAGACTCCCTTCCGCTCCGCCCAGACCGGGAGAAGTCATTTGATGATTTCCCATCCAGAAAAAAAAGGGAAATCGGCAGATCACCCTTCATTAGCGTAGTCTTCGCATTTATTATTATACATTTAATTGTTATATTCTTTTGCAGATGACTTCAAAGTTGAGTTAGCCCAGGAAGATAATAATGATGAGGACTACAACGTCCACAACGACTCTATAGAGCTAAAATTAAGTGAAGATGGTATGTAACGCTGTCTTCTTTTCTATTATATTTATGTTCAAGGGTGTCTCAAAAGTAAGTTTGTATTTTGTTGGAAAAAGCCATCTATCGAATTACTGTTTATTAATTACGCTTCTACTGTTCTTGATGATCTTGGACCGGTCTCTTCTAACTTTTTGATACATTTACTAATGACATTTATATTTGGCACATCATTTAGTGTCAAAAATCTCGGATATTGCAGAATTTACGCGCTACAGTCGCGGAAGCGTTATTTAAAATCTCGCAAGCTTAAAGCGTGGTCTGCTCCCGAGAATCAGTCGGCCCAAAAATCGGTAGGTTCGAGACCACTGGTTCGAGACCACTGCTCATTACAGTGTTCTCGAACATACCGATTTTTAAGTATTTCTACCGATATAGGCTCTGTTCTACCGAAAAATCGGTAGGTTCGAGACCACTGCCGAGAATGGCTCTTTACTTATTTAATTCTAACTAAATAAATATAAACTTAAATATGAGATACTCTGTGTATAAGTGCACTAATCTAAATACATACATAAAATGTGTCCCTATTTCCGTTGGTCACGCCATAACTTGCGAACATCGATGATCGGTGAACATCACCGTACTATAATCAGCCTCTTAATGTTCCTTTTACTCTTCTTAAAAATAACTGTCAGCTTTTCTATAAAAAAAATGACATCCATAATATTTTTTCCCTTACCAAAGTAAATCTTACAGAAGAAGAAAAACTTCGAGACGAGGAAGTCAGGAAGAAAAAGAAGAATAAAACGAGAAAGTCTGAAACGTGTAAAACTAGCAAGGGGAAGAAGCGGCAGACAGAAAAGGAGGAGAATGCAGATGTTGAAAACACTCAGAAGAAACAAGGTAGGATATTGTCATTCAAAAGTGTTACTTAATTGCGCATACGCCGAACGGTATTTTATACAAATTTTCAAGTCGTCGTTTTCCGAAATGCCTCAGCCGATTTTAATGAAACTTTACACACATAAGCAAGATTCATAGGTCTAAAAAGTTAGTTATAAACATTTCCGATAAAGTATGTTACAGTTAAATTAAACCCATTTTAAATTTTACATACAAACATAAATTTCAAGTTTTTTTTTTAAATAAGACATTTCGAAAATATTCTTAACTAACCTTTTAGACCTATGTATGCTGCTTATATGTGTGAAGTTTCATTAAAATCGGTTCAGTGATTTCGCAAAATAGTGACTTGAAAATTTGTATGAAATGTCATACGGCGTACACGCTTTAAGTCGTTGCGCTTTAGAGTGGTAACAACGTCGTAGTTACTAACTTCTGCCATACAGGAATATCGTAAAATGATCCCAAAGGAACGACCTCCTGAGATAAAACTGCTATTCCAGACTATGTTCTATCTCTTTGCCAAAACTCATCCACATCCGTTCGAGGTGTGCTTGAGTAAAGAACTAATTAACATCCATCCGTTCATCGAAACTGTCTTATTTATAATGTTTCTGAGTGCGGGGTGGGGATGCGCTTAAGTATGGGGTCACTTTTGAGAGGCAAATTAGAAACTTAAAAGCACATATAGCTGCTACTATGGGTAGCGAATTCCGCAGTTCTTTACTTCCAAGAGATTTTAGGGAAAAAGAAACGAATGTTGTGCCACTCTAAAACGCTACAGCTTTAAGAGTTATCTGTTTTTGAGCTCGTGGCTAAGTAACATCGAACAAGGTAGGTAACACACGCTTGTCGAGGTCTGTCTGCGGATGGGTGACCATCCTTTCATTCTGAGGCTCGGAAGACCTTTTTTTTTAACGGGGGGAAATCCTCATGGATGTCCTCCGCCCTGGGGCGGGCGGAGGGGTCTGTCAGACTCTTACTGACTAAAACCACCCCGGTGTTCCATCTCTCACCTACGCCGGGGATCGCGGGAACGTATGCGACATCCGTAATCCCCGGCTGGTGCCAGCACGCCTCTGCGGGCCACCTCGTGTCTGCGGAGGGAGTGAGGTGTTTGACACCCTCCGCGACGTCAGAGAGGGGCGCACGGGGATACCACGCGCCGCCACCTCGGGTCCGGATGAATGGGGGGCGACAGACGATCTATATATGTATATATAGATCTTGGAGGTTCCAAGAGGTACCAAATAAACTAGGTTGTGGCTTTTCGGTTCCATGTAAATGAAATTCGAACGATATGTAAGGAAATTGCTTTAGAAATTCTTGTCTGCTAAATCACCTGAACTGCAGCCCTACCATGACATCTTAAATCCATCATGATTCCTGTGTCAGTGAGAGACGGAGTTACACAAGACGAATAACACTATCCCTTTCCCTCACACTGAATCATGATAACATTGGCACTTCGTAGTACGGCCTCTGTGGGCGTACCATGAGGTGTTAAAACGTGAGTCTTCCGAGCGAGAAAGAGGGATAGAGTTATACACCCTATATAGCTCCATCCCTTTTTCTCGCTCGGAAGACTCACGTTTTAAGACGTCATGGTACGCCCGCTGAACTGTCTAACGAACGCCATTATGTATATGTGGTTGGCAACTATTCCGCTGGTATTCAGCTGAATCCGGTTAGACTGGAAGCTGGACCCAACATAGATGTAAAAAAGAAAGAAAGATAAAATATTTATTTGGGACTCGCACAAAACAAACAATAGGAAACAAAAAAAGAAAACAAAATAAAACTGATAGTAAAATAATTTTTTTAAAAGGCTAACAAAATTACTAACAGAATAGACTAACTTGAAGTGGACGGTAATCTCACCTGAAGTTTGTCATTGGAAGTTCACTTTACCTACATTTTAACAGCGAGTCAGAACACTATCATATCGGATCCTCCAGAACGCAGTTGGAGCCCGCGCGGCGTAGACCAGTCGTTCCACTTTTCAATGAAAAGGATTTTTTTCTCCTAATGACTAAAATTAAAACCTTTTAGAGATTCAAGCGTGATGTTTTGTTTTTGAGTTTTAACCATCTAAAAACTGATATATTCGGTACGACTCAAGCAGCTAAACCTTACTCCGTGATAAAAATCACTGAATGCTCTATGGTCCGACGTTGGTCCATATATACGCTTTTTTCGGTGGTTCTCTACTGTGATTGTATGTATGTAGAAGTGTACCTATGCAAATAAAAAAAAAAACAAAAAGACAGTGAAAAGTCGTCGTTAAACATCAGGCGAGATAATGGTCAAACTCGAGCCTATAAATAAAAACAAAAAAAAAACCCGAAGTCCGAAGAACGAAGATGAACGAAAGTCGCCGAAGAAATAAATGAAACTCAAGTGTGTTTTCTGTCTGCAGGCCGAGTACTGGCGCCGAAATTCCGCCTAAACGACGAAGACTATAAAAAAGTAGGCGACACATACCAGTGCGCCAGATGCGACAAGACATACGACAAAATGAACACATTGAAGTTCCACTTGAAGACGAAACACTATAAGATTGCCAGATATAAATGCTCGATTTGTATGAAAGAGTTCATGACACCCGCGCCTTTGACCGTTCACAAACTCGAAGCGCATAATGTCGACGACAGATTCAACTGTAGAGCGTGCAATAAAATCTTCAATACGAAAGTGCAGTTGCGGAAACATATAAATAATTTCCACATGCTTGGAGAACGGTATAAGTGCGAGTTTTGTGATTATGAATCCTTCAGTTTCGAAGGTATGTACAAACATAAGTTTAAACATAAGACTGTGAAGGACTACCATTGCAGATTTTGTAGGAAATCGTTTTTGAGGAAGACTACGTTGGATTTGCACGAGAGGATACACACTGGAGATCGGAGGAAAGTTTGCACTGTATGCGGACAAGCGTTTGTGCAGAAAGCAAGTTTGAATTATCACATGACGAAATATCATCCAGAAGTCAACTTTTAGCAGGCAAAAGGAAATCTTCTAAACATTTGGCCGAGCAATATATACGTGTATGGAATAGCAGATTATGTTTCATAGTCTCTTTTTCGTTCCCAAAGCCGTATATAATGAAATTTTTTAATATAAGTTTTGAGTAATTTCAATAACACTTTCTAAGTATAGTTTAGAAGTGAAATTACGGCATTACAGTTCTCTTAAATTGTTCCTGCTTTAGTTTCAAATATGTTTTGAATGTCGAGAAGCAAATACTCCTGGGGAGCAAGGTAGGCGTTACGTTAGTGGGAACAAACTAGCAGTACTATTCTGTAAACATCTCGCCGCGATAACTTAGTGAAGTGAGCTTGAACTGAATTGTCATTCCTTCTGAAGCTATGGATCAATTTATATTTTCCTAGCTGACCCAGCAAACGTTGTTTTGCCATATAAAATTAAAAAAATATTTAGGGTTATCGTAGAAGGGTGAAAATTTAGGGTTGTATGTATTTTTGTATGCTGTATCATAAAAACATAACAAAAACTTTTGTCTAAAAATAAAAAATAAAATTTAGGGGTGGACCACCCTTAACATTTAGGGGTATGAAAAATAGATGTTGGCCGATTCTCAGACCTACTGAATATGCATATAAAATTTTATAAAAATCGGTCAAGCCGTTTCGGAGGAGTATGGTAACTAACATTGTGACACGAGAATTTTATATATAAGATTTATACAGAAAGTAAGGTCCCGCAATCCTCCATTGAAACGGGAGGATCTTCCGACCAGACGGCTGATGTGTCAGGTGGGCAACTGCCCGATACTTGATATTCGGTCTGATGTATGTGTTAAAATTGTAACGGTGTGCGTTTCTGAACTAAACGCATTCGTTCTGGCCGGTCATAATTTCAATTATCGGTTTCTAATTTTCAAACGTATTCCATTCTTCCAAGCAAATCGGCAGTCATTTACTGGCAGGGCACTTCGATACTGATCTCCGATCGATGAACATCAATACCGTTACGCTGATTACCTTCTAAATATCATAAAGTTATAGTTATTAACGTGTTTGTGAGCTGCACAAGTCAGTGCTGAGTTTATCATTGGTGTCCACTGCTGAACGTGGTCTCCCAACAAACATTTTAGAGCTAACGGCAACCTTTTTTTATAGCTCTTAGTATTATATATGGTATATAAGAACTCCGATAGCAACATTCGCCTCTACAGTAGGGTTAGTTATAAATAATTAAACCTTCTAGAGGAATAACAGTAATAAATACAAAAAATATAAATTAAGACGGTAGTATGGAGTTTATCGAAACCATTATATAACTTATTCTTATAGCTTTAAGATGCACAAACCTATTAAAGCAATTGTAAGGTGTCTACTAACACTTACTAACGGCTGATATTCGACTACTGAGGTAGTAAAAGGTCTTATAACACCTTGAGGCTTACTCTAATAGCTTCAAGAAGTATTAAACGCTGTGAGTGATGCTCAGGTGTGTACTAACACTTACTATCACCTGGTATTCTTAAAAAGAGTTAGACAAATACTTTGTACCACTTAACAAGTTTTGTTGAGCCTTAAGAGTTAGTAAGAAAGCTATAGGGATCTAAGAAGTGTTGATTATAAGTCCTATAGAGCCAGATTCTGCAAGAGTTAGAATCCACCTCTAAATCATTGCAGGCTACATAATGCAGTTTATCGGCAGGGGCGTGCAGTGGTTCTAGAGTAAGGGTAGGCCAGACATAATATCCAAAAAAAAAGCTCACCACATTCTACTGGGTTGAAATCACGATACGGAACGATGAGAAACATATAATTTTAAAAACTCACCAAATTCAAATCACGATATTCTGACGATACAAACTACTCTTTCTAGAAGTATTGAACAAAATGCACAGAAAACAAAATAATTTGTGCGTACACACATAGCCAGTTATATGTTTCATAACTCTGAGGATTGAAATGACGAGTACGAGATGAATTATTTTTGAGTTAATTCTCGTAACTCGGGTATACATCTACCTTTAGAAACAACTTGAATCTTATCATTATACGATAGCTGTGAAAACTTACCTTTTTTTAATCTCTAACAAACACATTGTCAGCACAAACTTCACAATTTAGGACCATTTTTAAGTATGTAAACAAATAACTAAACTTTAATATTTACACTACTTTATGACTCAAAACGAATTACTTATAAATCAATGCACTATGATTTATAACACTCAACAACAAAATATTCGAACGACTATTGCTTGTCACATGAAACAATATCAACAATATGGCTTCTCTTTTTCTTGCAAAAATATCATTTAAAAAGACAATCAATACACTTCCAAAAAAAAATGCTACATGGTCCTATCGTAATCTTTAAGAATGACATGTAATGACATTTTGCCGGGTTATACATCGTAACCCGCCAAAATTGACAATTGTCAATGTCAATGTCAACAGAGTTGCCAATTTTATTTTTCTAATTCCCTTTAAACCAAATTTTCAAATTAAGTTTGGAAAATTTGGGGAGAAAAGTTAAATTCTTGCGGTTTTTAATTATATTTAGAGGGTTATTAATTACAACTTAACATTTATTTTGTACATTTTATACTTTTGATAATACTAACCAGTTTTTTTAAACTATATCTATAAGTTATTAAGGAAATTATTATTCTCAAATTGGCAACCCTGTTAAGCGATTTTCATTCATAAAATTTTACTACTTGTCCTTGAATTGTGTGGTGAACCAATCAGGACCCGTGTAGTGGGCTCCAGCGAGCCTAGAAAACGCCCATAATTTATACATGTGTGTGTAAATTATGGGCGTACATATACAAGAACATTTGCACACATGCATAAATTTATCAATTGAAATAAGGCACTCCGTATTGTGGCCTATGTGAACCGTTTCGTAGGAACAGCGTAGTTTGAAATACGTCACACGCACGGGCGCGGGGCGAGAAGTTGCTATAAGCATTATACTAGGCGTTATGAGTTATTAAATATTTTTGTTTTATTTTATTGCATAGTTACAATAAATACATTTGTTTTATTTATCCGTTGCTATGGTAGGGTAGGCTTAGCCTAATTGCCTATATGGAGCGCACGCCCCTGTTTATCGGTCAACCATAAGTAATATTGTGGTTTTTATAAAAACTTGTATATAGCAGCAAACATTATGCGCAAATTTTATAACTCTTCATTATCACTTTAAGTTGAATAAAATAGGATTTAATTCACTTAACCTAACCTAACCTCAAAAACTATAGTTACGTTTTGCAATGCAGCGTTTATTTGGAAATATTTAATAGTTTCAAAATGAAACCATGACTAATTAAAAAACAAATGGGTAGAGTCAAAAGTCGCAAATCCAATGCGACGAGCCTAAATCAGTTGAGGAAAAAACAATTACTTTGACTAGAGAAGCATTGCATATACCTACTTATTAGAAAAACAGTGTTTCCTGAATCAAAATCCAGAAAATGATTTTGATGTTATCCCAGGCAATAGTTCTAATATCAATAGAAGTACAAAATACAAATCCAGTGAACTCGACAATGATTCATATAAAGAGCGATTAGCTAAAATACAACGGTTCCGTGCAACAGCAAATTATCTCCGATGTTGAATATCTTCTAATTTGTGACGATCTGACTTCTCAGTAGTTCAAACAACTTGGATGACGAACAAAAAGGTCTTCAGCAAGAACCGACGAAAACTTTAGAAGAAAGAACTACCTATCGACATTGTAGAACAATTTCCCATTTCTGATTCGTTGCACTTGATTCATTTGGGAATTATGAAAAGGTTACTAATAGGTTGAAGCGACGTAAAGCTTGGGAGACTTAAGACTAAGTGGTGTGCTCAAAATATCTAAAATGTAAATGCAAACTTCCATCTGCAATTCACAGATCAGTAAGAGGTCTAGATTATGTTGCTCACTGGAAAGCAAGTGAATTTGAAAGTTTCTTAAATTCTTAAGTATATTGCCAGATGTCCTTGAACCGAAAGCTTTTAGTCATTTAAATTAGTTTGTATTAAAAAAGTAGTTTTCTGTACTTCTTACCTCTTTTACACACAGTTTTAAAATAAAAGATTTTTATTTCAAGGAATCGTGTTTTACTTAAGATATGTTTTAGTCATTTGACATATCTACTAGTAATATATCAGTCAAAGAGTCAGTTAATCAGTCGGTGGAAGATTTCCAACACTTTCACACCAGGGCGAATGACTCTGTACAATAGCGCAAGACAGTCATGAACAAAATCAACATGTGTATCATTCAACTATTCTTACTTACGTACATTAAATTTTTATATTAGTATAGCCATAAAGGAACCATCGTAAAAGTGACCATACATAGCAAAATGTTTTCAATCAAACACTGCTCGAAATTGGGTCGAACAAAACTTTGGTAATTGAAGCAATTCCGACTATAAATTAAATAATAAAAATAAAGACATAACACTTAAACGTAATAACAAAAAAACACTTTAGAAAAGCTAGGTTTAGTCTTCGAAAATTATTTACGACACGATAAACATGATCCCCACTGACAATTCAGCGTATATTTTAAGAAAACCACCTCAAATAAAATTAATGAATGAACAATAAGAGATTTCGCTTTAAAATGACAAATTTACGTCATGTAGATGATGTTGATGTTGATCGTGCCTGATGATTGTGTTCGTAGTGTAGACTTCATGATTATCACACATTACGGTAATTTTTTCTCTTAATTTGAACTTCAACCAAAGATGACTAGAAATATACGCAGTGGGTAATGCACACATATTAAAATGATTAAGTCCATTTTGAACATCATTGAGATAGATTAAATATTAGACGGTTTGTCCATGAGTATCATACAAACAAAAGATAAAATAATACAAATAAAGAAGAGGAGAGAGCACCTTAAGGGGTTGGTCAGACCATGAACATATAGGTACAACTTTAATTATGGGACCAACTAAATCACCTCAAAATATAAACCAGCTGTTCCATAAAAAAGTGCAATACTTACCTGCTCGGCCAAAATTTATGGAAAACATGGTTTTTTTTTTGTACGATATTTAGTCCTATAATGAAAGTTGTTCAGGCCTGAGTCATCCCTTTAAACATTGCTCATAATTTTAAATTCACCTGTGTTTGTTTTATATTTTCAAAGGGCAACTCTTACTCAGCATGACACAAAACTAAAAACTTACAATCAGAGCCCTTTCAAAAATTCATACTATGGCTGACACTTTAGCCACTAACATTGTTATGTGAAATTTAAAATTAAATAAAATATATTAAAAAGACTTGTAATCCGATGCGGCACCATTATCGAAGCTCCTCTCCGTCATGACTGACCGAGCGCCTACGCGTGACTGACGCAAGTGCCTCGCAGAATCTAGGTACCCCCGGGCGGGCCGTAGAGCTCAGGCTTTTTTATGCGACTTATTTACTGAAATAACAGAGGAAGTTTGTTAATAATTAAAGAAATCGTAAAATTAATTAACAATACATACTATTATTCGTACATTAGAAAGAAACTACTTTCTTATGTCATTCTTTGTATGTGCAATTTGATTTTCAACTTTTTTGTATTTAGAAAATATATTGACAGCTAATATTATTATTACAAAATAACATCATAATTCTTGGATTTTATTGTCATGCAGTCAGGCGTGTGATATATAGAGGGTTTTCTTCAAACGATAACAGAACCCCAAAAAATATCAGCTTACAGCTCCGCGGAGAACTATTAAACAAGTTAAACCTATAAACTCTATGTTTTTTCACTTTTATAAACATGTTTTAGAACTTCTAGTGCCATGCAAGTGCTTAGTTTCAGTATTTAATCACTACGGGAGGAATAACAGAGTTATCAGGATCTTTATGTAATTAGAACTAAGACGCCATTTAAGTAAAGATATTCTATAAAAAAATTGTGAAAGAAAAAACTTATTGAAATGTTCCTAGTCCAATTATTTACTTACATTGTTCATAATTTTCAATTATAATGTCATGAGGAGGTACTAGGAATTGATAAACAAAGGAAAAAAAAAACAGGCAGTATTTTTTACATCATTTTATCATCAAAAGTAGTTTATTTTTAAGGCGCTTCAAAAATGAGATTAAAACTAGTATATATTGTTACGGTAAACTTACCTCCGCATGTGATTTAATTCCTATAACACCCAGTAATCTTAAACACTTCACTTACCTTCATTATATTATTAAACACCAAGACATGAATGCGTACTAGAAAATATTATCACTATTGACTTTAACAAGAACGTAAAACTGTATGAAAACAGTTCAAATATTTAGCGCTTTCGGTGATATGTATTGCTACTAAATAAGTCCAGTATATTCTTAAGATATATATTGGTTACAAGAAGTAATCATGTATAACCAAAAAAGTCATTAAAATGGTTTCCATAGCTTGTTTACTACTTTGGCTTGCAGTTATACCCTGTTTATAGATTATAAAACACTTGAAATGGTAATCACTGCTACAATAGCACTGTTCTAACTCTTAATAATCACTCATTTATCACTCTCTATAACAATTAATAATCACTCATTTATCACTCTCTATAACCATTAAGTCGCTCTAAGCTCTAACATGAACAGGCCCAAACCAGGGTTATAAGAGAGATACAGAACGCTTTATCACCCAATTGTTAGTGCCTTTACAGAACCTTGGGTTCTTAAAATTCTCTTAAGCAGCTCATATAGCACTTATTCTTATAACCAAAATGTTAGTTGGGCTACGTTCAGCAGTGGACACCAATGAATACAGCTTTCCCAAGCAGTGATCTGTGATTTTCTACAAGCGCAGCCTAAAAATCCTTGTACAAGGCACAAGACTTGCCTCAAGAGCGTATACGCCAAACGGCATTTCATACAAATTTTCAAGTCGTTATTTTCCGAAATGACTGAACCGATTTTAATGAAACTTCACACATATAAGCAGGATACACAGGTCTAAAAAGTTAGTTGAAAACATCATTTAGACCCATTTTAAATTTTCCATACAAACATAAATTTCGATTTATCTTTTTTTAAATAAGACATTTCGAAAACGATTTTAACTAACTTTTTAGACCTATGTATCCTGCTTATATGTGTGTTTAAGTTTCATTAAAATCGGTTCAGTCATTTCTGAAAATAAGGACTTGATGAAAATTTGTATGAAATGCCGTTTGGCGTACACGCTCTTATGTTTATTATTAAATGCTTATTCTGCTGATCCTGTGTTTCCCTACTCCTGTGAGGTATCCAACCTTACAAAAATCGCACGGTAAACTATAATACCGCGATGCAGGACTATTTCTTCGTCGCATTCGAGATAGCGTTGCGGTTCTTTTTTGCCGTACAGATTTGCTTCGCTGATTTTTTTCTTGTGCCGTTACAATTTCACATGTTTTCACGGTTTGATGGTTACAGAATAGACCCATATTATACACTGACCTTGCATTCTAGTGATATCCTATTTACTATGCTTGGCCAGTTAAATGTCAGTGTTGCCATGAGTAAAAGAAAAAAGGTAGTACTTTAAAATGTATATACACAAGACTGTCACAAACTTTTTTTTTATCGTAGACTTGTTATTATGTAAAGTTTTTGTTTCTTATTAAATTATTTGTTAAATCGCTAATAGTGTATTAGGATACTCAGCCTCACAGGTTTTAGGTTAAGCACACACTGAGGCCAACGCTATGGTGAACTTTTTAAGAAAGTGATGCAATAGAGAATATTAAAAACTGCATCAAATGGAATACTGTATATATGTACTGTACATACATATATGTCACCTGATAATTGCAAAATCATAGATATTGTGTTTACTCTGTTACACATTGTATATATTATATTTGCATACCAATGAGGATACCTTATATGTATATATAGATACATTAATTTAAAAAAAAATCAAAGTATTTTTTTGATTGATACGTATTTGAAAATATAAATCATAATAATCAAATTTATCTAAAAATGTATAATGCAATATTAAAACCCAATGTTTTAAGGAAATTTGTTCTTATTAGAGGATTTTTATACAGTTACTTTGTAGTTGTTTAAGCATTATTTTTAAAGCAATTTGTTAGTTTACACAAAGGTGCTAAATAAATGTTGTAATATATATTTCACATAATTATGTACTTGTTTTGCATAAATACATCCAATCGAATGGTTTAATAAAGAAGTACAATTATGTTTCGTTTTTTTTTATGTGTTTGTCAATACCTGATCTGATACTTAAAAGTATTTTACTGTTAGAAAACTCTGAGCGAAGCGAGTTCAATTTTTTTTTTAACAGTTCGCCTCTGATCTTTATTCACTGTTGTCCATTCATACCTACTTTTCACTCACCTAAAGTTTACTGAAATTTATTTTCACTAGTTGTTTTTTCAACGCACAGAAAACAACGATGAAAGAGCGAGCGAAGCGATCTCCCACGCCTTGCATAGGTTACGTATTTTTCTACATCTCTAGAAGATTTAGTGTGGCATGCTCGAGAACTGGTAGAGCTTGTGTCAAGACATGGCCTTTGGCGTGAGGAACGGGTAAATTTGTTACTGGTTAAGTGCCCTGAGCGGAGATTCTTTTTCTTCATAAAAATGTTGTCCCACTCTAGGAATTTCTCCCGTGTCGTGGGTGCGTTTACAAACATACAAACTCACATTCATAAACAGCTAGACCCGAAGCAACTATCTGTAAACTATACAAATATTTGTGCCGTCCGGGAATCGAGCCTGCGATACGCACCGCAGCAGCCAATCGCTCAACCACTGAGCCAGCCATATCATAATCAGTCGACTTGTGACTCCAGTTTACAGCTTACTCAAGAACGTGCTCTTTGGAAGGTGAAAACAACGTATTAATATCCTACTAGGATATTAATTAATTAAGTTGTTTCCCATGCATGTATGCAAATAAAAGACTAGTTAACTATGCAATCGTAGCTTGAAGCTATCGATCCTGACTGATTCAAGCAATCCCAGTTTTGCTGGCTTAAGTGACACTAAGGAAATGCGTGTCGAAACTTTGGGTGAGCTCGTTCTAATTTATTTTCATCTAGAGGAAAACTTTGATGACTTTATATGGTGGGGGTTTATATATCTATAATTTGTTTGGTTCTTACTTTAATAAAACGTTTTTTTTTAATAATTGTAATTTTATATCCTCAAGTAGGTTTAATTTCATCAGGTGAGATGGTGGTCAAACGATTACCTATCAATAAAAATAAAATAAAAACTTTGCAAGTTTATCAAATACTATACCAATCCGCTTCGTTTTTAAACGATCGATTATAAGTTTAAACTAAGGATGTCAAAAATACTGATTATGGCGCGCTGAAATACTAAGCGGGTGACAAACACAAATATTGAGATCGGCGACATAAAAATACGAAAAGATTTTGAGTATTCTTAGTTTAACCTCCTAGGTCCCGGTGGAACCATTTGGTTCCACTAGATTCGCGCGCGATTTTACCGATATTTTTTGGTGTTAGTCGATTTATTTTACCATTCTGACGATTGAACTGTATGGTAGAATATATTTTCTAACTGTGGCAACACACAGAACAAAATAATATATCTGACAACATTTTGAAATGTCAGTGTAAAGTCGTATAAACAAAGAGCCACTTGAGATGTTTATCTTAACGATTTTTTCTGTGAATGTTTAGATAAGTGTGGATATAAGTGGGTGTTTTAGTTTATTCTAAGTGTACTTATCATTTTAAGGCTAAAAAAAGCAACAGTTTGTGTGAAGTGGTCGAAAAGTTACAAAAAAAAACAACAACATCGGCAGTTTCGGTAAGTGTTTACATTCCAATAAGAAATGTTTATATTTCGAATTCTAATAAGATTCTTGTTTATATTGTAGTTCATAGCCACATTAATCAGCTACTCGACACCGTTTGAATTGTTTAAATAAACACTATACATCCGGAGCGATTACGTTTTTAGTGAGCGTCGGCGCGATGACTCATCGATGAGTCATAATTATTTTGATTCGCGGGGTCTGAACAAAAAACAACATCAATTATTCATGACGCACGGAAAACTGGTACCGCGATGCAGGTTTTATTTGACGTAGTTCGTTGCTAGCGGTACAGATGGTGCTAAAAGCGAAGGTATGTGTATGGATAACCACGCTTGCTCAAAGGACGGGCTGGTGACGAAGTCCAGGTTTCCTCACGATGTTTTAAAGCATCGATCTCAGTGATGTCTAAGATAAACTCGGAAAGTGCGTATCATCATCTGCCTAGTCTTTTCCTAATTATAAATGATATTTATTTTGTAAGTAGGTTAAACATAACACTTTTACACGTCAAATATTTCTGGTCATTTTAAGCTAGATGAAGCCGGTGTTTCCTAGCCGACTACCCTGAGAAGAAACACTGAAACAAACTCAGAGGTCAAGGTCTCTTTTAAAGTAAGTTAATGTCTGAGTTAGCCTTTTGAAGAAAATGCCACACATATTTGAGTGGACCTTTTTATTTGTCAGATACCGTATAGCTCAAACTGTAGTCAAACCGGACTCGGCTGAATACCAGTATGTTACGTGGAGCTACTGCCTATTAGATCTCCCCCCCAACTCGGTAACTGGGTAACATGGTACATCTTGGCTGGACATTGAACAAGTCATATTTTCTGGCTTCACATTTGACAATCCTTAATAACTGCCAAAGACGTACAAATACAAGCTGGGACCAACTGCCTAACGTGCTTTCCGAGGCACGGAGGAATCTCGGTATGTTAAGATGGTCACCCATCCGCAGATCGACTTCGGCAAGCGTTGCTTAACATTGATGGTCGACCTGTGTGACTGTGATGGCCACGAGCCAGAAGAAGCATATGAATCGAAAAAGTTATATTCGTTGCCTGTAATTTGGACATGCTACATTATTTGGATAACCGGGAATCCAGATTATGAGGTAGATTTCGGCTAATACGACCAATATAAATACACACTTAGTCGCAACTACTTTCTATAGTGCCCTGCCTGGTGACCGAATCTACCAGGGTTGCGAAAGTTCGAAAAAGTCATCTTGGCCCCAAGGCAAAGAATCAGCGAACGCAGAACGCAGCGGCCTTAAATTCATTTCAATTTGCTACTCTAGCGTGTTGAACAGCAAGTGGCCACGTTAAAAAAAAATGCTTGCTAATTTGTGAAATACTTTCGGCATATTGTAATTTGAACTAGTCATTTTGTAAAAGTCCTAGAAATCTATGACCAGATTTCAAGTGCCTTATAAATAGCCGCAGCTCATCGTGATCAACTCATTCCTTTATATAACGCAAGTAACGCAGTAAAACTGACAAAGAAGCCCGGATTCCGAAGATTAGCGATCGTTATCGAAGATTAAAGGAACTCAAGTGTGTTTTCTGTCTACAGGCCGGGTCGCGGCGCCGAAATTTCACCTAAACGAAGACTATAAAAAAGTCGCCGACGGATATCAATGCGCGAAATGCGACAAGACGTTCAAAAAATTTGATTCGCTGACACGACATTTATGTACTATACACTATAAGTTCCCACGATATAGATGTTCAATTTGCAACGATCGATTCATGACCGATATGCGCTTGACCGTTCACAAACTGCAAGTGCATAGTGTTGACGTTAGAAAAACATGTAGTCTGTGCAGTAAATTGTACAATACAAACGCGAACTTAAATAGGCATGTCAGAGCAGTGGCGTAGCTTGCCTTAGATGGGCCCTGTATCAAGATGTGTTGAGGGGCCCCCCTCAACACATCATCCCCTGGGGGGGGGGGGGGGGAGAGAGCAGTGGTGGCCGAGTGGTAACGGCTCTGACTTACGAAAAGTCGCGGGTTCAAAACCAGCCAGGCGCATTAAGTTGTGTAATTAATTTCATCACCACTGCTCTCAAAACGGTGAATGAAAACATCGTGAGGAAACCGGCATGTCCTAGAACCAAAAATTCGAACACATGTGACATTCACCAACCCGCACTGGCCCCCGTGGTGAATTACGGCCCATTCCCTCTCCTAGAGAGGAGGCCTGTCCCAGCAGTGGAAACATTAAAAGGCTGATTATGAAGTAGTTTTTTTTTAACTAATCTGAATTATATATTATTAAAATTCTGTGTATTGTGATTTTTAAACTAAATTTTTGCACAGCACACAGCAGTTATATTAAAAATGTTAATAACATATAAAACATTATGGCTTTAGGAATTTTTGCATACACACATTCGGGGCCCCAGTAGCCTGGGGGCCCCGTATAATTGATACGGCTGATACGGCGGTAGCTACGCCCCTGTGTCAGAGATTTCCACAATCATGCTTGGAGAATTTGGAAAGAGGTATAAGTGCAAATTTTGTGAATTTGAGACTTTAAAAACTATGGATATGCAGAGACATAAAGAAATACATAGCACTGCAAGGAACTACCACTGCAGCTTTTGTCAGAAATCTTTTAAGAGAAAGAAAGCGATGTCATTGCATGAGAGGATACACACTGGTGATCGGAGGAATGTCTGCACTGTCTGTGGACAGGCGTTTGTGCAGAAAGCAAGTTTGAATTATCACATGACGAAATATCATACTAAGGCCAAAATTTAGCTTCGACCCCGATTCTAGAAGACTTCTCAAACCATTTGATAAAAGAAATGTCGAAACCGCTCACAAATTTTTGATTGCTCTTAAAAGGTTTCACAAATTTGTGTTGTTAAATCGTTGCGTTATGCGAAAACAATCACGTTGAAATCAAAACATCGAAAGTCATAAAAATCATTGCACAAAAATTTTCTCTCGTTAAATTCATGCTGACTTGACACAGGTAATTTTCAATTTGCCGCCAAATCGTGAAAAAAAGAAAATTATTATAAAATAAATACACAATAATATTGACAAAAAGTTCCATTTTCAAAATTTGAACTTTCATTTTTACTATATCGTTTGCAAGTGGCCAGTTCTAAAAACTTTCAGTGTCGCTCTCGTACTATCAGCGTCTACTGCTAAGTGAGAAGATAAGTTTGCGGCATTACAGGCTCCCATTTCTAAAATCAATCGAATTTATTTCAAAGGATTACGATGATTTGAAAATTAAATTGGCAGAATTAGTTTGAACGTGAAGCCGACCGCAGTTATATATCTGTCGATTTTATATGTTTGAGCTAGTGGAAAAAATGGACGCTATAGAGCGAGAATTGGTTTCCACTAAATAGACTTTATTAGGTCAGTATTATTTATAATTATATGTATTTATATCTCTATTGATCTCTAGTCAATTAGAATATTTAGAAAATGTAGTACATGTGTGGAAAAAATATATTGATTGTATAGAAAGCATTAAACGTTATTTTTTTAAGTGTACCTATGCATTTTGCCTTATATAGTTATATCTCTTTTTAAAAGTAAGTTCTAGAAAAATGTAATCTGCGTTTTTTATTTGGGAATTTGTTGGAAAGAGTCATTAAGGCCCTGGAACGCAAAGGGTGTTAGGAGGACCACGGGTGGGTTTTAGTCAGTAAGAGTAAAGATTAAATTAAAAAAAAATTAGAAATCTCTTCCAGCATACCTGCAAAAGGAGAGTCAAGTAAAAAGACATGTAGACATTTTGTATTAAGTAGGAAAAATGAAAACAATACATTTTAAATATAACATACAATCCATAATCTATCTTTATTCAAAGTACCACGGAGCTTATCCATTAAATAATACATATAGGTACATACAGCAGTTCCTGAGGTCCGACATAACCGCTAGTTGTGTTGCTGGCCAAAGAATATTTTGTAGATGCTCTTGTAATGCAGACTAAAAGCCGTTCAAAGTAAAAAAAAATGATGCCAGTTTTGCCCCAGCAACCCAACTCAACCCAAACCCTAACCCAGTTACCGGAGTTGTGGACTTGTGGAGGTCAGGTAGACAGTTTCACATAAAATAATGTATAGCTACCCACATACTTGCTCGACCAATGCGAGCGTCCCGCGGTCATATACCGTCCCAGTACCGAGATAGCTCAAGTCCGCATACTCGCACCCACACCACTGTGCGGCTTGCAGTTCGTACGCGCGCCATTTTTATTTCATCATTTTATTAATTTATTCCTCGGACATACCGTAATAACTAGCCCATTCCGTGATAGAATATTATACAGTCGGCCTTGTGTATGCGGCAGGTACTTGACAGTAACAAACTGCCAAAGATACGGAACGCACGCGAACATAAAATGCAACTCAAGTATGTTTTCTGTCTACAGGCCGGGTTGTGGCGCCGAAACTTAACCTAAAAATAGACGAAGACTATAAAAAAATCGACGACACGTACTATTGTACCAAATGCGACAAGACATACGACAAACTAGAGTCACTGAAGGTACATGTGAAGATAAAACATTATCAGATTCTGAAATACAAGTGCTCAGATTGTGACGTTGGATTCATGACGCTTCCGCCTTTAATCGTTCACAAACTAGAAGTGCATAACATTGATTTTCGAGTCAAATGTAGTGTGTGCAGTAAAATGTTCAAAACTAAAGTGCATTTAAACAGGCACATCAAAAATATCCATTTACTCGGGGAAGTTGGAGAGAGGTTTAAGTGCGATCTTTGTGACTTTGAGACCTTTAAATCTGTAGCTATGTACAAGCATAAGTTTAAGCATAAAACTGTGAACGATTACCACTGTAGGTTTTGTCAGAAATCTTTTAAGAGAAAGCCGACTTTGCAATTGCATGAAAGGATACACACTAATGATCGGAGGAAAGTTTGCACTTTATGTGGAGAAGCATTTGTGCAGAAAGCAAGTTTGAATCATCATATGAGAAAGCATCATCATCTGCCTATCTAACCTGCACAACCCAGTAACTGGGAATATCACCATACGTAAGTTATTAAATGCTGGACACTTGAAACTAATGTAGCTGAATAGGTACGCTCTTTCTTCTTCTAAAATTGTTTGTCCGAAAAATCATTATCCGTAACACGTTTACTTCAGTAACCATAATATTTCATTTAACTGAACCTTATCCAGAAGTTGTAATCAAGACAAATGTTACATTATTTAATCGTATATTAATCTATATTAAATTGAATAGATACAGTAGAGAAGTAAATAAATGCTTCGGTCGCATAAGCTTTCAATTTGACAATACGCCCATATTCATTGCGTGTTTTACGCAAATTATTTTTTTAACATACGAGTATTAAGTAATGGATTTTGAGTGCCTTTCGATTGTAAAAGAATAGGTATGCGATTTGTTAGTTGCGTGATTAAGTGGAGCTCATGGTTAATAAAAACAGCAGCACGGGTCGACCTTCATGCTGAGGCAACGCTTGCTGAGGTCTGGAGGAGGATCTGTGGATGGGTAACCGCTTTAACATTCCTCCGTGCCTCGGAAAGTACGTTAAGCCTTTGGTCCCGGCTGTCATTTACAGATCTTTGGCATTCGTTTTGGATTTTCAGAAGCATCTGACACCAGTCTTGTCAAGACTGCCGTGTTACCCAATTAATGGCTTTCAGAGGTCAGATTAGCAGTCGCTCAACGTATTTTACTAATACGTTGCTAATGCGAGTACCAGAAACGTAAAATAGTTGCGGATTATGGATTATTTGTGCCCAATATAGTTGCGGATTTTGCCTAAGGTTGCGGAATTTGCCTAGGGTTGCGGAATTTGCCTAGGGTTGCGGAATTTGCCTAGGGTTGCGGAATTTGCCCAGGATTGCGGATTTTCTCTAGAGTCACTGCGGCCTTGGAACGCAAAGGGCACAAGAAGGATCACGGGTGGGTTTTAGTCAGAGTCTGGGAGTGTCAGACTCTTACTGACCGCTCGTTCCGCCCAGAACGGCAGAAGTCATTTGATGTTTTTCCCATCCAGAAAAAAAGTGCCTTATAATGATCTTTGAGTTTGTCTTTGATTTTACAATACAGTGTTTGTGGGTGTTAGCGGTTGTTATGTGTTGAAAGAGGATATACTTTTAATGTTAAATAAGTGAAATGATAAATGATATTTACACTTACAGGTTGTACATAACACTTTTACAAGTATATTCAAGATTCAAAGCATTTATTTCAATTAAACCCTTTACAGGCACTTTTGAATTGTCAAGTCGAAAGAGGTAAAGCTATCTGCACGTTCGAAAGCGTAGATCTCTATGGAGAAGAACGTGCAAGAAACTCCACGGACACTCTTTTAAATTATGTTCTGTATTACATAACCTTGGTTACATCCTTGGTCGCTTCTATATGTGAGGACAATGCAAAAAAAAAGGAAACTATAAAAACAATTCAAAGTATAAAGATTAAAACAAGTCAGTGGCAGTTAAGAGGTGACCAGTCTCAACCGACGGCGCCCGTTCACGAACATGACGCGTGTATTGGCACCATTTAGCTCAACCATTTTGAAGGGAACCGAATGATCCAACACACACGCCACCATCAGCGAAACATTTTTGAGCGAGCATGACATGCTCTCTATCTATATATATTTTTTATCGTTACAAACTAGCGGATTTTGACCAAGGCCCCCGACGGGTTTAGTCCGCCACTGGCTATATGATGCCCATTGTAGTATATTAGCGTTTCCGAACGAAAGCTCGGAATGCAAGGAAGAACAGAATGTGACACGGGGCAAGAAAAGATGGTGACTTATTTTTAAAATATATCCTCGTTTAAACGTAATAGTCTTTTTCTTATTACTCCTGGAAGGCCTAGGGCACAACATTAAACCCATAATGTAGATCATAGTATCAAATCTTTGGTAAGAGTTGATAAAAATAATTAAAAGTTATTTGTTCGAAAGTTTCACACAGGTGGGTTTTAGTCAGTAAGAGTCTGTCACTCCCTACAGCTTCCCCCAGCGTTGGAGAAGTCATTTGATGATTTCACATCCAGAAAAAAAAATGTTCAACTAGTCTATGAAACCTAAATGTTTATTCGAATGCTCGCCACAAAATACTGCGCTGAAATTGTAATAACAAGCTTATTTCGTGATACAATTCTCGGCAGTGAGCAATAGCAGGGCTGACGGGCCAGCGTCACACGCAATTCCGAGTATGACAACTCGTGGAGCCTGTTTAGCGGAAAACGTTGATTAACTGTTCGTTCGTAACTACATACGACGAAAAGGACAAAGAATCCCGAAGTCCGAAGACAAGCGAACGTCTTCGAAGCTGTAAAAGGAACTCAAGTTTGTTTTTTGTCTGCAGGCAGAGTTGTGGCACCGAAATTTTTCTTAAAAGAAGACGAAGACTATAAAAAAGTCGGCGACATGTATCATTGTGCCAGATGCGACAAGACATACAGCGGATGGGACACACTGAGGTACCATGTGAAGATAAAACATTACAAAATACCGAAATACAAATGCCCTCTGTGCAACGAGGGATTCATGAAACTTGCAGCTGTGACTGTTCACAAACTGACAGAGCATAACGTTGATGACAGAGTAAAATGTAGTTTGTGCAGTAAATTATTCAATACAAAAGTCTTGTTAACGATACATATCAGCAATTTCCACATGGCTGGAGACATTGGAGAGAGGTATAAGTGCAAATTTTGTGATTATGTGACCTTCAAATATGGAGCTATGTACAAACATAAGTTTAAGCATAAGACTGTGAAGGAATTCCATTGTAAATTTTGTAAGAAATCTTTTATGAGGAAGTCAACGCTGCAATTGCATGAGAGGATACACACTGGTGATCGGAGGAAAGTTTGCCCTGTCTGCGGACAGGCGTTTGTGCAGAAAGCAAGTTTGAATTATCACATGACGAAATATCATCCAGGTTTTTAGGAACCTTTATACCGGCTAGACAGTTTTAGAAGTAAAATCGTATAATTCGTTATAGTATATTATATTACTTTGTTAAAATAATTTGTTTTGTTCTCTAATTGCATTTTTGGGTGAAATATTGTAAAATATTTCTGAGCCATATTCTTTAGTAGGTTTGTTATTTACCCCCTTCAAATTATCTAACATTGAAATTGTATAGTATAGGAAGGAGAGGACATAAAATATTAGTGATTTGAGGGTCCAGTTCGAGGTTTTAGGTTAGTTAGGTTCCAGTTCGAGGTACATACCCGTTCGTGTCAACGTAAACGATCGCATCAACGTAAACATTCGCATCAACGTAAACATTAGCGTCAACGTAAACATTCGCGTCAACGTATAAGTTCGCGTCAACGCAAACGTTAGCGTCAACGTAAACATTAGCGTCAACGTATAAGTTCGTGTCAACGCAAACGTTAGCGTCAACGTAAACAATAGCTTCAACGTATAAGTTCGCGTCAACGCAAACGTTAGCGTCAACGTAAACATTCGCGTCAACGTAAACATTCATGTCAACGTAAACATTCATGTCAACGTAAACATTCGCGTCAACGTAAACATTCGCGTCAACGTAAACGTTAGCGTCAACGTAAACATTAGCGTCAACGTATAAGTTCGCGTCAACGCAAACGTTCGCTTATGGCAAATCGTACATCATAAAAAAGAGATTTTTAATTTTATTATTGTTGTCAGACGGCGCTTATTTACTTTTAGCATAAATTGACGTTCTCGTTAACGCGAGTATGTTTAAATACTCGGACTAAGTCCACAGCAAAGAAACCATCTATTCACAACGTCCACGTATTTTAAACAACAAAAACAAAATTACTTTTCAAATTATATACTTCTACTATTCATAGTTCATTGCTTATAAATCTCGCAAGGCCCCTTTAAATGCGATGCTTAGAAGTCTTAGAAGAAGTTTTTCAAGGCTATTTAAAAACCAACTTACCGACTATCTGTTTTAGCAATAACTTTAGTCGAAGCTGATTTAGCTGCAAAAAATAATTCCAATCACTACTAGAAGACTTCAATGAAATAGAGAACAAAATAATATTACTTTTATACAAAAATAAAGCACGCTAGTTACAAAATAAAACGTTTTTTCAAAATCTATATGCTTTTAAATATTCTCCCACCGCACATTTATATTTCGACTGTGAAGGGGTGTCCGCTGAACCCCGCTGTACATTTGTCATTGTGCCTCCGTTTTTCCTAGGGTTCAGTCCATTCAGCGGGCAGATCGGCTGTCGTACCTATTGCTGACTGCACACCAGCCATTTTGAGCTGTTTCATTCACTTACAGTGAAATATACAACAAGAAGAAAGAAGACTGACTCGTATTTTTGTTTCTAGGACCGCCCACTTACTACACGATAATTCAAAACGAATACCAATGCAATGTCTGCGGCAAGACTTACTCTTCGCAACCCCTCGTGTCTCAACACTATCGTTTCGTGCACCTCAAACGTCGCCCCAAAGACCGGAAATGCCCGAAGTGTGACCAGCGAATTCCCGACCACCTCCGAACCGCACATTTAGAAAAGGAACACGGTATACCGGCGCCATCTTGTGGAATATGCGGCAAGAAGTTTAGATTCCCATGCAACGTGATCCAACATCAGAAAAAAGTGCATATGGGCGAAAAAACAGAAAAATGTCAAGTCTGTGAAAAGAGCTTTTTTAATAAGCTCAGTTTGAAACTGCATATGTCTACGCATTCTGATGAAAAGAGGTTTAAATGTGAGGTGTGCGAGAGAGAGTTCCGTTGGGAAAATAATTTAAGGGATCATCTGAGAATACATGCGGGTGATAAAAGATTTGTTTGTCCTGTATGCGAGAAGGCTTTTGTCCAGAAGTCTACCTTGAAACAGCATGCAGCAAGGAATCATCCGGGGGTGGACGTCTCGTGATGGATTTTGAGAAAGTGCTGCCGCATTTTTGATCGGAGATCTAACGCCATTGGTCCAGTATTGAAACTGTGAAGGCGCCTTCGAAGAACCTACCTTTTGGTTCACTTGCACAAACCGGAGTTATTATTATTATTATATACTTTATTGTACACCTTTTAATAATAACAGGAAAAACATTCATAAAAACAAGTGTACAATGGGCGGTCTTATCGCACAAGGCAATCTCTTACAGACAAACTTTGGATGGACTGAACGAAAGGAGATACATAGATTTAGGGCTGTCAGTGTACAATCTTCAATGCGGCCAATCCTGCAAGATCGGCATTAATAAAAGATATAATAACCCATGAAAGTCACCGATAGTTTTGCTAGATATCAATAGAGAATATTTGCATTCGTAAATTACTCCTAGAGATTATTACACACCACACTACATTATCTGCTTCAGTAAAGAATAGCTATCGAAAAAAATCTCAATAATGTAATTTATTAGGGATCCATTTCCGAATTATAACCATCAGGCAGGACCCTATAACTAAACCAACTGTCTGTCCCTGCGTCCGTTCATTTGTCACTCAGCGGATCGTAACTCCGGAACAACCCGCACATACACCCTCTGCTGCCCTGCTGTTGCTGTCCAGGCGACCTATTATGACGTCTTAAATCCATCATGATTTCTGTGTCAGAGAGAGACGGAGTTACACAAGACGGATAGCACTATCTCTTTCCCTCACACGAATCATGATGGCATTGGCACTTCGTAATACGGCCACTGTACATTTCTTCTCAGCTGCTCTTTTTCTCACAGCTGGAATTTTCACAGTGTGAACTACTATATAGGTAACCAATGTGGCCCTGGAATAAATTGCTATAGACATTAGCGACATGTGGGTAGTTAAACATTATTTTTATGTGTTCATTTAATTAAGTAAGTTAGTGATTATTTCAGTAAGTTGTCAATGTTTGAATCTGACTTTGAGTTAAACTCTAGTTTTCGTTATATTGTTTCAATATTAAAACAATTTTTTTTGTAATACCTAAGTAAGAAAGAAAATATATGTTATTTCTAATGAATATTATTCTGAGTTTTATTTTTCTCGTCTTCATTGACCCTTCCTGCCATATTTAGTTTATCATTGTTGTGGGATAATGGTCGATCTGTGGAGATGGCCCGGAAGACGCGATCAGCATACGGTGTAGGTCTCCCTAATCGGGCGGAGCAACGCCGTGTCTTCATCGAGGCCAGCGGCGGCGACTTCTTCCGGCCCTAATTCAAACCATGGTCCGGAACGAGGAGGCATGGGAAGCGGTTACCTCCTTTTGTGAAGCAGTAATGCTAGCGGAGTAAGGAAGGAAGGAGGACGCGGGCCTGCGGATAAAGAGCAATGGGTGGCTCGTCGTCTGATAACAACCAGGCCCGGGGCCCCATAGGGTCAGTGCCTGCTAAGGTAGCGGAAGTTGTTCGAAAGAGTCACTGCGGCCCTGGAACGCAATCGGCACTAGGAGGTACACGCGAGCGCGGATCCACAGTGGGCACGATGGGCATGCCTACAACCCTAATAGAGGTTTTACAGGTTTATTCGTCTACTGCTCGGCCCACGGTTTTGCGCACAGGAAACTTATAAACTGTACAAAATCGTAGTCAGTGCGTCATATATTTTGTAAGTCTTTTGCATATATATAGGTATTTTGGAATGCACACTTGGGCAATTCTCGGGTAGCTGTGACCACAACCTTTTTTTAAGAGCTGGATTCGCGCCTGGGAACACGGGCGGGTTTTAGTCAGTAAGAGTCGGACATTCCCTTCCGCTCCGCCCAGAGAGAAGTCATTTGATGATTTCCCATCCAGAAATAAAAAGGAACTTGAAATTTAAAAAAAAATCGAACATTGCGCCTCACAAGTGAAGATAAACATTGAACGTGTTAGAAATTTTGTACACATGTAGATATATATATATAACCAGATTTATGAAATATTTAATCTTTGTTAGTTATTATGTATTAAAGGGTAAGAAAATAACACAATAGGGTTCAATTTATATAACATTATGTGTTTATCTTGTATTATATAGCAACTATGTACTGTATATGACAAAACTAACCACAATTGATAAATAAGTTATTACGAGCCGTCTTTTCAAATAAACCAATCCTTATATTACATAACATTACATAATTGGTGAATATAATATAATATACATCATAAAAACAACAAATCAACAATAATCGTAATAATTTCATACCTTAGATGTTAACGCCTTGAAAGTCGAAGAGCAACTAGCCTACTCCATTTTTTTTTTAAAGGACCGCTCGCAGTTCAGCACTTTAAGCTGGTTACTGCTTAACCGGGCACAGGCCTACTCCACTCTGGCTCCGCTCTTTTATACCCGTTCACAAAAAGTATGATTCACAAGTGACCGTTGAGAAATGTCAAATCAGTGTTTGACTTATAGAAAAATAAGTTTGTTATAAAAATTCTTTAGTAAATTCATTAATTAATTTTAACAACTGTATATTAAACCGATAGGTACTAATTACATTTATAGGTATATCAAGTGCTTATTTTTAAATATCCGATACATTATAATACATTTATATATCAAACGCATCTTTCATATTATATATTTACAGGGTTTGAAATTATTAAGATGATAACAATCTATTTTATATTTTTGTACACAAAACAAGTACCGGTAAGATTTAAAAATACCAATTTCAACGTCTTTGTTTTGAACACACACAACTAAAACGATTGAATAATTGACAGTTGGATAAGTCAGATACGAAACGCAACGACGAGTGTCCGTTACCCAGGCCAGATGTTGTCGAAAATGGTCATTTGAATCATATAGATAATTAGTTTTGCGGCTTCTGTAATTGTTGCGCACATTTTTAAATTTGTTGCGCTTATAGTTTTTTAATTATTTCACAAAAACATTTCCTGCTGGCGTAACGTTACGCCAGCCAGACCTTTTTCTTTCTAATGGGAATATTTAAATAAATATTAGCTATAAAATTAGTTGTCTAGATGAAGTAAATGTTGTGCCTTATTTTGTACTAGCTGCTGCCTGCGACTTCGTCCCCGTGGAATCCCCGATTTTAAAACATTCTTTATCGCTGCTCCGCTCGTATTGGCTTAAGCGTGATGATATATAGCCTAAAGCCTTCCTTGATAAATGGTCTATTCAACCCAAAAAGAATTTTTCAATTCGAACCAGTAGTTCCTGAGATTAGCGCGTTCAAACAAACAAACAAACAAACAAACAAACAAACAAACAAACTCTTCAGCTTTATAATATTAGTATAGATTTGTTCTTTCTTCGGTTGCGAAGTTATTAGAGATTTTGCTGGGGTAACGTTTTTGGTTTTGCTAGATCTTTGAAATGGTTAAGCGGATTCTTATCATATTTTGTACATGACTTCTTAGGACTTAGTTTAAATTTGTTCTACAATAATAAAACCAAAATATCGCATATCTTAAAGGTTATTTCATTAAACAGAAAAACACTTCAATTGGTCCCAGCACTCTCAATAAGAAGTCTAACGACTTACTTTAAATGTTATTTTAAAGCTTGTAACTGCCTTCAAATGTATGTGAAGTTTCATTAGTATCCTGTAAGTATTTAACAAGTTATGATGATATTCAGTTCTTCACGAGCACGGTCTTGATGCGCGCGGTGTTATTTGGCCACTGGATTAGATATATGAACTGAATGTTATGTCAATTATTAGTTTTTTAGATCAGTTGTATATCAGTAAATTTTCAGCTCAGTACATTGGATAATTAATGAGATAATACGATTAAAGTCATTAGGAAGTGAATGACCGTGGTAACCCGACCAAGTTTAGGTGGTTACGAAAAAGCGAAAACGCAGAACATTATACTATCTTTTGAAATGTTTAGTATAATACACCTTACAATTTCAGTACATACGCGTACACTGTTAAATACATACATAATATAATATTATCTGTACTATGAAAACATTATTATTATCTTCCCAGTTGCACAAACTTATCAGAAATCACCGTTAGAGCATGCCGTTCGATGGAACGCGGGAGGGGTGGGATGAAGGGGTAATACATTGTTTGCATAACGTACTAAACATGCTCCATAAACACATAATTCATCTTGTAGAGTGCGCGTGCGCTTCGGCAGTTCCGTTTCCTGTCCCACCAAATAATACGTATAAGACTGGTGGTTTTAGTTGGTAAAAATAACAAATTTGAAAAAAAATAGTACCTATAGTTTTCCGCAGAACTCGTGTCGAATATAAACACATCAAAAGTATCTAGGGATCAACATATATTTTTGCAATAACTTTTCTCCTGATTGATATTAATTAAAATTTTCTTTAAGGATTCATCAAATAAAGTGTTTTCGTTTGTCACAGTAACGATAAACCAAGTCACCTTTGCATTAATAAAGAAATTTGCCATTTTCCTAATAAAGGGATTTTTGACATTTGAACCACTAACATTAAAGTTCGAAAAAAAGACTGAAATAACAGTTTTCTTTAAAATTTTATTGGGTAACTTAAACAATTAATAATCCGTGTTTCTACCGCGAACACTAACAACACAAGAACATCGGTTTGGCATACTCAAAATGAGTTCATCCAAATCACGCTGTGGAATGGCCGCCCATGTTCGTTGCAACAACAAAAAAAGGTCTTCTTGCGACTGGATACCCTCCATATTCGGCAGAGCTCTTCTCTGTAGCATATCCCATGCATGCTCAATCGGGTTCAAGTCTGGCGACTGAGCAGGCCAGGGCAGGACATTGATGTTAGCTGCGGCGAGAGTCTGTCTTACAACTCTTGCGGTGTGCGGTCGTGCATTATCATGCATTAACTGAAATAAGGGACCGATTTGCACTTGTAGAGGAACGATGACGTCTGATACAATCGTCTCAGCATAAATTTGAGCGTTGAGGTTGCCTCTGATCCAAATCAACTCAGTTCTTCCGCCGATCCAAATACCCGCCCATACTATGATGGTTCCACCACTATAAGGATGGACTTCCTGGCAGGATTTTAATCGCTGTTGGCGTCCAGGGGTTCTCCAGTGTCGTATACGTCTTGTATCCGGTCTCATACCAAAACGAGACTCATCAGAAAAGCACACGAAACGCCATTGTTCTTCTGCCCAATTTCTGTGTTCAAGAGCCCATTGATATCGAATCCTACGATTGTGCATTGCTATAGGTGGTACCCGTAGCGGTCTTCGGGAATGAAGGTTCACTTCATGCAAGCGGTTTCTGACTGTTTGGTCGCTAATTAAGTTCCCTGAAGAGTGATGAAGCCTCACGGCTAACATCATGGCGGTTATTGTTGGAGCTCTTCGAGTTAAGATTTGAATGTATCGGTCTTGTCTCCGTGTGGTGCAGCGATACCGTCCTCCATGGCGCTCAGCCAAGGTAAGCGAAGAGCTCTGCCGAATATGGAGGGTATCCAGTCGCAAGAAGACCTTTTTTTGTTGTTGCAACGAACATGGGCGGCCATTCCACAGCGTGATTTGGATGAACTCATTTTGAGTATGCCAAACCGATGTTCTTGTGTTGTTAGTGTTCGCGGTAGAAACACGGATTATTAATTGTTTAAGTTACCCAATAAAATTTTAAAGAAAACTGTTATTTCAGTCTTTTTTTCGAACTTTAATGTTAGTGGTTCAAATGTCAAAAATCCCTTTATTAGGAAAATGGCAAATTTCTTTATTAATGCAAAGGTGACTTGGTTTATCGTTACTGTGACAAACGAAAACACTTTATTTGATGAATCCTTAAAGAAAATTTTAATTAATATCAATCAGGAGAAAAGTTATTGCAAAAATATATGTTGATCCCTAGATACTTTTGATGTGTTTATATTATTACATTAACACCCGTGCACTTTCATTGTTTTGTCAACACTAACCCGACCGGTCTAATTTAAGGATAGGAAAGACTAAGTCTTAAACTAAGTCCTAAGAAGTCATGTACAAAATATGATAAGAATCCGCTTAACCATTTCAAAGATCTAGCAAAACCAAAAACGTTACCCCAGCAAAATCTCTAATAACTTCGCAACCGAAGAAAGAACAAATACAAAATAAGGCACAACATTTACTTCATCTAGACAACTAATTTTATAGCTAATATTTATTTAAATATTCCCATTAGAAAGAAAAAGGTCTGGCTGGCGTAACGTTACGCCAGCAGGAAATGTTTTTGTGAAATAATTAAAAAACTATAAGCGCAACAAATTTAAAAATGTGCGCAACAATTACAGAAGCCGCAAAACTAATTATCTATATGATTCAAATGACCATTTTCGACAACATCTGGCCTGGGTAACGGACACCAACGACGACGGCAACGTGGGGAATCCCCCGCTATTGACGACGACACGACAATTTAACCAGTGGCGAATATTTTTCGACTATACTAACTTATCAAAGATAATTATCAACCTTTAATTTTATTATTTACCTTGATAAATATCAAATACATAATCAATCAATGATATTATCATATAATCATCATTTCGAACCATGTACATAATATATATATATATACTTACACAAATATCGTTGATACGATTGCGGGCTGAATTACATAGGTGAAATTTCAGGAGTCAGCTCGACTGGGACATTTCTTATAGAGCGTTCTCTATCGCATAGCAGTCGCAAATTGTCAAAATCCACTAATTTCATTACAATTTGAAGTTTTTAAATTTGATTGACGCTGAGATTATATTACAACTTGAATTTGAAAGCTTTGAGTATTCGCCTATTCAGCGGGCCCTTCCCATTCTTAGTATTTGCAAGTGTAGGTACATCAAAGCATTTTCAAACATCATATTTCTCCCCTAACCTAACTCGCAACATTTCTCAAAATATCAACCACAACTTATCCGATAACTTTGTTCTAGGTTACGCCAGGATAACTGCTTCCTACTACACACTAGAAGTCCAAGAAGACGGCTCAAAGAACTACGCCTGCACATCTTGCTCAAGAAAGTATAAAACCCTGCCCAGCGTGGTTCAGCATTACCGCCATGTACATCTTCGTTTAAGGCCGAAGCTACGATCCTGTTTTTTGTGTGAAGTCAAGGTCCCAGCTCACGTTCGCGCCTTTCATCTTGAAAAAGAACATGGAATACCAGCTCCAATATGTAACGCTTGTGGCAAAAAGTTTGCATACCCGTTTCAAGTGTTGCGACACCAAAAAACTGAACATATGGGAGAAAAAATGTTTCGTTGCAGTGAGTGTGACCTAAGTTTTACGTCCCAGCCTTATCTGACCCAGCATAAGATTAAGCATTCTGGTTTGAGAGTGCATAAGTGTGAAATATGTGACAAAACTTTTAAGTGGAAGAAGAATTTGAGGACTCATATAATGATGCACATGGATGAAAGGAGGCATGTTTGTCCTGTGTGCAAAGATGCGTTCGTTCAGCAGTCTAGCTTAAAGTATCATATTACTAAAAGACATCCGGCGTACGTTTAAATATATCATTTTTATTTTATTTCGTGGTTTCAATTACCGTACCATGTCCTTGTCGATCGACATATAATTTTCTACTGACAAAAAGGTTCAATGTTAATAAGATATCTATAGAAATGCAGTTATGGCGAAAACTAATACATTAGAAATATTAGCGTCTTATTGAGAAAAATAAGTAGGCAATTTCGCGCTATAAGTATATCGAGGTATATCTTCCGCTATTATCCGATGACATTAAGCACGATTTAGTAGGTACCATACATTAAAAAAAAATATTATTATGTAGGTACTTTTACGTTTCTTCTCAAAAGTTTAAATGTAAAACGTTAATCTTTAGATTGTTGAAACATGTTATAACTGTGTGCTGCGATAATGTACGAAAGAGATACGAAAAAACATGCAAAAAGTCTAAATCTCGTATGCAAAACACGTATGTTTGAAAAAAACTTTGTTTTCAAAATGGTAGGTAGTCGTTCTTAATTATATAACCACCACTGTACATAATTATAATTATGTTTTAACTGTGAAATAGCGGAGTGGATTTTAATATTTTCGCTGGTTGTAGTATGAAAATAGGTTGTTCTGCACGAATTTAGCCTCGGCTATTAAGTAGTTCATATAATCAAGGAACGAATTTAACAGAGACTCACCTGTTCTCGGCGGCTGGCGTCTGGACGCTGCATCGAGTAGGTAAACCGTGGACATAAGAAATATAAGAATTACAATTATTCCAAAAAAAAATTCACAATTTGACTGAATTTATCGATTTATTCACGTGCGGCGTCAATAGCGATCGTATGGCGCGAATAATAAAAAATGGATTTTGATTACTTGGCTACCGAGGCCTTTAAGTCGTCTTTACTTTTTTTTTTACAAAATAATGGTGGCAGACTGCTTGAACCGCACAATGCGTTCTTGCTGATTGGCGATCGCAGCGCTGCGCGCTGTTGCGATGACGTGCATCAAACATAATCATACTTAACTGGGTCTAACCTATCGTTGTGGAGTCTCAGAGTTACCCTAAGCTTTTGAAGTCTCAGTAATTCAGGATTTAGATAGGTATATTATTTTGATCTTTATACAAGCTTTGCTAGGTAAATTCAGCAATTACGTTACCATCACTAATTTTAGTTTATTTTCTTTTAATTAAATAAATTGTACCTTCTTGACTTCTATTCACTTGGTTAGGCAAAAACAAATGTACCTCAGGTGGACTTCATGAATGTTCTCCTGAAACTGTGGATTATTAATTGACGGTTCTCGCCTCTTTTGCATTCAGTATCTTATACTAGTATAATCTGCCAAGATGCGTTGATGTTTGGTGGAGTAAGGCGGTGACCGAGTGGCGTGCGCGGACTGGAAGAGGTGTGGGCCCTTCGGAAGCAAGATTGACAGACGACATTGTTACCGTCGTGGGTACAACCAGGAACGTGGGGATTGGCACAAGAAAAGAGAGGCTCAGCAGAGTGCAGTCGGGCTGTGGATACTGATTATGATGATGTTCAGTATAATGGGGAGGGGGGGGGGGAAGACAGTAAGAAATAAAACGATACATTTTAGTCGCATTACATTTTATTTTGAGTTATGCTTCTCCATCAAATGGTAGACCTTTGTATGACTAGTCAAAGATCTCTGGTTGTCAAATGTCTTTTCACAAGCTTGGCATTTCAAAACTTTTGGTTTTGCCCCATGCACTAATACTTCGTGAAAGTTTTTCTTTGTATAGTCATTGAATTTCTCGCCACAATAACCACATTTATTCCTCTTATTCATACAAATGTGTACGGCTTTTTCATGTTCCCTCTTCTTGATATTGTTGTTAAAAACTTTAGAACAATACGAGCAATTGAATACTCCAGTTTTATGTCTATACGAGTGTGTCAGTAAAGTTTTTTTGTTCACAAACCCGGCATCACAAACGTCACAGATATAGTTTCTGTAATGCGAATTCATGTGTTCTAATAATACTTTGAAATTACCGTATTTGTTGCCACAAAACACGCATTTTGACATATCAGTGTCGAATTTGAACGGTAAAATGTGATTGTTTAGTCCTTCATGGAAGAATTTCTTGTGCGCTGATTTCAAGTGTTCGATTAATTGATCTAATGTGTCGAGATTAATTTGACAGATGTCACATTTCAAATCAGTGATGTCTAGTTTGATTATGTAATTGTGCATTGTTCTTTCTTCCATGAACGTTGATTTTGAGCTATTGTGTTGGGATATTGTATGAGTCTTAAGTTCATTAGTAGTTTCATATTGTTGGGGACAGAAGCTGCATGAGTACCCGATACCAGCATATTTACCTATCGGTGTGGCGTTAGAGTGATACAAAATAGTTCTGATGTTATCCTTATGTTTCTCCACTTCTGTTTTTCTTTTTAATTTTACCTGTGTTTCACTTATATTGCCAGGATTAATTAGAATAATACCTTTCTTCTTGCACCTCGTCTTGTTCTCCTTGATCCTTATGATGTGTTTCTTTGGTTTCCTTGTTGTCTCTATAAAATAGAAAATGTGATTTAGTATTTATTTAATCAGTATTACCGAGGGTGACCGTGTAACTCAGTAGCTGAGTTGTGGTCAGATAGTCTGTCCCTACAAAAATACCAATAATATTCAGCTGCAACCGATTTTGTTGGGAGAAGATTGGGCAAAAGTAACTGTAACGTAATTTTTACCTTTTGACCGCCATAAACGTTGCTCGTGGCTAAGTGCGACACGCTTGAATTCGTATTCAAATAACAATAAATATGTGTCTTATAATAAAGAAATAGCGTGTAAAGCACGAAATTATTTGCTTTTTATAAACAACAGTTTGTGTCCGGGTGGTCTAAAGTTCAACCCCCCAAACCACACACACACACACACACACACACACACACACTCAATGAATTAACATGAATGATGAAACGACTGACTGCATCTCGGGAGACGTTCATTGGAATAAGGAACAAATCGCAAGAAATACGCTTCTCCCTAAGGCAGAGATCGAATCAATAGGTTAAAATCTCTCATAAACTAAACATGAACGGGAATATTTAGGAGTCTGCTAAAGTTGACTTTAATAGGGGATTCCATCAATTAATAATTAGGTACCTACATACTTAACTAACTAACTTAATGACAGTGGAACATCGTTGTCATCAGAAATGATGACACTGGTATTTATTTTGTTGAAATAATCAGTTTCAGTCAGAGGTTTGTACTCATATGAACGTAAAGGCGGTAATCAAAGATGTGTTATATAGACGACATATTTATTGCGACATATTTATCCTTGATTTTTTTTTTGTGCGATTCACATTCAAATCTACTAGACGATTATGATCTAAGCAGGTAACGAATAAGACGTTTTTTTAATAAGTAAACTTGCCTTGACACTCTTTCTTCCAAATTTATGTCATGTTTTAAAACAACAAATCTTGTAGATATCACTGAACTTTGTAGCATCACAAAATTTTAAAAATATATTACATCACATATTTGAGATCAACAAAGGATAATGAAAGTAGCAACTGAAAAGTGCATCACTTAGGTAGGTAGTACATTACTAAATAAATATTATTATTTTTACTATTTATTTTTATCTCACTTTATTTATTTTATTATTGTTTTCACATATGCACACAGCAGACTTGGTGTCCGTACGTCATGTCCTAGGCGACATTGTAATATTGGTATATGTAGCTGACTACTGAAAATCAACGCCGCCGTGCCGAGGGTCCCTCACGGCACGGCATTTATGCTGAGTGGAAGCCTTTTTGCCACAACCACGACATGCATTTCCTTTATATGTATCTATACTCTCATAATCATTTTTATTATTAATTTGTATTGTTATTAAATTGTAATTTGTCTTTACTAACATAATTTAAGACTCGAAGTTTGGGTACATATTCATTGTGTGTTGTGGAACAGACGATTTTAAACTGATGAAGCAATGTTTTTATTGTATCTCATACATTTTATTACACTGCGTTGCAGGGGTAAAAGTAAGTTTAAAACATACTTACTTATCTACTTGATTCGGGGCTTGCTCGCTACACCCCATTGCGTCTATTTATGTTCCGGCCGGTAATTCAACATTAGAATAAAGTTAGTATTAAAAATGTTTACGTGGAACTTTTTGGAATTAGCCTACTTATAAGGACCTACTTATTTGCTTACTTAAGTACTTACTTTAGTGTTACAAATAATATATTATGTTTATGCCACACCTAGAAATACTTCAATAAGGAAAATACTAGATTCTTCTTTTCCAGCTTGAGCCAGAACTTAATATTTAAGATGCTTTCAGTGCAAGCCATTTCTTACTATATTAGGTATAGTTTACACTAACTCTCGGTTTAAACCTATGCAGCAAGTGCTAGTAGGTACTCATAACATATACTGACTACAACAATTTCAATTGTACTATAAGTAGTGATATTTTAAAAAGACTAAGCTAAAAAGTCACGTGTACGTTGAGATTTAAAATAACGACTTGACAGTCGAAAAAGTAAATTTATTTTTACTCATTTCATGCCAGTACTCTTTCAGCCGAATACTCAGCGTCGTTAAATTTAATTTAAAGTCGCCACTTTGTTATGCCATGCTGTATTTACCAATTCAAGGTGTTTAGTTACGGGTTGAGTTTTCGAATGCTTGTTCCCCAAAATTCGATGCTGAAATCACAGCCCATGTTAGGAAAATAACGTCCCTACAGTTAAACAAACCATTAGGTACTTTGTGACTTATCTTTAGTGCTTTCATAGTTTCTTAATTCCAGTGATATTTCATTAGAAATACAATACAACTTTTTGTGAATCGGAAAATACCGTTGTGTAGAATACATTCTGATACACATCTCGCATTCAAACTCTCACTGAAGACCGTGATTCGGCTTCTCTCTGTACATCTGGAAATCACGGAACTTCCTCTCACAAAGTACTCTTTGGTCGCTTTTTAACGTGCACATGAACCATCCGTTCGTGCACTTTCATCTTCACTCGAGTATCAAAAACTTTTGTACAAAAGCCACACCGGAAGACTCCAGTTTTGTGTCTATACATGTGGGCTTGCAGCATCCTCCTGTTCACGAAGCCAACTTGACAAACCCCACAGATATGGTTACTGTAATGAATATTCATATGCTCGAGTAAGATCTTAAAGTTGTGGTATTCAAATGAGCATTCGACACATTGCAGCACCTCGGAATCGAACCGAAAAGGAACAATGTGACTCCTTATGTCTGTGTGAAAAAACTTTTGGTGATCTATCGTGAGGTGGTCAATAATTCCTTGGAGTTCATTGAAAGGTTTCATGCACATTTCGCAGCGAAGACCCGTGATGTCTAGCTTGACGATATAGTTTAGCATAGTGTAGTTATTCATGAAAGAGGAGATGTTTCCTTCGTCGTGGTGCTCGATTGTATGCTTTTTGAGATCCCTGGGGGCTGAGTAGACTTCAGTGCAAAAGCAACAGTTGTATCCGAGACTCCCATATCTCCCAATCGGCGTGGCATTGCTAGCAAGGAGGATAGTTCTGATATTCTCTCTGTGTTTATCGACTTCGCTCAGTGTGGTGACTTTGGCCTCGTCATCGGAAGTGAAAAATGATGCTGTGTCGACTTCTATCTCGATCAGTACGGATTCCGGGTCGATACCTACAAAAAAAGTTATTGTTTAACGGGGCACCGAGCTTTTTATACACAAAAACGCGCTTTTATAACGGTTGTTTGAAGTAGTAAACAATTAAATTAAAATCTAAGGAAATAAATTGGTATTATTGGCCATATATACTAGGCAGTATACACGATGGAAACACGATTTGATAAAGTTAGCTCGATAGAATAAATTCACAAAGTTATCTCTAAAAAACACAACAAACGCTTAGTACGGCGTGAATACTTCGCGAAAGGTCATCAGTTTTTTAATAATGACTAAACTACATGTTTTATAGAACGTATACACTTTAAATTTTCAAAATATGTATTTGTTTAACAATAAGAAGGAAATACCTAAATTCGCGCGAATTTTTCCCATTATAAGCAGAGCCGCCGCGCCGCCCTCCTGTCCGCTTTAGTCCGCCGTCGGCCATCGGACGGGGAGCTTGTGTCGCTTGCGCTCACGCGCGGATTTAATAACGTAACGAAGAAAATTGTATGAAAATGAATTGTAGCGTATTTGAAATGGGGAACAAAGTAAAGAAATCAAGACAGAGAAGGGGTTGGCGAAAAACCAATGCTAAATAAACGCTTGCATGAAGAAATGAATTAGGGTAAGGCCACCAAAATTGTCAAATATAATATCACAAAAGTAACACAAGAGATTTTCTGTTACCGTTACACAAATGTAACCCAAAAGTAACACATCTTTTGCGTAAAGGTGGTTTCATAATGGTTAAATAAATAACCTTAAATAATACAAGATATTTTTTTGCTGTAGTAGTAATGAAATACGATTTTTAAACGATATACTTACCTTAAATTGTAATAATGAACTCAAATAAAAACATGACACAAATCTGTCATACAGCATTTTTATTTATTTATTTTTTATGTACACACAATATACTAAAAATAAACTTTTTACAAAAAATAAAACCGACTTCTAAGCAAAAAAAAAACCCAAAAAGTATAAAATAACTTTAATTTCGGAAATCGGTGTGTTCAACAAAAAAGCAACCAAAAACACCGAGTTTTTTTGTTTAGAAGTCGGTTTTATTTTTTGTAAAAAGTTTATTTATTTTTCACTTTTTAGTGGTTCACTCCCAGCTAAACATACCCATCGCAGCGTACGTGGTATAAATTGGTGTAAACAATAAACAAATATGCGATTTCAGCTATCCCGACAGATTTGCTATCATTTATTGAAATTAACAAAAAAAACCGCTTGTTCGATTTCGATAAAAAAAAATATGGGACCATTTGGGAAGTATACCATTTCCAACAAAAAAGAATTTTCCAAATCGGTTGGCAAGCGACGGAGTTATGCGCGAACAAACATTAAAAAAATATACAAACATCCGAATTGAGAACCTCCTCCTTTTTTAGAAGTCGGTTAAAAATAGAAAATTTTGTACAGAAACCAAGAGCACAAAGATACTGCTTATTTCAATAGAAATTTCTTCCAGCAGAAAAGCTATTGCTTTTGATCTTGATATTTTTCAGGATTCGTTATTTTTAACTTTTCAATTTTTCAATCTTTCAATTTTCAGGGTAAATTTCATGGAAGACCGATTACAAAATTTATCAAACTCTAGAATTGCAAGTTCAGAAACTAATTATTTTTATGAAATAAGTGTTACTTTCATCCCAAATCAGATTTGTTGATAATTATAGAAATTATAATTACATCAAATGTTCTGTTTTATTTAGGATGCCAATTACACCGAAACAAAATTGTTGTCTTCCAGCAGAGATTCACTAAAAATAATTATATACTAACCGTTGGTATTGTACATAACAATTTTGCTGGCTTCTTTATTCCCGAAAAAGTCTTGCATAACGAACAAAGTACTTACCGTGTAACTTCATTATCAGAAATTCAATAGAATCTGCCTGCAAAAACATACTTCGACTTTTAATTCTATTCTTGACACTTGACAGTTCAAAGAAAAATAATGTTACGTGTTTTGAAGACAAGTTATTAAAAGTCGCATGGTCCTCATATAACGTATTGTGTATGTCAGAGGTTCATTTAATGTTAGTCTGGCGGCTTTAGTTCTTTACGTGGCCTACCCAAATGGAGGAGGATTAAGGAGCTCAACGATTTGACGAACAATGCCAAAGTAACTTTACTTTGGCATTGTTCGTCAAATCGTTGAGCTCCTTAAAGTTTTAAATTTGAACTACATGATAATTGACAAATGCTTGCACTGTTTGGACAGGTCCACTCAAATCTCAAACGCCGGAGTACCCCAAGGCGGTGTCCTCTCCCCTCTAGTGTTCTCGCTATTTAGTACCGATATTCCCACTAGTACTAAGACACAGCTAGCTCTGTTTGCCTACGACACGGCGATCTATTGCTCCGGCAATAGCGAAAAGGCAATAGCCGGCCACCTCCAGAGATCCGCAAACGCACTAGGCGCTTGGTTCCGGAAGTGGAGACTGGAAGTCAACCCAGAGAAGAGTCAGGTGATCTTGTTTTACAAGCCCCAGACTCGTCTCTTCCCACCACGTTCCAGCCCAATCACGTTATTTGGCAAGCCGATCCCTTGGGTGGAGCAAGCCAAATATCTAGGTGTGATCCCCTACTGAAAGCTTACTTTCGGAGAGCACATAAAGGCGGTACGCACTCGTGCCGTTTTCGCTCTCGGTAGGCTTCATTACATCCTGAATGCACGCAGCAAGCTATCCCTGAAATGTAAACTACGGATTTTCACCACGTGCATACGCCCGATAATGACTTATGCGTGTATAGCTTTCGCATACGCTAAGCCTCACCAGATCCATAGGTTGCAGGTTATCCAAAATCGGTTTCTTCGAAAGGTTAAGGAGCCCCGTGGTACGTTAGGAATGAGCGACTCCATGTCGACCTCCGCATGGGACCATCAAACAGTTCATGAAACGTTTTTCAAAGCGTTTCATAGAGTCCGCTGAAAAGCACCAGAACCCCCTTATCGTATCGGCTACCAGATACACGCCCTCCCAGATCAGCAAGATCCGCCGACCGCGGCATACCCTTGTTGAGCCCGATGACCCCATCACCCAGAACCAAGAGAGTAGTAGGGAAACCAGTACTCTTAGGAAAAACAAACATAGACCGCGTTCCGTATACCGGCCTCGCCGGCGAGGTACATCGCGACGCCCCCGTCAAAACCCTCTTTTGCCTAATGAGCCGGCCTGCGCTGCTGAGCCATTACCGTTAAATCACCAAAATAATATCAACCTGACCCAGCCTGTCCCTTGCTTCCCTCCCTCAATGACCCTGCTAAGCCGAGGCCCGTGTCCTTAGCGAGCGGTCATTTAGGTTTTAAGTAGTTTTTAGCCCTGGCTGGGGGCTTTAAATTCATTTGAGACCACCACAGGATTTATCAGTTACGCAGTAACCAGCCTTAGTGTGCTGAACTGCGAGTGATGATACCGAGAGCTTTTTTTTTAAAAAAAAAGCTCTCGGGATCATCGAAACATTGGACATCGTACGAACAACATATGCACAGAAACTGTCGCGTTCCGTATCGTTGAATTGTATAGGTACCTACAGTGTGTGATTCGCTAGTGTGACTGACTTGTTCGTGAATTGCAATCTGATTTGAACTGCAAACCGTTTTAATATTGCGGTATAACCAACACTACCCTTATTACGCCCACAGTACTAATTAAAATGTGCCTGATGCTAACGAGAGACAGACATACCTTCTCCGACAAGTACATTTGTGAAGTTAATTGAATATAGTTTATTCTTACACCAACTCAAATAGCTGTTTTTTATTAAAATCTGTCAAATTAACCGTCAAGTTATTGAATGGAATTAAAAGTCGAACCTTACGTACTGACGAAAGTAGTTTTTACTGAATCTACTTTGATGAATAAATAATTTGAAATTGAAAATAAAAGGTCGATACTGGGATTTTTACCCTACTTATATAGCCGATAGGTTATTATACGCGCGGCGCGCGGTCGGCGCTACTCTCTTGCCGGTGTGCCTCACGCACACATAGACGGAGCGCATAGAATACCTAAAATCGATTAGCGCTAGAAACTCGGTGCGCCCTTAATGGTTGATTACATCGCATACAAATGAGGGTATTTGAAATTTATGTTGCCAATTAAATATTAAAATAAATTATACTACTTCTCATTGATGGAGCTGTTTTTTTTTTTGCTGAGTACTTAGATCATACTAGCGACTTAATCACTTCCTTTACCTACTTAGACTTGTTTCATAAAAAAAATGGTTGTTCGGTTTGTCTATACTAATAAAGAGGTTGCTTTCGTTTTTTTTGTTCCGAATAAGCTCAGAAACGACTGGATCGATTTTAGCCATTTTTCACCAATGGAAAGCTACATCATCAGCGAGTAACATAAGCTATATTTTATCCCCGTATTCACACGGGACCGGGAACTACGCGAGTGAAAGGGCGCAGGGCGCTGCTAGTTAAAAAAAAAACTAGGTAAAGAATTTTTTTCGATTCCCATTAAAAGTTAAGTTTTCATTCTGCTGCGAATATAATAATAATATACCGTAATCTTAAATCTATTAACTCTTATATTAAAAATATGTGTTTTTCACGCCACAGACAAAAAACGTGTTCGGCATGTCACATCGATTACCTACGTTATTGTATTTAAAATGAATAGGTTAGGACGAAGTTAAACAATAGGAAATATATTAAAACACTCTTTCTTACAAAGTATTCCATTACATTTATTATAATACCAGTAGGTATTGATATTAAAACTAAAATAAAACAATTACTTACTAACTGAAAATCGCCTATATCGATAGAAGCAGATTGCTGAGATTAAACAAAAGAATATGTATATCTTAAGCTATTTTTATTGTATCGGCTATAATTAATTAGGTGCTTAATCTAAACTGCAGCATCATAATTTCAACCGAAAGTTGTTCTACTGCTGGACATAGACCTGTCCCAAGAGTCACCACATCGACCGGTCCTCCTCGTTTCGCATCCAACGGATTCTCACAGCTTTCACCAGGCCATCAGAAGCCTTCCAACGAGCCATCTCTCGATACGCGGAATCAAAACTTACTAGCATTAAACATAATACTTAAGTACCTAAGCAACATTCATAAAAAAGACAAGCAAGTTACAATGTACCAAGAAATTAAACCAAGTGGACAGCTTTTTTATGTTCAAGCATTTTGCTGCGAATAACGAAACCAGAATCGCAGAAGCCACAAACATAGTTTCTGTAGTGCTCAGACATATGATCTTGGAAATCGCTGTACTCCCCAATGTCAGCTGCACAAACCCCGCACAGGAGCTTCCGACCGTCATACTTAAAAGGAACGATCTGATTCTTTATCTGTTTATATATCAACTCATCATGAACAGTCTTCAAATGGTCCATCAACTGTTCCAGTCCATCTATAGACTGATCACAGATCTTACATTTCAAACCACTAATGTCCAAATAAACGATATGTCTAGACAAAGACCTAGCGTTAAAGAACTCTGGTCTATCGTTAGTATGGACTTGTACAGAATGGCTTCTCAATTCTGTGGGATTTTGGAATTGGTCGAGGCAGTAACTGCAGGCAAATCTAGTGCCTACTCGACAGCGAACAGGTGTAGCGTTGGAGCATTTCAGGACAGTCTTAATATTGTCAAACTGCCAGTCCAGTTCCGTTAACCTTCTCTCTTCGGCTATTTTCTTCTGCTGTTCGCGGACCCAAGGTATCGTCTTCTTGCCCACCGGTCGGATGGATACGAAAGAAGAAAAGTTCAGTTTCCTGTCCAAAGTGATACCTTTTACTTCCTCTTCGAAAATTATTGGAGATTCGTGAATAGTTCTGGAGCGAAGACCTGAAAATAATGAGTACAATATTATATTTTACAGATTATGAAATTAATAAGAAGTTTTAGTATTATACCTACTTGAATTCGGTGTTGCAGAGTTGTTAAAATGAGTTTCAGTAATCCGTTATTGTTAATTTTGAGCATGCATTCTAGAGATAGCAGGTTAGTACGTCATATATGTATTATTTAAACCAATTTTATGTCTGAAGGTCTTTCTTAATTCAAAATTCCGTTAATGTTATCCCCGTTCTGGTACACTACAATGACGGACTTATTGAACAAGAGGAGTGAAAAAATTATTGCATGTATCAACGACCATACAAAACAGAAAATCTTTAATTTCGGCCTAAAAATCGAATAAAACGCGGCCATCTCTTCGGCAGAATTCGCGGAGCGAATATAGAAGAAATAAAAAAGGCACTGGCGTGAAATATTTAGAATTTTTCTCTGATTACAAACTTGAATTGGACAAAGCATTTATTTAAATACTTACGAAAAGTTTACGAAGTGAAGGACAGAAAAAGAGTGGATTCGCTGACCGAAGGGGTTTTTCTTACATAGATGAAAGTTCCAAAAATATTCCAGTTTAACCCTTTGGAGCACATACGAACAACTTTATTGACAAAACAAAAAATTATCCACCGGCTACAAGGTCAAGAAATCCAAATTTTTCATAAATATATAATAAAGGAAAGTTATCGAGAATATCGTAAATAGGGCACCAAATCTATACTAATACTAGCTGCTGCCCGCGACTTCGTCCCCGTGGAATCCCCGATTTTAAAACATTCTTTATCGCAGCTCCGCTCCTATTGGTTTTAGCGTGATGATATATAGCCTATAGCCTTCCTCGATAAATGGGCTATCTAACACTGAAAGATTTTTTCAAATCGGACCAGTATTTCCCGAGATTAGCGCGTTCAAACAAACAAACAAACAAATTCAAACTCTTCAGCTTTATAATATTAGTATTAGATTATAAAGCTTAAGAGTTTGTTTGTTTGTTTGAACGCGCTAATCTCAGGAACTACTGGTCCGATTTGAAAAAATCTTTCAGTGTTACATAGCCCATTTATCGAGGAAGGCTATAGGCTATATCATCACGCTAAGACCAATAGGAGTGGAGCAGTCATGAAAAATGTGACACAAACGAAGTTGTGCGGACAGCTAGTGAACAATACTTGGCAACAAAGGTAGGTATTGTAAATTTGATTGCACATTATTTTCACCAAATTAGGTATTAGGTAGGTACAAAACAAAATACAGTTTTAAAACATTTATTTTTTGTTTTACTTGTGGTAAAGTACCTAATAAAGTAAAGTAAAAGTGGTTTTGGTAATATTTAAAGATATAACTATATTGATGATAATTTGGTGGGCCTTATTGGCAGAGCCTGTAACTATGCGTAGTGCGCCTTAAAGCGAAGGTAATGTATTCAAACTTAAATTAAACTAGAATTTAAATAATCCAAAAATTTTGTATAATAATAAAGAATAAACAAAGATGATAAGAGTTTTCAAAAAATTCCAATCATCAGTTAAAAAATAACAGAACAATTTCATTTTAATGCCTACCTACCTAAAAAAAAAAAATACTGCAACAGTAAAAACTCTATGCATACAACCTACTCCCCATGCTTCGCTTTCATATGATTTTTTAAAGTACATTTCTGAACAAACGCTACATTACACACGGTGCAAGAAAACCGACGATCGTCAGCATGTGTCCGATGATGCTGTCGCAGCGACTTTTTGGTCGCATAGTGTTTCGTACACACATGACATTGGAACTTTTTAACCCCTGTATGAACTCTCATATGTTCTACTAAAAGATGTTTCAAGAAAAACTGCATATTACACACGCTACAAACGTGTTGTCTCTCCATCAAGTGATCTTTTTTCACATGTCGAGCTAAAGATCGCCTGTTTGTGAATATTCGTTCGCAAGCTGTACATTTTAAGGATATCGGAGGGGCTCCGTGTTTTTGTACCATATGATGCATTTTTGTCCAATAGTCTTTGAATTTTTCTTCACATACTTTGCATTTATTTCTCTTTTTAAGGCCTAAGTGCATCCTCTGCTCGTGGTCCCTTCGTTTTTGATCGCATATGAAGGTTTTGTCGCATTGACTGCATTTGAATTCACCATTTGCGTGTCTTCTCTGATGGCAGATAAGTAACCGTCGTGTTATGAAACCAGCATTGCACACTTCACAAATATGGTTTCTGAAATGTTGATGCATGTGCTCTTGCAATATTTTGAATGTCGAGTATTCCGTTCCACATATAGCGCAATGAAGTTCCGCAGTGTCGAATTTGAAAGGAATAATTTCACTCATGTTTGTTGCTATGTTTTTGTTATGAATTGTTTTTAAATGTGCGGCAAAATCATCTAATTTCGAAAGACTCTGTTCGCATATTTTGCATTTCAAATCAGTTATGTCAACTTTGATAAGGTACTCGAAAGATTTCGGCATTCGTAAAGCATGTATGTCAGAATGTTCTTCCAAAGAATGTGTCTTTAAATTCTTTGGATTTTCAAATTTCTTTGGGCAGAAGTTACAGCAGTATCCATCGCTATCTTTATTTCTTATCAAACTTGCATTCGAATATAGAAGTATCATTTTTAAGTCGTCCGATCGTCTCCTTGTTTCTTTCGGCGATTTTGGAGTATTTAATTGAGGAATAGGTTCCTCTGTAGTTAAATTACCTTCTTTTAATGGTGTGTTCCGTTGCTCACCTATGAACAAATAAATGCTATCAATTCTTTCAGTACTAATCAGTTCAGTTCTGGACATAATGGGACCACTAGCTATTATGAAATTGTTCATTGAAATATTACACGACAGCCGAACGAAATTCAAATTCTTGAATAAAATCAAATATATGCTAAGCACGGTATTTTAATATAATAAATTTAACAATTAAAAATCTATATTAAGACTACTCAAAAATATCAACTCTTCATAATGTCTATTGCTGTTACGCTTCTTCCCCATGCTTAGAACGCATGTGACTTCGCCAGCTACACTTCTGAACGAACGCTTGGCCACAGTGAGTACAAGCAAACCTCCTATCATTCGCGTGAATCCTCATATGTTCTCGAAGCGTATTCTTCCTTCCATAAGCCTTTAAGCAAACTTCACATCTGAACTGCCTTAGCCCCGTATGCTTGGCCATGTGTTTCTGCAAACCGCTCTTTTCAAAGAATCTCATGTCACATTCACTACACTTGTGCCTTCTCTCCAAAAGATGATCTTTTTTCGTGTGCCGCGATAACGACCTTTGGTCTCTAAAAGTCCTTTCACAAGCGGAACACTTAAGGACGACAGGAGGCATTCCATGCTCTTTCACCATATGCTCCATTTTCTTCCAGTAATCGACGAATCTTGCCTCACAATAATTGCATTTATTTCTCTTTCTTTGACCCAGATGCGTTCGCTGTATATGCTCGCGTACTTTAATCTGGTTCGTAAAAGTTTTGTCACATTGGTCACATTTATACTCTCCGCTGTCATGCCGTCTGACGTGGTTCAACAGAAGCCTATCCGTCACAAACCCTGCTCCACATACTTCGCAAATATAATTACCAAAATGTGAATTCATATGCTCCTGTAAAAGTTTGAAATAACTGAATTCTATGGAGCATATGGCACACTTTAGTTCGGGCGAATCGAATCTAAATGGGACTATTTGGCTTTTAGCGTCTAGATACATCGGCTTGTTGTGTTCGTCCTTCAGATGTGCAACAAGGTCCTGCAAATGTTTGACGTCTTTGTCGCAAAGGGCACAGTTCAAGTACGTTATATCCAGTTTGATGACATGTTCAAATAGCTTAGAGGTCATGTACTTTATCAATTTGTCATTGTTATGTTCTTCCAGAAAGTGCTTCTTGAGAACAGTCGGCTCCTGAAACTGTTTTGGGCAGAAAGAACAGCCATATCCCTGACCGTCTTTGCATCTTATGGGGTTAGCATTAGAGTTGAGCAATATATTTTTTAGATTCATTTTGTTCTTCACAGTTTCTGATATTGAGCCTTTAAGAATGGCATTTGGATTTCTCGTTGTTAATTTTGAGATGAATTTCAATTCAACAGTTGATTTTGTCGGTTTTTCTATTTTGATAATCCTAGTTCCCCGTCGGTGACCTACAAAGAGAAATTTTAGATTATTGTATTATATTATACTAATGTTATTTTTGAAGTTCAAATACAGCATATGCTGCTGATTACAATCATTATTTAAATAGTCAAAGTTAACTTTACAAGAGTATGATAAATGTGAAAGTGTATTATGTATTAAATAAAAAAAAATGTAGTCAATCACGCCTCGCAGGCTGCGCGGATTTAGATGAAACTTGGCACATTTTTATTCCGTAAAAACTTTCCCTCAAGATATTAAAATCTTTTCATGTAAATCTGGCCACACGCAAACATCACTATGTTAATATTAACTGTAACATCAGTCTACCTTCATTCAAAAACCTAAGAATATGTAAAACAAAACCAGTCAAAAAAGCAGTTCATCTGACATAATGAAATGAAACAAGCATCTACTTTTGAGCTCTTTAATGACACAAATTCAAATAATCTCCCCATGCTTAGATTTCATATGACTTCTCATACTGCATTTCTGAACGAAACCCAGTCCACAATGACTACATTTAAAACGCCTATCATCATTATGAATCCTCATATGTTCTCTTAAGGTCTTCAGCAACCCATAAGATTTAAAACAAATTTCACACTTAAAAGGCTTAGCTCCTGTGTGCTTCGACATGTGATTTCTCAGCTCGCATGTAGAGAAAAATGCCTTTTTACAGACATCGCAAACATGTGGCCTTTCCATAAGATGATCTCTTCTTACGTGCACGGCCAAAAGTTTACGGTGTTTAAACTCTTTATCGCAAGCTTTGCAAATCGACTGTTGTGTTTTCAGTCCATGTACTGATATCAAATGAGCTTCCTTCTTTCTATAATCATTGAAACTTTCCTTACAGTACCCACATGTGTGACGAATAAGTTTGCCATGCTTTGTCTTCACATGACGGTTCCTCTTAGCCAAAGTTTCGAATTTCATAGAGCAAGTGCTACAAGCGAAGGTCCCAGTTTTATGTATGGATTTATGTAGATTAAGTCCAGAGTCATTTACGAAACCAGCATCGCAGATATCACAGACGTAGTTCCTATAGTGTATATGCATATGTGTGAGTAGTAACTTGAATTTGTTAAAAACATTCTTGCAAATAAAACATTCGAGAGGTTTTGTAGTAAACTTGAAAGGGACTATGTGATTTTTGATATCAGTATAAATCACTTTCTTGTGTTCATTCTTCAAGTGATCCATTAGTTCTTCAGTAGTTTCAATACTTTTGTTACATATCTTGCACTGCAGACCAGTGATATCTAATTTGATGAGGTAATGATACATGCTCATGTTCTTTATAAAGTAGGCTTTGGAAACGTCCTCGTGGACTTGTAGAGAATGCTTTTTGAGATCTTCCGGCTCGAGAAATTGATCTTCACAGTAACAACACATATAACCCATATCTCCACAAAGTTTTATTGGTGTTGCGTTGGACCAACGCATTATTTCTGTTATATTCGATTTATGCTTGTAAACTTCATTACTTAACCATTTCGACACTTCTATTTTGCAGGACGAGTTTGTTGGTTTAGGATTTGCTACACTCATACCAACAGTTTTGTTAAGTGGTGTATTTTTTCTTTTCTTAGCTTCATCTTGTGGGTCAACTTCTATTTTAATGTCGACTGTTTCTGCTCGAGGTTGACCTATAAAGAAAATTACGGTTTTATTTCACGGATTCACTATCAGAAAAGAATTAAGTTCGTTTAATTTTTGTTTGTTAAGTTTTTATTAGGCTTTCATTTTGAACGTTAAAACTTAATTTGTTGTTTTTGAGCGTATGATTCAATCAACCTATAATTGTAGCTTAGCCGTTACAGTATTTTTAAAGTATAGTTTTGTTTTTTCTTTTAAGATAAGTTACTGAAACAAACTCAAATTGTACCCCTGTTTCAAAGATTAAGTCCAACGATTTTCAAATCCGTGAAATCTGAATACCTTTTTTCGTTAATTCTAATAATAAGTTCACATAAAAAAAAAAACTTAATATAAAATGAAGTATGTACATATATTTCACCGGAAAATTGTAGATTCCGTAAGATTGTAATAAACCTATGTTAGATTATATAATTTCTCGATATAATATTATGGGCATATAGGTAATGATGATTATGAAAAAATCGGTGCACAATATACACCATCCAAATTCAATAGTTTCCATGTGTGTCTTATTAAGAAAAATAGTTTAGAATTTCACGCGATATTTTACAATTTTACGGCGTTTGCAGTTTTCCGTTAACATATATACAGGTAGTCTACTAATACTTAAGTATGAAATTGCAGTCGTTCAAAGAAGGATTTATTTTGTTGCGGAATTGGTTCGAAAGAGTCACCGCGGCTCTGGAACGCAAAGGGAATACGGGTGGGATTTAGTCAGTAAGAGTATGACACACCCGTCCGATCTGCCTCTTGCCTCCGCTCTTCCAGAGCGGAAGATATCAAGTCCTTTTTTTTATGGAAACCTACGACCCACCCGTGATCTTTCTTGTGCCCTTTACGTTCCAGGGTCGCAATGACTCTTTCGAACAAATTCCGCAACCCTAGCAGGCACTGACCCTATAGGGCCCCGTCTTCGTTGCTGACAGCTCTTTGAGGCGCGCGTTTCTCAAGTCACTGTTTCACTTAGTAGACTCAGACTCCCAGGTACGATGTCCATATGAGTAATACGCTGATGGTTGTACAGTGAGCCTGTGACCCCTAGCGGACATAGAGAAACTTGCCAGCCTCCTTGTTTGTCCTTCTATCTACGCTTCTCGTATAACAAGTCCACTTTCTTTCATGTGTCTTTCACACGTTATTCTGGTGTAGTGGTGCAGTAGGTTTGGGTGCTTGCTGCAATTGAAAATAATAAAGCTGTTGTAAAACTGGGCTGTGTAAAAAAGCTGCTGCATATTGTCTATGCGCGGGTACAAGCGCGTAGATGATATAAGAAATCAGTTGAAAGATTGAAGCTCGGTTGAAGACTGGAGGCTGTTAATCTACGTTACAGATTAGCAAAGTAATCGCCGTATAGCAAAAAAAAATCAATACTTTATTTGGTGATTTGGATCTGTTCCCACTGTCTGCCAGGAGCTTTAGAAGCTCTTTAATTAATAGCTCCGATAAGTAGAACATGTAAATTAGCTTAGTATAATTACTCTTTTTTTTCTCTCTCCTTTTGTCTTTCAAGTTTCACTCGCATGCAAATAGCTCCTAAAAAAGATTGTATTATCCAAGATGTGGATAACGTCGTGAGCTACTCATATAATTATTATACGTTTTAAGTTTTATTATGCTTAGTTAAGAAAAGTGTGTAACTGTTGATTTCCCAAATAAAATAAATAAATAAATATATTGCTCAGTGTTCCCTACATTCTGAGTTACCGAGTGTTCAGTAAAAAAAGAAACATTTTATTTTTGAAATTTATTTAATAAACCACAAAATATTACACGTTCAATAATTTATATGTAGTTTATATATAAGCTAGAACTTCAAGACTTCTGATTTCAAACTTCAAGCTAATTAATAAATAATTTATCTATGTTTAGACATCATATGACTTCTCAAAGTGCTTTTATATGTGAACTTTTTTCCACACGGATCACACGTGAACCCCTTTTTTTCATCATGTGTTTTCATGTGAGCATTCAGAGTCTTTTTCCTTCCGTAGCACTTTTGACACACAGAACACTGGAATTCCTTCGACCCAGTATGGCCAACCATATGACTTTTAAGTGCAGTCGTGGTATAAAATGCCATGTGGCATTCAGTGCATTTGTGTGGCCTCTCCATTAAATGGTCTTTTTTAATGTGAATGTTTAGTCTCTTCCTGTTTGAGAATGTTTTATTGCAAGCTTGACACACGGCTTTCGATGATACAATACCATGCACGGAAGATATATGGGTTTCTTTGTGTCCATAATCTCTGAAAGTTTTTTTACAGTAACCACATTTATACGAAGCGTCCACATGTGTGTGGGCTGTTCTTTCATGCAATCGTTTCTTTATTTTAGTGGGATAGACTTTTGAACAGTGTTCACAAGCAAACGCTCCAGTTTCGTGATTCACTGAATGTTGTGTCAATGAGTTTCTGTTCACAAATCCGATGTCACAAATACTGCAAACATAATTCCTGAAGTGGACATGCATATGACTAATTAGGGTCCTAAACTTATTGTGAGTGTTAGAGCAAAACATGCATTTTAGTACATCAGTGTCGAATTTAAAAGGAAAGATATGATTCATATACTTCATGTCGATTTTCTTTTGATGTATGTTTTGAAGATGGTCTATAAAGCTATCTAGAGTATTCATATCAGTGTCGCATAGTTTGCACTTTAGTGCGGTTATGTCTAATTTGACGACATATTCGGACATGTTCATATTCTTCATAAAATTTGCTTCTGATACATTTTTATGATTTTCTAGCGTGTGTATCTTAAGTTGAGCAGGGTTTTCGAACTGTCTTGGGCAGTAGCAACACGTGTATCCGATCCCTCCATACCTTCTTATAGGTGTTGCGTTAGAATAAAGAAGAACTTCTTTGATGTTACTTCGATGTTTTAACAGATCGGTTCTTGGTGTTCTAAGGTCATTTTTGGTGTTAGCAAAGTTATTTTCATCCAGACTTTCTTTATTTGCGTTATCGTTTGTTTCTTCTTGCTTAACAGTATTTAGTGGACCACCTACAAATAGAAAAAAGATATGTCATTCAAATGATAAATTAGGTACGTAATCTTTTGGCTTTATTGTATATTTTCATTTTATTTAAAAATAGAAAGGTACCTAAGCAAAAGGCAGTAAGGGACCTGCGGATGAAGAATTCTGCATAAATGCGAAATACCAAAACCAATTACGATTCGAGCATATTACCACTTCCGTTTTCCGGATTTGGACTGTACTTATCTATGTCCACGTATTTTTTTAGCCAAACCTAAATGAGACGGACAAAGGAGGACCGGCACGAATATATGGACGTTAAGTAACAATTATGTAGTTGGAAAGGTTTTCTTTTATATCCTACAAATTTATAAAAAACACTGTAATGAAAAAAAATGAGGTTACAATTAATTGTAAACGTCTTAAATACACTTAAATACATAAAAGGCGACTTGTGACTGAAGTACAACAGCTAAAAATCGTTTAAAAACCAGCTTTTAATGAACTAATTAAAGATAAAAAAAACACAAGCAAAACATAAGATAAAACATAAGCAAGCATACAATAGTATACATACATGCAACTTTTTTTTAAGATTGAGGCCTATTTACAATATTATCTATACAGAGGCAGTTGCTGTTTCTGGTTTTGTTTCTTCGTTTTTTGACACCTTCTTCCGAAATTATAGTAATTTTATACTCGTTGTTTTACTTGGAAGCTTGTATTTTTTGTAAAACAGTATTATATTTTTGAATAATGGTGATCCACAATGTCCGTCCGTCTACTACGATTTTAGGGATTTGAATTAGAGGAGGTCACTGGTGTATTTCGAAGTTTAATGTCCAATGCAATATAGCTATGAGCCGATAACAGCTGAATCCGGTATGACTGAAAGCCGACCACAATATAGTTAGGAAAAGGCTAGGCTGACGATAATGATGAAAGTTCAATACAGAGATAGGAACGTTTTATTTATCATGGTTTTATCATTCTAAACTACCGAAATAAAACAACATTTTGAGTTTACGAATACTTATATATTTTTCTCCAATTACACAGAGACACATTTTTCTAATTAAAAAATAAAAAACAATTATTTTCTAGACATGACTTCTCGGGCCTCTGAAACATCTTTAGGCAACAGCTATAATATATCCATCCTGTGAATTTTTCAGAGGTTCGAGATATTAAGTGACATTACTATACTTACGAGTGACATTCTGTCAGCGGTGACGTCAGTGGCATGTAGAGAAGGCGACTGTCAAATTAGCCTTCGCGCCGCCGATGATTCGAGCTTATAGTTATTCGAGATTTTGATGCATCGAGGGAGTGAACTGTCGAGCTCATAATTTATCGATTTCAAGTACTATCGAGTAAACGTTTTCGAGCAAGTGTTATTCGATCTCGCGTCATTCGATTTCAAGTAGGGAACCCAAATATCTGGGATATACAGTCGCTGTTAACATGTCATATGATCAGATATCATGTCCATAGCTTTTGGCATTTTGACAGTGTCATTCACTGATAGAGTGTCACTTTGACTAGCTCTTCACGTCGACTACTTTTCATGAATCTTCTTGCTTACAGTAAAACTACGAAAAGTAGTCGACACAAATTTTCTTGATAGCATACTTACGCTATGTATATTCATTAATTTCAAGATAAGCCATTGCACAGCGAAGGCCTGACAAGCCACTACAAATACAAATCTACAGTACAATAACATGCACTTAGTTGATATTTTATATGGCAACACAACTGCAATGATTTTAATCTGTGACTGACAAGATTATACATTTTCAAAGTTATGATTAAAAAATTTAAGTTTCGTCCCTGTGTAGGGACGATTCATCGATGATAATGTAATACATGGCTGTAAAAGTGTTTTTTTTTATCTCAGGGCCGATATCAATACGAATGCGGCCATCTTTGTTTTTTAATTGACTGTGTAAATAAATAGCACAGTCACATTCATAAAAAGAAATGTAGCACGTGTTTTGAACAACTTTATTCAGGGCAAAAGTTGATGGCTGACTAACTTTTCGCCCATAAAAATATAAAATACACTTTATTATATCTATGTTTTCGCCCTAAACAAGTTTTCCCGTCTAAAATGTTAAAGAACTGTGCGCTCTTAACAATGCCATGAAGGTACAAAGAGATCCTTGTGAGCAAAGTTAATTGACAACTTAGTTTAAATGAGGTAACAAACCCGAACATAGACATATTGAATGTCTATGTTCGGGTTTTATGTTCGCGATAGTTTAACATCCAATAAAGAAGGTATTTTACTATTGAAACCTCCTTCTTTAAAACCTATTATAATTTATGACTAGGTCAAACACATTATTATGAATAAACACAGCTTAATAGCTGTGTGTTAGCTATGCTACTATCAATATGAAAAAGATACATTCATAAAAATATGAGCAAAAATCAGTAAATAAAACTTAAAACTTCTGTATATACAAGAGATTTTTAAATAACCTAAATCCGAAGCAAAAGGCAAAAAATATACCTATATCCTACTGGTAAAATAGACACATAATTGCGAAGCAGGTTACACCAGCTCTCACAATACAATTTTTTTTAAATAGACACCGATATCAAAGGTACTTTGTGACTATGGGAAAATGTTCAATACGTGATTTAATACTTCCGGTAACAATATATTATCTCTAAATCATAATATACCTTTCATCTAAATAATCATAAACGAAATTAATTCTTAATTTAATAAATTCTTATTTTTAATGTTAAAGACGAAACAGTGACTTAGAGCAGCGCAGAAATAAAATATAGAGACACGTTAAATGCGATAGATAATTTAAATAATTCTGTATTTGTAGAAGTGTAAAACTAACTTCATTCTATAGTTCTTGATAAAATAAAACAGATTAAAGAAGACCAAGTCAAGTTCCATCAAGTTTAATTGTAAAAATATTAAGTACAACAAGCATCTTCGTGCTTTGCCCTTATATGCCAGGATAAGCTAGGTTTTTGCACAAACGCCTGACCACAGATTATACATTTGAAACGCTTATCGCTGTTATGAATCCTCATGTGTTGATTCAGAGTAGATTTCGTAGCAAAATACTTTGTGCAGACTTCACTTTTTTTTTTTGCCCCTGTATGAATCAGAACATGCTTATTTAGGTTAGTTTTTCTGAAGAACGCTCTATTACACTCTGGCATGTGTGCTGAGAAAACTACCTACGTGTAGGAAAGCTCCTGTCACACGCTGAACAATTATATTTCCGTGGAGTAACGCCATGAACTGTAGACAGATGTAATTCCTTCGCGATATATGCTTTAAAACCTTCATTACAGATATTACATTTATTTGTTTTGCCAGCTTTATTATGGCTGCGCAACTCGTGTTTTCTTCTCTTGAATACGTTTTCGAATACAAGAGGACAATGTCCGCAGGGGAATGTCCTTTTTGTGAGGGTGAGGCTATGACTGAATAAAGATATATGATTGATAAATCCGGCATCGCAAACGTTACAGATGAAGTATCGGTAGTGTTTGTGCATATGCTCGTGTAACGCACTGAACGTGGAAAAAACCACGTCATTAATACACTGACAGTGTAGCGACATCTATGGCGTCACATAAGAACTAATCCTGCATCGCGCAATCAAAGTTCTCCGCGCGATTAGAACATATACGACAGCCCGAAATCATCTATCGGGCAGTTGCCCAACAGACATAACAACCCGTCTGGCCGGAGGATCCTCCCTTTTCAACGGAGGTTTACGGGACTTTACTCTCTGTTCCGCATACCTCCAAAACAGCATTTTAGTTCCTTCCTATTGAACTTGAAAGGAAATATTTGGTTTTTTATATCAGCATGAAAGGCCTTATTGTCTTTCTCTGTCAGATGCATTAATATATCTTTGAGAGAATCTATATTAGTGCTGCAAAGCATGCATTTCAGGTTCGTGATGTTAAGTTTGACTAAGAACCTAGATGGTCCATTAGCCGTAATGCTGCCATAGAATTTGTCTTCATTTGGATGTTCTGTCAAAGTGTGTACTTTCAAATCCATGGGTTCTTGGAAGACTCCCGTGCAATAGCAGCACTGGTATCCCTTGTCTCCATGTCTGAGTATCATAGTGGCATTAGTTGATTTAAGGATTATTTTCAGGTTGTCTAGATGTTTGTGTAGTAGCCGTTTTGTGCGTTTACGATGCGCACGCTCTGGTTTTGCTTTTATCAGCTCTTTCTCAGAGGAAACAGTTTCGTCAGCTTTCGGCTCTACTTTGATTTTCGTTTCTGTAGCCAATTTTTCTTGTTAATGTCCAATAAAGAAAATTATTAAGCTACAGTCAATTTCTTCGCTTAGGTATCGGTAATTACTATTCAATAAAATGGTTTGCGCGTCTGTTTGTGTGTGCGCTTTGTACTTACATATTTAACAACTTTGTAACGTTTCATAATGGGTTTACTACAATTGAGAGAATCTATATAAATCAGTACATATGTAAGTTGCAATGTTCATAAATTTACGAAGCTTAGTAATCATACAATCATCCTGTCATTATGATTATTTCCTTGTACTTTAGTATCGTTCTATTCATCCCGTGAGATTTTTACTTGCATTACATTGTTCACAGCGGTTTATTTTCCAAAACAAGTATTTTCTTCAACAGTTTTTGCACAGTCTTACATGGTAATATCAGCGATATATGTATAAATGCTCAGACAGGGGCATAGTCGTTGCATAATTGTAGGAAAACAATCCACTTTTTACAGCCAAATCCATAGTCCAATTTCTTTGCCTCCATAGTCTTGCAAACGAAACGGGGACTGTCCTTGGGTATATTTTCACAGTGCTTACAGAGATAACCGTTGTTCGCGCCCATTCCATTAAAGATGTTTAACGCAGCCTCTGCGGCCCATTGTACGCTTACGCCTAAGGTCAGGGACCAAAGAGTGTCAAGATTTCCAAAAAACGTACTTGACAATACTAGAGATATTAATGTACTCCACTCTATTCAATATTAATTGACAAGCTGAGCTTGTTCTGATCGTTTATCTTTGGTAGCATGTACATTAAGTAGAATAATCATTTGCGTGCGTAGCCTTCATATGCCAAGCCAAGCTAGGCTTTTGTACAAATGCCTTATCACATATTGTACATTTAAAACGCCGATCATTGGTATGAATCCTCATATGCTGATTCAGAGTAGATTTCTCAGCAAAACACTTTGAACAGACTTCACATTTGAAATCCTTCGCTCCTGTATGAGTCAACATATGCTTCTTCAGGTCGCAACCGTCGAAGAACGCCTTGTCGCACTCTGAACATTTGTGTTTTTTTTCCATTAGATGGACCCGCCTGACATGCGCCCTGAGGATGCTATTGGTGAAAAAGCTCTTTTCACAAGCGGTGCAATCATATTTTGGTGTAGAAATGCCATGAACTGTAGAAAGATGTAATTTCTTTTCAATATGTTCCCTAAAACTTTCATTACATAAATGGCATCTACTAGAGTGTCCAGTTTGACTGTGGCTACGCAGCTCGTGACTGCTTCTTCTGAGCACATTGTCGAAAACAACCGGACAATGGCGGCAGGGAAAAGTGCCTTTCGTGTGAGTGAGGCGATGATTAAATAATGATAACTGGTTGATGAATCCAGCATCACATTCTGTACAAACGAAGTGTCGGTAGTGTTTATTCATATGCTCATGTAATGCTCTGAATGTGGCGAAAATAACGTCATCAGCACATTGGTAGCATTTCAATTGCTTCGCATTAAACTTGAATGGAAGTATTTGATTTTTGATATCGGTATGGAAATCCTTAGCATGTTTCCCTGTCAGATGTATTAATATATCTTCGAGAGAATCTATATTAGTGCTGCAAAGCATGCATTTCAGATTCGTGATGTCAAGTTTGACTAAGAACATGGACGGGCCTTTGGCTTTAAGGTTGCCGTAAAAATTTTCAGCATTTTGATGTTCAGTTAAAGTGTGTACTTTCAAATCCATGGGTTCTTCGAAACCTTCCGTGCAATAGCAGCACAAATATCCCTTATCTCCGTGTTTGAGTATCATAGTGGCATTAGTCGATTCTAGGATTATTTTCAGATTGTGTAGATGTTTGTGGAGGAGTCGTTTGATGCGTGGTCTAGGCGCTGTCTCTGGTTTCATGAGTATTTTGTTATCCTTAGGTACTACAGTTGCTTCAGCTTTCGGCTCTACTTTGATTTCCATAGCTGTGGCCACTTTTTCTTGTTTATCTACAAAGAAAATAATTAAGTTATTGACAAGTTTTTCACCTAGAAATATGAACTATGTTTGGATACTTGAACAACTCAACAATCACTTTCTCTAACTAGGTGTATGCGTACATATGTAATATGAAAGAGTTCATTTTGTTCAGCGATACTCAACGAAGATATTGATCAATGACAACCAAAGGTCTGAAGCTGGCATCTTCCCGCTCCCGCTAGAACAATCTTATTGGTAGTTATATGTTAAGCCGTTTCGAGATGAAATATTAGGCCAGTGGGGTCCGAGTGCCCATTGAGTTTTTCAGGTCATCAGCAAAAAGTCGAATCTTCACACGTGACCAGAGGATTGGCCTTTTCTTCGGCCAAAGAATCAGCATTGCCATTCAACGTGGCAATCAATGCTACCAGTATTTTTAACACTTTTCCCATTGACTAGCGATTTGGACGAATTTTTCGGTGACCGATGAATTAATACTTCTTATATAACTTCCTTCTTTTTATATACGCTTATATAATTTTTATTTCATTATTAAAAGTTTGTATTATATACTAAATTGGTTTTAGTCCAGTACTTCTTGAAAATATTATAGAAATAGTGGTGGAGTGCCTTTTTTCTTTTTTTATGGATGGGAAATCATCAAATGACTTCTTCCGCTCTGGGCGGACCGGAAGGGAGAGTCCGACTCTTACTAACTAAAACCCATCCGCTTCCCGAACAAATTCAGCGACCCTGACAGGCACTAGCCCTATCGGCCCTATAAAACACTCTCATTACTCTGATGAAACTATAACTACGATTGAACGACAAAATTAACTTTGTACCTACTTGAAAAAAAACAATGGTTCTCCCATAGATTTATGGACGTCACGGTCAAACTACAAATATAAGTTTGTAATCATATTTTTTTTTTATATACTGAAGACGTATTATCAAATTTTCTGACTTTTTCCATTACTTGTGCTGTAAGACCTTGCTTAATGCCAAAATTCATGATTGTTAGTTAACGACAAGTTCAAATAGGTTTTGATATATTAGCGAGTACCAACGTATATATGGCGTTTTCTGGATTTTCATTATAACATGATAGCTCCTCGAGTTTCTGAGAAAAGGGGTCGTGACACACTGACAAACGAATAACGAAGTGAGCTTATGAGTTCGGTTTCAGAGACGGAACTCTCAAATAATATGGCATTTTTTTAAATACACAATGTTCAATATTTAAAAGGTTTTAAATATCGAATTGGAAAATAATTGAGATTAAAATTAAATTAATACAAACAACACAATAATACTTAAATTACGAATTAAATAACATGTATGTAAATGTTAAAAAATAGTTTTTGGTATTCAATAAAGCGTATTCTATGTTTGTATGCATTTATCATTCTAAAAACGAAATTCAATCAATCATTGGAATAAAATTGATCAATTGGAAATTGAAATAAATACTGATACTGACTGGCAGTCTTTTGTGCGCACTTCCAATCGCGTGGAAGAATTTTTTCTACCACTAAAAAGTGAAGACTTCTAAACAAAAAAAGAATAAAATAACTTTAACTCTAATTATACTTTTTTTATTTAGAAGTCGGTTGTTTGTATTTGTAAAAAGATTTTATTATTGCTAACTATGTAGCGACGATTCATAGGTGGCGGTGGAATTACAAGATACGAGTATCTCGTGCTAACTTGAACTATTTAAAAAGCTTTTTAGTGGCAACTATAAAATTCTACTTAATATGTGCTGAATTGAGATTTCTTACAAAAAAAACACAAACACACAATTAAAAATACATTTTTTCTCAATTCTACTCCATGTAATTTGACAAACTGGACCTGCCCCCCTAGCCAAGTTACAAACGTTTCGTGTCGAATTCCGTTCTCCAATAGGTAACGCCTCGGTGTCAGCAACTGTAGAAAACGATAAGTTGGTAGCCATGTTGACGCGCCTGAGTCGGCCGCTCGTTCTACAATGTCTTTAGAAAACGACCTATTCTTTAGTCTATGGCGAGCGTTCCTACAAACGTCAATCAAGTTAAAATTTAAACTCTGTTGAAATGCTGTAACCATTAAGTTTAAACATTTTAACAATGGATGTATATGCGTTGAATATTGTAGAAACGATAACAATTCATTTTATCATTTCGAACGATGTGAACTTGGCTACGAATTTTCTATATTCGTTTGTTCTAACCACGTGACTTAACGTTGAGATGATTTCATTCCCATACATTTGATTTATTTTCGACTAGCGTTAACGATTGCAGATTATCTACTTGGCTAGGGCGCTGTTCTGATATTTTTTCTTTGGAAGCATGCATATTAAGTAGAATTATCATTCACATTTGCATTGGCATTTGCGTGCGTTGCTTTCATATGCCACGTCAAGCTAGGTTTTTGTACATACGTCTTACTACACATTGGACATTTAAAACGCCTGTCATTGGTATGAATCCTCATATGCTGATTCAGAGTAGATTTCTCAACAAAACACTTTGAACAGACTTCACATTTGAAATCCTTCGCTCCCGTATGAGTCAACATATGCTTCTTCAGGTCGCAACCGTCGAAGAAAGCCTTGTCACACTCTGAACATTTGTGCTTTTTTTCCATTAGATGGACCCGCCTGACATGTGCCCTAAGGATGCTATTGGTGAAAAAGCTCTTGTCACACGCCCCGCAGTCATATTTCGGTGTGGCAATGCCATGAACTGTAGACAGATGTATTTTTTTTTCACTATATTCTCTAAAACCTAAATCACAGAAATTGCATCTGCTTGAATATCCAGTTTTACTGTGGCTACGCAGCTCGTGGCTGCTTCTCTTGAACACGTTCTCAAATACTTCTGGACAATGTCGGCAGGGGTCCGACATCCGGGTTCCGTTCCCTTTCGTGTGAATGAGACTGTGTCTAGACAATGATAATTGATTAATGAACCCAGCATCACATTCCCTACAAACAAAGTATCGGTAATGCTTGTTCATATGCTCATGCAACGCTCTGAATGTGGCGAAAACAACAGCATCGGTACATTGGCAGCATTTCAGTTGCTTTTCGTTAAACTTGAAAGGAAATATTTGATTTTTTATATCAGTATGAAAGTGCTTTTTGTGTTTCTCTGTCAGATGGACGAATATATCTTCGAGAGTATCTATACTATTGCTGCAAATTACGCATTTCAGATTCGTGATATCGAGTTTGACTAACAACACAGACGGTCCATTAGCGTTAATGTTGCCATAGAACTTCTCTTCATTTTGATGTTGCGTTAAAGTGTGTACTTTCAAATCCATGGGTTCTTCGAAACCTTCCGTACAATAGCAGCACAAATATCCCTTATCTCCATGTTTGAGTATCATAGTGGCATTAGTCGATTCTAGGATTAATTTCAGATTGTGTAGATGCTTGTATAGTAGTCGCTTTACTCGTGATCGGGGCGCTGCCTCAGGTTTTATTAATATTGATTTTTTCAAGGGTGCCTTACTTTTTTTTTCCACGTTCTTTAATAAACCAGGTTCAGCAGGTTTCAGCACTATTTTGCTTTCCGTAGTTGTAGCCACTTTTTGTTGTTTATCTATAAAGAAAATAATTATGTTATTTTCAATTTCTTTTCTTATGTATACCAACAGTAATATGGCCTGAAAGCCCCGTATTCATTGGTAACAAAGAATAATAGCTATTTTGCTAGCCGAAACATCAAATAAGCAAGTTTTGATTAGGTACTTTGAATTTATGAACATGTACATTTTTTCAGAATATGCAATGCAATATGTCAATTCCAATGAATGGATGGGAGCATACATTTCTTTTTTTTTACCAAACAATACAAATTATCAATATTCTATGTCCCTCTGCTGGGTTAGTTGGGGCAGAGTAAAATAAAAATGGAAACAATTACTTATTAATACATAACTGGCGTGTACAGGCACAAATGATAAATAATCTTAACAAAATAGCCTTAACGATTAGTGTAAAAATAGATGAAAATAATACAACTAATTACAAATTTGAAAGTATTTAGATGTTTGTAAATCAATCATACCTGCTGCCGGCTGACCGGATTTGGATGAAGGCTAAGCTTTTTTGTTGTAATATAATATTTCGTTTATTGGCTACGCAATTTGGCTTTCTTTTGCGAAGATACCTGAATTAAATTAAATGATATTTTTTATACGTCGAGAGAGTATTTGCTGTCCAATGAGATGTCTGAGAGATTACGGAATGGCAAGATTTGTTACATTCGTCTATTTTTAATAGGTACTTAGGAGGTACTTACTTATACTTGCGCTCGCAGAACGGTTACGTCTTCATAAGAACCTGGTATGTATATAAGCATAAACAAATTAAGTAATTGCTTAGGGCACAACGTCTCGACGGGCACCATAAACAGATAAGCTACAGCAATTAAATGCCGTACTTAAGTTGGTCAAGCGGGGGCGAAATTTCGCAAACCTTCCAAAAAGTTAGCAAGGTGTCATAAGACCCGTGGGTCGACGACGGCTACGACAACGATGATCGTGGTGGACCTGAGTGGCGGTAAACAGGCTAAAGGCCAAGAATATCGCCCCAGGAGTCTCAGGATCCGACTGCTCACCCGGGAAAACCCGGGCGTCGACTAAGTGGGTTCCTCAACGCATGCTTGGAAAGAGACCAGTAACCACTTTTCAGTAGCAGCCTGGAGCGACATCCCCGTGCTTCGGACATTTCGAAAGTCGGTGTTCAAAAAATGAAAAAGGAACCACAAACACCGAGCTCCGAAACTAAAGTTATTTTGTACTTTTTTGATTTTTTGTGGAAAAGTCGGTTGTATTTTTTTGTAAAAAGTTTTTTATTTTTCACTTTTTAGTGGTACCTAAACCCCCTCCGCTCCCCCACCTAAACGAACCAATTACATTAGTGTAAAAAAAACGCACTGCTCCAATGCAGAGTAAACTAAAAGGTCGTCAATGTAGACAATGTAGATATTTTTTTAGATTTTTGTTGATTTTTCAAAAACCGATTGTTCGATTTCGATAAAATTTTCATGGGACCATTTGGGAAAAATTTTCAAATCGGTTGGCAAGCGACGGAGTTATGCGCGAACAGACAATAAAAAAAAAAAAACATACAAACATCCGAATGAGAACCTCCTCCTTTTTTAGAAGTCGGTTAAAAATCAGTTGGTTCAGTGTCTGATCTCTCCCTGGTCGTGGCGGGTTGCCGTCAGATCTATCTGATTATGACAGTAAAGAAACAGAGATAATTTTTCCAGTGAAATGTCTCGAATCAACAAAAGCTTCACCTATTACTTTAGAAACACTGCTTTGTGCTGACGATGTGATATCAACTGCAAATCAACGAACAAGTCGCGAATCACTTGTGGCTTCACGGTACGATGACTGCACATGATAACATTAACTATATACACTTTTGTTGAAGAGTTTGCACTCTAAAGCAGAGGTTTTGAGAGATAGTCAATAGTAATAATATTGGTTAATGTTGTTGTTGAAGAATATGACTTAGTTGAAAGTAAATATTAAGATGAGGAAAAGGAACAATAACTGGTATGCAGTTATTGTTGGATTTGAAATAAAATACAGGTGAAATGTTCAAAGTGATTTTATTTTCAAAAACACAACGGAATATGTACCTACATAAAATATAAAGTGGAATATAATAACAGACTAGGAACAAATCTAGCTAAGGACTAACCCCACGTTTCTGTGTTACGAAATATGTAAAAAGGCATAGCTCGACATTAAATGAGAGTTTAAAAAGTTCTCAAATTCAAATTCTCAACACAGAAACCCGATGTTATACTCAGTTAATGTTACAGATTTTAGACAACAGTATTGTGCAGGTATTGTTTGGCGACAACATCTAGTTTGTCTGCAGACTCATTAACAGCGTTTACGCCGTATGGCATTTCATACAAATTTTCAAGTCACTATTTTGCGAAATGACTGAACCGATTTTAATGAAACTTCACACATATAAGCAGGATACATAGGTCTAAAAAGTTAGTTAAAAACATTTTCGAAATGTCTTATTTATAAAAAGATAACTGGAAATTTATGTTTGTATGGAAAATTTAAAATGGGTCTAATTTAACTGTAACATCAGTTAGTATAAAATCAGTTTAGTCATTTCGGAAAATAAGGACTTGAAAATTTGAAATGCTGTTCAGTACAGTATACGTAAAAAGTGGTGCATAGGAGGCGCTACCAGCACAAATGGTAACTCAGCGAAGTAAATCCGTACTACAAATTCAGTCTATGGCAAATCAACATTTGAAGCAATGGATCAGGAACTTATTCGATTTTATTAGAATATTGTGCAGATCGCAGTTTGTAATTGTTTAAGCATGTGTATGTACTGAATATTTTGATGACTTAATATGTGATTTATAACCTTACCTAATCGTGAACATCTATATGTCATAAAACTTAGCAGACTAATCTGTTACTACATGAGATTCCTATCACTTGCTAAATCTAAACACATTTTTTTTTTCAAATTTATTACATACATAATTATAATACAACATCAAGTCATGCTATTTATAGTCTGTTCTTAAAATATTAATAAAGATTGCATTAATAAGTTATCTGATGAAAGAGAAAATACAGGAAAAGAAAAATGTATCCGAAGACTACTATTTATGAAATAATAAAGTTTCGATTTTGGTGACGCGACGCGTGAAGATATCTTTGTACAATAGCTAGAATTAAGATACTACTTTGACAACGAATATTACAATTTATTCTAATTCTTTTGTTCATTTCCTAATGCTGATCCCAGTAAAAAAACTCATAATAGGGATGTTTAATAAGTAAAAAATAAATGATTATATTAAGCCCGTCAGTTAGATTATATAAAAATATCACACACGTGTTTTTGCTTTATCAAATCTATGCAAATTAACAAAGATAAAAAGCATCAAAGATCAGGAGTGGGGACTTCTGACGTCACGGCGTGGCCAAAATTGTAACATGTAGTGACGTCACTCGAGTTTTCAACGCACTATATCGACTTCATATTTTGTTTACGTGAAAAAAGAAAACATACGGTTCCAATATTTTTTTTGAAATCTATCTGTCGGACTAATTAGATTTCTTTAGTCAAGTACCCTATTGCCAACATAAAATTAACTAACAATCTCCCCATGCTTGGTCTTCATGTGAGCTTTCCAGCTACATTTTTGAACAAACGCCATTCCGCAATATTCACATTTGAATCGTCGATCATCGTTGTGGATTCTCAAGTGGCTATTCAGAGTGGATTTTCTGCCAAACGACTTAAGACATATGTCGCATTGAAACTCTCTTTCCCCTGTATGTTTTATCATATGTTTCTTAACATCATGGGAAGAAAAGAATCTCTTGTCACAAGTCAGACATTTGTGTCTTCTCTCTAACAGATGGTCTCTCTTCACGTGGAGCCTCAGTTTACGCTTTGTGGTGTAACATTTATCGCAAGCATTGCATTTGTATAGCGTTGGCTCTACACCGTGTACTTCGGAAATATGTAGCTCCTTACAATGGTAGTCTCTAAAGCCTTTGTTGCAGTATCCACACCTATTAAGTACATCAGTGTGGGTATGGTTACATCTCTCATGAGATCTCTTTTTCAACTGCGTATCGTAGACCTTTGGACAGTAGCTGCAGGGGAATACTCCTTTAGCGTGTGTACTGCGGTGTCTGGTCATACAGCCCTGGGTAACGAATCCAGCATCGCAGACATTGCAAATGTAATTCCTGTAATGGGAGTGCATATGCTCTTGAAGCTTTTTAAACTTGTCGAAGGTATTGGGACATAGGCAGCAAGTTAGTTTATCTGTATCAAATTTGAAAGGTAAGATATGATTTTTTATGTCAGTGAATATAAATTTTTCATGGTCATTTTGTAGATGGTTTAGTAAATCTTCCAGACTATCGATGGCTGAAGCGCATTCCGTGCACTCGAGATTCGTGATATCCATTTTGACGTTGTATTCTGACATTTGACAGCTCTTAGAGTATCCAATTTTAGGGTGTGTTAGAGGTCTATGATCTTCCATTGTATGTTTCTTTAGATCCATAGGATCTGGGAACTCTTGGAAACAGTAACTGCAGACATACCCCACTCCACCGCGACGCAGTATTGGCGTAGCGTTACTATATCGTAGGACTTGTCTGACGTTGTGGCGATGTTTCTGCAATTCATTTACTTTCGATTGGAGCGTATCAGTTACCTGTACTAGGCTTGTTTTTTGAGATCCTACGATTACTAATACGGCCGGCTCAACATTTGTGATTTCACTTTCCTTGCTCACTGTTTCTTGCTTACCTATAAAGAAAAGTTTAAGGTTATTGTCTAATAAAGTCTTTTTTGTGAAATGACTATTTAATTTGCTTTTGTATGAATATAACATTTAAATGACGTTGATGACGAACGATAACTGAAAAACATTCACAGTTGAACAACGAAGCAGGCTTGCCAAGAGAGAATAAAATAGATTTGTGTTAATAGTAATAAACTCTTAAAGATTTTAATGTGTAAAAATTATTGGCATAAACTTTTCCTAAGTAATCAAGGCACTAAGAGGTGGTTCCATACATACTTTGCGACTCTCGTCGATGTCTTTTAGCAGCTTATACTGTTAGCATAACTGTTATTTTTTATAATAATATGTATTGTGATACTTCCAAATGGTATAAAATAGTAAAGCCGAAACATGTATATCTGGATAAGCTCTCTCTACACAAAGTCCGATTCTATTGGAGATTGTCGAAAAACCAAAATTTTAGGAAACACATGTCATATTACATTTCGACAGCTTTTGTCAATTCCATCCATTTTTGATGTTTTGTCAATCGCCTTCACCACACATAGAATGTCACTTGTTTAGAGCTTCTGGACTTTTATTGAAGTGCCACTTAAAAAACGTAGTTAGTCAATGCTGTCAGTGCAGCGGCTTGGAATAGTCTTAACAACTCCCATTTCAGAAGTTCTTAAAGTTCCAAGATAATACGAGCGGAGCAAGATTTCGTGTTTTGATTTAAAAATAAAAAACATATTTGAACTTATATGAAAATGGTCTTTATTGGAATTAAACATAGACATTAACATCGGTTTAAACAAAAAATAAAAAAGGGAATATTCCTTTTATGATTTCGCAAAATTGAAAAATCAAACTTCAATAGTATGAAAATGAAATGTTAGTCAACATAGGCGACATATCAAGATAATTCAGACTTTGAAGTGGTAATACAGCGCATCAATCAAGATTTGGTTAATTTTCACGGTGCGTTTTGCCCGAGTCTAAATTTATCCTGACTGGTGACTGCCATTACCTTACGTTCCACTTTCTGGCAGTAACATTGTCTGTTAGAGGCATTTGAAATAAAAGTACCAAAATGAGGTAGAGAACTTAAACTTATCACAACAAAAACACATGAGCTACTCATTTTTATCAAGAAAATAGTTAAAAGTGTTCATTTTAAATATCTTCATGCATGTAGTTACATTATTAAACGCGCGGGGAAAGAAATGAATGACCCATTTATACGCGTAGTTAGATGACGACCTTGCATCGACGGTGCGGATAGACGGAACCCTTGAAAAACACTAGCAAGACCTGAAAACGGCCGAGTTTTGAAAGTATTAAGCGATCGTTAGCATCCTATCGGCACAGTCGAAACCTTAGATATTAACGTTTAGCATCTTAATAATAGAGGATTACATCTAGCTCACTTTGAAACTATTTTCGATCAAAAACCACGGAAAATCTAAAATTCGGAGAAATCAACACACAACGCACAGTTTAACCTTTTCAACATTTCGCAAAATTTCGTATTTAACAGCATTTACTCAAGTGTGTCCCTCGCTTAGCAACCCAAAGGGTACATTATTAATTCAGACCAGTTCGCTGTGCCGCCTCCTCATGTGCCCTTTCCAGGTTGCTTTCTGCACGAAGGCCTGACCGCAGTGTTCACATTTAAACCGTCTAGTATCGCTGTGTATTTTCATATGCTGCCTTAAAGTTTCCTTCCGACTATACAACTTCAGACACACAGTACATTGGAAGTCTCTAGTTTTCGTATGCGTTACCATGTGAAATTCTAAACGAACAGCTTGGAAAAATGCCTTATCACATTGTGTACATTTGAATCGTCTCTCCATCAAGTGATCTCGTCTGGTGTGAACTCTTAGTGCGGCCGTTGTTGGAAACGTCCTGTCGCACGCCTGACATTTAATAATTTTCAACTTGACTCCATGCACCTCCACCAAATGCTCATCTCTCCTCATATGATTCCGAAATCTATCATTACAGTATCCGCACTTACTCATGAAATTTTTGTAGACGTGGACAACATTTTCGTGACGCTTTGCCTTCGTCTTAGTGTGAAAGGTTTTTGGGCACAAATTACATTTGAAAACGCCTGTGTTATGCACAGCGATGTGTACCCTGAGAGAGCCTTTGGTTAAGAATCCCATGTCACACTCGTCGCAAATAAAATTTCTATAATGAATGTGCATATGTTTCAGCAAACGTATAAACTTTGCGAAAACACTAGAACATATACAACATTTCATCGTTTCGCTATCAAACTTAAAGGGTAAGAGTTGGTTTTGAATGTCCGTGTGTATTCCTCTTTTGTGTTTACTTGCTAGATGGTTTATCAAGTTTTCTAACGTGTCTATGTCAGTGTTGCAGAGAGTGCATCTTAAGTCAGTGATGTCCAGCCTCACACTAAAGTCGTCTTTGATGTTCTTATTAGGATTTGGTATTACAGAGGCGTATAATCCTTTATGGTTTTCAAAAGTATGTTTCTTCAGGGTTGCAGCGTCTGGACACTGCGAATCGCAGTAGCAACACACAAAACCTTGATAACTGACTCCGACAAAAGGCGTCGCGTTGGAGCAAGTCAGAATTTCTTTTAGATTTGTGTGGTGTTTCTTCATTTCTTCCATCATTTCCGACCTTTCTTCGGTGATCTTAGAGAAAACCGCATTTTGTGTTTTTTTCTGTTTCGGTTTTTCTTCTTTAGTTGTTTTAGGACCCTTGATAGGTTTAGCCCGAGTACCTATAAAGAAAACGATGTTATGATTTAATTTTGACCATCCTGGTAGGTGAGATAGACGTAAATTAAACGGTTGTAAGAATGTTAGACAATACCTAAGACGCTACTATGTGTCTTGACGCCACAAAGTAGTTTGTTCGTTGATAAATAGTCTTTTGACAGTTGAATTCGGTTAAAATTGAGTTTTCACGAAATACACATACATAAATTTATATAATCCACAGGCAAAAAACATTGCGCCTAAACCTAGCTACAGAAATTGGAATTTTGTGCAAGAGTTCTGAGTAACGAACAAATAGACTCAATAACGATTGCGAGCACTAAGTATCATCTTAAAGTAGAAAATTCATCCACTGGAAGTTAGTGTCGATACGTCGTGTTATTCAAACGAGTTCGTCGTGCCTACTCTTCATGTGTCCTTTCCAACTAGCTTTCTGAACAAACGCCTGACCGCAGTGCTCACATTTAAACCGCCTGGTGTCACTGTGTATTTCCATATGCTGCCACAAAGTTGTCTTCCGACTATACAACTTCAGACACACAGTACATTGGAAGTCTCTAGTTTTCGTATGCGTTACCATGTGAAATTTTAAATCAGCAGCTTGGAAAAATGCCTTATCACATTGTGTACATTTGAATCGTCTCTCCATCAAGTGATCTCGTCTGGTGTGAATTCTTAGTGCGGCCGTTGTTGGAAACGTCCTGTCGCACGCCTGACATTTAATAATTTTCAACTTGACTCCATGCACCTCCACCAAATGCTCATCTCTCCTCATATGATTCCGAAATCTATCATTACAGTATCCGCACTTACTCATGAAATTTTTGTAGACGTGGACAACATTTTCGTGTCGCTTTGCCTTCGTCTTAGTGTCAAAGGTTTTTGGGCACAAATTACATTTGAAAACGCCTGTGTTATGCTCAGCGATGTGTCCCCTGAGAGAGCCTTTGGTTAAGAATCCCATGTCACACTCGTCGCAAATAAAATTTCTATAATGAATGTGCATATGTTTCAGCAAACGTATAAACTTTGCGAAAACACTAGAACATATACAACATTTCATCGTTTCACTATCAAACTTAAAGGGTAAGAGTTGGTTTTGAATGTCCGTGTGTATACCTCTTTTGTGTTTACTTGCTAGATGGTTTATCAAGTTTTCTAACGTGTCTATGTCAGTGTTGCAAAGTGTGCATCTTAAATCAGTGATGTCTAGTCTCACACTGAAGTCGTCTTTAATGTTCTTATAAGGATTTGGTATTACAGAGGCGTATAATCCTTTATGGTTTTCAAAAGTATGTTTCTTTAGGGCTGCAGCGTCTGGACACTGCGAATCGCAGTAGCAACACACATAACCTTGATAACTGACTCCGACAAAAGGCGTCGCATTGGAGCAAGTTAGAATTTCTTTTAGATTTGTGTGGTGTTTCTTCATTTCTTCCATCATTTCCGACCTTTCTTCGGTGATCTTAGAGAAAACCGCATTTTGAGTTTTTTTCTGTTTTGGTTTTTCTTCTTTAGTTGTTTTAGGACCCTTGATAGGTTTAGCCCGAGTACCTATAAAGAAAACGATGTTATGATTTAATTTTGACCATCCTGGTAGGTGAGATAGACGTAAATTAAACGGTTGTAAGAATGTTAGACAATACCTAAGACGCTACTATGTGTCTTGACGCCACAAAGTAGTTTGTTCGTTGATAAATAGTCTTTTGACAGTTGAATTCGGTTAAAATTGAGTTTTCACGAAATACACATACATAAATTTATATAATCCACAGGCAAAAAACATTGCGCCTAAACCTAGCTACAGAAATTGGAATTTTGTGTAAGAGTTCTGAGTAACGAACAAAGAGACTCAATAACGATTGCGAGCACTAAGTAAGATCATCTTAAAGTAGAAAATTCATCCACTGGAAGTTAGTGTCGATACGTCGTGTTATTCAAACGAGTTCGTCGTGCCTACTCTTCATGTGTCCTTTCCAACTAGCTTTCTGAACAAACGCCTGACCGCAGTGCTCACATTTAAACCGCCTGGTGTCACTGTGTATTTCCATATGCTGCCACAAAGTTGTCTTCCGACTATACAACTTCAGACACACAGTACATTGGAAGTCTCTAGTTTTCGTATGCGTTACCATGTGAAATTTTAAATCAGCAGCTTGGAAAAATGCCTTATCACATTGTGTACATTTGAATCGTCTCTCCATCAAATGATCTCGTCTGGTGTGAATCCTTAGTGCGGCCGTTGTTGGAAACGTCCTGTCGCACGCCTGACATTTAATAACTTTCAACTTGACTCCATGCACCTCCACCAAATGCTCATCTCTCCTCATATAATTCCGAAATCTATCATTACAGTATCCACACTTACTTTTGAAATTTTTGTAGACGTGAACGACAGTTTCGTGTCGCTTTGCCTTCGTCTTAGTGTCAAAGGTTTTTGGGCACAAATTACATTTAAAAACGCCTGTTTTATGCTCAGCGATGTGTCCCCTGAGAGAGCCTTTGGTTAAGAATCCCAAGTCACACTCGTCGCAAATAAAATTTCTATAATGAATGTGCATATGTTTCAGCAAACGTATAAACTTTGCGAAAACACTAGAACATATACAACATTTCATCGTTTCGCTATCAAACTTAAAGGGTAAGAATTGGTTTTGAATGTCCGTGTGTATTCCTCTTTTGTGTTTACTTGCTAGATGGTTTATCAAGTTTTCTAACGTATCTATGTCAGTGTTGCAGAGTGTGCATCTTAAATCAGTGATGTCCAGCCTCACACTAAAGTCGTCCTTAATTTTCTTATTAGGATTTGGTATTACAGAGGCGTATAATCCTTTATGGTTTTCAAAAGTATGTTTCTTCAGGGTTGCAGCGTCTGGACACTGCGAATCACAGTAGCAACACACATAACCTTGATAACTGACTCCGACAAAAGGCGTCGCATTGGAGCAAGTCAGAATTTCTTTTAGATTTGTGTGGTGTTTCTTCATTTCTTCCATCATTTCCGACCTTTCTTCGGTGATCTTAGAGAAAACCGCATTTTGTGTTTTTTTCTGTTTTGGTTTTTCTTCTTTAGTTCTTTTAGGATCCTTGATAGGTTTAGCCCGAGTACCTATAAAGAAAACGATGTTATGATTTAATTTTGACCATCCTGGTAGGTAAGATAGACGTAAATTAAACGGTTGTAAGAATGTTAGACAATACCTAAGACGCTACTATGTGTCTTGACGTCACAAAGTAGTTTGTTCGTTGATAAGTAGTCTTTTGACAGTTGAATTCGGTTAAAATTAAGTTTTCACGAAATACACATACATAAATTTATATAATCCACAGGCAAAAAACATTGCGCCTAAACCTAGCTACAGAAATTGGAATTTTGTGCAACAGTTCTGAGTAACGAACAAAGAGACTCAATAACGATTGCGAGCACTAAGTAAGATCATCTTAAAGTAGAAAATTCATCCACTGGAAGTTAGTGTCGATACGTCGTGTTATTCAAACGAGTTCGTCGTGCCTACTCTTCATGTGTCCTTTCCAACTAGCTTTCTGAACAAACGCCTGACCGCAGTGCTCACATTTAAACCGTCTAGTATCGCTGTGTATTTCCATATGCTGCCTCAAAGTTTTCTTCCGGCCATAAGACTTCAGACACACAGTACATTGGAACTCTCTTGTTTTTGTATGCGTTACCATGTGAAACTTTACATCGCATGGTCTGAAAAATGCCTTATCGCATTGTGTACATTTAAATCGTCTCTCCATCAAGTGATCTCGTCTGCTATGGATCTTTAGCGCGTTTGCATTTGGGAACGTCCTTTCGCAAGCTTGGCATTTAACAACGTTCATCTTGACTCCATGCACTTCCACTAAGTGCTCATCTCTTTTGACATGAAAGAAAGAAAGAAAGAAAGAAAGAAAAACTGTTTATTTGCGCCAAGCATGACGCACACCAAATAATTTAAAAATAAAGCTTAAAACTAAAAAAATATCGTTAAAAGTTGGGAAGGTATGCGTCACATTTGCGCAAAACGGCTGTCGCTCAGCATAATGCTAGGACTCTTGTAAGAGACAGAGTCGAAGACATGACTCTTAAATCTATCATTACAGTATCCACACTTACTCCTAAAACCTTTGTAGACGTGTACAACCTTTTCATGACGGTTTGCATTCCTCTTAGATTCAAAGGTTTTAGAGCAAATATTACATTTGAACACACCCGTTGCATGTCCGGCTATGTGGTTCCTGAGGGATCCTTTTGTTAAGAATCCCATGTCACACTCATCGCAAATAAAATTCCTATAGTGAATGTGCATATGTTCCAGCAAACATCTGAATTTTTCGAATATACTTGAGCATACACAACATTTCATCGTTTCGCTGTCAAACTTAAAAGGTAAGAGTTGGTTTTGGATGTCCGTGTGTATTCCTCTTTTATGGTCATTTACTAGATGGTTTATCAAGTTTTCTAATGTGTCTATGTTAGTATCGCAGAGCGTGCACCGCAAGTCAGTTATGTCAAGCCTCATACTGAACTCGTTTTTTATGTTCTTGTTAGGGTTTGGTATTACAGAGGCGTATAATCCTTTATGATTTTCAAAAGTATGTTTTTTCAGCGCTGCAGCGTTCGGATACTGTGCATCGCAATAGCAGCACAAATACCCTCGATAATTTACTCCCACCAAAGGCGTCGCATTGGAGCAAGTTAGGATTTCTTTTAGATTTGTGTGGTGTTTCTTCATTTCTTCCATCATTTCTAATCTTTCCTTGGAGATCTCAGATAAAACCTCGTTTTTTCGTTTTTTCCGTTTTGGTTTTTCTTTGTTAGTTGTTTGAGGATCCTTGATAGGTATATCCCAAGTACCTATAAAAAAACGATGTCATGATTTATTTGTCACCATCCTGGTAGATAAACGTAATTTAATTGGTTTTAAGTAAAGTCAAAATTGAGTACACCCTGGATGAACGATCTTCTTACGGCCGAACCCAATAACCGCGATCTATCACATACTGGAGATAGAAAAAACAACAGAAAACCTACATCATTTTTCTGTTGTTTCATTTGTTTTTCTATCTCCAGTATGTGATAGATTAGTTATTGGGTTCGGCAGTTAGTATGTAGTTCAGAAGTAAGAGTCTTCGGTGAGAGTCCTGCCCTAGCCTACGCAGGCTCCACCAGTCGCGGCTTGCAGCAAGCCAGATATCAGGTAGGGTATGGTGGCCCGCTAAGAGCCCGACTCTTACTATAGACCTACATAAAGCAGATAACTCATTCAAAGATCATATTGAGCACGCTTCGCTTGCTTTCGAGTTCTAAATTATCTCAGTTCTCGATCTTTTCCGATTGAGTCAATAATTCACTTACATACATACATATATTAATCTACTAGCTTCCTCCCGCGACTTCGTCCGCGTGGAGTAGTTACTAACATCCCGATTTTGAAATATTCGGTCAGCGTCACAGAGACAAAAAAACCGTCTTTACAAATTTTTCATTGATGCTCCACTCTTAATGGTCTTAGCGTGATGATATATCCTCCTATAGGCTTCCTAGATAAATGGGCTATCTAACACTATAATATTTTTTCAAACCGGACCAGTAGTTCCTGAGATTAGTGCGTTCAAGTAAAAAAAAGTTACTCTTTGTTACATCAGCTACCTGCCAATAAAAGTCCCGTCAAAATTGGTCCAGCCATTTCAGAGATTAGCAGGAACAAAGAGACAGACAGACAAAAATTGCAAATATGTTATTTTGGTGTATGTACCGTATATATTAATATATGCATATAGTAAAAAGCGGATTTCAATATTACAAACAGATGCTCTAATTTTATTTATATGTATAGATATCGATGCTATAAACTGTGGCAAGTTATTCGCTTACCAAAGTACGAGATAAACGAGGGTAGATTATTTATATATATAGCAGCCACGTATAACACGCCGTTTTAAATAAAGCCGCGCCCGATTTCCGATCAGCCGGATTGTGGTTGTGATACGTTCTACAAAAGCGGCGTCCAACGTTATCTTTATTGCTACAAATATCGCAGCCATATTGTATTACAGCCAATGCGTCTAATACAACATTTAATGAGTATATGAAAGAAAAGGGAGTTAGTGATAGCGTGACGGCTGACAGGACAGAATGTGAGAAAAAAACGTGTTGCGCCGACCCCAAGTAACATGGGATAAGGGCAGGAAGATGATGACAACATTTAATGAACTGGATAAACCTACACCACTACCACCCTACCACTTGAGGACAAAAGGGACATCAGCAGGAAATTTTAGGAAAACATCCTCTGTTGGATCAGTTTCTTAAAAACGTATAGAAGTGCCCACTATTAGCAGGTGCTTTATTGAAAAAATTATTACAACCCGAAGTTTTTGCGTCGGGGGCTACAAAATAACTACGTTGTTCTAGGAAAGTTAAGTACTTAGTAGTAATAAATAGTTTTCGATACACATCTTGCTTTTTGCAAGTAACAGAGCATTAATTAAGTGGAGCACTGACGCGCAAGCGCAATACATTGCTTTGTATTGCGGATTATCTCGTTGCAATTTGGCCGTGTATTTCGACCCACCGGGAGGGGCCTGGTCGTTCAGATCTTTAGCGATTAGGTTTATTTTTACAAATGCTCTCTTTTGGTTTACCGACTCAATATGTTTGGTCCATCGATTTTGTGTTCAGCACAGCACTATTGCAGCAGTGGTGGCCGAGTGTTAACGGCCCTGACTTACGAATTGTAAGTCGCGGGTTCAAACCCAGCCAGGCGAATTACTTTGTGTAATTTATTTCATCACCACTGCTCTCAAAACGGTGAAGGAAAACATTGCGAGGAAACCGGCATGTCCTAGAACCAAAATTCGAAGACATGTGACATTCACCAACCCGCACTGCAGTGCGGGTTAGTGAATCTGGGTCCGCGTGGTGGATTACGGCCCATTCCCTCTCCTAGAGAGGAGGCCTGTGTCCCAGCAGTGGGAACATTGAAAGGCTGATTATGCTTATGCTTACAGCACTATTTGTGCAAAAAGGTGACGTTTTGAAAGAGATTTTCCGTAATAACAACTATTTTTTTCTAAGATTGCTCTTAAATACACAAAGAAAAAAATCCAAACAAAACAAAAAAGAGCGTTGACAACAATAAAAGATCTTATTTAAAACTAGTAATCGTAGTCAACTTCGTTTAACCAAACTTCTTCACGTTCTTCAGACTGTTGTTGTGTATAATCTTGAACACTTTTATTTATCTCTTCAAAATAATTCTCCAAGTCTTCTTCTGTTTCCAATTTAGAGATAACGCCTTTGGGTAAATGGGTGGAGGGCAGACCAAGACCTGAATCATGTCCAAACATAGCTTTATACGGAGACTTTCCAATTATGGAATCTCTGGATGAATTTTTCTGAAACTGGGCAAAGTAGCATCCTAAGGACCAATTAGTAGAATTGTTATCTACCATCCAAATCCGAATCATATTTTTCAAGTCCTGAATTGAGTTCTCCGTACTGTCTTCTCGATTTTGGGGGCTTATTGATCTTCCAATAATAATTTTACACGTTGGCCAAAAACTATGGATTTCTTTTAACACGGATGCAGTATATTCACTCCCATTTTGGATTTGAAGAATATTGGGACATCCAACTTCCAAAAATATTTTAAGTAGCTCGTTAGCCACTTCTTTGATTCCCTTACTTTTTAACGGTCGCAGGAAGCAAAATCTAGTCAATTGGTCTTGATACTGCATGAGCCATTTGTATTCTTTATCAGGGAAATTTTGCAAGTCCATAAGATCCACTTGCCCCCTCTTTCTAAAGTCTGACATCAACGGTTTAACGGCTAGTGCAGTTCTTTGGAAACCTTTTGTGGTGAGACATATTTTACATAAATTGATGAACATAGTAATGGCAAACCTGGGTATCATAATGTATTTATCTTTCAAGCTTTGCGCGATTTTGTCTCTGCGCCCGTGGCCCGTAGCGATATGACTTTCAAGCAGTCTTTGATAGTATTCACTACTCGGAACTATTTGTACTTGTTGTTCTGTATCAGATTTTCTCTTAAATATCAATGCTTTTTCGTTGCCGATAGTCGCTACATCATACTTGTGCGCATGATGGTATTGCTGGCTGGTAGGTCGTCGTCCCTGAGTTTTGGCTAAATTAAAGTCCTCAATTAGTTTGATTACACTTAATATACGTTCCGTGGTCCATTCGGACTTTTTACTTTTTTCTTTGTGCCCGCTGTAATACTTCTGTAGCTCTGAGTAAAACTGTTGTTTATCAACAAAGCTTATTTCTTCGGTATTTGTATTAGGGTCCTCGATTGGTTTTTCTCGAGTACCTATAAAGAAAATGTTCGAATTTATTCATCTGTCACCATCTTTGTTACAGGTAAGGTAAATAAAATATTTAGCTTTAATAATGGGATATTTGAGTAGACTTATTGTGCTAATTTGAATTATTAATCCTTGAAGTACGGTAGTTTTTTCTTCATAATGAATTCAGTTCTGGTGTTTATCTAAAATATGACAGAAAAACATTTTTTTTCTTTGTTCCCATGAATTAAAACGCTTTATTGAACGTCTTACTTTTTGAGAATCTCTAATAACCAAGGTTGTCAACAAACCATTTTTCACAGCGGTCTGAAAGGGAATGAAACCCTAAAATAAATAAATCGACCGTATTGTAATAAGAGCATTATATTTCATAAACAAAATACGGACGAAATACAACAAAGAAACGTAGGTACAATTTGTGAGCGACGCTTATCATTGCAATACGGAACAGAAAATCCAATTACTTCACGCATATCAAACCGTTTTTCAAAATTTACAATTGTAAAGGAAGGAACAAAACTCTAACAATCAATCATAAAAAACAATAAAAGAGTTTATTTGTTTGAACGCGCTTATCTTTCGTTTTGTTTATGATAGCCACATTCATGAGGTTATTAGCTATATAGGGGAACAAAAGAAAATTGTAGGTATTCAAATCAAATGATTTATTTTTGTCATCTTGTTATTTGTTACTAGTCAATCAATCAATCAATTTATTTGTCAAACAGGTGTTAACATGGTGTTTACATCAGAATAACATTTATTGTTACACGTGTTTGGCAATGGATACCCTGCTATTCACTTCAAATATAACTACTAATTAATTTAAACGTCAATATGACCGCATCTTGGCTTGGACGAAACTTTAAATACGGATAGATATGTTCCGGACTAGAACGCAGAGTAACTACTTTTCATCTTGGTTTAATTAGCGACTTTAACATGGGCGAATCAGCTGTCAGAAATATAAAAAATGTGATAGTATAAAAACCGTCTGTGTTTTCAATATCGTCTATTTTTTTTTGTTAAAAAAAAACAAAACTATAGAGCACAAGTGAATAACGTTGCCAATGATCATCAGGCGACTTTTTTTGACGTTCAAAAAGTGCTGTCTTTCAGCCTGACTGGTTTGAATAAATGACTTTTGTGTTTTTTTTTTGAGCCGCACTCTGAACAATTTGCCGTGCGTACTCCTCACGTGCCCTTTTTAACTTGCTTTCTGCACGAACGCAGTCCTTATAAAACCGTCTAATATCGCTGTGTATATCCATATGCGTACTCAGTAGTAGTGAACACTCTATTTTGGTAGGCTTTATCATGTGAAACTTGATCGATAGCTCGGAAAAACGCCTTATCTCAAAGTGTACGTTTGAAACGTCTCATCCTCCTGTATTTCAAGACACACCACCTCATTGAAAACAGCTAAAAGAACACGTGTGTTTATCCTTTGTCGTAAAGAGCCAGTTTCCCAATATTTTAGATGGAATTAGTCATTGTTGTTTTATATTAACTACGATATATTGGAATTTGAAAAAAGATATCACTTCAATTTTGTTTATTTCTTATATTTTTTTCCAATTCTAGTTTCCTTAATTTTTCATTATGGTCATATTTTGCCTGAGCGTCTTCTAACTCCATTGACCGTAACGCACGGTTGTGTTCTAATTTTTCCTGTCCTTCCATAAGCGGTATTTTTAAAAGTTCTTTGTGTAAGTCAATATACTCCATACTTTCTGAAGCCAAAGCCTTAACATTTTCCGACATTGTCTGCTTTTCTGATATTTGTGATTCCAAACCTGAAAATTTAAAACTGATTTATTCAGTAGTGCAAGACACTTGCGCAAATGGACTTTGAGCGAAATGATTTTTCGCGTACCGGTACCACAGTCTATCTAGTCTGTGGGTACCATTTATTTTGTTTTGTAAACACACGCCTTAATCAATTGACGTAAAGAATACTTTCTCTTATCTATGCTTACAGGTTAATAACTCCTGTATTTTTATTATTTTTCAATTTAGCTCTGCTATTTGTGAAATTGGATGAAGGATCATCCTGAGATAGGTACTTACGTACTACATGTTGATTCTTTCATTCAACTTCGACTTTCTATTTGTAAATAGTAAGTTTAGTTAAGCCTTTGTCTTTGTCTTCTGCTTCTTTGCTCAATATATCAAATTTATTTTGGTGATATTCTTCAGATGCTTCTCATTATACATAAATACTCTGCTACTAATTCATTAAGAACAACACTTATGCATTTTCTAGTTGTACGAGAAAAAAATACTTAAGTCATTCGTTCTTCTATATATGGCTGGATACAAGCAGAGTGAATGAATTTTACACACAAATAATTGCCAACATGCAGAGTTAAATTCTCGGGTTAGTAAAACCTACGTTAATTTATTTAAGTGCAAGACAAACTCAGAAATAAACATGTTACATATTATAGCCACCTACCTACACAACGAGGTCGGCCATGACATGCTTTTCTAGATTACCGTTGCCATAGCGTCAACGTAACAGTAAACAAAATTTAGAAACATTTGTTTGTTTACTTAAATGTCAACTCGACTCTTTTTGCGGCTATTCGTTTACTTTATGTCTACATTTACTTGTGTATGATGTGATTTTTTTAAATATTTATTTTGCGTTATAAATATATTCATCGAAATAAAACTAACAACTAAATATAGCATAAAAAAATCATCCTCAACGCTGTCAGCTGGTAATTTGCCCAAGAGACTGGCGGCATTGCCACGTTGAATGGCAATGCTTAGCCTCTGGTCAACGTAAAAGCTAGCTCTTGGGTCACGGGAAGTGTCAACCATTCGTTTCGTTATTTCTTTGAAAAGGCTGTGAGCACAAGGTCCCCCATGGCCCGAGGGTTTCAACGCCAAACTCTGTTCTGGCTCGAAAATTTAGTTACAAGAACGTATAGATATTTACGCCGCTTGAGGTTTTCCGCAGCCGCAGTGCCAGCACAACATGACGAACTTGGTAGATGGGATTGGGTTGACGTGTTATGAAAAATAACTAACGTGAGGTTCTTTAAGCCAAATACAACATGTAATATTTTTATGTGACTCGCCTATTTAGACACATTTTTCATTTCTGCTCAATCGTGTTCACTGAATCATGCTAAGTGGATAAAAATCAATGGATGGATATACTATGGACACGATTAACACTTGGGCCACTTTTCTTGATATGGACTTACGTACGTTCGGATACGGCGAAGCTACAACAAGGAACAAACATTGTATTTAATTAGATTATTTATTTAGATCATCAACATCGAATTTTGTGTTCTACAATTTCAGTGTTTGTCTATGGGCTTACTGGCTAATATAAAAAATATTTTATACTAATTCGCCGTGCCTGCTCTTCAAGTGTCCTTTCCAACTCGTTCTCTTCACGAAATCCAGACCGCAGTGCTCACATTTAAACCGTCTAGTATCGCTGTGTATTTCCATATGCTGCCTCAAAGTTTCCTTACGGGCATAAGACTTCAGACACACAGTGCATTGGAAGTTTTTTGTTTTTGTATGCGTTACCGTGTGAACCTTTAAATCGACAGCTTTGAAAAATGCCTTTTCACATATGTTACATTTAAATCGTCTCTCCATCAGATGGTCCCGTCTCGTGTGGATCCTCAGCGCGCCTGTGTTAGGGAATGTCCTGTCACACGCCTGGCATATAACAACCTTCAACTTGACTCCATGAACTACCGCCAAGTGTTCATCCCTTCTCGTAGAATTCCCAAATCTTTCATGACAGTAATTACACTTTCTAATCATACCCTTTTGTACGTGAACGAATTGTTTATGACATTGTGCCCTTCGTTTAGTTTCAAAAATTTTAGGGCATAAGCTGCATTTAAAAACGCCTTTTTTATGTGTGCCTGTGACGTGTGCCTTGAGACATTTGTTGGTGACAAACCCCATGTCACACTCTTCACAAACAAAATTCCTATAGTGAGAGTGCATGTGCTCTTGCAGACTTCTGAACTTTGCATAAACATTTGGACACATACAACATTTTATGGTATCGCAGTCAAACTTAAATGGTAGGAGTTGGTTTTTAATATCAGTGTGTATAACCCTTTTGTGTTCACTTTCTATATGTTGCATCAAGTTTTCTAACGTGTCTATGACAGTGTCGCAGAGTGTGCATCGTAGATCAGTTATATCCAGCTTGACACAAAACTCATCAATCCTGGTTTTAAATTCGATTGGAGAGATCGAATCGTTTAAGACCTGATGATTTTCAATAGTATGCTTCTTGAGAGTTGCAGGGTCTGGCAACTGTGCATAGCAGTAAGAACACACGTAACCTCGGTAATTTACTCCGTGAAAGGGGGTCGCATTAGAGCATGTAAGAATTTCTTTCAGATTTGATTGGTGTTTTTTCATTTCTTGCATCATTTCTATCCTGGCTTTACCGATCTCGGTGGGATTTTTCTTCTTCGTCTTTCGTTCTGGTTTAGCTTCTTCATTTATTTTAGTATCCTTGATAGGATTGTCATCTGTACCTATAAAGAAAACACTTTTTAATCGATTTTTACCGTCCTTGTGGTAGGTAACCTTTATGTTATTGTGTTCAAAACTAGAAAAGATTTCAGGCAAGACAGGAACATCAATGATTGAAATTCTTCGAGGTACAACAGGTCAATTGAAATCAAACAATTCATATAGAACATTTTTTTTTATATTTCACAAATAAAAATTAATTTTCTTCCCCATTAACAGAAATATAACTATTCAGTGTTAGATATTGCAAAATCATATTTATTCTAAACTAATTCGCCGTGCCTATTTCTCATGTGACCTTTCCAGCTGCATTTCTGCACAAATGCCTGACCACAGTGCTCGCACTTAAACCGCCTATCGTCATTGTGTATTCTCATGTGCTCTTTCAAAGTTTTCTTCCGGCCATATGACTTGAAACATACACTACATTTGAACTCTCGTACCCCTGTATGCTTTACCATGTGTAGCTTTAATTCGTTAGATCCGAAAAATTTCATATCACACTGAGGACATTTGTACCGTCTCTCCATAAGATGATCTCGTTTGGTGTGGATCGTTAGTGCCCCTTTGTGATCGAACGTTTTGTCGCACGCGTTGCATTTCACCGCTTTAATCTGAACTCCATGTACTTGCATCATGTGGTCATCTCTTCTTTTGTAATTCGTAAATTTCTCATTACAGTATCCGCACTTACTTAGCAAGTTTGCGTGGATATGCACGGATTTCTCATGACTCTTCTTCTTTCTGTGGGTATCGAACACTTTAGAACATAAATCACATTTGAAGGTACCCGTCTTATGGGCTTCTGCGTGGCAAGCTAGAATATGTTTATTTATGAATCCTGCATCACAAAATTCACAAACATAGTTTCTGCAATGTACGTTCATATGCTGTTGCAAGTTCTTGAATTTGTTAAAAACGTTATGGCAAAACATGCATCTAAGTGTATCATCATCAAACTTAAAAGGCATTATATGACTTTTAATGTCAGTGTAAATCTTTTTACCATGTGTTTTGACCAAATGATCTTCAAGTTGTTTTAAAGAATCTATTTTGTTTTCGCATATCTTACACGTAAGATTGGTGATGTCTAATTTGACAAGGAATGAAAACATCATTTTGCCGACCATGAACTTGAGTTTAGTTTTATCGTCGTGACCTTCTAGGGTATGTTTTTTTAAGTCTGAGGGATCTGGGAACTCTTCCGCACAAAAGCAGCAGGCATATCCGATGCCTCCTCTGCATCGTATAGGTGTCGCGTTGGAACATTGCAAAATAAGACGTATATTGCTTCTTTGTTTTATTAATTCGTTAATTTTGAGCTCCTCATCCTGTTCGATTTTTCTGCGGGTACGTTTGCTAGTGACTTTTTTGTCACAATCCGTCTCAATCTTGGCGTTCACGTTACGTTGAACACCTACAAAGAAAAGGAAACGGTTATTGAATATATTTCGTAGTCGTTCTCTTCCCGAATTTTCTTGTGGTATTTGCATCATTCGTGTTCCAGGGTTAGCGGCTTATAAGGTCACTGTGATGTTTGATTTCAGGATGAAACCAAGTCATCAAGTAATCTTTACTTAATTCTAGAGATGATGTTATTTTTTACTAATCTCCGGAGCCACTGCACCTATTTGAAAATATATTTCAGAATTTACGTACATTATTTTAGATGGTTATAGGCTTTATATTATGTAGATATCTCTACTCTCACAAAGCCAGGGAGGGTCGTTAGTTCAGGAATAAACTTAAAAGGATTAAATGAAAGATGCTAACGTAACATGAAAAAGTAAATTATTTATTTAATGCACTGAATACCACCTTTGAAACTAAACTATGTAGTTACCTATATTTTATACAAGTCAAATGATGTACATATACTAAATCAATTTCAAGCACTTTAATTTGTTTTTGTTCTTTAAATCAACAATGCCGTGAAAATCTATTGCCACAGAGCCAGGGTCTACACTCTGCAGCGCCACATCATATGTTAGAAAGTCTGTTAATGAGCCATGCAATGCCAATGCACCTCCCAGGCTCACAGCATCCAGAACGCACCGATTACCCTTCTTTAACCATTTTGTTCTATGTTTATATACATACGTATAGTTTAGTAGTACTATTATTCAAATTCTAGAAAGATAGTGCGAATCAACTTAAGTTTGTTTGTAATATAAGCTAGTAATTAGCGATTGTCCCTTTTCGAAGCTTTCTCCAAATGAATTTCTTAAATACAATTTTGCCTTCCGTAGGTTTAAAACTATTCACATCAAACTGTAATTCCATGTTTAGATCGCAGATGCCCTTTCCAGCTGCACTTTTGCACGAACGCCTGATCACATTTGTCACATTTAAATCTCCTATCATTTTCGTGTATTCTCATGTGCTCCCTCAAAGATTTCTTAAGCCCGTAAGACTTGCAGCAAATCTTGCAAGGGAACATTCTGATCCCTGTGTGTTTGACCATGTGCTCATTCAACGACTCTTTGGTAAAGAACTCCATATCACATTCGGTACATTTAAATCTACGTTCTAACAAGTGATCTCTCCTGATATGAAGCTGGAGTCTGGAGTCAGATGGGAAGACTTTATCGCAAGCTTTGCATCCCTTCGGTTGAGTTACAACAATGCCGTGTACTTCGGCTATATGAGCACATTTTTGACGGTACCACATAAACTTTTCGTCACAATAACCGCATTTGTTTAAAGATAACAAGTGGGCAGTCTTTTCGTGGTATTTCTTTTTTCTGGGAGTGTCAAACTCTTCTGGACAACGTCCGCATTTAAAAACTCCAACTTTATGACTGTCACTGTGTGTGTTAAGCATTTTCTCGTTAACGAAACCTGTATCGCAGACATCACAGACAAAGTTTCTATAGTGTGTGTACATGTGCTCTTGCAGAACTTTAAATCTGTTGAATATTCGTGGGCAGAAGGTACACTTCAGTTCAGAATCTTCAAACTTGAATGGTAAGATATAATTCTTTATTTCTGTGAACATTGGCTTTCCATGTTCGCTCTTCAAGTGTTGGATGAGGTCTACAACTGAATCTATGTCTGTGTCACACAAGGTACACTTCAGAGCAGTAATGTCTAGCTTAACTAAGAAGTTCAACATACGCTGTCCTTTCATAAAGTCTAGTTTATCGCTGGCATCGTGTTCGGTGTTGGTATGAGTCTTTAGTTCTTTGGAATGGGGGTATTGTTTCTCACAGAAACCACACACATACCCAACATTATACTTGCGAATCGGCGAAGCATTACTACATATTAGAATCTCTCTAATATTATAACGTTGTTTGAACAATTCTCTCTCATAATGTTTTTTACTCTTTTTATTACTGTTATTTCCTTCTTCATCAGTTTCTTCTAATTGAGATAAGCTTCTATTATTATTTTTCTTTCCAACTACTTTTGATGTTGTATATGTAGTCAGATTTTGTGGAAGAATCCGTTGTTCTTTGGTCTCGGATAGTATTTTTTTCACGGCAAGATCTGCCGCTTCATTTCGACCTACAAAGAAAATATTTGTTTGTAAGGACTCGTGTATAAGGAAGAAATATAAGGCTTATACGAAACTTTTGAATACTTAGATATTATGGTTGAGTAATGGGCGTTACAATTTAGATATTAAATTTGAGTAATGGGTTCATTTATAACGACAGCGTTTATAATTAAGAATTTACACATGCTATTCCTTCAATACTGTTAGGTTCTTGTTTTGTAGAACAGCAGACTCTTGAATTAACTTATGTGTACTTGTACTGACATCGAATTCTTTATCTACACTCGAGATCAACTGAAGACATCTGGAATATTAATGTTCACATTTGTTGATCTTCTAAAAAAATCGAAATGAAAAATCAGTGGCGTTTGTTTCAACTACAAACAGGATTGGTATTTTAATTTTTAGTATTATATCACCAGTGTAAATAGAAGATTATATCTACTCGCTCTTTGGAAGTGATAGCGGACGGTGAAGGTACGATATTTATTAATAGTAAGAAACAAGACAAGGTATATTTACGAAGAATAATTTATTCAATTAAATTGAACGTAAACATAATTTCAGTAGCTTCACTTATGCTAGACGAAAACCAACTTTAATATAATTTACTAACAATATTAATGACTTATAAGTAATAAATATTCTGAAATTACACTTGATGTGCCAATGTGCATGAAAAAATAGCATATGAATTGATATTAAAAACATAGATCAACTTATTTTGCTGTAGAGAAAATATCTTTATCGCAAATTTTGAGAAACCGCAGCAAACGACTTTTATTTACAATTAGTCAACATTAAATCATCACATTATAATGCAAGTGATTTAATGTTGATGATTCTTAGATTTACAAATAAGTACATTCAATATTTCGATTAGTAAAATATAAGTGTATTGTTGCATCCGCGTTGAAATACTAAAACAACAATGGTGGATACGTTACATAATATTACAATCGTTGATTTAATCTACATATTATGTGAACAAAGCATTCACCAAATATATTCGGGTAGCTTAGGCCAACCGTATTCAAACAATTTTTAAACGGCCAACTATTTAGTTCTGTGTTCAAAGTATATGGATAACAATCCACATGCTATCAACTAGATAATTGATTTGAAAATTGTATATATGCGACTACCGGTAGTAAGACTCAAGATAAGGAATACATAACAATATAAAAATAATGGTACCTGACTCAAACCAAAACATATACCGGCTATTAAATAGCCATTACAAAAACAAAGTTCTCATTACTATACAAAGATAACTAATGAATGATAATGAGCGTCAAGATGTACATTCAGTATTACTACAAGGTAACAAAAACTAAGTTCTGTAAAGTCACTAACGCAGTTCGTTCAATCGAATCCCTAACTAAGCGTGTTTCGATATGTATTAATAACTTTCACAATTTAAATATCTTGGATAACGTTGTTATATTACTTTCTTCAAATAGTTCCAGGTCCAGCTGCTTTTGCCATAGTGGCGCCAGACACGAAAAAGTTGAAAGGGATCCACTTGGTCATGCAATGAGAAGGGATGAAACGCATGTAACTAAAATAATAATGAATATAAACGTAGAGAGGAAGGCCAAAGAAGAAATGAAAGAAATGTAGAGAAACTATGAACCAACGTCCATGGATCATGAACCATCCTCCATGGCATAAGCGCAGGAAGATTATGATGATGAGTGTCAACTGCCTAATTATTTTTTTATCCTTTGGATCTACTGAACTAGATCTAAAAAATAGACCAACTTTATAGATAGAACAATACTTGTGGGAAAGTTTATTGAAATGGAAGATACTCATTTAGCCTACCCTTGTAAGCAATTATATTATCTTGCCATGTCTAGATTTCATGTGATTTTTCCAGCAAAATTTTTGTACAAACGCTTGTCCGCACTGTTCGCATTTAAATCTCCTGTCGTCCGCGTGTATTCTCAAATGTTGTGTTAATGACTGTTTCCGACCAAACGCTTTAAGGCAGATATTGCACTTAAACTTTTTTTCGCCGGTATGTTTTAACATGTGCATCATGAGGTCTTTTTTATCATAAAATTTCACATCACAGTGCTCGCATTCGTGTTTCCTCATGCACAGATGCTCCCGTTTAGTGTGTTCAGTCAAACCGCCTCTTGATACAAACGTCCTCTCACAAGCCTTACATTCATGAATGCGTACCTCCGCACCATGTACTTTTGTCATATGAATATTCCTCTGCCTGAACGAAATGAATTTCTCGACGCACTGGGAACATTTATATCTTTTATTGTCAGCCATGTGTACGAATTTTTCGTGGTATGTTTTCTTTCTATTTGTGTCAAATACTTTTGAACAAATTAAACAAGCGAACTCTCCTCGACTGTGCCTAGCCATATGACTTTTAAGGAATCTGTTATTAACGAAAGGAGTGTTGCAAATTTCACAGTTATAATTATTATAGTGTATGTTCATATGTTCTAGAAGAAGCTTAAAGTTTTCGTAGATTTTCGGGCATAGCACACAGTTGAAGGTGTCTCCTTCAAATGTAAAAGGCAGAATATGATTTTTTACATCTGTATGTATAATTTTATTGTGATCAGACTGTAAATGATTCATCAGTGGCTCTAATCCGTCAATATCCTGTCCGCATATCTCGCACTTCAGATTTGTGATGTCTAGTTTTACGGCATAGTAAGATAAAGAGCAACCTTCCATGAAGCAGCTTTTGGTTTCGCTGTCATGTTTTTGTAGTGTATGTACCTTGAGATCTCTCGGCATGGTAAAGTTCTCCGAACAGAATCCACACATGTAGCCATTGCCTGTGTGTTTTCTGATTGGTGTAGCATTAGAATTTAAAAGTATGTTATGAATATTCTCCAAATGTTTGTTTATTTCTGTTTTCTCTCCTTTAAGAGGTCGAGTCCGTACTTTTTCGTTCAACGTCCGATTGCTACATTTTTTCGAGACAGTTTCCGTCCAATCAACTTTATTGTCATTTGCACTTGATGCATTTAAAGATTGACTTACATGATGTTTTAATTTAACTTCTGAATCGCACCGCAGACCTACAAATAAGAGTTTTTATTAAAATCTTGAATACTACGAAACTACTACTATCTAAAATATCTCTTGAAATCTTTTTCTAATGTGAAAGTGACGAATTAGCAACTAGGTACCTAAATTATTGGGAAAATATACAGGAAAGAAACAGTTGTTAAAAATCTGGCAACCTGCCCTAGCTTCGGGACCTTTAGGACCTAATTGACCAATGAGGTTGTCTGATCATAAAACGTTATAATATAATTTATATTATACTAGCTGACCCACGCAACTTCTATTGTGTCACAATTTTCATGACTGCTCCGCTGCTATTAGTCTTAGCGTGATGATATATATAGCCTATAAGCCTTCATCGATAAATGAGCTATCTAACACTGATAGAATTTTTCAAATCGGAATAATAGTTCTTGATATTAGCGCATTCAAGTAAACAAACATACTCTTCAGCTTTATATATTAGTAAGTATAGATTGATTTGGAATTAAGTAAAATTGAGTAATTTGGGAAGATACATGTCTCAAACGATTGTTTCTAGAGGCAACATGCTTCTAGAGACATTCGGTATAGTTTCTCCACATTTTTCACAAGTTGTCACAAAGTCGGCGCAATGAATGGGAATAGACCCATCGAATGCGTTAACGTTCGATATTCGAATACCCTCACTTAAACTAACTCGTCGTGTCTAGATTTCATGTGATTTTTCCAGCTACATTTCTGTACGAACGCTTGTCCACACTGTTCGCATTTAAATCTCCTGTCATCCGCATGTATTCTCAAGTGTTCTCTCAATGTATGTTTCCGTCCAAACGCTTTGGAACAGACATCGCACCTGTACTGTTTTTCGCCGGTATGTCTTAACATGTGCATATTCAGTTCTTTCTTTCCATAAAACTTCATATCGCAGTGCTCGCATTCATTTTTCCTCTCGAGTAAGTGATCCCGCTTGGTGTGTCGAGTCAGTCTGTCTCTTCTTGTAAAAGTCTTTTCACAAGCCATACATTTGAGGATACGTTGGTCTGCACCATGCTCTTTCACCATATGTTCATTTTTCTTTGCATAAGTTGTGAATTTTTCGTGGCAATGTGGACATTTATTTCTTCTATGATCTCCGATATGTACAAATTTTTCGTGGCATAATTTCTTGCCATTTGTATCAAATACTTTTGAACAAAACGAACAAGAGAACTCACCTTGTTTGTGCCTAGCCATATGGCTGTTCAGAGTTCTCTTATTAACGAAAGGAGAATTGCAGATTTCACAATTATAATTGTTATAATGTATGTTCATATGTTCTTGCAGAAGTTTAAAGTGTTCGTAGATTTTAGCACATAGTACACACTTAAAGGTGTCCTCTCCAAATTTAAAAGGCAGAATATGATTTTTGATATCGGTATGTATCGTGACATTGTGATTAATTTGTAAATGATTCATCAGTGGCTCTAATCCATCAATATCCTGTCCGCATATTTCACATTTAAGATCTGTGATGTCTATTTTAACGACGTAGGAATTTAAAGGGTAGCCTTTCATGAAAGTGCTTTTCGTTTGGCTTTCATGTTTTTGTAGTGTATGTATTTTGAGGTCCCTCGGCATGGTAAAGTTTTCTGAACAGAAGCCGCACACGAAACCATTCCCTGAGTAGCTTCTGATAGGAGTAGCATTAGATAGTAAGAGTATGTTACGTATATTCTGCAAATGTTTGTCTATCTCCCTTTTATCTGGTTGAAGGGGACGAACCCCTAATATTCCTTCTTTGAACGTTTGTTTCCTACTTCTTTTCGAGACAGTTACCGTCCAATTAATTTCCTTGTCATTTGCCTTTGCAGATCTCGGTGCATTGAGTTCGATAAATGTTTTACTTACATGAGTTTCTAATTTAATTTCTGTATCGCAGCCGAGACCTACAAAGAAAAGTTTGAAAAAATTATTTCCAGCGATACTTTGACGAGCTGTTTGGTTAATTTCTACGGTTAGAGTACAAGAAAATTTATGACGTGCGCCTAAGTAGATGCCAAATCAAACGTAAATATAATAATTTGCGACCTTAACCTGTTTTCGAGTAACAGTTTATTTGCAATAAAATACAGCCGAAGCCTTCCGAAGATAAGTCATTAGGTGAACCCGTTCTAGCTTAGAAGACCTGATGAAGACCTCATTTAGAATTATTTTAGTTCAACGAGGTATCGTGCCTGATTATTGTAGTAGTAAATATTGAAAAGGCTAATTTAAGTTTTAAAATGTTCCTTGTTTAAGATGAATCTTGTTAGCTTCGCTTGATGAAGTGATGCAGTAGATAAAGTCTGACGACACATAGCTTTTGCAGGTGTATAGCCGGAGTAACCGAATATATTTATGTTCTGCTAGTGTGAAAGACACCACGCGCAAACAAGTTGCTGCATATAGCAGGCACTTCACAGAAAAATGAGTGTAAGTTTCTATACTGTTCTGGGCCTGGAAATTAATTTGAAATCAACACAAGCTCTTCACGGTTTGTAACTTCTTATCTCTTAAACCTCGTCATGTTGGGACCGCATATGGCTTCTCCAGGTGCCCTTCTGCACAAACGCTCGCCCGCACTGTTCACATCTATATCTTCTATCTTCAGCATGTATTTTTAAATGCTGTTTTAAATGATCCTTCCGTCCAAAAGCTTTCAAACAGATATCGCAACTGTAGCGTTTCTCACCGGTATGCATTAAAATGTGAATATTTAGATCTTTCTTTCTAAAAAATGTCTTATCACAGTGGTCGCACTCGTGATTTTTTTCAAGTAAATGGACCCGTTTAGTGTGTCTAGTCAATGATTCTTTTGTAGAAAACGTCTTGTTACAAGCCATACATTCGTGGACCTGTTTCTCTACACCGTGCTCTTTCACCATATGTTCATTCCTCTGTGAGTAAGAAATGAATTTTTGATCGCAATATGCACATTTATTCTTTTTATTGTCATGAGTATGTGCGTACTTTTCGTGGCACAACTTCTTGGTATTTGTGTCAAAAACTTTTGAACAGAATGAACATGAGAACTCTCCTTGTTTGTGCCTTGCCACATGACTTGCAAGGGAACTCTTATTAACGAAAGGAGAGCTGCAGATTTCACAATTATAATTGTCATAATGCACATTCATGTGTTCCTGTAATAGCTTAAAGTGGTCGAAGATGTTACGACAAAACACGCACTTTAACGTATTCCCTTCAAATTTAAAAGGCAGAATATGATTTTTGATGTCTTTATGGATTATTTTTAAATGATCATACTGTAAATGGTCCATCAAAGATTCTAATCCGTCAAGATCTCGTTCACATATTTTACACGTTAGACCAGTGATGTCTAATTTTACGACGTAGAAAAATACAACGCATCCTTTCATAAAACTGTTTGTTTCGTTGTCATGTTGTTCTAGTGTATGTATCTTGAGGTCCCACGGCATGGCAAAGTGCTCTGGACAGAAGCAGCACAGGTAACCAGTTCCTGTGTGTTTTCTGATAGGAGTAGCATTAGAATAGAACAGTATGTTACGAATATTCTGCAAATGTTTGTCAATCTCTCTTTGGTCTGGTATAAGAGGCTGGACCCTTAATATTTCTTCTTTGAAAGCCTGATTACTACTTTTTATCGAGGCTGTATCCTTATTAATTTTGTTTTGGTTTGCTTTTGCATACCTTGGTGATTTGATTGCTTTTAATATTTTACTTACATCTGTTTGTAATTTAATTTCTGTATCACAGCTGAGACCTACAAAGAAAATTTTAAATTAAAATCTTTAAAATATAGATGCGATTCGCTTACTTCACTGAGCACACACATCTTAGAATTTTCCCCTATTATATTAAATTCAAGTGTCATGCGTGATATCGATAGATGTTTGTTTTTATATCTTAGTATTTTTCACCTTAATAGTAAAATGCTTTAGGACACCATTTAAAAAAATTTAAATTTCAGGTCATTCTTCAGAATTGATCCTATTTCCTAAAGCAAACAATTTTGTGATGATCCTTAACTAACGTTTATTGATGAGGCTTGGCACAGAGGCCTTACATTATTTATATCCCTCATTCAGAACGAATTCAAAATTACCATGTAATATCTCTAACGTGCAAGAAGTCTACTTAAGTTTATAGTGATGGTTATGCGTTCAGCTAAGCATAGCCTGGAAAGGCTCATGATAGTGGGCCGCACATACGAGTATTGGCATAAAAACCTGGCCATACGTCTAATCATATAATAAATTAGAAACTACAGATAATGGAAGAAAAAATATATATGGCAAAATCCACTGCCTTCATCTCCAAGATTCTGCAGACCTATTAGAATAAGATTTATTAGCGAAGCCATAACTAATGAAATACTTGCTACTAACTAAAGGAAGAATTTGCTACAAATTAGTAATATTATTATAAAAACGTTTTTTTATAGTATCCACGTCAAAAATGTCACGAAATAATATTGGCCAGGTTTTTAGTACAAATACTCTTACGTGGGCCGGTTAAAAAAAAACGTGCTCAAGGCACAGATCACCGGCAAAATGGACAGACACAATAAGGCTACTGGATGTAGCATGTACCGAGCTTTATTGTTGCTACGATGGTAACCTCCTTGGCTGCGTGTTACTGGAAGACAAGTTTGTCGATAGAACTTTGGAAATGTCTGGTAAGAGAATAAAGAGTAATTTTGAAGTATGAATACGGAAAGTATGTTTGGTTTTATATGACAAGTCATGTAGTAGCGCTTTTATAAGGCAGATGCCGTAAATAAGTACGAAGTTAAACCCTAAACAGAGTTTAATTCATTAGAATAGTAAGTAATAGTAGTACTGGTAGTATAGTAAGCACTAGGGGCGAGGTTCCCTATATTACGATATATACTACAGAAAATCGCAAAACTAGGAGACGCTCCGGATGTGGTCGCGATCCTCAGCACTGAGGGAAAGACAAAAGAGATCAGCTCGCTGTCCGATAGCAAATAGGCCCGAGTCGACGGCGCGTCGTATTCCACGCGTGCCTCAAAGAGCCGTCAGCATCGAAGACGGGGCCCCCTAGGGTCAGTGCCTGCTAGGGTTGCGGAATTTGTTCGAAAGAGTCACCGCGGCCCTGGAACGCAAAGGGCACAAGAAGGATCACGGGTGGGTTTTAGTCAGTAAGATTCTGACACTCCCTTCCGCTCCGCCCAGAGCGGGAGAAGTCATTTCATGATTTCCCATCCAAAAAAAAGGTAGGTACCTAATCTTTTCCGCAAATTAAACCCGCTCATGATGTCGCGTCCACATGTGATTTTTCCAGCTGCATTTCTGCACAAATGTTTGATCACACTGTTCACATTTGAATCTCCTATCACCGGTATGTATTCTCAAGTGTTCTTTTAAAGTATATTTTCGTCCAAAAGCTTTGAAACAGACATCGCACTTATGCTGTTTTTCACCGGTATGTTTAAGCATGTGAAATCTTAGTTGTTTCTTCCCATAAAATTTCATATCACAGTGCTCGCATTCGTGTTTTCGTTCGAGTAAATGATCCCGTCTAGTGTGTCGAGTCAGTGCCTCTTTTGAAGTAAAGGTCTTTTCGCAAGCCATACAATTGAGGACACGAGGCTCAACACCATGCACTTTCACCATATGCTCATTCCTCTGCGAGTAAGACGTGAATTTGTCCTCACAATGTGGACATTTGTTCCTTTTGTAACTATGAATATGTACGTATTTTTCATGGTTAAATTTTTTGTCGTTTGTGTCAAATACTTTAGCACAGAACTTACAAGAGAACTCCCCTTGTTTGTGCCTAGCCATATGATTATTAAGGGCTCTCTTATTAACGAAAGGAGAGTTGCAGATTCCACAGTAATGATTGTCGTAGTGCACGTTCATGTGGCTTTGTAGCAACTTAAAATGGTCACTGATTTCAGGACAAAGCACGCACTTTAACGCATCCCCTACAAATTTAAAAGGCAAAATATGATTTTTGATGTCAGTATGAATAGTTTTATCGTGTGCAAATTGTAAATGATTCATTAGTGGCTCTAATCCGACAATATCCTGTCCGCATATTTCGCACTTCAGATCTGTTATGTCTAGTTTTGCAGCATAATAAGACAAAGTGCAGCCCTTCATGAAATTACTTTTGGTTGAGTGGTCATGGTTTTGTAGTGTATGTATCTTTAGATCTCTCGGAATGGTGAAGTGTTCTGGACAGAAACTGCACACGTAACCATTTCCTGTGTGACTTCTGATAGGAGTAGCATTTGAATGTAAGAGTATGTTTCGAATATTCTCCAAATGTTTGTCCATTTCTTGTTTATCTGCTTCTTTAAGAGGTCGAACCCTTAGTAGTTCCTCAGTAAACCTCGGATTGCCTTTCTTTTTAACAACTGTAACCGTCCAGTCAACAGTTTTGCCTTTTGCTTTAGTAGATCTCGGTTTTATGAGTGTTTTCACTATTTCACGTAGTTTTGGTTCTAATTTATCGCAGCCGAGACCTACAAACAAAAGTTTGAATTAAAATCTTCATACAAGAGCTGCGAATGGTAGCTACTTGGTTTCGTCGAAATTTTTCGAATACTAAGATATTCAAAGAATCATTGATGGTGTTTTGATATACGTGGGTGATGCCATGAAACTACGACTTTCATGTTTTATGTTCTTAAACATCCTTAATTGGATTGTGATTATTTTGTTTTTTTTTTACTGTGAGTGCGGTGCCTCCGTCCAGAATATGTGTATAGTTTTCCAAATGCTCTTAAACGGGTACCATTGAGGACCTAATGAATGCCACTGATGATAAATTTTTTATGTAGTTTTTATTTTTGTATTTGTTATTATTATTTATTTTGTAATCTAATTTCATTCTCTTTATGTACACTAGTTTTACCATTTGTAGCACAGGTATATATTTTACTTAAAAGGAGGTCCCTATGTAAGATTGACTGTAAAAGATTGTACAAGTTTCTGCAGTAATAAATTCTTTTTTATTTTTTTCACTGATGCCGCTTAAAACTGGACACTAAGTATTACAGGGTCACCATCGACTGGACAAGAAAATTATGTTTTTAAGTGTGTACAAGAAAGATATTCGCAATGTGTGCGCTGTTTCGGCAGCCATAACAGCCAATCAGAATAGTCACAGGCCTTCATTTCTATGCGTAAACAGTGACAGCCACTGTTGAGCTTGGTTTGTATAAAAAGTAATGACGTGACGTCTTTAGCAGTGGCGCCGAGAATTCTTGGTACTCTATGTTGGTCAATCATCATCTGCCTAGCCTTTTCCCAACTATATTGGGGTCGGCTTCCAGTCACACCGGATTCAGCTGAAACCAAGTATTTAACGCGGAGCTGCTGCCTACCGGACCTCCACAACCCAATAACTGGGGAACACGGTACTTCTTGGCAAGACTGGTGTCAGATTTTCTCTATTTTGGCCAGTCAATATACGTAATAATAATATATTATTATTAAAATCGACTTAAGGACGCGTTGTATTTTCTGCCTCTACCAGTCTCACATCACCATTGACAAAAAAATAATTAAATTATGCAACCCATTTCGTCATAGAGAAATAAAATATCAGTTCTTATTCTATCCATAATATTAAATGTAATAAATTAAACATAACTTACAAATATCACCAGTACAAACAGATATCACGATTAAATGCCATGTTCAAAGTCCATGATAGATCTAACAAAACATTAGATATTCCCTCAGCAAGCTTAACTAGTTAGTATTAGTGCCTAGTAGAAGAAAAGTATGTTTGAAATCTGTTAAAAAGTAGAACTTATTGGTATCGACAGTTTCTAACTAATTTCCCCAGAGTCTGCATAGAACTAGCCAAATAATTCTTCCGTTGCGACGAACGAATAGATCGGGACTTCCCGGTCTATTGGTTCAACATTTCAAGGAGTAAACTTAGGTGCAATGAGTATGAAGCAAACTGTCATTCTATCTATTTGTATGGATTATCAGTTCGCTTTATGTTCACTTCAGCTTAGAGAATCTTACTGCTGAAAAGTTTCATCACATTCTCCCAATGACCTCACATCTATTTGTTCCAATTTCTACCAGCCAGTGTAGGGTGAACACTTCGTATCAGATCCTAGTAATTTTCAAGTTGTCTATGAATTTTTTCTAGATTTCACTAAATTCATTATTTGCCCCACTCCGAACAAGGTTGGGTTAAATTACTTGCAGCTAATACTATAACAATACGACATTATTATCATCAAATCTACTTCGCCGTACTTGGTATTTAACTTGTATTCAAGAAAGTATTCTTAGTTAAAGAAATCCCATGGGTCTTCTTCATATGCTTCCTCCTACTATTCTGCGTTGCATATGCTTTACCGCAAATTTCACATTTGAACTTTCTCTCGTTCGTATGCGTTGCCATATAATGCCCTAGCATATGCCTTTTGATGAAGAAACCCATGCTGCATACGGAGCATTCGTATGGTCTCTCTTTCAAATGGACACTTCGCATGTGCAACATCAAATTCGACTTCAGATTGAATTTCTTCTCACATAGGTCACACTTGAGACCTTCTGCGTTATGTACTGTTATCATATGCCTCGTCTTCTGGTAGTAGTTCTTGAAACGAGCTTTGCAAATCTGACAGACACTGTCACCAGCAATGCCTTTGTGTTCTCTGTTTACATGTGTTTTTTTCTTGGATTCTGCGGTGAAAACTAGGCCACAATGACGGCAGGGGTAACTGGACTTTTTCTTGCTGTGCGTTGTTTCGTGTCGGTTGAGACGAAAAGAGTTGACGAATCCAGCACCGCAAGTTGTGCAAATAAAGTTTCTATAGTGATTATTCATGTGCTGCATCAGCAGTTTCATCGTGTGGAAGGCTTCGTTACAGAGGCAGCAGTTCATCTGCTGTTCGATTGTCAATTTGAAAGTTTGGAAGTAGTCTGTGAGTCCGAGGTAGTACTTTTTATCGTGTACAGAGACTAAATGTTCGGTTAGAGTTTGAAGATTTTCCATGGGTTGTTCACAGAGCGTACATTTGAGGTCAACTATATCTAGGAGGGCGACAAAGCTAGACATGCCTGTACCGGCTTTGTACGTAGGTTTTTCTTTAGCGTGATCGTTGTGCGTGTGAGCCCTTAAAACGACAGGGTCAGGGAACGTCTTGAAACAGTAAGCACAGACGTACCCTGCATCGTTCCTCTCCTTGAAAGGAGTAACATTAGAGTACTTGAGCAAGGTGGTGAGATTTTGCCACTGTTTCTTCATTTCTGGCAGATGTTTTTCGCGATACATTAAACGACTTAATGCCTCATCGTCGGTTTCCTCCTTAACAGCGCGTTTGCGTTGTTTTTTTGTTGCTCCGGTATCGCCTATAAAAGAAAAATAATTCTTTCACACGCGTTTCAGTTCTCCTTAGTATTAAATCTAGCAGCTATCTGTGCCACCAGTAGGAGGCATAGGATTCCAGTATAGGCGGTAGGCGTTCATATTAAAATAAGAATACACTGCGTCTTAAAACCCCTTTACATTTAAGTACGTAGTCATAGTTTTAAAGTATTTTGTAAAAATATAAAGGAATAATAGTTCAGCATGACAAACGAAAATGCTGCATCTGGCTTTCATATAAATACAACGTGCACAAGTTACAAGTCGACAAGACATACAAGGTTTATTTTTGTCCAAATATGATTTTTAGCTGTCAATGTCGTCCTGGCTGACTTTCAATATTATAAACGCTACGACGGTCAGTTTAAGAAACGACGGATGTTGTAGAAAGTAAGGTAATGGTAAATACATAGGTGAGCAAGTAGTTTGCCCACAAAAAGGCAGTCCTTTATATACCAAAAGGCAAGGTTATTGACATACACAACGAGAATACTTACTAGGTATTCCTTCGAGTAAGTACTCAAGATAAATCAATATTATAAAGAGCATAATTAGAATTTATTGAACCGAATAAACTCCGAAACTACTGAACCGATTTTAACCATTATTTCACCAATGGAAAGCTACATCATTAGCGAGTAACATTCTTACTAATCTATACTAATTGTTGACGATAACTACTTTCAGAGCGGGTTCGCTGGCGGGAAAATATTTGAAGGAGACGGGTCGCAGAATAAAAACACTACTTTTGGAGACTTCTTGTTTTATTTTTCTTCCTTTCTTCTTGTTCACTATACTGCTGGATTCGGAATGAATATCATGGAATTTTGCCCTTGTTTTATAGTTTCTTGCAACCAATCATAGCTCTTCAATTTTGCACACGGCACTAACCATTTTTTGGTTGACCAATCAGGTCGCACCAGTTTTGCACACGGCACTAATGTAACTTTTGTATGGGGAACTTATTATGGCTTTTTTCCATGGTATAACATTCTTTACAATGTTCAACTTATTTCTATACTAAAGGTACCTACTTGATACAAGTAAATACAAAAAACCGCATCAAAATAACTTAATTTAAGCCTTAAAAATAGCAAAAAACTAAAATAGCTCTCATTACGGTAAAGTTACCTAATACTTCGGTTAAAACGCACGATGGTACAAGTGGCGTCCTCAAGTGAATGGAATGCAAGTTACAACGTTATGCTATTTACATTAATTTAAGTTCTAACTTCTTATATAAATCAAATAATTAACTATGCTTATTTACGTAATCACTTTTCCTATATGTACACACATATCGTAACCATCATACACGTAATCACGTTTCATCGTTCATACACATATCGTCGCTAACATTCTCCCCCACGGTGCGCAGCACTTCACCTTCTTGGAGCGACGATGTTGCGGGAACCAGCACGACGACTCGTCGAGTCGGACGGCGAAGTATTCCTCCCGATGTCCGCACATCCAGCACTCTTGTTCTTCCATCTGGTCCGGGGTATGTCTTGATCACTTCTCCGCGAGGCCACGAATTTCGGGGTAACGTGGCATCTACTATAAGCACTATGTCTCCCTCTCTCGGGTCATTAGTTTCCCTCCCCTTAAGTTTTCTTGGCATTAGAAGAGGCAGGTACTCTTTGATCCATCTCTTCCAAAAGTGATCTGCAAGTCTTTGGGCAGTTCTCCAGTTTGCTTTTCCAATCAGCTCTTTGTCGTCGAATTCTCCTGGCGCCATTGCCCCGCATGATCTCCCCAGCAGAAAATGGTTTGGTGTCAGGCTTTCTTCATCATCTGGATCCATGCTGATTGGAGTGAGAGGTCTCGAATTGACTATGTGTTCGACCTCGGTCATTAATGTATGAAGCACTTCTTCAGGCGGGCTTCTTTCGTTAAGCACTACTGCTAATGCCGTCTTGACTGATCGCACGAGTCTTTCCCAGGCACCCCCCATGTTAGGGCATCCTGGGGGGATGAATTTCCACTTGATACCCTTCTCTTGCGCAGCTTCTTCCAGTTCCTTCTTGGCTCCGACAAAATTTGTTCCATTGTCACTGAATATAGTCTTTGGGGTTCCTCTTCTTGCTGCCATTCGCCGAAGTGCCATGATCATTGAGCTGGTGCTGAGAGAGGGCGCTAACTCCAGATGTACAGCTCTTGTGGTAAGACAGGTGAACAATGCCCCCCAGCGCTTCTCTACTCTTCTCCCGATAGTGACTTGCATCGGACCAAAGTAATCTACGGCTGCGTGAGTGAACGGGAACTGGTTATGCTGTAGCCTCTCACTCGGCAGGTCTCCCACTGGAGGTATCTCTGGTAAGCTCTTCTTGGTCTTGCACCACTGGCAACTATGTGCGACCGCCTTCAAGGCTGCTCTTAAGCCCAGGATCCAGTATTTCTGCCGGATTTCATTCATTACCGTAGCGGTATTCCCATGAAGAAACTTCTTGTGATAATGTTGTATGATAAGGCCAGTTATCTTCTGTTTTCCATCTAGGATGATAGGATTCATCCTCCTTTGGCTTTCATCGTGGAACTTCATTGTTCTACTTCTTAGTTTGATGATGCCGTCGTCTCCTATGTAAACATCGATCTTTTTTAACCGACTTGCGTTGTCTAGAGGTTTTTCTGCTGTTAAGTTTTTAATTTCCATTGCGAAACTATCGCTCTGACTCATTCTCATTAATATCTGTTCAGCCTTTTTTAAGTGTTCTTCTTCCAAGGGCAAATATAATCTCTTCTTTTCTTCTTTGCTGGATGGTTGATATGATACGCGAGTCTTTCCTTTCTGGGGTCTTTTCTGGGGTCTCCAAGGCCCATCTTCTCGGTGTGCGGCGGCTGTGGTCACCCTTTGGGTCTTTTCTTGTAAGCGACGTGCGAAGGCGACCACTCGAGCTGTAGTACGTAGTAGTCGCTCCCAGCTTGAGAACCTTTCCAGGTCTAAAAGGGTTTCTTCCGATTTTGCCTTTACTATCATCACTTTTTGTTTGGTTTTTTCTTCCAGCAAGTCACCCTCAGGTTCGAATTTTCTATATGGCCATTCTTCTATTGCTTGACGGAGAAAGGCTGGACCTTTGAACCACCTGGCGTTGTGATCGAACTCATTCGGAGTTCCCCTCGTGGCGTCATCTGCTGGGTTTTCCTTGGTTGGCACCCATCTCCAATCTTCTGGTTTAGACTTCTCTTCGATTTCTGCTAACCGGTTGGCCACGAAGGTTTTGAACTTTCTTGGTTCTGCTTTTATCCACTGTAGTACCGTGCTAGAGTCCGTCCAGTAAGTCTTCTGTGATATTTCGAGTTCCATTTCCTCTTCGATCGTGGCTGCTAGTCTAGTGCCGAGCAGGGCTGCTTGGAGCTCTAACCTTGGGATCGATACTGGTTTCGTTGGTGTTACTCTCGCCTTACCGGCGATCATGGAGATATGGACTCTTCCACCAGGCTCGACCGTCCTCCAGTAGACTACGGCTGCATATGCTTCTTCGCTTGCGTCGGTGAACGTGTGTAGTTGTCCTCTTCTGCTGTGGGGTGAGACGCATCTTGGGATCTTCAAGGTTGTTAATGCTGACACTTCTCGTAGGTACTTTAGCCAGGCTTCTTTTTGTGATTCGTTAATGACTTCATCCCAGTCTATCTTCGTTCGCCAGATGTCTTGAATTAATTTCTTTCCTTGTATTAAGACTGGTGTAGCGAAACCCATGGGATCAAAGGTGGACATCACGGCGCTCGTAACTTCTCTTTTCGTCGGAGGTCTTCTGCCGTCTAGCAGGTCTTCTGATGTGTTTCGTAGCCCAACATTAAAGGCCAATGTGTCTTCTTTTACTAGCCACCTTAACCCCAAAGTCTTCTCTTCTTTTGTTAGTTGTAAAGAATCTTCTTTGTTAGCGTCTTCTACTTCTGAGAGTATCTCTTCATGGTTGCTGGCCCAACCCTTTAGGTGGAAGTTTGCTCTTGCGTGAATCTCTTTTACTTCCTTTGATATCTTCTTAGCTTCAGCTGTAGACGCGAAACTTTGTAGGTAATCGTCCATGTAGTGATTTCTGTTTATGGCTTTCACTGCTTCGGGGTGAGTTTTCTTGAAGTCTTCTGCGTTCTTATTCATCACATATATTGCTGTCGCCGGCGATGATGCTGCTCCGAAGATGATTGATGACATTCTATACTCTTCAGGCTTGCCCGATCTTCGGTTTCCACGCCACAAAAATCTAAGACTGTCGCGGTCGTCTTCTCTTACTTTGATCCGAAGGAACATATCTTGAATGTCAGCCATCACGGCGACTGGCCCTTCTCTGAAGCGCAGCAGGACGCCGAACAGAGACTGCAGTAGGTCTGGTCCCGACAATAGGGCGTCGTTGAGGCTCTTCCCTTCGTACTTGGCAGCTGCGTCGAATACTATTCTCAGCTTTCTCTTGACTGGGTGTACGACGGCGAAGTGAGGTAAGTAGAACGTTCTTCCTTTGTTAGAGGTTTCTGGAGCCTTTTCTGCATACCCTTTTCCAATCAGATTTTGAATCTGTTTCTCATAGGTTTCCCTTGCTTCTTTGTCTTGATCCAACTTCTTTTCGATGCTGGTTAGTCGTCGAACTGCTTGGCCATAGTTGTTGGGTAAGGTTTCATCTTCTTTTTTCCACAGGAGTCCTGTTTCGAATTGACCGTTTGGCAGCTTCTTCGTGGTCTTCTCAAGGGTTTCTAATGCTCTTCTATCACTGTCGTTTGTTGGTGAGCCATCTTGGATGCCAAGGGATTCCAGCTGAAAGTGTTCACGGACGATTTCACTTATGTTCTCTTCTTCGGTTGTGGACCTGCTGTAGTGCGCGAAGTTTACTAGGGCGTTTGCCCCTGTGTCGCATCCATGTAACACCCACCCCAGGTTGGTGAGGGAGGCCACAGGATCTGATGGCTTGCCTTTCTTGAGTCTTCTTGTTACTATGAGCCCCCAGTTGTCTTGGCCTATCAGCAGTCGAGGTTTCTCCGCGACGTAGAGAAGTTGCCCTTCAATTGCCTTCAGATGTTGACAATTCTTCACGGTGTCCTTATTTATACTTTGTTCGGACAGCCTCAGGTCGTCGATAGTTCTTGCTGTGATGGCCTTCTTGTCTCTTCTGTGAGCCCCTTTTATTTTTAGCTCGATCTTCTGTGAACATTCTTTTCTTAACACCTTTCCACCGACGGTTTCGATTGTGAGTTTTTCTTGGTTCCCTTTGGCTCCAATTCTTTCAGCTATTGATGCATCTAAGAGCGTGACTGTTGACCCCTCGTCCAGTAGTGCTAGTACACGAACATGTCCTTTCGGTCCATAGAGGTCCACTGGGATGATCTTGAGGTATGCCTTCTCTTCTCCTCTTGCGTTGTGGATTGACGCAACCTTTTCTTCCGATGCGACCTCTTTGCCTTCTTTGTTTGTTTCTTTCGATGATGCTGGCGGTTTGTCGGAGTGTAGGATGGTATGATGCCATCTTTTACACTGCTTGCAGACCGGGGCTTTGCAGTTGATTCTTGAGTGTCTAAATCGGAGGCACTTGAAGCATATCTTGGACTTCTTGATTATGTCCCATTTTTCATCTATGTTGGCTTCTTTGAATTTCTTGCATTCCATAACAAAATGTTCTTCCTCGCAGATAGGGCACGACTTCTTATATCTCTCTTGTGATGCTTCTTGCACTATATGCACAGGTTTTCTTATTCCTCTCTTCTGCTCCGAAGGCACTTCAGGTGGAGCAAAGTCTCCGCACATGTCGGCTTCTGATTCCAGAAACGCATCGATGAGTATTAGTTCTTGAACGTCTTCATCTCTTCTGCTTCTGTGGTAGGCGAACCATCGGAACTTCATGGATATTGGCATCTTGTCCACTATGGTCCTTAACGTTTCAGGAGAGCTGAGATACTGCGGCTTCTTCAATGCTTTGATCGTTTCGACGGCGTTCTTCACTCTGCTGGCGAACACACATATGTCACTTGGGTTCTCGCCGACTTTCGGTAGGTTCTTCAGTTTTTCTAGCTCCGATAGAACCAATGCACTAGGTCTTCCGAACCTTGATTCCAGTCCTTTGATCACTTCACGTGGGTCTTCTGTGGTAAATAGCAGGCTTTGGACTGCATCTCTTGCTTTTCCTTGAATCGCTCTTCGAAGGCGCGCTAGGTTCTGCGCGCTGCTGAAGGAAGCAGCCGTGTCTTCGAATGACCTCTTGAAGGCCAACCACTCTTCACAGGCCCCGTTGAAATTAGGGAGATCTAGGTGCTTCGACGAAACGATGTCACGTGACTTTTCAGATAGCTTGAGGATGACTGAGGCCAGCTCTTGGATGTCACTCTTCTTTTCTTCTACTTCAGTTGGCCTCTGACTCTTACTGGGTTTGACCCTAGTTTGGATGAGCCACTTTTCGACTTCCTGGGTTTGCTCATTTAACTCTTCTTGGGCACCATCTTCTTCTTCTTCTTCTGATTCTGCAGCCAAAATTTCCAGTTCAGCTTGGGCCACTCTCGACCGTGCTTCTGCCAACTCCAGCTCCCTTAATGCCAATGCCATCTTTGCTTGTGCTTCTGCCTTCCTTCTTTGCGACGAGCGAACAGACCGTGTGTCTATGTCGCGAGTTGACTTCTTAGGCTGGTGTGGCTGTAGGCTTTCTTCTCTTGACGTTGGTACGCTACCATGGGCGGGGAGCGGCTTCAGGACGATGCTTCTGTCGAAGTTCTGTGGCGCTGGGCGACTTTCTTCTTGATGTGCAGAGTTCAGTTGTTCGACTTCTTTATCGATGGCGCGGGATGAGGGGGCGGTATATGGTGCTTCCCTCTGTGTTGATTCCTCTCCAGCAGCTTCCTTGGATGAGTGTGTGCGGGACTGGTGTTCATGTACACTGGGCGGCGGCGTTCTCTTCGTGAGCGTCGATCGACTCGATGTATTCGTAGTCGCTGTACTCGTAGATTCACTCGGCGTATTCATACTCCAGTCCGTAGCACTTTCGGTTGTAGTTTTTGACTGCGCCGAACCTGACCTCGTGGTTGGCATTCTTCACGATTTTCGATTTTCTTGAACCCGATCCGGCGCTCGAAGGACCACTGTTGACGATAACTACTTTCAGAGCGGGTTCGCTGGCGGGAAAATATTTGAAGGAGACGGGTCGCAGAATAAAAACACTACTTTTGGAGACTTCTTGTTTTATTTTTCTTCCTTTCTTCTTGTTCACTATACTGCTGGATTCGGAATGAATATCATGGAATTTTGCCCTTGTTTTATAGTTTCTTGCAACCAATCATAGCTCTTCAATTTTGCACACGGCACTAACCATTTTTTGGTTGACCAATCAGGTCGCACCAGTTTTGCACACGGCACTAATGTAACTTTTGTATGGGGAACTTATTATGGCTTTTTTCCATGGTATAACATTCTTTACAATGTTCAACTTATTTCTATACTAAAGGTACCTACTTGATACAAGTAAATACAAAAAACCGCATCAAAATAACTTAATTTAAGCCTTAAAAATAGCAAAAAACTAAAATAGCTCTCATTACGGTAAAGTTACCTAATACTTCGGTTAAAACGCACGATGGTACAAGTGGCGTCCTCAAGTGAATGGAATGCAAGTTACAACGTTATGCTATTTACATTAATTTAAGTTCTAACTTCTTATATAAATCAAATAATTAACTATGCTTATTTACGTAATCACTTTTCCTATATGTACACACATATCGTAACCATCATACACGTAATCACGTTTCATCGTTCATACACATATCGTCGCTAACACTAATATTATAAAGAGGTTACGTTTGTGAGTTTATGACGTTTTAAGGGGTAATCTCTGGATCTACTGAACCGATATTCAAAATTATTTCACCAATAGAAAGCTACGTTATTGTGGAGTGTCGTAGATATTTTATCCCCGTATTGCCACGGGAACGGGAATAACGCGGGTGAAATCGCGGGGCGCTGCTAGTATTGTATATATGTTTGGTACTCTTTCACGCAAAAACTACAGACTGGATCTGGATGAAATTTGGCACAGAGGTAGATTATTGTCTGGACAATTTATATCCTGGGAGTATGCTCCCTTAGGATATTTTTCGACATTCACGCGAGCGGCTAGTAGGCTATATTTTTCCCCCGTTTTCCAACAAACGAACGGAAACTACGCGAGCGAAACCGCGGGGCTAAGTGATAAATAAAAAAACTTAAACAAGTGAAATATAATGATTGTTTATTTGAAATACAACTATACCGTGTACAACGCATGTACATAGTAGAACATAATTACATAAATCTTTTCTTATGAAACTTTCTTTTGTGGCTGTACTCAGCCGGCCTATTCAGTCAAAATCACACCGAGTAAACTTAAGTGGACAGTGGCCGTACTACGAAGTGCCAATGCTATCATGATTCAGTGTGTGGGAAAGGGATAGTGCTATTCATCTTGTGTAACTCCGTCTCTCTCTGACACAAAAATCATGATGGATTTAAGACATCATGGTAGGGCTGCTGATCATTAACTGAACTGACATTCTATGTTGTATGGATTGACAGTTCAATTCACGTAAGCTACGTAAATACGGCAAGATGTTTACTGAATCTTACTGATGTTATGGTTTAAAGAATGTTTACTCATCAATATTTTCAGTGCCTAAAACTCGGCACACGGGATTATTCAACCCGTGTGCCGAGTTCAAGCCTTTGAAATTGTTGAGAAACGATAGGTGACGTTTTGGTCAAATAGGTTATCCTGATGATACAACGCATCTCAATTGATGCGAAAACATATCAAGCCTTTACCGTCAACTTATCGTAAGCGAAACGTTTCTGAAAAACACGTTATGTGCCCCAACTGTGTTCTTTCTTCCTTTCTTTCTTTCTTTGTTACCCGAAATAAAATATATATTATTTATTATTAAAACGTTTTTCGGATAAATCTCGCTACGACAAATCTACAGTAAGGGCTCGATATTTTGTTTTCAATTTTCACAAAATCCTAAATTCAATGATACTGAGGTATGACATTACAACATTTTTCCAAAGGTGTAGTAAACAGAATAAAATTATATACATATTTATTTAGTACTTCACAGATAAAATATCAAAAAACATGTCAGCAGAATAATAAGCAAAATGGAAGAGTAAAATACATAATGACATTCGGATAGATATAATATGACGTAGAAGGCAATTATTTCTAAATACTTATTTTTTGTCGAAAGTAAATATTTCTCTTACATAAACGGTTCTTGGTTCGAAAAGTGAACACACTTATTAGAGCTTTTTGGCTCTCCTTCTTGAGCTTTTAAGCAAGCAAAGTGTATTTCGGAAAAGTGCACCGTCCCGCCGCCGCCTTTTCAAGTTATTACATTTATAGAATCAAACTGGTCGTCGGGCAAACAGATCAGGCGAACGAAACAATAACCTAAGTTCTTGTCAGTCACTTGTTTTTTGTTTGTGTTGAAAAACGTCGCTTGATATATGTGGGCATGTATCATGCAGTATGTACAGTGTCTATTTTGAAGATAAAAAATCACCGGTTTCCATTATTTGATCGAAATAAAGTATTTACCATAAAAATTTTCTTGCGAAGTGCTCACCAAGTAGGGTAACAAAATAATTCTTAATTCGGATTATTAGTCTTGTGAATTATCTCTGTACAAGTCATCATTTGCCTAGCCTTTTCGCAACTACAACGTAAAACAGAATAAACTTAATACCTCTTAAGGGGTCATTGTACTCATAATTATGAACAACTTTTACTATGGGACCATTAATCGCGAAATAAAATCAGCTGTTCAGTTCATTTTGTCATGTATGGGGAAGTCGATTTTTTTCGAGAATTCCATGTTGGTCCCATATTGAAAGTTGATTATAATTTATGAATAACATGACCTTGACTTGTATATTGGGGTCGGCTTCCAGTCAAACCAGATTCAGCTGAATACCTATCAGACCTCCACAACCCATTAACTGGGTAACAACGGTACTTCTTGGCAAAACTGGATTCAGTAAGATTTTCTGGATTCTAACAGTCCGTGATGACTGTCAAAGATCTACAAATGACAGCCGGGAACAACGGTATAACGTGCTTTCCGAGGCATGCGAGGAGTCTCGGTATGTTAAGATGGTCACCCATCCACAGACCGACCTTAGCAAGCGCTGCTTAACCTTGGAGATCGACCCGTGCGGCTGTTATTATTTAGCAACGAACTCTTCTGAAATATCTCACTAGTTACGAACGATGTATTATAAAATATAAACTGTGTGTGTGTGTGTGTGTGTGCAAATTAAAACCAATATAAGCATAAGTATAATTAGCCTTTTAATGTTCCCACTTCTGGGACCCAGACCCCCTTCTCCTAGGAGAGGGAAAACCAATATAAAAAGAACATTAAATTGAAGATATATACAAATTACTGGCTGCACCTTAGGTAGTTACTAAATAAAATTAATTATATAATTTGCCATAATTAATCGACTATCGAAAATCGACCTTGAAACAAAGACGGTATGACATATACATATTTTTTTTATATAAAATAATTAAAACTCATCGGTGTCTTTATACGCCTTTCATATTTAAATTCACTGTGACAGCTGACTCGCAAACATGAACCATAACGATAAAAAATAGAGGCGAATTTCCTTTGAAGAAATTTTTTTTAAGGTTAGTTTAGTATCTTTGCACCTATACAAAATGCAGTAAAATAAAAACCATAATTCCTTATTCTACATGAGAACATAACGTTTATTAGCTAAAGTCTTTATTTAGTACTAAAATTAGGTCCTTTCGGTTGCGGAATGTCCCATAACCACTAGTTATCAATAACACTACTCAAATTCTTTTTCTTCTTTAGCTTTCTCTGCTTGAGCTTTGATCTTGCTTTCAGCCGCTATCTGCTTTAGAGTAAGCTCCCTGTTGTCTATCAGATGCTTAACATCGTCAAACTCCTTGAATATATCCAAATCGTCTTGATGTAATCGTACGTGGCTCTTCAAGCTACATTTTTGCATGAAAGTCTTCTGACATATCTCGCACTGGAATCTTTTGTCGTCTTCGTGGATTTTCATGTGCTCCTTTAGAGTTCTTGCTCTCGAGAATGCTTTGCCACAAACATCACACGAGCATACTTCGCCTCCGGTGTGCCTCGAGAGGTGGTCGGCAAGACCGCGCTTAGAAAAGAACTTGGCATTACATTTGTCGCATAAGAAACTTCTTTGCTGCAAGTGATGATGTTTGATATGCCTGTTCAGTTCAAACTTCTTCTTATACGTCTTGTTGCATGCGTTGCAAGGATATATCACAGGAGTCTGATTATGTACTTTGACGAGATGCTCGCTCCTATCGTAGTAGCTCACAAATATTTCTGGACAGTGCGGACATTTGTTCCTCAGCCAACCGCCTGTGTGGACACCTTTCTCGTGGTTCCTCTTCTTCGTCAGAGACGTGTAAGATTTATCGCAAAAATCGCAAGGGAATATTCCTTGGGCGTGGGTCTTGCCGTGCTTTCTCAAAGCCGCGATCGTAATGTATCCAGCCCCGCATTTTTTACAGCAATAGTTTCTATAGTGACTGCTCATATGATGATAAAGGTTCTTAAAAGATATGTGTACGACAGAGCAGACGACACACGTAAAATTGTGACCGTCTTCTAAACGGAACGGGAGTATAATGTCTTTAATGTGCTTGTAAATAGTTTTATTATGTATAGCTACTAAATGGTCCTTCAGATCGTTAAGATCTCTCATTTCTAGATTGCAGACAGTGCAGTGTAGGTTAGTAATATCTACTTTAATGGGGTTATAGCTTAGTTTGTAGTCTATAATGGTGTTTATTTTGTCTTTTTCAGATTTCTGGGCAGTGTGTTCGCGTAACGCGTTTATATCGGGGAATGCTTTTGCGCAGTAGAGGCAGGAGAAGCCGCGGATGGTTTTGTCGCGGAAGGGACTCGCATTGGAGTATTGCAGTATGGCGGTAAGGTTGACTCTGTGCTCTACGCGCTCTGGGGTGGCGCTATCGTCGGATTTCTTTTTCCTTTTCCTGCGTTTGGGCCCGTCCTCGTCCGTTCCTACAACAAACGAGCACATCTCATTATCTCCGTCTTTTCTGTCTTCTTATATTAGGGTTATCTTCTTGAGGACGGGCGTGCATTTTTTGGTCACTCAACTATCTCTTTCTGTGGGTTATTTTTCAGTGTTTGGAAGGATTCAAGGATTTCTTAATGTTTCTTTGATGGTTTTGAAGAATACACAGGTTCGTTTTATTCACAGTATGTCATAGGGAAGCAGTTAACAAACAAAGGCACGGACACAGCTATTAGCAGGTTCTAAAAAGTGATATCGCATAGTATTAAATAGTTTGAAAAACAAACGTAGCGGTAAGTAATACGTTTGTACAACATGTACGAGGCTTAGAAGTTATAGTCTAGTTATAGAGTGTAGGTACCTATATATAGTCAAATCGTTTATCTCCTTAAAGTTCTAAGTTTTAGCTGCACGGTAACTGTCAAATGTACTGTACTGTAATGTACTTTCCTCAAAAGGCTACCTCAGACATTAACCTACATGGTTCTCATATGATTTGTCCAATACAGTTGTATGGATTTTAAAAGAGACTTTGAACTCTGGAGTTTGTTTCGGTGTTTCTTCTCAGGGTAGTCGGCTAGGGGTAGTCGGCTTCATCTAGTTTAAAATGACAAGAAATATTGGACGTGTAAAAGTGTTATGTTTAACCTACTTTCAAAATAAATATGATTTATCTTTTATACGACATAATTACGTCGAACAATTGAACACAGCTGTAAACCGAGCAAATAAACTTTAGCTGGTCGTTTCAATACTTAAAAAAACTCCTACAAAATTCATCGAGCATCGCATCGCAAATAAACCTCATGTGGGGGATCATCCATTTTTAATGAATGATTTGAAATGAATTTCCTATCCTTTGAGGAAAGCCCTCATTCCATTGTCCGATGTAGGAACGTCATATCTTGGTTCTCCACACCAGTTTTTTTGAGTCTACCTTTAAAAATCGTAAATGGCGGAGTGTCTAAAGCATTAAATATTTTGAGTTATGTCTTATATACTTAGAAGTAGTCAATAAATTAACCGAAAACACGGAGGTCATCTATACAACGCATCGTTATAATGTAATGGTGCATTTTGAAAAGTATTACCCGGCTTAAGTTTTCAAGGAATCATCTCATCTGCCTAGCCTTTTCCCAACCCTGTTGGGGTCGACTCCCAGACCGGATTCAGCTGAATACCAGTATTTTACGTGGAGCGGCTGCCTACCAGTCCATTAATCGGGTAACACGGTACTTCTTGGCACAACTGGTGTCAGAATTTCTGGTTTTTGACAATCTGCAACGACTGCCAAAGATCTACAAATGACAGCCGGGACCGACGACTTAACGGGCTAAGTTATCATTTTTAAGTAATATGGTTTCATTGATTGAATTCAGAATAAAATTTTAGAAACTCTCATACAAAAAATATTGAATTTCCACTACAACGACCATGGTGGACATCTGGCCCACCCACTCGCACAAAACGTTTTGGGAACACATTTATTGTGCGTACAGCTAAGGAATGGAATTCCCTGCCGGTATCTGTGTTTCCTGATAGCTAAAATCTGGGAGTCTTTAATTCAACCGTGAATAGGATACTGCTAGGCAAGCACGCTGCATCTTCGATCACATCATCGCTTACCATCAAGTGAGACAGTAGTCAAACGCATGAGTTAAGTGTCGTAGCTCTACTACAATAGGGTAGTTGACTAAAAAAATCTAATTAGTCCGTCAGATAGATTTCCAAAAAGTATTGGACACGTATTTTTTCTTTTTTCACGTAAACAAAAAATGAAGCCGATACAGAGCGTTAAAAACTCGTGTGACGTCACTACTCGCTACAATTTTTACCGAGCCGTAACGTCACAAGCCCCCACTCCTGATCTTTGATGCTTTGTATCTTCGTCAGTTTTTATAGATTTGATAAAGGAAAAAATACGTGTCCAATATTTTTCTATAATCTAACTGACGGACTAAACATAATCATATATTTTTTACTCAGGAAACATCCCTATTAGCTTTGTCAGCAATGCAGCTTCTTCCATATCTAGTGAGTAAGTAATTATAATGTAGGACATTATCGTCATGCAGCAATTGTCATCTTAGCATAATTTAGCTATAAGAACCTTGTATCTTTAGGATTAAGACATTATTATCTCCACTGTCACTCTGTCAGTTAAATAAAGTTATTTTTATAAACTCTTCGATGGTAGTTAACTAAATTCGTGCCTATCCATAATTAAAAAAAAAACAACCCGAGAATAACCCAAATTGAGGATTTTTTTTCAAGTGTTACCGTGTCCCCGGAGCAAGGGTATCATAAGAGTCTGATAGTCCATTCTGCTCCAAAGCGGAAGAAATAATTTGATGATTCACCATCCTTCCAAAAATGGTCACTCAAAACTCGATTTAAAAATCACGAAGCTAAAGTCGATAATTCTATTGGCGGTGATGAATTAGAAATATCTCTAATAAAAAATTCAAAATCATAATTATGGCAACAGTAATTCAACATTCGTACAGCACTAGTAATGTGCTTTGAACACTACTATTCCTTTAAACAACTCCCAAGTAAGCAATTACAAAGGAGTATGACTTATACAAGAAGCCGACACGACAATAGTCACAGCTGATGGTTATTTGGTCTCCAAAGTCTGACAAAAGCATGGGTCCATTTGCTGGTGGTCGCAGACTTGCCATGAGCAACCAAGTAGACATGTGCAAAACACGAAGTGATGTTATATGTCATTACATTTCGATTTCGTCCCGAGTAATATTACATTATACCATCACTTCAAACATCACGCGTGATGTTATGATGTAGCGCCATTCGATAGTACACCATTGCGCGTTCTAACGTTATGCAATGTTCTAGTGTAATAGGAAATGTTATTGAAATAGTATAGTAACATAGCATTGTAACAGTGTGATTCAGTCATTGTGATTTAAATATACAAATCATACAAAGTTGATTTTCCTTCAGCAGGAAGCAGGAAGCAGCGCAGCAGTCAATCGCTCAACCACTGCGCCAACCGTGTCGACAAAATTTTATTTATTGTATAGATGTTGGCAATAAAACCACCAAAGTAGTTTTATTTTAGCATGAGTATACGAGATACGGTCCTTTTTCCTATATAGTTCTAGGTGCCTATCCCCAAACAATCAAATTTGTACAGTTTTTCACAAGGAAAAAAAGGTCAAGATATCTCATAATGAAAACTTACGTGGATTGAGCTAAAAAGGAACTGTCATGGATGACAGCTTTGTCACACTTCACTGTAATTTTCACGATTATTTTGTAAAATATTTCAACATGTAGGGATAAGCGTCGAATTAACGAACTAGTTGAATCAACCATTAATCTCTGTCAACGTATTAAACGTTAACCGTTTATGAATCAACCAGTTGAATTCATCAACGACGTTTATGAATTTAACTCGTGCGTCTCGTTCAATAAACGTTAACGCAAACGCAACTAACAGAGCAAATTATTAAAAAACTAAAGTTGAAAATAACGTTATAGATTGCGAGCGACGGACATTTCATACAATTTGAAGTCTAAATAACATGTTGCAGAGTTGATTTTCCAAATATTTATTTTAGGTATAGTTTTAAGGACCGTTCAACGAATGAACGGTTTACACTGCAAGTTGACATAAATTGTAGTAAGTTAACTCGTTGACGAATAACCAGTTGATTAACCAGTTGACAAACGTAAATCAACGTTAACGTTTCTTTAACGGAAAAACCGTCAACGACCCATCACTATAAACACGACTTTTTTCTCTTTGTATTGTCCCATTCAACTAATACCGTTTCTTTATTATGTTTAATATTAGGTTAAGTATTTTAGAGAGTTAATTTACTTGCAAGGTCAATGGGTATATAAATTCAAGTTATAAGACTTTATGGCTTAATTCAAGATAGTTTTCAAGGGTAAAATAAGATATTTGCAAAACTTTAAAATACACATGCAAACACAGATTGAGCATTGCAAAGTTAAAAACGCTTCAATTATATCTTAATATCATAAATATCAATATCCAAGCAATTAGATAATAATTATGTTTGATGGGTTCGGAGGTTCCGTATGTTACTTACCTTACTTTTCTTCTATTCTGTGATGATCTGTAAAACGCTGTAAATGAGGCAGATCACAGACCAAAACGTTTTTTTTGTTGTTGCTACAAAACAATTTGAGACACAGTAGAGTTGTATTGTCTATTTCAGTGCTAGCTAGTGTATGCATGTATACAGTGTGGTAAAAGAGATACTGAAAGTTCAAGCTTCTACTTTTATCCACAACGAAGTTATGGGGGGTCGTAAATGGCTTGAATTATTTCGAGAAAGGGATGGCGGCCGTGCCGCTCGAATTGGCGGGGGCACTGCCGTGCCTCCAGATGGACTACAGACGGACAAAACTAGTTGCATCGCCCCTTTGTTATAGGGGTTACAGCATTTTATTATACTTTGTCTACACTAATATTATAAAGAGGAAAGATTTGATTGTCTGTTTGCATTGAAGGCCATCCAAATATTGCACATCAATTTGATCAGCATCAGCATATTTGGTGAAATGTACGAACTTTACTGCCTAGCTAACTTTACTAACCATTCTGAAACATAGGCTTGGCAGGCTGTGTCACATATTTTGTGGTAACAAATGCCCAAGAATATGTGACACAGCCTGCCGCCTGTAAATACCTTTAATCAGTGGTTTTGGTCTGTAATGCACCTTAGGATGTCAAAAAATCGTTGCAGAATTTGTTCGAAAGAGTCACCGCGGCCCTGGAACGCGGCGGGCACTAGGAGGAACATGGGTTGGATTTAGTCAGTAAGAGTCTGAGAGTCCCTTCCGCTCCGCCCACAGCCGAGGAAGTCATTTGATGATTTCCCATCCATAAAAAAGCGTTGTCAAAATATATCTTCTTTTTCCTTTCATACATCTGTATCAGAAGCTATCTCAGTAGACCACCATTGTCATTAATAGACACTTCAATCATTCACACAATGCATCCGACATTTTCTTACTCTTATATCTAAAAACCGGTCAAGTGCGAATTGGACTCGTGCACGAAGGGTTCCGAACCGTTGTCTATAAAAACTGTTTTTAAAGTGAATATACAGTGTGAAATTTTAATGGTTGTTTTCCCGAAGCGAAATGAGTTTGTATCGGTAATACAATCGATTCATAAATATAAAAAATATTAGACTCCATAAATGGCAGATTAACAATTGTGATAAACAAAACTCGAAAGCGACTTGAACCAACAGTATTGCATCGCGCGATATGTAGGTACGCGGCGGTACGTGCGTCTCATGTAGGTATCTACCTACTTTATGTCTAGTGCACTACTATTGATTCTCGCTCTTTCGAGTTTATGACCACTTTTTTAATGATTTGAGAAAAAAAAACATTTATTTTTTAGTTTAACTTTGTGTTTCGATAGTACTACTGATGGGTAATCGTCCTGCCGCGGGAAAACAACCATTAAGATTTCACACTGTATAACTAAATATTCTGTGAATATTTCAAGCGTCTATCTGTTGCAATTATCAATACCAAATAAAAAAAACACGTTTGTTGTATGGGAGCCCCCTTAAATATTAATTTTATTCTGTTTTATAACATTCATAAATACTTAATTTTATTCTGTTTTATAACATTCATAAATACTTAATTTTATTCTGTTTTATAACATTCATAAATACATCATCTGTGAAAATTTCAACTGCCTATCTATCACGGTTCATGAGATACAGCCTGGTGAGAAAAGGACAGACAGACAGACAGACGGACGGACCAACCTTAGTAATAGGGTCCCGTTTTACCCTTTCGATACGGAACCCTAAAAATCAGCTCTTGTTAGCATAAAGTGAGTAGAGTACTTCTTTAAATATCTGGGAATTGAACCCAGAACTCCTTAACCCGGTCCCTGCCACTAGAATCTAAACTCCCTCAGAGTTTAGATTCACAAAAAAACAAATGATTCCAGAAGTTTTTTTTTAATCTTGCCCCACTCTAGGAACTTCTTCTGTATTGTGGATGCGATTACAAACATACAAACTCACATACACAAATTGCCAGACCCTGAACAATCTGTAGGCCATACAAATATTTGTTCTGTGTGGGATTCGAACCCTCTATCTCCAAAATCTGATCTTTTTTCCCAGATATCTATATACTTGCAAAATAACTTCAAGAAATATTTAAGTCACGATAGCTGGACGGACATTCCAATGATGAGCTGAAGAGTATCCAAGCTGAAAAATAAAGGAACCTCCTCGCAAGCTTGGATATGATAGAGCAGTTTTTAACTTTACAATACCGTTAAAACTTATAACTACACAGAAACATTAGAACAGAAATGTGTTAAAAAAGATGTTATTTTGTGTTTAAATAATATTTTTACATGATATTTTGTACCCGCCTTTATATTTAACAACATCTCGACTTCCTAATGCATTATGGTAACGTTTTTCAAAATTAACAGACAACGACATCCATTGTTATTAAATAATTTATGCTATGAAAACTCTAATTATTTTTCCAAAACAGTGTCTTAATGTCAATGATTTTTTGAAGTATCTAACCAAACAATTTGCTATCGAAACTCATGCTAGCAGATGTGATTGATGAAAATAAATAATTTAACTACTAATTAAATTGACAGAAAAGACCACTATTTGTTTGTATATTACAAAAATAAAGAAGCATAATTATTCATTCTCTATTTTTTCTGATATTTGAAATATTATTACATATTATTTATTTTATTAAGTAAAACACGGAACAAAAGCCCACACCCATACCTAAAAAAAGTGGATAAAAAAAAAGTCTAAAATTTTAGTAATTCTATACATTAATTTAGCTTAATTTTCACATTAGTTTTAAGACCATTTCAACCTATAATCCTAACAATTTTGTTCAAACATTTTATAAACAGCTTTTTCAACACATTTCACAGTGAAACAATTGGCCGTCTGTGCAAGCAACTGCAACATACACACCTGACAAAATATTCAGCACAAATTTTACACAATCTTATTTTACTTTTAAATGAAATGTGTAGTCAAGTATGAACTATTGTATTGTTTGACATATTACTCGTGTGAAAGTTGACAACTCCAAATATGCTGAAATGCCAAGTTAGATGAAATTACATAGTACAATGGTAAATATTCAATATATTGACCATTGGACTATTGCAACTAGTCAAAAGCCCACTTGGCAGAACATACCTTGGCAAAATACAGGTATACTTGTAAAGCAACGGGTAAAACAGTTACAAGTATACTTGAAATGGTAGTCTTTTGATGATAAGACTGTTAAAATACGCAAATGAAGGGGAATTCAATCCTAAGTCTTTCTAAGCCCTTTTCAATTCGTTTCGTCTTTATTCTCAGTGCTTCAATTTTAGAATTAACTGTGATTAAAGTTACAGGTATACTCGAAATGGTAGTCGTTTGATGATAAGACTTAAAAGCCGCAAATGAAGGGGAATTCAATCCTGAGTCTTTTTAAACCCTTTTCAAGTCATTTCGTCTTTATTCTCATAGCTTCAATTTTAGAATTAACTGTGATTTATTCCTTTGACTGTTGCTCTGTTTCTTCCTTATGGCATATCTCATTGGTAACAGCAGCTCTCTTCCCCTTACAGTAGAAGTTCAATTATTGAATGAGTTTGATGTAACTCATTTACAAGTTCAATCTTATTCTGTCTTGCTTCAAATTTTATTGCATATTTATTGCATCTCTCAATCTTAGCCATGTAGGACCTTCCTAAGCCATCTTCATTCAGGACATCATATCACCATTCTTGGTTTAAAACTTTCAGATGATGACTCAATCTGCTTGGCCGTTTCCGAACGAAATTAGGAATTAATTTCCAGCCTAACGGACTGCACCTAAATACTGACAGATCATCAGACATAACAACGAAGGACGTGTCTTTGAAGAAATTCCTTGATCAAAAAAAAAAAATTGTCTATACGTACCGAACCTAAATCACATAGAAACAATACTAAAACACATTTTCTACATTAAAATAAAAACCTAAAGATGCGTGCACACAAGGCCAAAGTCACGTAGAAACTTATAGTTTAGGAACTTACGTTTGGTAGATGTCTCGCCGTTGTCTGCCTTTGCTTTTTTAGCGCTGGCACGGGTAGTTGTGGCCGAGGCTTTAGCCGCTCGTTTTTTCGGTTTGGGATCGTCAACCTCCGTCTTGATGGGGACTTCGAATTCTAGAAAAGATTTGTGTAGTGGTTAAAAATCTACATGAATGAAAATAGATGAGTTACACGTTGTGCCAGATATTCTTCCCTGTCACGCAAAACGTCACTATGGCTTGAAGGGCGAGCGATGTGAGAGTTCACTGCTGACCGTCAACACGAGGTAGTAAAACAAACTGTTCGTGGCCGTATTACGAAGTGCCAATGCTATCATGATTCGTGTGAGGAAAAGAGATAGTGCTATTCGTCTTGTGTAACTCCGTCTATCTCTTACACAGAAATCATGATGGATTTAAGACGTCATAATAGGCCTGTTATGTTTTGTGGTATGTTTATTTTACTTCAACTAATGCCTATAGTTTTAATATAGTCATTGTAGGTTTCATCTGCGGATGAAAACCTAGTGAGCTGAATTTTTGTATACCTTTATTACTGTATTTTATTGACCTCCGAGCAATAGGACGCGATATATTCACGGAAAACTGTTTTTTGTGACTGCCACGATATTAACGTTGATTTTTCAAATTGTCATTAAATACCGTAATAAATGTTTATAGCAAAATTCAGCTCACTTGCCATTTTTCCTCAATTTATGATTTAAAAAAGTTAAAATGACTGGACTATTTAATCGAATTAACAGAAAAAATAAAGTTTGGTGTATGATCCTACCGGCTCCCGAAAATCCCTCGTCTCCAGAAGCCATGTTGTCATCAGATTCTTCATCACCTTGCATCTCCAGCTTCACTATATTAGCTGTGTAAGAAAAAAACAATGTTATCTTCTGAACAGTGGCGAAGGGTGATATGTTGAGAGAGGTAAGCCGAAGCAAAAAAAAACCTTGAGAGGTGTCAAGGGACACCCGGATGGAACGAATTTCCTTTCGATTAATTAGTGAAGGAATTGTAATATTTTTTTTAAATTATAATAATATTTTTTATTATTAAACGATAGAGTAGTCGTGTTCCAAACTTCTGAAGGTAAGACGGCGGGAATGGGCTTATGACCAGGCTTCGCCACTGCTTCTGAATATATATAACTCAAAAAGTGACTGGTTGACATAGTGATCTATCAACGCACAGCCCAAACCAATGAACGGATCGGGCTGAAATTTGGCATGCAGGTAGATGTTATGACGTAAGCATCCGCTAAGAAAGGGTTTTGATTAATTCTACCCCCAAGTGGATAAAATAGGGGATGAAAGTTTGTATGAAACTTTGTCAATTTTAAGCCCATCGGGCTGAGAGTTTCAAAATCGGGGGTAATGTAACTATTCCACGCGGACGAAGTCGCGGGCAGAAGCTAGTTACAATATAAGAAGGAGACTGTGGGACGACTTCGATGTCTTGATGACTGCCTCAGGAATTGGGACGTTGTAGCATAGAACGGTGGAAGAAATGGAGGAAGTCCTTTGCCCAGCAGACGTGGGATAAGCTGAATATAATAATTTACCGAGTCTATTTTTAACAAACTTCCAAAAAAGGAAGAGTTTCTCAATTTAACTGTATTTTTTCTTTGTGTGTGTTACCTCATATCATTGTGTGGGTGTACTGATTTTGATTATTCTTTTTAAATTCGATAGCTGGTGCTTGTCGTGTGGTCCCATTTAAATTTGATTGAGATCTGACGACTTATTTAATTTTAATACAGCATATTTTACGCTTCAGCACATCTAACGACGAATCTGCGATCGTCGCGTTCATTTAACGGATAATCCGAACGCGCGCCGAACAAGAAATGCATCAATCGCTTATCCGCGCGATTATCGCTTTCTCATAAGACGACGCCTAAAGCATCGTAGCGTCGCATTTCGGTGTGAGCTGAGTGTGAGAGACTTAAAAGCTGTTGAAGATTTTCATTTTAAACTTACGTCTAAACAGAGTCTTGTTCTGCAAATGTTTCTGGAACTGCTCCTCGGTGTGCAGCACTTGCTTCTTAAAGTTGATCGCGTTCCGCAGCTGAGTGATGCACACCTCACATATGCCACCATCTTCTCCTTGTCCTGACACGTTTAACTGTTGAAAAAATATAAATAATTCAATGGAATTTGTTAGAATAAGAGTTAAAAGGATATACATTAAGGGCAGGGCAGCATGTTTTTTGTGCTCTACAAATAGCCCTTTTTATACCATAACTAGCAGCGTGCCGCGGTTTTACCCGCGTAGTACCCGTTCCCGTGGGAATATGGGGATAAAATATAGCCTATGTCACCCAGGGATAGTGTAGCTTCCAAACAGTGAAAGAATTTTTCAAATTGGTGAGTAGTTTCGGAGCATATTCAATACAAACAAACAAATCTTTCCTCTTTATAATAGTAGTATAGATGAACATGCACAAAACACAAAATTATTATGAATTAGCTTTTGTAACTGACAGTTTTGAATATAAATGTGGATGTATAGAGGGTAAACACAGCCTCTGCAAAAATGGATGGATTGTATGAAGACACTAATCTATACTAACATTATAAAGAGGAAAGATTTGTATTTTAGTATGTAACGAATAAACCCAAAAACTACTGGACTGATTTCAAAAATTCTTTCACCACCTAAAAGTTACATTCACCTTGAGTAACATAGGCTATATTTTATCCCCGTATTCCCACGGGAACGGGAACTACGCAGGTGAAACCGCGGGGCGCTGCTAGTATGATATAAAAGACAGTAAAAGATGATCCACACATAGCAGTGTCTTGCCTGGTATGTGGTCTGTCAAAAATTTTACAAATGTCTGCATAATCTATCTATTAGGGTTTGGTTTCCATACTTAGTCCTGGTATTGGACCATTGTGCGTGCACAACAGCCTGGCATAAAAGAGTTCATGTATGAAACAATATATTTCGAGTACCTGATGAACAACACTCCGTCCTTTAATAATAGCTTCTAAGTTGACTTTTATTATTAACTCTGCCTCTAAAACTGCACTCCCATACTGTCCCACGGCTGGGCAAGTCTCTCTACACTATTTGAATGGTCGTGTTTTAGTTTGTCATTGTTTTAAATTGCTTTTTTAAAATTTACACCGAGATTATTTAGCTAGAACCTAACTGTATGCAAACATTGGAACAACATGGATTATTACGCTGTAAAGCCAACAATACGTGTTCCTAGTGACTGATAAAAACACTTATCTCAAAAACTAATAAATCAATTTTAATTAAACTTTCCTTGGTCCCTAAGTTACAACCAACTAAAAGGGAAATTTTACAATCAACTTATAGTTTTTGAGATATGCATACACAAACATACATACAATTATGAGATTTTGCATACATGTTTAGAAGCTGGTATCAACTAACATATACAATGTGCAATTCTGACAATAATTCATACATAGGTGTCGACTGATAACATGCTCTTTTAGTAGTCTGTTAAAAACAATCATTTTAGGACCAAGTAAGGATAAGGGTGGGCCACTAACATTCTTCCAGTAAACAAACATCAGATAATTTGAACTGACCGACTACTAAGACTAATATTTTTAAAAGTAGTCATATAAGACCTAATGAAGATGTGTTTGAGCTTCAACTAGCCAAACCAAATCGAATCGGCGGCTCCGGCTGCCATTGTGGCCACTCGGGCAAGTGATAACTGCATTATTCTACCTATTTGTAGGGATTCTTACACCCTGTAAAATAATCATGCTAATATGAGCGTGTTTCATATTGAATTTTGAGGTTTTCAAAGGCTTACAAAAGAAGTTTACTTACGATTATGTCGAAACATTCTCTCAACATGTCGGCATAGATCTCTTCTTCGCCCATCCAATGATATGTGCTTTTAACGTCTTTGAATGCACCTTCCGATGCACAACACCGACACATACCGGGGTTCACTGCAGTTTCCATCATTATTAAAGATGCTTTACTATCATTTACACTTAAAAATCTTAAATTTAATTAGAAACAAGCTAAAGGACGCTACAACTTCGAAGCTCCGCCATTTTCTGATAGTTTTTTTTTTTCGTTTCAATTTTCTTGGAAATACGATGAAAGCAAAAGTAACCGCATTAAAACAGCCAGGTTATTTTGTTGAATATATTCATGATAAAAAAATATTTTCAAAAACGTTAGAAGGAATTAAAATCTGCTACAAGTAAGTGTAAGTGTTATTAGTAATATAAGTAATTGTAATATAAGTAATTGTAAGTGTTATGTAAAATGGAACAAATGAAAAAGAATAGAATTCGAGAATGTAAATAGCCTGTGGTTTGTAGCCAGAAAAAGAAAAAGATTAAAAAGTTGTTAGCTGTCATCATTATGCGTTCCACTATTTAATTATTGTCAAGTGTAGCATTAGAAAAAGCCAGATAGTCCGGTTGTGAAGTGTTGTGAACAGGATAACACATACAAACTTGTTAAAGATTATTACTATTAGACATCGGACTTTATTATCATCAAGATAATAGCTCTGGAATTGTGCTTGTAGATAATTTTACCAAAAATTAATATAAAAAAGCAAATTAATAGTCGTTTACCACCATGTCGTACGGCATCGCTTGCCGTTGCTGCCTTTTGCGAGCTCCTGATAAAGACCTAAAGACTCAGTATTCAATATTGGGCAAGACAGAAGTTTACGCCGATATGCTGAAGGAATGCTTCGAAATTCAGGTAAATAATGCTTAAATACAACTGATTTGTAATGGACATGACGACTAGCTAGTTTCCATTACTTATGTACGCGCATAATTTAACACAAATAGCTACAGAACTTCATAAATGTTGTCTAAACATCAGGCACAAATATTGTTTTAGCGAGTTGTATTATTGACCTAATTCATAGATCTAAAATTCTAGGAATGTGTTTATTTAATCGCCTATAGAAATCAAATAATATCACACTTCCTGGTCAGTGGTCATCTTAGGGCCTTTATCCATCTGAATCTTACCGAATTTAAAAAATGTTTGGTCAGAAGTGTCATATAAGATCTTTCAACATCATTATTGTGGTTAGAAGCCAGATGATCTGACGAAAAACTCGTGTGACGTCACTTCGTACTACTACGATTTATACCACGCCGTGACGTCACAAGCCCCCACTCATGATCTTTGAAGGTTTTTACCTTCGAAAATTTTTATAGATATATCGATAATCTAACTGACGGACTAAATATAATCATATTTTATACCTCAGGACACATTCCTATTCTAGATGAGGTCAGGTATTAGCTAAGACAATAAAATTATTCAATGACTATGTTAAGGTTATAGACTGCCAGATATATTCCCCCCATATATCTTCGGGGGACTACAGCCCCTTAGTACCTCTCCCCCAGGATCTGCCAGTACAGAACATACACACATTGATGACTTGCCTTGCTTTTTTTCATAGAAGGGAAATCATCAAATGACTTCTTTCTCTTCTGGGTGGAGCGGGAGGCAGTGTCAGATTCTTACTCACAAACCCATCCTTGTTCCTCCTAATGCCCTATGCATTCCAGGGATAAGTAACTCTAACAAACAAATTCTGCAACCATGATGATATGCCTACAACACTGCACGCAAAATACGCGCTTAGTCGTGGAGTTGCGGAAACCAGTCCGATTACTAATACTAAATGCCTGCTATACACGTTTCAGATGCCTCTGGAAGCCATTGATACTGAGGGTGGTATTTGTGAAGTATGCATCACAAGACTACGGGATGCCTGTGACTTTAAGGAACAAGTACAGCAATGTCAGAGGGAGTTTATGACTAAACTGAATGAGTTTAGTGTTAAAGGTATGAATTACACTTTGTAAGTTTCATCATCTGCCTAGCCTTTTCCCAGCTATATTGGGGTGGGCTCCTATTCAAGCCAGATTCAACTGAATACCAGTATTTTACGTGGAGCGGCTGCCTACCAGACCTCCACAACCCCAATAATGGGGAACATGGTACTTCTTGGCAAGACTGGTGTCAGATTTTCTGGCTTCTGAAAATCCATAACGACTGCCAAAGATTTCCAAATGACAGCCAGGACCAACGGCTTAACGTGCTTTCCGAGGCACGGAGAAGTCTCGTTATGTTAAGATGGTCACCCATCCACAGACCAACCTCGGCAAGCGTTGCTTAACCTCGAAGATCGACCCGTGCGGCTGTTATAATTTAGCCACGCTCTACACTTTGTAAGGTTCTATATGAAAAAAAACGGAACAGCACTTTGAGGGTATAAACTAGGGAGCTTTTAAATAGATGATCATTACTTCAATGGGGGCACAAATTGCACCCATAGAATGAAAGGGACCTAACTTAAATTGTTGGCAAATGAGCAAGAACTTAAATCTTTAAAAAGTGTTTGATATAAAAAACAAATATCTCCTGAAACCTATGTACATATAAATAAGTTGTCCCTTTCCCAATTGTTTTGGAATCTCTTTCATCACTCCCTGTTGTCTGCCATCGTGTGTCGGCGACGCCTGTGCACTCAAGGAGCACGTGCGATACCGTTTCCTCCTCCTCCATGTATGCTCTGCATAGAGGACTGTCCATTATACCTATGTCTACGTTCTATTCCAAAATGTGATCAGCAATAGTTACTATAGGTACCAAATTTCATCCAGATGCTGTTGCCGTTTTGGCGTCATTGATTTACAAGCATCAATCTGTCCAAACTTTCACATTTATATTACCCAAATAAAATAGTAGTAAGATTCTTATTTTTATTTTTTCAGATGAATCAGGTCCAAAGGTGAAAGAAGAATATCTCGATTTGGATGATGACAATGGAATATATTTTCTAGGTAAGTATTTCATTTGTTGAATATCATACGCCTATTAGATTAGATTAAAAGTGGGGCCTCTAAATTGTAGGTTATTCTCTATAAAAAACGACCAATTCGAACCGTGGACTAGCTTCGATGTACTTGTGTGTACCTTATCTCAAAAAATTCTCGAACTCGCTCGCAAGATGAAACCTTTGAACATTTTGGAGCTGGCTACGCTCGCTCTATCATACTTTGCCTTTTTGGAAAATTACCATTACAATAAGACTGCAAAGTTGGTATTTATTTTTTGTTAATTGCCAAGATATTTAAATACGCCACTGGGTAATATATTTACGTGGTCATACCAACGGAACTCAACTACATGTGCTCCGATACTTTCTTGGTCAGTTCTCAATTTTACAAAAGAACCCCAGGATTGGGTGTGCCCGGAGCATGTGTTAAGACGGCCCTGCGAATGGCGGCGACAACCTCTCGATTCCGGCCTTGGTTCAATCCATGGTCCGGAGCGAGGAGGCATGGGAAGCGGTCACCTCGTTCTGCGATGCAGTAATGCTAGCGAAGTAGGAGGCAGAATGCGCGATGGAGAGGGAAACCTCACGCCCCAGCCGCCGCAACAGAAGAAGACGCCCCGGGCGTCGGGAAACGCAGGGCGATTCCGGGCCACCGTAGGCGCGGGCCTGCGGATGTCGAGCTATGGGTGGCTCGCGGTCCGATAGCAACCAGGCCCGGGTCGACGGCGCGTCGTGTTCCACGCGCGCCTCAAAGAGCCGTCAGCAAAGAAGACGGGGCCCCATAGAGTCAGTGCCTGCTAGGGTTGCAGAATTTGTTCGAAAGTGTCACCGCGGCCCTGAAACGCAAAGGCACTAGGCGGAACACGGGTGGGTTTAAGTCAGTAAGAGTCTGACACTTCTTTCCGTTCCGCCCAGAGAGGGAGAAGTCATTCGATGATTTCCCATTCAGAAAAAAGCAATTCCTAAAAAGAAGAGTAGGTACATCGCTCGGGTACGGAACCGAATTCGGCAATAGAGACGGAGAGATTTTGCGAAAAATCTCGTAAATGGCTCGACGCCTCTTGCCTTCTCGTTTTAAAAAAATAACAATAAAACCAATGTTCAGGTTGTTCGATGTATACCAGATCATTTAAGTAGTATTTTTAAACATTTTCTCTTATCACAGAATTAAAAGACGAAATCTCAGATGATTTCGACGACTTTAAAGACGAGGATGACAATAAGAAACTCGTGGAACTGCTCGGTTTTAATGACGTCACAATCAAGAAGAGATCGGATAAACGCAGGACCAAGAAACGCCTGCTACTTGAAAATTCTGGAAAAGGTATGTTTGCTCATAGCTTCTGACAGAAACTTGGTCTTTTTTTACTATTGATAGGCATGCGGTCGACCACTATCTCACCTGATGGTAAGCAATGACGTGGTCGAAGATGAATGATATCGGGAAAATTCTAGTAAAAGTTTTATTTTAAATAAGTACTTAAGAATAGAATAGAACACTTTTTATTATGTACACCATATAAATTACAGAAAATATAGATGAAGAAAACATAGGGTGACACAGTGGGCGGCCTTATCGCTAAAAGCGATCTTTTCAAGACAACGTTTGGATGGGTTTTAAAGAGAAAAGGAAATACAGTACTTTAGGTAGTCTTAGGTGTACTTATTATATATACAATAAATACAATAGACAATTCGTAAGTCGGGGCTGTAACCACTCGGCCACCACTGCTCTTATTTTTATTACGTTTCGATTATTTCTGTATTTTATTCGATTATTAGGGGAGACCGAGGGGATTTGAGACAAAGGTGATTTGAAACAGTACAGATTTCTCATAACTTAAAACCGTTAGCGAGTTGGTAGCATCGCTTTTCAACCACTACCCTCCGTCCGCTGACGTGACAGTACGCGTCGGTGGTGCAAGTCGCGCGGTTGTGGAGTTCTGCGTGCCATGTGACAAAAATCGTGAAAAGTAAGTTTTTAACGTTTTTTTACGATGCCTATATTTTGATAAGGGTTTTGTGTTTTGGATTAAGTTAAATATGTTTCGAAAGCTCACTAACTAAAGATTTACTATATATATTTGGTACAATTGATTTCTGTGTATTTGCTTCTTAATTTTGGATTAAATAGAAATTGGGCGGTTTTTTCTCACTGAGGAGATTTGAAACAGGCTGTTTCAACTCTCCTTGTTTTCAATTTTATATCAGACAGCAGTCAATAAATAACGGGCTTAAATAATACGTTTGATGATTTAATTTGTTTTTTTGTTTTAGCGTGTCTACTGATTATAAAAGAAAGACTGACAAAGGTATGGCGCGAAATATATGATCTCGCAGCAGAAGAAGTAACTTTGCGTCAGAAAAGTCTCCGTGATGCGGCTTCGAGTTACAACCTAAACCATACCTCCCTCTATAGGTATATTAAAAAAAACTGCTTATGAAGCATAGGAAACTGCGACTGCTCCAACGTTTGGATATCCCGAAAATACTGTTTTGACAGCTTCAGAGGAGAAGGTCGCCGCTGCTAACTTTGGCCTAAGAACTAAGGAAGCCAGATGATGATTATGTTTGATTTATAAAAAAAATGTAAAACATTTTGTTTACCTGACTGTTATTTCAATTAATGTTACGAATAGGACGTTATGGCACTTTTCAACTAATTTAGGATTTGAATTTGTATTAGATCTGTAGTTACTTACTTAACTGATATATCAGTACAAAATATTAATAAAATAGTTTGATTCGTACTTGATCACTTTTATTCAGTAAATACCTTTACAATTTATCATCATTTTTAAATACCAGTACTTATTACTTCTCAAAAATCAAATGTTTCAACTCTCCTCGACCCCTGTTTCATCTTACCTCGGTATGAGGGGAGTTGAAACAAATTGACTTGTCACGGTTAAGTCGATTTTTCACCATAATATTTAACGATAACCATTTTTTTATGTTCGTCATTCGCAAGTGTAAAGAATGACCTATCGATTGGTACTAATATTATACGATTTCTGTCTATAGTGTTTGGTGTATGAAATATAATGTCAAAATTGTTTCAACTCCCCTCGGTCTCCCGTAAGGCGATTTAGGGGTCGCATTTGTTGTCGCATTGTCACAACAAGCCTGTCAGCAGACCAGCGAAGTAATTTTCTCAAAGTTGTCTGAATTTTTTCCAGAACATAAATCAAAAAGAAGTTCCATGAAGTTATCCCTTCGAGCTTTGACCCAGCAAGAAGTAATGATGAACAAGATCCTTAAGCCAGTCAAGGTAAAATATTTTTCGTATTCATACATTTTTTGTTCCACTTATCAAAGTCAGAAAGAGCGGTGGTGGCCGAGTGGTATCGGCCCCGACTTATGAATTGTAAAATAGAAATATTGGACGTGTAAAAGGGTTATGTTAAACCTACTTACAAAATAAATATCTTTTATCATTTAATAACCCTAATTTTCGTTGTGAAGATATCGGGCGCCGGCAAACGTCTGATCAGTGACGCGTATAAGAACAGGATGAACGTGGACACGCTGCTCAAGTACTCCAACTGCACGCCCTTCGCCAACAAGACTATTGCAGGTGAGGCTAGCGTTGCGGCATATGGTCGAAAAAGTAGCCGCGAGCGAGCTACGGGTGGCTAGGCGTCCGATAGCATCCAGGCCCGAGTCCATAGCGCGTCGTATTCCACGCGCGCCTCAAAGAGCTGTCAGCAAAGAAGACGGGGCCCGTGCCCGGGGTCAGGGCCTGTTAGGGTGCAGGGATTTGTTCGAAAGAGTCACCGCGACCCTGGAACGCAAAGGGCACATGAAGGAACACGGGTGGGTTTTAGTCAGTAAGAGTCTGACACTACCTTCCGCTCCGCCCAGAGCGGGAGAAGTCATTTGATGATTTCCCATCCAGGAAAAATAAAGGTGAGACTTTAGTGGAACCGCTGCGTCCAGTGCCTGCTAGGGTTGCGGAATATGTTCGAAAGAGTCACCGCGGTCCTGGAACGCAAAGGGCATTAGGAGGAACACGGGTGGGTTTTAGTCAGTAAGAGTCTGACATTCCCTTCCGCTCCGCCCAGAGCGAGAGAAGTCATTTGATGATTAGAATAAAAAGGTGAGACTGTAGTGGAACCGCTGGAGCCAGTGCCTGCTAGGGTTGAGGTTGCTGCACCTGCTAGTGTTTTGAAGGAGCACAGATGGGTTTTAGTCGTAAGAGTTTGACACTCCCTCCTGAGAAGGAGCTCATTTGGTGATTTCCCATCCGAAATAAAAGGTTTAATTGCAGTTGTTATGAAATTTGTATCAGCGTCATTACTTACGGATCAAACGATTTTTAAAGAAAAAGTCCTATATTAAGGCCTACACAATAATATCAAGCTATACTAAAATAGTACATTTTGATGCAAGTATGCAAACTTTTTCATTGCGGCAGAAGATTAATAGACGCCCGAGCCGTAACGTACCCAAAGGCCCGGCAACAACAAATGGCACGTGCATAAAATGACGTTCTTCAACACACTTACTCTTGCTAATATTAATGAATACTTGCTAAAAAAAAATCGTATAAACCTAATATTCAGTAATAAATACGGAATGTTTTGTGTGCAAATCCGACTCGCTTCCATAGATCCTCGAATTTGGCCCCTGTTTGGGCGTCTACTTGGATATTGAAATAAAAATCAAGACTTGTAAATTTCAATATAAGGCGTTTACTCCAAGCAGTCAAGAATAGGAATGAAAGAGAAATTATAATTTTTACATAGAGTGAACCGACCGACATTGTTTAGTTCGTTCGCGACCGGGTTGCGCGCGCAGGCTGTGAAGCTTGTTGCTCGCCGCTCATCGCCGAGTATCGAGTGGGCCGCGAGTTGTCGGACGGAGTAACTAGATGGCGTTGTGACGTATTACGTAGCGAACATGCCGGCCGCCTTGGAATCCTCCGGTTCCAAAACTAGGTAGCTGCATCTCTGGTGGCGTCGACTTCGCTGTCCTGGCCACCACTCGTCGTCGTTGGCACCGGAAGTGGGCAGATTTTGGAGAAGGCTCGCTGCACGTAGCCTGTCGCTGTTCGTAGTTCAGCTACACGGTTCACGCCGTCGGTTCCTGTGAACACCTTAACAATCCTGCCCATGCGCCATTTCAGAGGGGGTAAATTGTCCTCCTTAATGACGACAAGGGCGTTCAGGGCTATGTCCTGCGTGTGCTTCTTCCACTTGGTCCTGACTTGTAGCTCCGAAATGTAGTCGGTTGACCACCGTTTCCAGAACTGCTGCCTCATGTGTTCAACCCTCTGGAATCGCGTCAGGCGATTCACTGGCTCTTCTGTTAGGTCCTTGCAGGCTGGTGAGAGGAGCGGCCGGCCGATTAGGAAATGTGCCGGGCTAAGTGGAAGAAGGTCGTGTGGGTCTGAGGACATAGGAAACATTGGACGGGAATTCAGGACGGCTTCGATCTGTGCCAACACCGTGCCGAATTCCTCGTAAGTTAGATTAGCGGTACCCATGACTCGCCTCAGGTGGTATTTACAGGATTTAACTCCTGCCTCCCATAATCTCCCAAAATGAGGAGCATAAGGCGGTATAAAGAACAATGACCATTTTTCACCTGACTGTGTATAGTAATGAAATAAATGTTAAAATTTAGCTAATTGTATTATGTACCAATTACGCTCATCAAAATTTTAAAAGAAACGCAGGAAAAAAATATTTTTCAATTTTTCGATTAGTTTATTTTACCTAATACCAGGTATACCGAATACTAGGTATACCGAATACCAGGTTTTGAACGCATCTCAATCACTTTTTTCTACGACGTTCTATTTTACGCACTATTACATGACTTTATTCATCTCTGTTTCTGAGTTTTATACATTATTTTGGGTTTTATTCAATCAATATATTGTATCTCTTTATTAGTTTTTGTATAATACAGATTCATTGAAAATAAAATATTGATCGGATGGCATACACGGATTGACAATTCTTCGTTTTAAAATAGCGCAGTTCTTTGTTGGTGCGTTTCCGTCTCGTTGTGTACTATACCATTTTGTGTGACTTCTTTTTATGACCCTATTTGCTACCCCCTGGACCTCGATATCTTGCTCATCTGACGGGCAATATTATATAAATAATTTAGCCCAATTGGTTGAGAAACTAAATATGAGTAGAAGGTCTACTGTTTTTCAGAGTATAGCAGTTGACCGAGATAATTTATTTATGGTTCTAGGATTAGGTTATAGTGCTGTTTGTTCTAGGTACTTACCAGATAGATAATGCAAGGATCATATTATGGTGAACATATTCGGTTTCATGGATCACATAGAATAAAAATATGTAGGGACACATATATTTTTCTCACTACAACCTGAGAGGAACTGGTGACTTGACATTAATTAGAGGAAAAATTAAGTCCAGGCATATTTCAAGGAAACAATATTATGTCTACATTTTAGTAGAAAATAATGTTTCTGGCTGGTACAGTCGAATATTGTTGTAATTATTTGGTCGGTCGACGAGCCATTGGATGTTGCGCTCACGTTATGACATTACTGCGGTATCTCGGATGGGCTAGGTATCAAGAAAATATCTGCTCCAGCAGAATTTCTGGACGAGGTAGTTATAAGAGATTTAGATGATTATGGAGATAATAAACCATTTCACATATAGCGTATTATTTGTTTTTCCTTTTTTGTTTTTTTTTTTTGTTTTTGTCTTTTTCTAGTTAGTAAATACAAATGATTTATGTTGGAGAAATTATCATTATGCTCGACACTCTGTTTATTATATTAGAGCAAATCATCGAGAGTTTAGCGAGTCTACTGCGTACGCAGCGACGTACATAAGTTGAAGGAATACACAAAATAAAAAAGACTGTTAGACCACAGCTAAGTAAGTATTCCTATTTTAGATTACAATTCGAGAGTTAATCTGCAACACTTAGTGTGTTAGAACAAAAAGATTAACCATGACGGCAAATCCTAACCTAAAAAGTAAAATTAATATTTTTAGATTTCGCAGCGTTTAAATCGTAAAAGTGACTATGAGACATTATTTTCTAAACATACAGTTAGTATTTGTACTATACTTCATAACTATACATAAACTTTTATTGTCAGGTTTTGAAATGTATGGAAAGTGGTCATGCTTCTTTAAACTCTATATCATCATTACTTAGGTTATCAATAATTTGATGTGAATGCTCATTAAACATTAATTTAATTGCTTTCATGGCTCCGATAAAATTAGTCCCGTTATCAGAGTAAATTTGAGCTGGCTTACCACGACGGGATATAAACCTTTTCAATGCTAATAAGTACTCTTGTGCAGAAAGCGTACTGACTAATTCAAGGTGTATGGCTCGCGTTATAAAACAAACAAATAGGCATATGTACCCCTTTTCCAGTTTAGCACTCCTACCTTTGCGGTTCAGTACAGATACAGGTCCAGCATAATCGACCCCGCAGCGAATAAAAGGAAAACCCGGTTCCAGCCGCTCCGCAGGCAAGTTGCCCATGATTGGGGAAACGGTCTTTCCCTTAAGACGCGTGCAGCGGACGCAATGGTGAACCACCTTTCTAGCCAGATTTCTACCCCCTAATGGCCACCAACTCTCACGCACAGTAGCAAGTAGCAGTTGGGGACCAGCATGGAGAAGTTTATTATGGAAATGCTGAAACAATAATAATGTGAAACGATGTTTGCTGCATAATAACCTAGGGTGTTTTTTATCATACTCGAAGTTAGGCGAGTTAGTTAAGCGGCCGCCTACTCTTATCATATCATGGTTATCTAAGAATATATTAAGGCTAGAAATTGCACTAGTGGTTTGTAATGGTAAGCTACCCTTCAACTTCATATATTCACTGGGAAAAGATTCCCGTTGTGCGAGTCGCGTTAACATTTGCGTCGACGCCCGCAACTCATCCACTGATAACGGCCCTGTAATGCGATCGTTTCGTTGTGTGCGTGAATTGTGGATGAAACGTAATACATATGCACCTGTACGCCTTAAGCGATTATACGAAGAAAACCGTTCAAAATGGATGACTGTAGTTTGTGTGACGTCACAAACCATGGTTGTAGTCTGTGGTTTTAGCTCCGGTAGGTCAGTGGCGTAGTCAAACTGCGAAACTTTGCCCTGCTGCGATTCCATCAACTCATGACATTGCAAGAATGATGGACCGTTCCACCACAGCCTACATTCAGCGAGTGTGTCCATGCTGACACCACGTGAGACTAAGTCAGCTGGATTATTTTTAGTACCTACATGCGACCATATAGCATTACTCGTAAGCTCATTTATTTCTACTACTCTATTTTGCACGAAGGTTTTCAAAGAGTGAGGCGACATGCGAAGCCACCCAAGGACAATAGTGGAATCTGTCCAAAAGAAAGTTTTATAAAAGGTCAATCGTAATGAGTTAATTATTTTTCTATAAAGCCGTGCGCCTATCAACGCCCCGCATAATTCTAGACGAGGGATACTAGTTGGTTTTAAAGGCGCGACTTTACTTTTGGCACAGAGTAACTTACAAGTAACAGCCGAATTATCAGAGTATGTACGCACGTACGCGCATGCGCCGTATGCACACTGAGAAGCGTCACTAAAAATATGTAATTCTATGTATTGTGAGTACGAACTCATTACACAACGTGGAATGCGTAAAGTATGTAAACATTGAAGGGTACTAATAAATTTATCCCAAGATAACACGACATCATTAGGAACTGGGTCGTCCCAATTTATTTTACACAACCATAACTTTTGCATAACAATTTTTGCTATTATTATTGCCGGTGCCAACATACCTAACGGGTCGTACACCTGCGCTATCACTGACAACATGCTACGTTTAGTTAATGGGTTCGTATTGTTATTATTTATTCTTGATGTAAAATGTAATTCATCATTTTTATTAAACCATCCCATACCTAAAGTTTTATTTTGACACTGGTCTCCTAATGACAATCTTTTTGATATGTCATGGGCAGTAATGTCCAAGTTAAATGTCCATTTACGTAATGGAAGACACGCCGATTTTAACGTATTGGTGACCTTATCACACATGTCAAATAAATTAGTTAAGTCATCATTACCTATCAACACATCATCTACGTAAAGGTCATCTCTAATTACAGTAGCTACCTGCTCATCCTCACATTCACGCGCCAGCTGGTTCAGACACCTCATGCTCAGGTAAGGCGCTGATGCCGTGCCATACGTCACGGTGTTAAGGCGATATATACCTATTGGGTCCGACGGACTTTTACGCCACAAAATTAACTGTAAATCACGTTGATCTGGGCGTACTAATATTTGACGGTACATTTTTTCCACGTCGGCAAATGCTACGTATTTATACTGCCTAAAGCGTAATAATATGGAAAAAATGTCGTTCTGAAGCGGCGGCCCAATATACTGTATACCGTTCAACGACTTGCCTGTAGATGTCACTGCGCTAGCATCGAAAACCGTGCGCAATTTAGTCGTACTACTGTTTTCATTTATTACACCGTGGTGTGGTAAAAAATAGTGAGGTGACCCGTAGGTATCTACGCGACTCATGTGGCCGAGACTTTCGTATTCATTCATGAAATTAATATATTTTTCCCTAAATTCGGGGAAACGAGCGAACTTACGTTCAAGCGACAATAAACGTTTTTCTGCCGCGCTGTAACTTTCTCCGAGAACCGCCGGCGATTCCTTAAAAGGAATACACACAGAGAATTTACCTTCTTCAGTACGTGTTGTCGTTTCAACGAAAATATTCTCGCACTTTTGCTCGTCGGCACTAAGGATATTCCCAGCGTTGGGAATCTCTTCGAGTTCCCAAAATTGTTTTAATTGTGTATCTAATGTTTGCGAATAGTTACACTGAACCTGATTAATGCGCAGGCCGTTATTATTATTATACAAAGGTCCAGACATTATCCACCCTAGCTTAGTATTTTGTAAATAAGGTCCATTTTTCAACCTAATTCTACCATCACTCAACAAATCCCAAAACTTATCCGCACCTATCAGGATATCAATATCCGACGGCGAATAAAAGGTGGGGTCAGCTAGCTGAATATTGTCTGGGATACTAATATTATTTATATTAATATAAAATGCCGGTAACCTATTAGTAATACACGGCAACACTAAACATTCAATATTAGTGTGATAACGATTATCTTTCGAACGTAATAATAATTTACAAGTGTGGGTAGAATTCGCGACCGAATGACCTACACCCGTAACTTGAGAAGTGGACTGTATTAAACTCGCATTAAGCTTATCGCATAAAGATTTTGTAATAAAACACTGTTGGCTACCATTATCAAGAAGCACGCGTGCGGTGTGATACTCGTTATTATTACCTGCAATCTCCACCAGCGCTGTGGACAGCAGGACAGTAGGTAGCACGGAACGCGTTTGCTCGCAAAAGGAGTCGGTACTATCAGCTGATGAATGCAAAGAAGTTGAGACATTATTAGAAACGGTGGTTATGTGCTGCGACTGCGTATTATTCGCACCTACCACGGTCACGTTGTCTCCGCTATCGACATGAATCAAACTATTATGTTTTTGAAGATGACACAGCCTACACGGGCCGAATGTACATTCTTGCACCGTATGACCTGAACGTAAACAGTTGTTACAAATATTTGTTGTGTTTACGAAGTGAATCCTCTCGTGAACAGGTAAATTAATAAACTTGGAACACGCATAAAGTGAATGTTTACCTTTGCACAGCACACACACACGCACACCACGTTTGCTCGTTTTCGGAGAATTATTATTATTCTTATTAGCGTTTGTAGCGACGTAACTATGACTATATTGTTTTTTATTTTGTGTTGGTTCATCGCTTTTGTTTTCGTGTGAATGTTTACTGTGGTGTACCTTAATAATATCTAACATATCCGCTCTGTCCTTGAGAAACTTAAGTAAATCGTCTAACTTTACGAAAGGCGGCTTCGTGTTGGTATTATTAAGTGTACCCTGATACTGTTCCCATTCACGTTCAGTGCCGGCATCTAACTTGGAAACAACCAAATAAATAATTAACGTGTCCCACGCATGCGTTTGTTCCCCCAGCGAGGAAAGCGCACGTAGGTTTCTCAGCACAGTATCTATAAGTTTCCTTAATTGTGAAGCCGATTCTTTATGTAAAGAAGGAATCGTATATAGGGCCTTGACGTGATTATGTTGCAATAGCCGTAGGTTATTGTAACGGTTTTCTAGTAGTTCCCATGCGTGAGAGTAATTTTCGGCCGTAAATTCTAATGCGCTAATAACTTGCGATGCACTATTTGTTAACGACGATCGTAAATAATGGAATTTTTGTATCGAATCTAAATCCTCACGCTCGTGAATCATACTGCAATAAGAATTCTTAAATTCCAACCAGCTATCGTACGAACCGTCAAAGGTAGGTATTTTAATGTCCGGTAACTTTACACACATTTTACTTTTACCGATATTATTATTATTATTTACGGGTACCTCCTTTTTTAGCAAGAGTTTAGCGGCAGCTACTGTTTTAAAGTACTGATCTTCGAAACGGTCTCGGTCTTCCAACAGTTTTGGAAGGTCGAGCTCGTCCGCGTTTTCTTCAATTAAAGTTTGTAACTCGGTGTAATTTACTAATAAACTCGAACTGTTATCTACGCGTAACTGTAACTCTAATATTTGTTGGTCATCTAACGGACATTTACATCGTTTAATATAATTTTCTAATAAAGTTAACCGACCTTTGACTACTGCTCTTTTCTTAACAAGTTCCGACATCTTAGCTTCACTCATTTTAGGAGACAATACGAAACAAGAGTACTCACAGTAATCCTTCCTGTGTGATGTGGACTTACACCCAGCGCCGCCCGCTCAGACCCGCGAGATTACACACTCACGGCGTCGGGTTATCACACCGCCTGGGCACCGCCGCTCAACAACTAGGAATACAAAACGAATATTAAACACAGACCGAGATGGGATGGGTAATTGGTAGGAAAATCAGACCTGCCACTCCTCTAATCCACTCGAAGTCCAGCAGGTAGGTAGGCGAGGTACTCGTTGCACGTGTTCTTAAAATGGCGGGTGAATTTCTTCGTAGTAATGCGACGAATGCTTGAAACTTCACCACGTTGTATAGAACTCTTCGTTGGTCGTAATAATTTGGCTCAGAAGGACCATATGTTTGGGCGTCTACTTGGATATTGAAATAAAAATCAAGACTTGTAAATTTCAATATAAGGCGTTTACTCCAAGCAGTCAAGAATAGGAATGAAAGAGAAATTATAATTTTTACATAGAGTGAACCGACCGACATTGTTTAGTTCGTTCGCGACCGGGTTGCGCGCGCAGGCTGTGAAGCTTGTTGCTCGCCGCTCATCGCCGAGTATCGAGTGGGCCGCGAGTTGTCGGACGGAGTAACTAGATGGCGTTGTGACGTATTACGTAGCGAACAGCCCCCAAATCAAAACAACTCTGCATTTGTAACAAACCCTCCTTTCTTTCAGGAATCCTCTGCGCCTACTGCAAGACAACATATAGGGACCTGCCTCACCTACGAGCACACATACAGGCCGAGCACAGCAAGGACAACCTCATAGAAAACAAACGAATGGACAAGAACAACCTCTCCATCAAAATGGACATCACAGACCTACGTTGCAATCTATGCAACACACACTGCGACATAATAACCAACCTTAAAAAACACTTAACAATCGACCATGACATTAAATTCTACCCCGACGTAAACGATTACGTCATGGAATTTAAATTAACGGACGGTGAGATTCTAAATTGCGCGCTTTGCAGTTCGAAATTCGAAACGTTCAAAATGTTACTGCAACACATGAACGGACATTACAGGAACTATGTCTGCGAAATTTGCGATTTAGGCTTCATAAACCAACATAAGTTGAGGAATCATCGACGGACGCATGAGATAGGAAATTTTAACTGCTCGTTCTGCGAAAAGATTTTCAGTACTAGAGTCAGGAAACTTTGTCATGAGAAGTATACGCATAATCCTAGCGCGAGGTATACAACTAGTTGTCCCCATTGTGAAGAGTCCTTTACTAGTTATTACAGAAGAAATCGACACATGGCGGTCGAACATAAAATCGCAGCAGCAACATACAAGTGTAACGTTTGCGACAAATCTTTTATTCTTAAGTCCAAACTCACATCACACATAAAAAAGGTTCATTTAATGGAACGGAACCATATATGTCCCGAGTGTGGACAGGGATTCTTTATCAAGCAGTCGTTAGACGAACATATGATCAAGCATAACGGGGAAAGGGTCTTTAAATGTAGCGTTTGCGCGAAGGCTTATGCAAGGAAAAAGACTTTAAGAGAACATATGAGGATACATAATAATGATAGACGGTTCAAATGTGGAGTGTGCTCCCTAGCGTTTGTACAAAAGTGCAGTTTGAAGAGTCATATGCTGTCAAATCATGGAATTTCTTTGGCAGAGTATGAGAATGCATGAGGAGATGTTTTGGTCAGTATTCATTACCTACGCGACGATGAAGCGAAAGGATTGTTAGGGTTCCGCACGAAATGGTAAATGGTGGCCCCTTGTTGTGTGTCAATGTATCACAGATACACGTTATAGTGCTTACGAGATGAAACTTGAAATAGCTATAAAGGAAGCTTCCATTTTCATAACAAGTGAAGAAATAAAAGTTATTAAGTTATTTTGGTTGCGATATAAGATAAATTATATCAAATACAGGTATTTAGGGAGTCGCTCCATGTAATAAAAATGCAAAGAATGATATATGCATGCTCCATATAAAGAAAAACATGCAAATAATGCTACATGCACACTCTATAAAAAGCGAAAAAATGCAATTAAATGTTAACGGAATTCAGCTGAATACCAGTAGATATTCAGTTGAATTATGTTAATCTCTTAGACGCATATATGTAATTGATTGAGTGAGGCGTTACTTTGCGGAAATCCATTTTAAATTTGAAAATGAAAACAATATATCTAGTTTTAATTCCGCGAATATTAGTGGGTTGCAGGTATGCACCTCCCTCCCGCCCGCTATATTATGCACATGCAAGATTACTGGGCAAATGCAAGGATTTTAAGCACATGCCTTCCTGCATGTGCTTAAAATCCATATATGTGACAAAATTACGGTGAACTTGTGGCTTGGCATGGGGGTACGGCGATGCGTTCATGATCTGCCGTTTTAAAGGGTAAACTGGAATACCACACAAATGTAGTTGTGAAAACGCTAAGCAGATTGTTATTGTTCTACTTGGCTGTTTGTTGGCTTTTTCTTCAGTGCATTTTTGGCCTAAAGTATTACTAATTTTTGCTTGAATGTTTTGTTATTAATGTAAATAATTCAAAAGGTAGATGTTTATAAGTATGTGTTCAATCACTTGGGATTATCCAATTACATATATCTAAAGAGCCACAGGAAAATAGTCCTAAAACCTAAAGACGACGCAGTGTGCACTTCTAAAATAGCGTTTCGAAATAGAACTCTATTTGCAATATCAAAAGGTACACGTTTATGTGAGAGGAATTGAATTAAATCGAATTATACGTTTACTAGATTTATAATCAACTAGCAGCGCCCCACGGTTTCACCCGCGTAGTTCCCGTTCCCGTGGGAATACGGGGATAAAATATAGCCTATGTTACTCAGGGTGAATGTAGCTTTCTAATGGTGAAAGAATTTTTGAAATCGGTCCCTTAGTTTATGAGTTTATTCGTTAATACAAAAAATACAAATCTTTCCTCTTTATAATATTAGTATAGATGTGTAAATCATTGAAATGTGTACCATTTCTCGTAGTAAATAGGGTTTCAAATTATATCGCTAATTTTAAAAGTGCGCAAAGCGTCTCGGTTTTACCTGACCGTATAGGATATAGAATAACTATTTATGATGAGGAGAAAAACAAGCGGAATTTTTAAGAAATAAACTATTATTATTATATAACACAAAATATACTGCAATTTTTGTATCACCTGTATTGAATAATTATTATTGACAATGGTAGAACCTGATATGAGTCACATTTTTTAAAATCTTTATCTAGAGACTTGGTTATCACTCTCTCAACCATGTCACCTTCATCATAACTTTTAACAAAAATATTATCTATTAAACACCACACAATTAAAAATACACAAAACAGACTATTAGCTGAATAGCTGCATGCTTATATTATTTTATAAGAAAACTAGGAAAGTGGGTTTGTTGTGAACAATCATGTTTAATTCATTTTAAAACTCGCACGTTATTTTTGAAAATGAATGAACCGATAATTCTTTGGATGGGACGTATCAAATGACTTCTCCCGCTCTGGGCGGAGCGGAAGGGAGTGTCAGACTCTTACTGACTAAAACCTACCCGTGTTCCTCCTAGAGTCCTAGTGCCCGCCGCGTTCAAGGGCCGTGGTGACTATTTCAAATAAATTTCGCAACCACGCATACTAATAAATAGCTTAAAAAGTTTTTTGAGATTTTTTTAGACAAAATCATTTAGGTACTGAGAAAGAAAGAGTGATTTTGTATAAAAAACTTAAAATAGTTCACTCTTTCCTTTGTTTTCAAGAATAAGGAGTTTGAATGAAATACCGTGAGAAAAAAACGCTAATAAGTTATTATTATTGAGATCGGGAATCCAGTGAATTGGTACTGATATGATTTGCATTGTGATCATTAAAAAAATCATGTTTTGTTCGTGCCTTTGTACCAAAACCACCATTTACAAAAAAATACCTATTCTACCATCGTCAATTACTCAGACGGCGTCGTAGGTCTAGTGGTCGCAAACGCTACTACTTGGCACGAGGTTCTGGGTTCGAGTTTCTTGCTGGTATATACTGGCGTGTTGTTTTATGTTTGTGTTGTCCCGATATAACAATATGGTTGTAATTTAGCTTTTAGTCGTCATATCTCTCATTCCGAGGTGAAACCCTATTTCACCTCGGAATGAGAGATACTAATCTGTAAACTCGTCTTTCATCTTTCTTTTTTTTATTTTATTGTCAGACTAGCGACCCGCCCCGGCTTCGCACGGGTGCAATGCTGATACTAAATCTCTGCTATATTATGCATGTATTATACATATAAACCTTCCTCTTGAATTACTCTATCTATTAAAAAAAAACTGAATCAATATCCGTTGCGCAGTTTTGAAGATCTAAGCATACATAGGGACAGACAGCGGGAAGCGACTTTGTTTTATACTAAGTACTAATACTGATGGATATGCTCTTGACTCTAGTCTAGGTCGCCGGTGACAGAGACAAAGTCGACGATGGAATGAGCTTACCCAGAAGATGCCTTTGCCAAGCCATTTTGTTACATCTTTCAAGATTTTTTTTGTAAATTGTAAATAGCTATTATTAAAGTTTAGCAGAAACATATGCTGATAAATTTTAACAAAGTACATAATTTTGCCTCTCAAACAAAGAAAATTCACTGGAAAATTGAAATTGGCATTTGTAATTTGACACATTACTATTGCGTGATATTTTTTGTTACATTTCCACAGGATATTTTTCTCGAAGTCGCGAGGTATATTTATATTTTTAATTGTAAAATAATATTAAGTTCGTAAACTGCTTGAAATTGATTCGGTTGTTCTTCCAAGGCTATATAAAATGCTGTCTAGTTTTAACTTGTACAGGTTGATAATTTATTTTGTTAAATAAATAAAAAGATTTTAAGTAAATACTTACGTGTTGTTTTAATTTGCCCATTGGTGATGTCCTTCAGAACAGCCGTGGATGCCAGAGAGCCAGAGATATCAGCAGCATGCCAAATTTCAGCCCGATCCGTTCAGTGGTTTGGGCTGTGCGTTCACATTTGATCACTATGTCAATCAGTCACTTTTGAGTTATATATAGATTGTTTACTAGAGCTAATAAGTATTTTATTTTATAATCCCTATTAGGCTTTTTTTTTCTGGGTGGGAAATCCGGCCTATTCAAGCCCACGCCTTCGGTGGCCGGAAACTACCCTGCGACTCCAGACGCCCGGGGCGTTTCCTTCTGTTGCGGCGGCTGGGGCGTGAGGTTTTGATTTCCCTCGCGCGGTCTGCCTTCTTCTTCTCTAGCTTTACTGCATCGCAGAAGGAGGTGACCGCTTCCCATGCCTCCTCATCCCGGACCATGGATTGAACCAGGGCCGGGAGAGAGAGGTCGCCGCCGTTCCCTACTAGTCTGTAGGTGTACAAACGCGTATGACGCTAAAGGAGTATTTTAAGGTCGTGATAGCGTTCTCTAATCTCTGCTTACCCCCATTTGGGAAAAATGCGCGAGTTTATAGGTGTGAGCGTCGCGATAAAACAGAAGAGCTTATAAACTTAATGTGTCCATTAATCTGTAGTATCGTAGCAAATTATATGATAGCCGCATAATAGGAAGTAAGGAGTACTGCTGTCATTCAGTTTAGATCGTACTGTAAGTTATTAAATGATTTGGGTTCAGTAAATGACTACGATAAATACATAAACATTTATTTTTCTATTTACTACAACATATTTCCAGCTATAAAATCAATAAATATGATACAACAATTTACATAACATTATATACCTAGTTAAATAATATGTACATAATTATTATCTAGGAAGCCTCCGTATCAAAATTTCCTATTGACAAAGTACAGTTATGCTGAAAAAAATCTGTCAGTATTTCTTCATTATTTAGTTTATTTTAAAAATAATAAATTATACTTCTGGGGTGGATACAACCTGTACCAACAACCTTTTTAACCGACTTCAAAAAAAAGAGGAGGCTCGGCTACGATAACTGTAGTAGAAGCAGAAGTTCGAAGACGGACGGAATTTCAGAGTGGTAAATGGAAGGAAAAGGAACTTACAGGAGGATGTAAATGCGTCCCTTCGATAGCAGCCTCCAGCGCGCCGGTTCAGGCGTTGTTTCCACCAAGTTTCACGAGAGGAGAGTTTTGGGATTCACCACACAGCACCAATATTTTTTCACTTATAGTTTTTGGCGGGAGCGCGAGCGCACGGGAATACGTGTCGCCAGTAAGACAGCGGACTTTTGAATAGAAGATCCTTCTCGAGTGAATAATGAGTGAAGTGTAATATAGTGTTGCAAGTACGCGTATATGATTTCAATAGATAATTAGCTAACGGCCGAACCCAATAACCGATCTATCACATACTGGAGATAGAAAAACAAATGAAACAACAGAAAAACTATATAATTTTTCTTGATTTTTCTGTTGTTTCATTTGTTTTTCTATCTCCAGTATGTGATAGATCGGTTATTGGGTTTGGCCGTAAATTAATAATAATAAGTAGTTATAGATAAATAATGCAAATGGCGCAGACAGTAAAGATTCACAAACTACCAGGAGACCAGAATCATGAATCAATATTTTCGGGGTTAGAAATATCAAGAGCTCTCTCACTCACAAAGCACCACGAGATCAGAATCATTTTATTTTATTTTATTTGGGAAAATAAACGGTTTTATTTCATGTCTCATGTTCTCATGCATTCGTGAATCATGGAGAAGAATTTCGTGATGGAGCCGCTGGCAAGATAATATTACTTTTTTTTTATTTTACGCTGAAACCCATTTCTAAAGAAATCAACGCAGAAGAAGTCGCGGGCAGAGGCTATTTTATGAATTGATCGCGAACAAAATGTTCTCGGTAATTACTTCTACAAATCTTATATTTATGTGTGGTAGGACCATAGAAATATAAAATACAGGAGAAGTGGCAAGGGGGCGTGTCGGCGTCCTCGCGACATGCTCTGGGCGAGCATGTCTTACGCAATGGTCGAATCCGCGAACTAGTGCGCTTACGACCGTGAGCGTGATAAGATATAAGAATGCCGTGTTGTTCAGTGTTTTCTTGTAAAAACCGAAGCATAAACCAAAACTTTGTTAATTATGGAATCACTTACCATATCAAAGTACAAGTATTTTACTATATTTGTCTTTAAAATCATGAAAAACAACAAATCGTAAAATATTTCTTGCTTATACTATGTTATTTTTGTTTTCAAATGTCACAGCGACAATAACATATTACAATGAATACACTGCTCCTTAACCACTACCTAAGTTTGTCGCTAAGTGACTGGATGAACAATGTAAAAATCACAAAACGATACTTTAGCAAGCCGATGTATCGCATAGTACGGCCGCTGCTTCTTGCCGCGAGTTAGTGATGTAATTGTGCAGATACACTGTCCACAACAATGTCGATTGTTGAATGAAATATTACAAAAGTGTACCAAACTTTCTTAGATTTCATTAAATTTTTGGTAAATAATCGTTCAAGTGTTTTTGGCTTTGAATTATCGTATTTATGCCTTATTCTCGTGCTACTTCCTTACTTTTTATGGTAATTGTATTTTACTTTCGATAAAGTTTCGAATGCATTATAGTAATCGGCATGTTTAAGATAATGTATTAGTGACCTTTGCTTAAAATTAGTCAATAATTTCATGCTATTTATTTGTTATACATGGGCAGCATGGTGTGTGTTATAAATGCAGAATCGATAACTTTCCGATTTAGTCAATCACTAGCGTATATGTAAAATAAATTGCTTTTGCACAGCACAACGATACCCACCGTTGTTTTTGTGTGAGTAAGTTGTACGGTGTACGGTAAATACACGCTGTGCTTAGTGGGATAAGGTTTATAATTGATTGTGTAGTACAGTCCGATTTCAGAAATGCGGGTGTGTGTGCGACTGCGTATCTATTGCTTTTACTGAACTGCATTCGTAGTAGTTGCCGGGTCGTAGGGCAAAACAGGAGACACAGGTTCCTATACATTTTCGGCTACAGGGCATATCTCCTTGTTTATTATAATATCTATGGGTAGGACTGTGTTTTCCCATCATCTTGTTTTAGAACGTTCTGCTAATAGGACGATTTGCGAATAGGTAGTTTTGATACGGATGCGCATAAATATCATAACATACTTTATTCTATATTATTTATGTACACTGTTATAGGGAACGTGCACGGCGTAGACTATGCCATCTAGTGTTGCAAATCTGAAACTTTTACGTTGTAAATATTTGACCTGTGCTGCCACCTATACTTCCTGCACGCTCCGTTTAGGGGAACGTGCACGAAGTAGACAGTGCCACCTAGCGTTGCAAATTTGAAACTTATAAGTAAAATATACTTGACATTTATGTGTTTGTGCTGCACGTTCTCTATAGTAATTAAAAAATAGTAGTTCACTGGCATCGTGAGAAGGGGCCATCATTTAATATATATATATACAAAGCTGAAGAGTTTGTTTGCTTGAACGCGCTAATCTCAGGAACTGCTGGTCCGATTTGAAAAATTATTTCAGTGTTAGATAGATCATTTAACGAGGAAGGCTATATGCTGTCATCACTCTCAAGACTAATAGGAGCGGAGCACCAATGAAGAATGTTTCAAAATCGGGGGGGGGGGGGGGGGGGGGGTAACTACTATCTGGCCCGCGTAACTTTCTTTGTGTCAGATTTTTCATGACTGCTCCTCTCATGTTAGTCTTAGCTCGATGATATATCTAACACTGAAATAATTTTTCAAATTGGACCAGTACTTCGTGAGATTAGCGCGTTTAAGCAAACAAACTCTTCAGCTTTATATATTAGTATCAATAGATTCCATGCGGACGAAGTCGCGGGCAGAAGCTAGTATTATGGATATATTTCAATGAACACTTTCGGTGCTGAGAACTCAGCATATGTGTCCTACAATAATTCGTTCGTCGTGACGTCGTTACATAAGTTATGGACACCGAAATAGTGAAGGCGTTAGTTGTCTCAACGACAAACGACTTTATTTTCTTAAAGAAAAGGTACACAATTCAATAAAAAAAATTAAAAAACACGCCAAGCGTAATTATAAATTCGAATCCTTTCGCTATAATGTCTACCTTTTTGTGTGTTACCACACAATAAAGTTACAAATTGCATCGCTGCGGCATTATAAATTCGAATTCTTTCACTGTAATGTCTACCTTTTTGTGAGGTGCATAAAGTTCCAAATTGCATCGCTAAGTTCAAACGTTTGCGTAGAGACACGCCTCGGCGCGATTTGAACATTATGATGACAACAATTTTGACAATATTTCTTAACTTTGCCAAAAAGCAAATACCAATAACTATCTAGCCTATATGATATTGAACAGGAACTAATTTCAGTTAAATATCATACGGAATTAGGTTCATTTTAAAATGACAACATCCGAATAAAATTAACACGTCTTCTATTTAGAGTTTACAACAAACATAATAAACATGATTAATATTTAAATAACAAATTAATTCTAACTTCCGAACAAAAAAATCTAAGGACAACTGCAGACCAACACTCAATAATGAACTTTATGTTTAGTGCTAAATAGTGCAAACTCCCTCGCTCTGCGCTAGAATACATCCAATGACCAGTGACATGGTTGAATCCGTTTTCACTATTTTGCACCTTATGACACTAACATGAAAGTGTATTATTAATTGTCATCAGAAAATTGTGTGTTCACATTCCCTGTCTTAAAAAATCTTATGGTCTACCTTAGATCGAACGTCGTAACCCTATACAATACAGTACGAAATACAGTATATTTTATAACTATACAATATCACAGACCTTAATCTAACTAAAAATGATTTTCACAACAAAGAGGAGCTCGCAACTAAATAATAACAGCTGCACGGGTCGATCTCCAAGGTCAAGCAGCGCTTGCCAAGGTCAATATGTGGATGGGTGACCATCTTCTTTACTTACCGAGATTCCTCTGTGAATTGGAAAGCACGTTAAGCCGTTGGTCCCGGCTTTTATTTGTAGATCTTTGGCAGTCGTTACGGGTTGTCAGAAGCCAGTAAATCTGACTCCAGTCTTGCCAAGAAGTACCGTGTTACCCGGTTAATGGGTTGTGGAGGTCTGGTAGGCAGCCGTTCTACGTAAAATACTGGTATTTAGTTGAATCCGGTTTGAGTGGAAGCTGAATCTGGTTTGACTGGAAGCTAAATCTGGTTTGATTGGAAGCTGAATCTGGTATGACTGGAAGCTAAATCTGATTTGATTGGAAGCTAAATCTGGTTTGACTGGAAGATAAATCTGGTTTGACTGGAAGCCGAAAGCAATATAGTTGGGAAAAGGCTAGGCAGATGATGATGTCAGACAACAAAGCAAATAATCTACGTCAAAAATATATTCAACTAAAGGGGCTATCCACCAATCAAATAAATGTTTGTAAAACATTTATTAGAAAAAAAAAGAGTAACTATGGAGTTTCTTGTCCGGTCTACTCCATATTTCGTTTCTTTTATAAAAACTTTATACTTTTGGGGGGCCCCTCAACACATAAGCTACGCCACTGTTCATAACCATTTCAATTTTGGCTTCCAGCCTGATAGGCTTCAGCTGAATATCAGTATGGAACTTGGAGCTACTGCCTACCTGAGCTCCACGACACAGTTACAAGTAGGACCAACGAGTTAACGTGCTCTCCGAGGGTTCTTGGTATATCATACATTGCCACCCATCCATGGCCTGGTCTCGGCAAGCGTTGCTTAACCTTGAAGACCGACCTGGGCCTCAAGTCTGCTATTACAATAGTGTCAGAATGGTCTATCATTGATTTCATAATTGTTGATTTTGACAAGTTCGGTAATTCCATTGGTCAACCACTGACACTTCATTGAAAGAAATGGCATAGAATGATAATCTCGTACATAATGACAAATGAATGACAGACGTATACGGTAACTTTGAATTGCATAGAACACTAAAATAAAATGTATATAAAAAAATCTGACATGACTTAATGTTCAAAAGTAGTCATTTTTCGAAAATCATTTCTACTAACGGGTTTTATGATAATGGCAATACGACAATATCATTCTACCACAATTCACACGAGATCATTGACCAACCAATGATCGACCATTATGAATTTAGAAGATAACGAACTTTTAGCAAAATGACAATGGGGTCGTGTTGGAATAGCGGATTTATAAAAAATAGCAGACTTGGGGCCCTGATACAAAGTAAGCACAACCTAATTTTCCGTCTTCTGCATAATCTCACTGGCAGCCATACTAATCCCATGGTTCGACAATAAATGACTCTTCAAACTACATTTTTGCACAAACGTCATGTTGCAAACTTCACACTCAAACCTCCTGTCATTGTTATGTATCCGCATATGTTCCCTTAGAGTATACTTCCTTGCATACGACTTGTGGCAAACTTCACATGCGTATTTCCTTTCATCTGAATGCTTAACCATATGAGCTTTTAAAGCCTTTTTACTGAAGAAGCGGTGTCCACACTCGCTGCACTGACAGTTCCGCTCCATCAAATGACATTTTTTAATATGATACATTAATAAACTCTTTAAAATATAGGATTTACTGCACACATTACACTTGTACTGAGCCTCAGAATTATGAACTTTCACTAAATGTTGATTGCGTTGATAGTAACTCCGGAAGGGGACATTGCAATATGGACAATTAGAAATATTCCTTGCACCTAAATGCTTCATTTTCTCATGATAGTATTTCTTATTGCGGCTACCGAAGACTTTTTCACAGTGATCGCATTTAAAATTACCATCTTGGTGTGTTGTATGATGTGCGTTCAAAGACCGTTTAGTAGCAAATGAAGTATCGCATACAGCACACGTATAGTTACAATAATGAACATTCATATGTTGCTTAAGCATTTTAAAAGTCTCATAAGTCGAGGTGCACATCGCACAGTCATAAACTTCGCCCTTTTTAAGTTTAAACTGTTGTATATGATCTTTGATGTCATTATGTATCGTTATTCTATGCTTTTTGACTAGATGTTCCTTAAAAATGCCAAGACTGTCCATTTTTCCGTTGCAAATGTTACAGGTAAGATCTGCAACGTCGATTTTCACATTGTATTCCGCCATATCGAAATGTGATTTGAAATGGAGTCGTTCTTTAAGATGCTCCTTCGCTGTATGTGTCCTTAAGTCTGCTGGATCAGGGAAATATAAGTCGCAGTACCCACAGGCGTATCCCAATAAGGTTTTATTCGAAAATGGTGTAGCGTTTGAGAATTTCAGTATAGTTTGTAAGTTCTCTTTGTGTTTCAATTTTTCGCGAGGTTTACCCGACCACAGTAAGCTCAATTTCGACTCGGTGGGGGCGGTCAGTTTTATTCTAGTTTTTTTAGGCTTTATTTCAGTCGTTTTTGCTGGTTTTAGATCTGGGATTTCGCAGTCTTCTGTCAAGAGAAATTATTATAATTAAGTAATGAGAAAACAAAATATAAAGAGCGTTGTAAAGCTTCGCGGGGAGACCTTTGCACAGCGAAAAGGCAGTACAGGTAAAATAAAACAATCAATACATATATAAAAACCTTTCATTACTGGGAGACTGATGTCCAGTTACCGAGATAATTTATCGACCGTTTATTTGTCCGAAGAACTAAACAAACAATGGCGTTGTGACAAATAGCGTTAACGGCCACATAAACGACCGATCAAGTACCTCAGAAACTTCTGAAGCCCATAAGATCGCGAACTCTTGGGTCGAAGGTACAACTACTTACTGATAGAACTAGCAAGCCTGGACACCAAGGTCTTAATCTTCTTGTTCTTCCAAGCACTGTCAGAGGGCACTGTCTTCACCGCACTTCGTTTTGGCGAACTAGGCTTATCTCTCGATTTTGTTCGCTTAGGTTCCGCTTTCTTTTTTAAGGAAGGTAGCTTTTCGCTCTTTATTTTCTCTTGGGAGGTTACACTGGCTGGAAAGAAATATGCGAATGATCAAGGAGTCTATCAATTCTGTTGTGTATGTGAGCATAGGAGGGCTGTGTCCCACGATTACCCTCGCCTTTGCCACCGCGAGCGATGATCCTAGTAAAGACAGTGTGCAATAGGGTATTTTACTGTAAAAATCTAATTAGTCCGTCTGATAGATTTACAAAAAATATTGGACACGTATTTTTTCTTTTTCCACGTAAACAAAAAATGAAGACGATACAGAGCGTTGAAAACTCATGTGACGTCACGTCGCTGGTAAAAATTGTAGCAACGTAGTGACGTCACGTGAGTTTTCAACGCACTGTATCGTCTTCATTTTTTGTTTACGTGGAAAAAGAAAAAATACGTGTCCAATATTTTTTGTAAATCTATCAGACGGACTAATTAGATTTTTACAGTAAAATACCCCATTGACCAGCGAGTTTTATTGACGTGTACCCCTCCCGCCATTTCCGTTGCTAACACGTGGCGACGAGGATTGGTCAGCACACACAGCCTTCCTATGCTCAGATACACAACAAAGTCGAGCCATGGAGCATCTCACGGATGGACGCTGAATTTTGGAACATGTAAAGAATAGAATATTACGCGCCGTAATTAGAATCACAGATGTTACCCGGAAAGCTGCTACTCTCAAGCAAGATTGGGCCGGACATGTTTGTCGCATGTCAGGTGAGCTGTGCTAAAAGGACAACTAATTGGATCCCACTCAATGCTAGGTGACATTGGGGCAGACCAAGGCGAAGGTGAAAAGGAACTGGACTCTTTGCAAATTTAGAAGTACCGGTCCATAAAACAGAAGAACTGGCCCGCAAAGCAGAAGGACTAGCCGGCAAAGCAGAAGGACTGGCCCGCAAAGCAGAAGGACTGGCCCGTAAAATAGAAGAACTGGCCCGCAAAACAGGAAGACTAGCCCACAAAGCAGAAGTACAGACATGTGTGGAAAAGCAAGAGGGAAGCCTTTGCCCAGCAGTGGGACACACCGGGTTAGATTAGATTTCGATTAAGATTTGTCGAACTCGCGAACGACTAGGGACAGATCACACCGAGGCTGACGCAGTTTTTAAGCTACACTATAGAACTTCGAGGAGCTCGTGGCCATCTTCGACGTTAAGCAGTATTTGCCAAGATCGGTTTATGGTTACGGTAATGATTTGTATTAGTATTCACATTAGCTAGTGTATGTTAACTACATGTTATTCGAGGTGAGAGCCTGGGGATCCGTCACACAGGGTATCCTAGTATGGACGCCAGTCTCTCGCAAAGGATCACCACAAGGACTTGTATTATGAATTTTGGTTAAAAGAACTAAGAATTATATTTATAACTATGTGAACCTTTGTGAAGAGAGAAAAATAAAGATATTGTATTGTATTGGTTTGTAGATGGGTTCATCTTAATATACCGACATTCTTCCGTGTCACGGAAAGTACGACTGTTGCTACGGATACCTACTAAAAGTTCAGTAAATCTGACACCAGTCTTATCATATACCCAGTTACTCCGTTGTGGGAACAGATAGTCAGTCGCTCTACATGAAATACCGGCTGAATCCAGTTAGGTTGAAAACAGACCCCAAACTTAGTTGGAGAAAGGCGAGGCAGATTGATTGATACAATATAGAACTTTATTTACAACACGAAAAGGTACACGTTTAAGTCACAATAAGTTCGTGTGTACGAACCCCATTTAATACTTTCAGTGCCCAGAACTCAGCTCATAGCTCGAACAATAATTTGTTCGTGTTGCCCACAACTCTCTATGTTGGGGTCAGGTTCTTCCTCTTTCTTCTCACCCGCTGCTGAGGTCAAACAGGAGAAGAAGGAGGAAGAACCTGAAGAGTCTGACGACGACATGGGCTTCGGTCTCTTACGATGACTCGACGCGAGTTGTGGGCACACGAACATATTATTGTTCGGGCCAGCGTAGACGAGCAGTGCGGCTGTGCTACGGAAAAACAAAGCAACTAACATATTTAAAAAAATCTGTTTTTTTTACATATTTGGAAAATTTTGCCTATAACGGACACTGATACATTCACAGAATCATCGATAGGGCATTTTTCGATGATTCTGTAAATGTAGCAGTGTCCGTTATAGGCAAAATTTTCCAAATATGTAAAAAAAACTGGTTTTTAAAAATATGTTAGTTGCTTTGTTTTTCCGTAGCACAGCCGAGTGGTGGCCGAGTGGTAACGGCCCCGATTTACGAATTGTAGGTCGCGGGATCAAACCCAGCCGCATTACTTTGTGTAATTAATTTCATCACCACTGCTCCCAAAACGGTGAAGGAAATCATCGTGAGGAAACCGGCATGTCCTAAAACCAAAAATTCGAAGACATGTGACATTCAGCAACCCGCACTGGTCCCGCGTGGTGGATTACGGCCCATTCCCTCTTCTAGAGAGGAGGCCCATGTCCCAGCAGTGGGAATGTTAAAATGCTGATTATGCTTATGCAGCGTAGACGTCGTCGTCGAATCGGATGCAGGAGTATTAAAGACCAAAACACAAGGAGATGCTACGATCTTTTTACTTTTTAAAATAGAAACCCACTGAAATTTGTAGTGTTTCGTGTAGTAAATAAAGTTCTTTATTCATCATCATCACCATAAAAGGGAACGCAACGTCGCGTCTGTGTGTACTGACCCTAACATAGCAGGCTATTTTTCTACACGAATTAACATACTTAATAAATATAATACATAGTGAAAGTTTGTGAGGTTCTAGGAAGTAATCTCTGGATATACTGAACCGATTTTGAAAATTCTTTTACCAATAGAAAGCCATTATTTGTGAATGTCATTGGCTATATTTTATCCCCATATTACCGCGGGAATAGGAACAATGCGGTAGAAACCGCGGCGCTCTGTTTGTATTCAATAAAATTAATTAGTTTAGTAATATGTACATTTTTTGGCGAAAAACTTACCTGCCTCTATTAGGTAATAATCATCAGAATCATCGCCACTGTCGTGTTTCGGCTCTACTTTTATTTCAAATTTCTCATCTGAAAATGCAAAAATCATGATATAAAAAGCAGAAAATCTATTCATCTAAATTCTTAAGAGATTTTTAGTAAATACCTCTAGAAAAAAAAACGGAAATTGCACTCGTGGAAACTTAGGGCAGATTTAAAAATTCATCGAGCAACTTGAGAAATTTATTAATAATCTGTCAAAGGCATGAATGAAAACATTATACAAACTAGATATTTTTACCTATAAACACATGGACGACGAAGACATCTAGTGTAGCAAATTCAGAACTTATATCATTTAAATACTTGAGATTGTTCCTGCACGCACATATTGCATTCAATTTAATAAATTAACACGTTCTTGTACTTTTTTTCCTCGACGGGAAATCATCAAACGACTTTTTCCACTCTGGGCGGAGCGGAAGGGAGTGTCAGACTCTTAGGGAAGGTTCCCTAAGAGGATGGACAGAAAGGAAAAACACTCGAGCGTTCACACTCGACCGATGATACGTTAGTGCGTCGAGTGTGAACGCTCGAGTGTTTTTCTATACATTTGCCTGTTCTGGCGTTACGCGACCGATAATACGCGACGCATGTTCCATCAGATATGAACCTTCCCTTAATGACTAAAACCAACCCGTGTTCCTCCTAATGCTCTATACGATCCAGAACCGCGGTAACTCTTTCGAACAAATTCTGGCAGGCTCTTTGAGGCGCGCATGGAACACTACGCGCCGTCGACCCGGGCCTGGTTGCTATCGGACGGCGAGCCATCCATAGCTCGCCATCCGCAGGCCCTCGCCTACGTTGTTCCTCCTAATGCTTTATACGATCCAGAGCGGCGGTGACTCTTTCGAACAAATCCCGCCACCCTTGCAGGCACTGACCCTATGGCCGTCTTCCTCGCTGACATATCTTTGAGGCGCGCGTGGAACACAACGTGCTGTCGACCTGAGCCGGGTTGTTATCGAACGGCGAGCAACCAATCGCTCGCCATGCTCAGGCCCTTACAAGTTCTTGTACTAGTGTATTTTGGGAGAGATTTTTCTCCAAATTAAAAGTACCGTGAGATGTCGTACAAATACAAAATAATTAAAGCAATTATATGTAACTAACTGCTGCCCGCGACTTCGTCCCCGTGGAATCCCCGATTTTAAAACATTTTTTATCGCTGCTCCGCTCCTATTGGCTTAAGCGTGATGTTATATAGCCTAAAGCCTTCCTCGATAAATGGTCTATTCAACCTAAAAATATTTTTTCAATTCGACCCAGTAGTTCCTGAGATTAGCGCGTTCAAACAAACAAACAAACTCTTCAGCTTTATAATATTAGTATAGATATAAAAGCGCATAATTTATTCGGCGTAACCGGAAGGCGTTCTCGGTCAGCGCGACCACACACGTCAGATCAGATTCTCCATACAAATGAAGGCGGTAATCGATTCAAATTAGGATGACGCATATTAAAAAAAGGAACAGTTTAGAAGCATTACCTTTTTCAGCTGATACAAATTTCTTAAAGAACTCCTTATCAGCGCTCAGTACTTGCTGCTTAAAGTTGAATGAACTGCGAAGACTTTTGATACAAATGTCACAGATACCAATGGGCCCTTCGTCCAATTGCCTTAGCTGTTAAAAAAAATAAACAAAAACATTTTTACAAAATACAACCAGCTTCCAAATAACAACCAATTTATGAAATAACTTTAATTCACACCACTAAATACAAAAAAAAAATGGCACGAAAAGCAATGATTAATTGGTTATAGATAAGATGTTGAAACCACTATTTTTTTTTAGGTATTTGTGCTGAATTTGTTGCTTGGTGTGGAAGGGGCGCCGATGCTTTTACGTTCTGGCGTTCAAAAGATTAAGGAGTTACTTTGTTTGCCTTCATAGTATATGACCAGACCAGCTCACAATTAAGTTTTAAGTAAACCTAGCAGTAGCAATATCGTACTTTACTAGAATTTATTGATACTGAGTTAAGGAGGTACTTCATAGTTCAACATCCAATCCACGCCCGAATAGTTAACCCCAAATACATAGTTGCTCTGGACACATCTGCGTACCCCGTCACAGTGCCCTGGTCTAATATCTATACTAATCATATAAAGAGGTAACTGTTATATTACTAGTATAGATTAAGAGGTGGTTGTGATGTTGTAAGGGGTTATCTCTGGATCTACTGAACCGATTTTCAAAATTATTTCACCAATAGAAAGCTAAGTTATTGCCACGGGAACGGGAACAAGGCAGGTGAAACCGCGAGCGCTGCTAGTTATGTTATAAACTAATGTAAACAGACATGCGATTGCAGCAGTCTCGGAAGATTTGCTATCGTTTATTGAAGCATTCCATTGACTAACTCCAAATTAATAAATTTCTCTGATCAGGCAGATATGAAAGGCATATCGATTTGATAAATTGATGAATATCAGCTGTACGCTACTAAAAAGCATGACTCATTGTCACGTTCAGCCAGAGCCAAGAGCACGGAACAACCAATAGAGAGTTACGATTGGCCATAGCGTTCAGCTTGTGATGTGCCTATGCAATTTATCATCAATAATTTTTTTATGACATTATTATGTAAAATTACCATCTGTAAACTGACTTTATAGACAATTTGATAAAGAACTGATAGATGGACTGTGTGTAAGATGATATGGCAGCATAGAAGCAATCAATAATGAAATGTGTATTAAAGCAAATGCATTGCACTAACCCAAAATCAATTGGGAAAAGGGAACTATGATGGTAGCAGTGTTTTAACAAATACGCATGGCCGTTGCAACCTTAAATAAACAAGAATTCCAAATACTGATAAAATATACTAGTAAGATATTACTTATTATTGTCCTTGACATTGTTATTGATAATAATGATTAAGATTCTACTCTAATAAGTTTCGTATTGTAAATTATTTCGTAATTAGAAACTATGAAAAATATTTCTCGGATAGTTCATAAGCAACCAGCCATGATATTATCATCACGACCGGTATTTTAGGCGTGAGCAGGGAACTTACAGCAAACATTTCAATCATTTACAACAGAGTAAACAATTTAATACGGGCTTATAAAGTGTAAATTAGAATTAAACATGTTGATTGTCCAAATCTAAAGCAATGAATAAAGAACTTACGATAATATTGAAGCATTCTTTCAACATCTGAGCATAGTTTTCCTTTTTGTCAAGCCAAAGGTAACTTGAATGTAAGTCTTTATTCAAGCCTTGGGCGAGGCAGCAACGACAAACACCCACCACTTCCATTTTTATCGTTTCTTTACATTCAAACTAACAATTTTACAGGTATTTTGAGAAAATTCGAAGAAAATGTAAAGTAAACGTAAACGGGAAATCCTGCTTTTTGACAGCGGATAATCTTGTTGTTTTTTAAGTCTTGGGGATGCCAAGTATTTAATAAAAATTCCCAATTTTATTGTCAAGATCAAGACTCAAGATTAAGACAATGATTCAATAACGAACTGTGTCTGCATTTTTTTTTGTGATATATCAAGCTGTGTGAAGTGTATCAGTTTGTCATCGTATAGTACTCTATCTGGTACGATGAAAGCAGTATTGATTTAGGTACCTTAGAGCTCTCTTTTTGAGACCAATAGGGTATTTTACTGTAAAAATCTAATTAGTCCGTCTGATAGATTTACAAAAAATATTGGACACGTATTTTTTCTTTTTTCACGTAAACAAAAAATGAAGACGATACAGTGCGTTGAAAACTCACGTGACGTCACGTCGCTGGTAAAAATTGTAGCAACGTAGTGACGTCACGTGAGTTTTCAACGCACTGTATCGTCTTCATTTTTTGTTTACGTGAAAAAAGAAAAAATACTTGTCCAATATTTTTTGTAAATCTATCAGACGGACTAATTAGATTTTTACAGTAAAATACCCTATTCACTATTTACAGTGTCATCACTATAACTCGTTAATACTTTTTCACTATAGGCATAGCACACGCAGTGTTTTAAAGTGTATTCCTTAACTTTTCTTTAGGGATGGGCAAGTGAAAAAAATATATCGATATATATCGTATCGATATTTTTAAACACTATCGATAATTATCGAGTGAAAAATATCGATATATCGATATATCGTCAGTTTTCGCATGACTATTCATACATAATAATATTCCCAAAGCAATCAAACTTCGTAATAAACAATAGAAGAAAATAGTATTTCTTATTAATGCTCGAGCCTAAATATATTTTTAAGTTTTGTGATTGATTTGTTAAAAAAAAAAACCGAAAGTTGTTAGTTGCCTGTTAATTGAAGGTCATATTCGTCTTACACTGATAGTTTAATAGAATTTGTATTTTCGTGCAAGCTACCAGTAGTCTTAAATTGCTATATTGCATTTAATAACGATTGTGGCGAGATTTTTTAAGTTAACAATACGCGAGGAGCATGCAAGTATAATCTATTGTAATAACATTAAAAACACGCAACCAAAATTGCGTAAAAAAAATAATCGAACTTGATACGAATTCGATACTCAAAAATAAATATCGAATATCGATATATCGCGATTAAAAATATCGACGATATACAGTGTGAAATCTTAATGGTTGTTTTCCCGCGGCAGGACGATTACCCATCAGTAGTACTATCGAAACACAAAGTTAAACTAAAAAAATAAATGTTTTTTTTTTTTCAAATCATTAAAAAAGTGTTCATAAACTCGAAAGAGCGAGAATCAATAGTAGCTAGTGCACTAGACATAAAGTAGGTAGATACCTACATGAGACGCACGTACCGCCGCGTACCTACATATCGCGCGATGCACTACTGTTGGTTCAAGTCGCTTTCCGAGTTTTGTTTATCACAATTGTTAATCTGCCATTTATGGAGTCTAATATTTTTTATATATATAAATCGATTGTATTACCGATACAAACTCATTTCGCTTCGGGAAAACAACCATTACAATTTCACACTGTATATCGATAATTGTATGGAAAAATATCGATATTTCGATATATCGATATTTTTTGCCCATGCCTACTTTTCTTCACGTAGGGACGGGACGTAGGGAAACTCTTTATCCAAAACCAACAATATTGTGTGTTGTCAAACTCTAAAACGTGAAAATCCATCAACATGTAGCATTCAAGAAAACGTTATTTTATCCAAATAAGCACTTCGGGGACCCCCAATTTATGTTTGTTATGTGAGATACTATAAATTAAAATCTTTGTAGGAAAATTCGTTTTGAAAACTGAAGTCCGTCCGAAATAGTAAATGTTACCCTCGGAAAAAATAAAATCTGCAACAAAATGGCCGTCGCCGACCATTGATTTGTAAGCGTTTTGGCGACGCTATGTAAAATTTACAGAATTTTCACTGAAAACGTGAAAATTCACTCCTTTTCGTTGTAGATGTGTTAGTGTAATGTTATGATGATGGAGTTTGACGAGATTGTGGTGAAGGAGAGCCCCGGGCTGTGCCGGTGCTGTCTCTCCGAAGGATGTTACAAGGATTTGGGGACGGAGTATACTTGGATGAATGAAACCGAGGTGTATGCTGATATGCTGCTTGAATGCTTCGATATTAGTGTGAGTTTTCTTCTTTACGAACTCGAAATTCTCTTTAATCGACCGTAATCGGTGTTGCGGATTCTTGTTTTCCTTTCTTCAATTCTCACAGCCATAGTGATGCTTGTTTTCAGTTATTAAATCACAAATATTAGAATTACTCATTTGTTTGTGATATGTATTGTATAGAATCGAAATATATTTTTATTGTATACCATAGCAATTACAAAAGCAGCTTATAAAAACGTTCTTCTGACTAGCTAAACATCATATTGTTGAATTAGTTAAAGTTTAAATAAAAAATAGGTATTTTTATATTCAGTAGTCCTTTTTACCAATTATTGCTTCCCATACCAGATAACCCAGCACAATGATGGTCCGAATGGGCCCAACCGTCTCATCTGTGAAGTCTGCATCACTCGGTTGCGGGACGCTTGCAACTTCAAGAAGCAAGTCATGGACTCTGAGAAGAAATTCATCGATATGATGGGCAGGGGAGAATTTAGGCCTAAGAGTGAGTAGTATGATGATATGACTTTCCTTCTTCCTCTCAATACCTTTATTGACAAACAAAACAATATTTATGTACACAGACCACCATCATCATCTGCCTAGCCTTTTCCTAACTATATTTTACTAGCTGTCCGCACAACTTTGTGTCACATTTTTCACGACTGCTCCGCTCCTATTGGGCTTAGCGTGATGATATATAGCCTATAGCCTTCCTCGATAAATGGGCTATCTAACACTGAAAAATTTTTCAAATCGGACCAGTAGTTCCTGAGATTAGCGCGTTCAAACAAACAAACAAACAAACTCTTCAGCTTTATAATATTAGTATAGATATGGAGCGGCTGCCTACCAGACCTCCATAACTACTAAATACTAAGACTAACTCAGTACTTTTTGGCAAGACTGGTGTCAGTTTTTCTAGATTCTGTCAACACGTAAAAACTGCCACCGATGACAGCCAGGACTACAACTTACCATGCTTCTCAAGGCACTGTATGAACAAAAAACATAAACTAGAAAAATAAATAGTCATATACTGCGTTGTATTTGGCTGAATGATGAATTGTGGTCTCATTTTTCGTACTGGAATCTAGTGACAATGCATCATTATTCGCCCAATATAAATGTTACAATTCAGTGGTTCTGCTTCTATCTGCTTTATCTTTGTGTATTTTAATTTGATTTTCAAATGTGTCAAAAACCCCCTATAAAAGTATGGGTTGCAATGGAATTTGTACTTTGTCTTGTTTCACATAAAGTTTGTTTTTCTATAATTTCTTTCTATTTTTTTTTATTCTGTTTACAGTAACTTAAGGCAGTTGCAGTCTTACTGTTAAAAAAAAAATCAACCTTTGAATGGACTTGATAGCAAATGAGAAAATATCTATACCTACACTTATTAGACATTTGAAAGTCTGTCTGTCTGTTACATTTTCTCATCTAAATCATTGAAACAGTTAAACCATAGACTATGAACTGGATAATGACTTCTTTTTATTCTGTGATCAAATTCCCTTATTATTCTCCTACATTTTTTTTAGTAGTATCAATATCATCATCTGCCTAGCCTTTTCCCAACTACATTGGGGTTGGCTCCCAGTCAAGCCGGATTCAGCTGAATACCAGTATTTTACGTGAAGCGGCTGCCTACCAGACCTCCACAACCCATTAATGGGAAACACGGTACTTCTTGACAAGACTGGTGTCAGATTTTCTGGCTTCTGACAATCCGTATCGACTGCCAAAGATCTCCAAATGACAGCAGTAGTATCAATATAATAATGTTTAATTCTTTATTCCTATTGCAGTGCTAATCTACCAGACACAGATGAAGTGCGAAGATCCAACTGCTGCAGAGATTCCTGTGGAAGATGCAGACATTGAATATCTCGAAGACGAAATCGATTTTGGAGATGGTATGTACATTACTTACTAACTTTGAACCTTTTAGATACTCGCTTTTGCTAGTGGCTTCATCGAAGTGACTACCGGGCAGGTTCGGAACAGATATGCTGCTGTCTCATCCTCCTCCATTAGGGCCGTTGAAATATTACGTAAGCATGTTAAGAATTTTTAACATTTTTGACTGCCCCTTCCCCCTTGCATCAAAAGAAAGCAAATCTATTACCCCCCCCCCCCTCTTGCTTACGTAAACATTTATTAAAAATATTTTTGAATCTGTTCTGGTTTCCTTATTGGTTCATGAAGCAGTAGTTAGCAAGTCTAGAAATTACGAATTTATAGTTAAGAGAGAACTCATTGTGGTTCGCTATGCAATATGGCAATGATATCCCAGTGGGTAAGACCGCGCCGGGCCATATGATGATCCCAGATCCCATCTGTCAAATGAAATATTGCTGACGTAATCACCTATCGGATCCCCCCATCCCCCGTTCGTCCGCTGCATCGTTGTCTCGGGGTTCGGAATTTTGCATTTATAATATTAAACTAGCTGCTGTCCGCGACTTCGTCCCCGTGGAATCCCCGATTTTAAAACTTTCTTTATCGCTGCTCCGCTCCTATTGGCTTAAGCGTGATGATATATAGCCTAAAGCCTTCCTCGATAAATGGTCTATTCAACCCAAAAAGAATTTTTCAATTCGAACCAGTAGTTCCTGAGATTAGCGCGTTCAAACAAACAAACAAACAAACAAAGAAACAAACAAACAAACGAACAAACAAACTCTTCAGCTTTATAATATTAGTATAGATAAAGATTCGAGCGAAATCGCTGACAAACAACCTTTTTTGACATCTTCAAGGATAACTGATGTGTTCTGTACTCGTTAGACATGCGAAATGTAGCTCACTGAAAATAAAAGAGAGACACAACTCTTTTGATCAAAAGACCTGTATCACTCTTTTAGCTCTTTAGCTCGCCGAATAACTCTTGAGCTCAATTGATTTACTTGCGAGCTACAGATCTTTAGCCGCGCTACTTTACGCAAGTCAAACGAGACAAATAGCTCAATGGCTCTTTAAAATCTTTGAAGTTCTTTAGTTCATTTAACTAAGTTGCGAGCTATAGATAATATTTGATTCATTGGGTTGTTTTGTTCTTATTACAAATAAATAAAATTATGAAAGCCAATGATTTTTTCATACTTGAACACTTATAGAGTCAATGAGCCATTGATCGAAATGAACTAGTGAGCTATTCCGTGAACGACTGAGCGACTGAGAGCTAGATTGTAATTGTAATTAAAGAGCTATACCGAATGCCAGATAAATGTGCAATAACGGTCTTTGACACACCTACATTTATTGACAACCTTAATTCTTAAAACAGAAGTAATGAATTAATGCTATATTGAATCGACATCCATCGTGATCCTTTATATTTACTAGTAATGGAAAACGATTCAATTTTTTGTCCATGTACCTACGAAGAGATATCAAGGAAAGGGCAATGACCTTTATTGCACATTTATCTGGCGTTCGGTATAGTTCAATTTTATCTCTCATTCGCGAGCTACCCATGTCTAGTACTCGCGTTTATTCTTACTCTCTTCGCGTTTTTTCCTTCCAGATGACCTAAAAGACGACTTAACACAGCCGTCAGTGTCAGAAGTTCCGGTGGTACCCGTCAAGGGCAAGCGCGGCCGTCCCCGCAAGAACACACCAGTCAAACCAGAAAAGAGGGCCAAAGTCGCGAAGCTCGACGACAAGGCCAAGACTTCGAAAGCGGTCGCTAAAGGTAGGTCGGTAGTCGTTAAGATGCATAGTGGGGGGTGTGTGTTGTGATTTTTAAGAACACTATCGCTGTCCGGTCTTGTTCGACCTACTGATAAGTATTGGACTGCTCGCTTGGCCATTCTATCCTGAGGGTCTTGTGCGAATATTCATAATAAGAAAGATGCAATTACAGAATTAATGAGAATTTTGTTATTGAAATGATAAAATAGTGTAAAAGACACTGCAATGTTTTTATAGTAGTTAATATTGATTTTTAACAACTATTACGAATGAATATAACGTGAAACGGAACGTAAACAATCGGCGTCTAGTGACGTCACTGGTGTTATGACAATAAAAAGACCATGACAGTTCATGATCTTTGGCAGACAGGAGTGACTCATTGTCTGTTTTCGCGAGAAAAGTAAAACAGTCATTTTATAATCGCAGTTTTGGCAAAACATTAAAGCGTATTAATTTTTTAATTATGTTATGGTCTGTTTTACACGGAATTCTTTTAAATGAAAGCAAGATGAAAATATTGCAGGTTCCCTATTACGCGATGGCGTCAATGTAACGGTTAGTGCCAAATCGTAAAAAAAAATATGGTTTCTGTTATAGTCACCAGAGGGCGGTTATTCAGTTTACGTAGACTCTTACTAAAACTCGCAATAGCGATCTTGTTTCCTGAGTACACAAATAAGATTATCACGCGTATTTTTTACTTTATCGAATCTATAAAAATTAACGAAGATACAAGCATCGAAGATCAGGAGTGGGGGGTTGTGACGTCACTTCGTGGTAAAAATTGTCCCACGTGGTAACGTCACTCGAGTTTTCAACGCACTAGTATCGTCTTCGTTTTTAGTTTACGTTATAAAAGAAAAAAATACGTGTCCAATATTTTTTGGAACTCTATCTGACGGATTAGATGTTTTTTGTCTATTTAGCAATACAGCCACTGGTCGGTTCCAGGCATTTCCATTACGATATGATTTTGTGTAGATCGTCCAATAATTTCGATATCGGTCTACTAATGCTTCTACAATCTCTAGGCAGCGATTTCGTTAGTACTCTTATCTACCTGCTATACACGCACCAGCACGCGCTGATCTTCAAGGTTAAGCAACGCTGGCCAAGGTCGGTCTGCGGATGGGTGACCATCAATTACATAACGAAAACTCCTCCTCACGTTAAACCATTGGTTCCCGGCAATTTGTAGAACTATGATAAGAGTCGTTCGTTACGGATATTCATAAAGTAATAAAATCCGACATCAGTCTTCCCAAGGGGATAGGCACGGTTGCGGAATTAGTTCAAAAGAGTGACCGCGGCCCTGGAACGCAAGGCACTAGGAGGATCACGGGTGGGTTTAAGTCAGTAAGAGTCTGACACTCCTTTCCGCTCCGGCCACAGCGGGAGAAGTCATTTGATGATTTACCATCCAGAAAAAAAGTGCAGATAAGCAGTCATTTTATCTGCCTAGCCTTTTCCCAACTACATTAGGGTCGGCTTCCAGTCAAACCGGATTGAGCTGAATACCAGTATTTTATATGGACCGGCTGCCTACCAGACCTCCACAACCCATTAACTGGGTAACACGGTACTTCTTGGCAAGACTGGAGCCAGATTTTCTGGCTTCTGGCAAACCGTAACGACTGTCATAGATCTGATAATTTCACCGCCGGTGCGAGATGTTCAGAGAATCGCGCTGTAGTCCAATATGGCTGTGGATTCGTTCCATAGTACTAGTTTTGGTGACATTTTTTATGAATATTTGACTGTTACTTATTTAAAAAATCACAGCACGCACACTCTACTTTTCCATTATATTTTTTTTGCTGATAATATTTCCAATACAATTCTTTTCTTGCTATCTTTGAGCCGTCGACAAAGCGGTTGTCGCGGGAATACGCGACCGTCGCGATAATTTGTTCTAAAGCGCCCTTTATCGGCTTGACGAAGGTTAAAAATGAACACGACGATCGCATATTCACGCGATTATGGCATTGTATTAGGACAACGCCTAAATGCTTGCAACAACTTTTTTAAGTTTTACTGAAATTGTATTGGAATGTTGTCAGCATGTTTTTTTTTTTGTTTAATATTTCTGAAAGGCATAATCATTACTTTGTTCCTTAGAGAATCGTTAATTTTGGAGAGTAGGAAGAGGCCTTTATCCAGCATAGAGACCTAAAGTCGCCCAGGGGATATTATTTCTAAACATTTTTATATCAATAATTACAAGAGTTTTAGCAGGACGACTCCCAGAGAACTTAGAAAATTAATTCGCACCGTTTTTTTAAATGAATTACTAATGATTTAGCCGTTCAGAAATACACGTTTTTCATTATTGTGTTTATCACATGTGCAATTTTTATCATGGTAACTTATCTCAGCACCTGTTCTTATGTTGGCATTACTGAGATCATTAAAAATGCAATAAGGCTCCTACAGTAAAATTATCGAGTACACAAAAAACTGTCTAGAAACAGACTTTTACATGGTAAATATTGCATAAGTGATTCATGAACAGTCACGGAATAATATTTGCCACGAAATAAACGTATAACAGAATTAACGCAATAGCTAAAAAGGGGTCATTGCATTGTACTCATAATTATGAACAACTTTTGTGTGAACAAAACAGAAATTACGAAAAAAATAATCGACTGCCCTATAATATTACGCTGAGCTGAAGTGGCAGTGGGTTGGCCATATTAGTCGTAGAACCGACAACCGTCGGGATAAACGAGTTCTAGAGTGGAGACCGCGTCTCGGCAAACGTAGTGTAGGACGTCCTCAGGCACGGTGGAGTGACGATTTGCGCAGGACGGCTGGCAGGAACTGGTTGCGAGAAGCCGAACATAGATCTAAGTGGCGTGCAATTGGGGAGGCCTATGTCCAGCAGTGGGCTGCAACAGGCTGTTGATGATTAATGATAATTTTACATGATCTCGAAATGAAATGATCCCTTTTTAGGTTCTGCATTTATTTGGTTATACGTTGTATATGTCATCGAAAAATTGTAGACTGCGTGCGATTGTAATAAATCTTTATAAGATTAATTATTATTTCTCGATATATTATGAAAATATCATTTTGTGTTGAATGAATCCCATCCAAATTCAATAGTTTCCCATATATCCGTGTCTTATTAAAAAAATATTGTTCACAATTTCACGCAATATTTTACAATCTTACGGCGTTTGCAATTTTACGGTGACAGGTTGCAATTATACACGTTCATTCATGAGACGAATATTTACATCTCTTCTACATACGAATAACTTAACTTTTCATAACTTGAAATAGAAAAGCTTTCTTTCAACCAGCGGTCGACGAAGTCACTTACGCTTGATTATCATAAAATGTTTAATTATACCATCGTATAAATTCAAGTTGGTCTAATATGGGAACACACAAATGGGAAATGGTGATGTACGGGCGTTTTGGGGGACTGTCTCCACGTAGGTACATTTTTGACGCTCAACGTCCTAGTTTGAATAAATTACTTTAAATTTTAGCTTAAATAAAAGTATTGGTGAACGCAGTGATTTTTCGTAAAACGATAACCAAATACATAATATGTAGACTTCTGTCGAAGACGCGTCAAATGTCATAATTTGCTATTTAATAGATTCAAAATATTATCCTCATTACCAAGAAACATTTTCCGTGACTGTAGAAACATTCCTTTAATTCGTAGTAACTTTTATTATCTTTAATTACTTGAATTTATTCGTGAAATTGACCTCCGGTAATGTGCTGTTTTTATTTACTGCCTGTTTGGATTTTGATCTTACAATTAATTAGCCTTTTGAGTCTAACGGAAAGTCTTCATTAAACTACGATACTTTGCGATGCAATTATACTTAAACTTTTCAGTATTAAATAAAATATACTCTTTTCTTTAAAGTTTTACAAAGGAATCATTCTTAAACCAGCTTCAGAAGTTTATTTCAATTTTGTGGTGCTGACAAATAACATATTGAACATGAAATGATATTTGACTGTACATTTAAAATTGATTAAACTTTGAAACTGAGCGTCATGGGTCACCGCGGCTTTGGAACGCAAAGGCCATTTGGAGGAACACGGATGGGTTGTAGTCATTAAGAGGCGGAAACTTCAGTCGATGATTTACCATCCTTAAAAAAAGGCGTCATGCCAACAAAAAGCGTTATCACGCGAATACGCGATCATCGCGTTAATTTATTTGGAAACATCGAAAAGCGCCATCTATTGGCGCGACGACGTGATTTGCCTGCCGTTCAAATGAACGCGACGATAGCGTGTTCATGCAATGTTCGCTTTTTAGGACTTTGCCTTATAATTACTTAAGACACTACCTTCCGCTCCGCCCAGAGCTGGAGGAGTCATTTGATGATTACCCATATAAAAAGTACTACTATACTTCTACCTCGGAAAACATAAAATCGGATACTTGCCGTGTAAACTTTCACCACGGGAAACATCTAGAGAAACTTATGAAATTAACAAATTGCCTTAATTATTTCTATGATTTTCTTATTATTAGGTATACAGCGTGTAAAGAGTACAAAAGCAAAACCCGACAACGGGCAATTCTACTCATCATTATGAACAGTGAAATTTTGTTCATAATAATTAATTTAATTTCAATTCAATTAATTCTTTGTTTATTATGAATAGTGAAACTTGTTCAAGATAGTAGAATTTATTTATAATTACGGGGCCAAGCTGAAATGGCGAAAAAAAAATCAGCTGTTCAGTACATTTTTTCTAGTGTCGCGCAGAAGTCTTATTTTTTTCGCGCATACTAAGTGTTGGTTCTGGTATTGCGTCTATTCTGTGTACGGTTTGTAACACTTTGTATACGGTTATACTTTACACAAACTTCAACTATATTAGAATAGAATAGAATAGAATACACTTTGCTATGCACATCATACAAGTTACAGAAAATATAGATCAAGAAACCATTACATAGGGTGACACAGTGTACGGCCTTATCGCTAAAAGCGATCTTGTCAAGACAACCTTTGGATGGATTTTAAAGAGAAAAGGAAATACAGTACTGTAGGTAGTCTTAGGTGTACTAATTATATATACAATAAATATATAATAGATAAACATATAAAATAATAATTACGTTACTTTACGCTTTACTTAGCTACTAAAATTTAAATCGTCCGAAAAATGAGAGCCAAAGATAAGAATTATAGTAGTACTACTAGTGTTACTATAGTAGTATAAGCAATTTTCTCGTCTATCGGGATGAACTATATATAAGGATTATGCCTGCTGACTTCAAAATTGAAGCCAGATAACTAGGAGAAAGTTGCAGATCGCTGGATTCACGTTCATATATCGTCACTACAAGCTGTTACATAAAATCAAAATACCCTCAAAACACTCGAGAGCAAAGACGCCAAGATATCTCATACACAATTTCACTTTTTAGGTGAGAAACGGCGCAACACAGAGGCCTCGAGTAAGTCCTCAATGACGTCAACAAAACGCAATAAACTAATGAAGAATAACGCTATCATAGTTCTAGAAATGTCCACCGTTATCCCCTTCAAATGGCACAGACAGAACTACCTCTGTTTCTTCTGCCATCTCACTTTCAAAGACACTGATTTACTCAAAGAACATACTAGGAATCAGCATAACAAATCTAACGTGAAAGCCGCAGTTTCATACTTAAGAAGGGACGAGAAAGTAAAAATTGACATCTCCGTTCTACAATGTCGGTCTTGCAATGATAAATTCGACAATCTTAACGCTCTTATAGAACATTTGAAAGGCAGTCATGACATACTATTCACAGAAGAATGTGGTTACGGTCTGATACCGTACTTCTTGCAGAACGACGTCTACCATTGCGCAGTTTGTAAAGAAGAATTTCAATACTTCATGAAGTTGAACCAGCATATGAATGAGCACTATGGAAATTATATCTGCGAGCTATGTGGCAAATCTTTTTTAAGCCAGGATCGACTACGTTGTCATTCTTTGACACATGGTTCGGGGTTCCACTGCAACTTATGTCCTGAGACTTTCGACTCTTTAACTCAGAAGAATAATCACGAATCCAAAGTCCATAATAAGGATAAACTTCTCAGATGTTTCTACTGTACTGAGACCTTTCAGAATTACAACCAACGAAAACGACATCATAGTTTAATTCATGATGTTAAAGTCCCAGAGTTTACGTGTCCAGTTTGTAGTAAATCTTTTCAAATAATGAGCAAAATGAAGGTGCATTTGAAAGAAGTTCATATGAGAGAGAAGAATTTCTCTTGTTCTATGTGTGAACAGAAATTTTTTTCAAGGACGCACGTACAGAAGCATATGATCAAACATTTTGGAGAAAGGGTCCACCAGTGTGAAGTTTGTAAGAAGTCTTATGCTAGGAAACAGACGTTGCGTGATCATATGAGGATTCATACTAATGAAAAGAAGTTTGTTTGTGGTATTTGCAGTCAGGGTTTTGTGCAGAATAATAGTATGAGGTTGCATATGAAGGTACACCATCCTGAAGTGGTCACCGAATGAGTATTTTTTATGTTAGGTAGAAACGCATCCGAGGAATGTAAAACATAATTCTGGCTCAACAAACATATAACAATACTAGCTGACCCAAAAAACGTTGTGTACCCATATTAAAAAAAAAAAATATTTATGGGGGTCCCCATTATCATTTAGGGGTATGAAAAATAGATTTTGGCCGATTCTCAGACCTACTGAATATGCATATAAAATTTTATTAAAGTTGGTCAAGCCGTTTCGGAGGAGTATGGTAACTAACATTGTGACACGAGAATTTTATATATAAGATGTACTATTATTTTACGTGAATCGTCTACTCATCTGACCTTCACAAGTTCGCACGCAATGCCGCTATTTAACATTTCAATTTTCTATGCATAAACATAATAAATAAATATTCTATCGAAGCGTTCTCAAGTTCTACAGGTTGTTCCAGAAGTGCATGGTTATATTTAATTATACATTAATTAAATAGCAAAAGTTCCTAAAAAAATGAATTTCCAAGCAGTTGGTTACAGTTGGTGCACTGCGTCAAACTGCTTCTGCTGCAAAATGACTTCTTCGGAACGTTTTAGTCCTATTGTTTTAGGGTACATTTTTATGTCCCAACATCATACCTTTAATATGATCATGCATTTTTGGAACACCCTGTATACAGACAGAAATTGATATTGCATTTAATCCAGTACAATTGTAATTGTATGGACTTTAAAAGAGACCTTAACCTTTGAGTTTTTTTCGGTGTTTCTTCTCAGGGTAGTCAGCTAGGAAACACCGGCCTCATCTAGTTTTACATTTTTACAACACTTTTTTATAAAACTTTTACATCCTACTTACAAAATAAATATAATTTATCAATTAAATGTAAGGTAGAATGTAGAAACATTGGTGACCCCTACTACAAAGAAATAGAGTATTTTATTTTATCGACATTGCTCTAAAATGGTCAAGGAAAACAGTGAGGAGGCGCTTGGCTTGTTCTAGAAATATAAAATCAAAGATATGTGAATCTACCAATCCACATTGGGCCTAAGTGGTGTATTACAGACCGGCCACTTACTCTATCGTCCTGGTGAAACCAATTGGTTCCAGCAAACTGCGACTGATTTAAACTTTATTTGTATGTAAGTAAAGATTTTTTTCGTTTGTAACCAATTGGTTCTACCGGGACAATAGTGGAGGAGGCCTGTGTCCCAGCAGTGGGAATATTATAGGCTGATAAGAAAGGCTGAAGCAGCATTTCCGCATTTTTTTACTAAGTAGGAATGCATTTATCTCAGTATTTTGAATTAAACTTAAATATTTGTATCAAAAGTATTATTTACTTAGACTAAGAAATTATCATAATTATGCAATGTATTTTTATATTCCTATTAGAATTAAAACAGAATAATAATTAATATGAATAATCGATTTTAATTTACATCATCTACCTCTTCTTGTCCCATGTTTTTAGGGTTGGCACTCACTCACACGATTATTTTACTTGAATGAACTTAAACCCATACCAAATGCATTGAATTTAAATTTATCAAAAACCAAGTAAATGATAAGCTAGACTTTCTACCCAGGCATTTTGATTAGAAAATTGTTATCGTGACCTTACTATGAGAGGAATCCCTTCGGTTTTCAACTAAATAAACTATAGCTCGTTCTCTATAGAAAATTGTCGCATAAATCTGATTTCTCCGAACATTTTATTTATTTATTAAAACTGTATGTACAATAGCGGTACATGGACGGACTAATTGCAACAAGGCATTCTCTACCAGTCAACCTTTGGGTTAAAAAGAAAAAAAGAAGTATTTTGTTTCGGAAATAATAAACTAATTGTATAAAAAACAATACTAAAGAATATGGTGTATTATAATAATATTTCTGAATAATAGAAATCATAATACGTAATTATAACGAAGACCAAACTAAGATTGACAGGCTTTTAAGTAGTGTTTACGGATTGTACGCTTAAAGGAAAATTTTGTCTCGAGACTTCGTGACGTCAAGGGGTAGTATATTCCAGAGTTTAATTGTAGAAATAGCGTAAGAATTAGACAAAATCCCGGTGCGTTGAGAAGGGATAAGAATAAGGACATTTTTGGATGCTCGAAGGTTAAGACCGTGAATTGACTAGAACTTCTTGTGCATTGTGTAAAAATGTGCAAAAGTTCTGGCTGAAGTTTTCAGTTGTTTTAGCATTAAAGGCTAGAGTCATCTCCATTGAAGAATGAAGACATGTTTGGAATAAATGAACTCTACATCAAAATTCCAATTAACAATTATAACAACTTTATTATTATTTCTTTTGAGTAACGGTTGTGAAAATTGCCGTAACATTTTAAGCAACTTTAAATGTACCCTAAACACAAAATGATTCTTACCTCTTATTGAATAAAGTAGAAAATTTTAGAGCCTGATTTTTGTTGACATACCAAGGGTACCTTTACAGTAGACCAATTTCTTTTCAGATAAAAAAACGAGGAAATGGAAGAAAGAATCTTCGTCGATGAGGAGGCGACGGAACCTCCAAATTATATTCAACAACACATCTATCATACCTTTTAAATGGCGCGGAAAGTACTTGTGTTTCTATTGTAGCAAAGATATTGTCGAGTATACAGAGTTAAGGAATCATACAAAAGAACACGGCAAATGCTCCATACACGACCATTCCCTTAAAGCCCTGAAAGGAGGAAAAAACATGGAAATTAAAATAGACATTTCGGTTATTACTTGTGAAGTTTGTTCTGAAACGTTACCATCTTTCGATGAAATCGTTACTCATTTGTTTGACAAACATGAACTTCAGTACGATAAAGAAATAGAAATGGCTACAGAAGAATACAAGCTCGCTGATCTGAGCTGCACAGGATGTGCTGAAAAGTTCACGTATTTCGGCTACCTAGTCTCTCACGTCAATAAGAAACATCCCAAAAACTGCCTCGTCTGCGAAAAATGCAACCAGAAATTCAACAAAACCAGAGATCTGTTCTCTCACAATAAAAACTATCACCGAGAAGGAGGGTACCAATGTGAAATGTGCCCCCAGAGTTTCAGCTCACTGAATATTTTAAGAAAACACCGAAATAATAGGCATTTGATTCGATGCAACATCTGCGATTTGAAACTACCCTCAGCTACATTGAGACAAAAACACCTTGAACTAGAACATCCAGATGATGGGTCTCTACAATGCGATAACTGCTTGAAAGAGCTCCACACGAAACAAGGCTTGAAAATGCATTTAAGGAAGTGTAAAGGAGAAGGGCTTTTCGGAGTTGCAATAAAAGACGAAAACGTTGCTATGGACTTGGACCAAAACTACGAGGATCGTTCTACCAAACCTTGCGTTAAACAGATCAGGCAAAACGTTGTCACTGTCATAAACATGTCTACGGCAATACCTTTTAATTTCTTCAAGAACAGGTTCAACTGTTTTTACTGCTCCAAAGACTTCCTCGATTCGGAAATGTTGAGGGATCACGCGGCTTTAGAGCACCCGTTTTGTGATGTCAAATCGAAATGTATCAAGAAATGTCGGGAGTCCGTCGCTTGCGTTAAAGTCGATGTTTCAAAGCTCGCTTGCAAAGTCTGCTATGAAACATTTGCCGATTTAGATCAATTAATAGATCACTTAATAGAAAAACACAACGCAAAGTACGACAAATCCATAACAACGTGTCTACAACCTTATAAACTGGTCAAAGACAACATGGCATGTCCACTTTGCACGGGAGTAGTGTTCAGGTTCTTCGGGACGCTTCTAAAACACGTGAACACGGAACATACAAACAACCATATCATTTGCGTTTACTGCGGCCAAACATTCCGTAGGGATCAAAACTTACGAGTTCATATTTGGCGGCATCATAGACCTGGGAGATTTAAATGTAACATTTGTGCTGCGGAATGCAACATACCGTCTCGCTTGTACATGCACATGGCCCAAGCACACGGTGTCAAAGCCGCTAAATGTCAGAAATGCTCCGAAGCGTTCTCCACGCAATATGAGAGGCAGAAACATTTGATCCTCGCTCACAATACTGGCCACAAATGCTCTTACTGCGGGAAGCTGTTTACAAGAATGTCCTTCATGAGTAACCATATAAGAAGAACGCATATGAAAGAGAAAACTTACGAATGTTATGTGTGCTATGCGAGGTTCTTTAACACTGTGCTTTTGAAGAAGCATATGTTGAAACACAGTGGGCAGAAGAAGTACGCTTGTGATGTATGTGGCGAGCGATTCTACTGGCGCAAGACTATGAAGACTCATAGAGATAAGCTGCATGCTAGACAGCCTTACCCTCCCCCTCCACCTCCTCCAGTTATACCAACTATACCCAGACGCGAAGGGGTGATAAAGAGAGTATATGACGCTTGTCACGACATTTAGCATCCCCTTCCTCCGGTTATACCAACTTCACCCGTTGGTGTTAGTCACGAAAGGGTTATATAAAGATTAGATGATATTTGAGAAGGCATTTAGTATAACAGTTAGGAGATTCATCATGGATCAATTTGCCGTTATGCGACGGTAACTACAGACAAGGACAGTGGCTAAACATTCCTAATGTTCGGGGAAAATTGAGCAATGTTCTCGAAAAACTATTTATCATCAACCTCACAAAAGCTACAAAAAGGGGTATTTAAAAACTAGATACTCGTAAGACACAATGTAATGGCAAACTCTTCGAAACTGCGTTTTTCTGTAAACATGTCTATATACACACAAGTAGCAAGCAAGCAAGCAAGTTTAGGAATTATTAAGAGTATTTGATTTTATACATCTTCATTTTTAAGTGCCATATTTACCCTTAGAATATGTAGGCCATAAAAACCTTCTCTCAAGTAGAATTAGAAGTCGTGTCCGGTGAAGAAATTTATTAAAATAATCCTTACAAACAAGCTCTATGCGTTGCACCTCGTGTCTCGGAAAGCGCATAAAACTTTTGGTTATGCGCCTGTTTTTTTCCCGGTCATTTTGGATTGCCGTACCATAGAACGACACTAAGGGAACAGAAAATGCAACGTTTTTGCCTACCCACTTGTGCTCTATAATATTTCCTGCATAATTGCTTTAACTTCTTTGCCCACCATGATTGAAATACGTTCAGAAATGCGTGTCTATGACTGAAACGGTCTTATAAAAATGAACACGACTCTTCTCCATCCCTTCATGCACTGACTTTGCTATCTCAAAAGTACAAACAAGTAATTTCTTTTCAGATTTGGAAACAGAGGTGACAAAGCACAGTGCTAGTTTTCTAAGGAGGAGAAACCTACAAATATTGCTCAACAATACAACGTTGATACCCTTTAAATGGCGGGGCAAATACCTCTGCTTCTATTGTGGAGACGATACGAAGACGCCCGATCGTCTCCGGAAACACACGAAAGACCACGGACCTTGCAGTGATAGAGACAGAGCTATACGTCTTGTTAAATCAGCTGATGCAGAAATCAAAATTGATGTTTCCGATGTCACTTGCGAGATTTGCTCCGAAAGTTTCCCATTCTTTGACGAAATTATCGACCATTTGATTTTTAAACACCATTTGCCATACGAGAAAGATATAGACATGCTGTTGTCAGCGTATAGGCTGATAGATCTTCAGTGCCTCCTTTGCGATAAAAGCTTCAACTTTTTACGTAAATTGATCAGCCATATGAATACCGCTCATCCTAATAACAGCTTTGAGTGCTCCGAATGTAAAAAGATGTTTAATAAAAAGAGGGATTTAGATTCGCACTTAAGACTCCATCATAAGAAATACCATTCCTGTACTAAATGTGGTGAAACGTTCCCTACGAACTCTGCGTTACAGATTCATAGATCCAACGCTCATACTTCAACATGTAACGTTTGCTTCAAAGTATTTTCGTCAGATGGCAAGAGGTTAGCTCATCTAAAATCAGACCATGATACTGAACAAACCCAATGCGGCTTCTGCAATAAAATTCTATCAACAAAGCAAGCTTTTATAAGGCATGCTGCAAATTGTGAACGGAAACCTAAGGAAGAAACTGTAATAATTGATGACGAGGAAAAAAAGATACCAGTCAAAGAAATAAGAAAGAGTTTGGCAGCCATCTTTAATATGACTACCGCACTTCCTTTCAAATTCTTTATGAATAGATTACGCTGTTTCTATTGCACAAGAGACTTTACAACTTGTGCAGAATTAAAGGAACATTCTGTAAGCGCACATCCTCATTGCGATATATACTTTAAGTCTATGAGGTTAAGGAACAGATATGACGGTGTCCAAATCAAAGTTGATACTTCTTCTTTGTCCTGTAGACTATGCCACATCGCTTTGCATGACCTGAACGATTTGATCGATCATTTGACCAAAGAGCATAAGGTGAAATGCGACACGACTGTTGGAAGTAATCTACAGCCGTACAAACTAATTAAAGACAACTATCCCTGTCCTATTTGTGGTGAAGTCTACAGATATTTTGGCGTTTTACTCAAGCATGTTAGTGCGTCTCACAGTGGCAATAAGCACATATGTATGTACTGCGGCAAAGCGTTCAGAACGGACCCTAATCTTAGAGCTCACGTGTCCAGGCGCCACAGAACCGCTGACAATCATAAGTGTACTAGTTGCGATCTACAATTTCCTACTAATAGTGCGTTAAGAAACCACCAAGGAGCTGTCCACGGTACAAAATTAGTTCAATGCTTCGAATGTAGCGAAAAATTCATTTCGCAGTATTCTATGCAACGGCATTTGATCACGTCTCACGGCACGGGGCATAAGTGCACTTACTGCGATAAACTCTTTACTAAAAACTCGTTTATGGTCAACCACGTAAGGAGGTCTCATTTGAAAGAGAAAAATGTAGAATGTTCTGTGTGCTTCGAGAAGTTTTTCGATATTCAAAGGCTCAAAATGCATATGGTTAAACATGTAGGAGAAAGGAATTTCCATTGTGATATATGCGGCAAAAAGTTTTTGTGGAAAAAGAATTTAAGGGGCCATATGGCTTCTCATATTCGGAACGCGAACGTCAGAAATGTTACCTAACATCTATTGATGATATTTTTCTATTTTTTTCTGCATATGGCCAGTAATTTTATAGCTGGTTCTGAATTGATCACAATGTCTTTGAATAGCTTACCTAAGATTGTCCCTATACGCTTTCTCCCTGTAATATCGATCACAAACTATCAAGATTCATTACAAATACTGAATGCTACGATTTGACCAATATTTATAACGAATCGATCAAAAGCAGAGAAATTAAAACCAAGATTCTAATTGATATAACCTATCTTACGGAATTCAATAGCCGAAAATGCCCAAAACAACTAACCAAGTGTGGAAGTAGAAGATGAAATAACAGAACATTTATAGAGAAGAACAATTTGTTTTCAGATGGTCTGCCAGGACCGTACGAAGGCTGTACCTCTGAGCGACGACGGAAAAACTTGAAAATACTGTTCAACCACACGACAATCATGCCTTTTAAATGGCGGGGCAAATACCTGTGCTTCTACTGCGGAAAAAACTATACAGAGTACGCAGAATTTAGGAAACACACGAAATCTCACGGGCTTTGCACAACTAAAGATTACTCCCTTAAATTAATCAAAGGCAATAACGTAGAAATTAAAATCGACGTCTCGGAAATCGGTTGTGACATCTGCAATGAACCCTTCAGCAGATTCGAGGAAATTATCGATCATTTGATCTCGAAACATAATATGGAATACAACAAAAATATTGATATTCCCTTCCAAGAATATCGATTAGTTGATTTTCGATGTTTGCACTGCGAAGAACAGTTTTCCTACTTCGGATATTTAGTTAAACATGTCAACAACGCTCACCCACAGAACTGTTTCATTTGCGATGACTGTGGAGTTACTTTCAACAAGAAAAGGGATCTATCAATACATTTGAGGAATTATCATAGACAAGGAGGATACCCATGCGATTTGTGCTTGAAGAACTTCGAAACACGACTTATCTTGCGGAGGCATCAAAATAATATGCATTTTAGGCACTGCAAGAGCTGTGGTTTACGATTCGCGTCTCTATCTCTGTTACAAAAACATGTCCTGGTCGATCATCCCCAAAATGAGAGTAATATGAAGTGCAGCTACTGCTCCAAAGAGTTCCACACTTCTTTAGGTTTAAAACAGCATATAAGCAAATGTAAAGTCAAAATCATTTCTCAGGTCGAAACCCAAACTTCTTTTCTGAACGACAACAACATAGAACCGAAGAAAAAACAAAATATCCTTCAAATAAGACAGAATATACAGTGTGTATTGAACATGTCGACTGCTGTGCCTTTTAAATTCTTTTCGAAATACTCCTGCTTTTATTGTTCAAAGAAATTCGTAGAATTTGACGAGTTACGCCACCACACTACACTAGAACACCCTGTGTGCGATTTGAAATCTAAATGCATGAAGAAATGTAAAGGAGAAAGGATAGCTGTTAAAATCGATATATCAGCATTAGCTTGCAAAACTTGTTGCCTTCCTATGACTAACTTAGATGATTTGATCAGCCATTTAATAGCAGAACATAAGGCGAACTATGACACGTCAATTTCTGGCTGTTTAGAACCGTTTAGGGTTATAAAAGACAATATGCCTTGTCCTATATGCCCGGACACCGTCTTCCGATACTTCGGAATACTACTTCGCCATATGAATTCCGAACATAGCAACAACAATCGAATCTGTGACTTTTGCGGGCGTAGTTTTAGAAATGCTGCTAATTTGAACGTTCATATCACATACGCCCATACAGGTTCTTGTGAATGTGACATTTGCGGTGTCAAATACAAGAACCAATGGTGTTTAGCCCGACATAGAGCGAGGACCCACGACGCAAAAGACCATAAATGTCCAAAGTGTCCAGAGCAGTTCCAGTCGCAGTACCATAAACAAAAACATTTAATAAAAATGCATAATGTTGGCCACAAATGTGGTTATTGCGGCAAAATGTTTACTAGAAACTCCTTTATGAAAGATCATGTAAGGCGAACGCATTTGAAGGAAAAGAACATTCCCTGTTCAATTTGCAATGAGAAATTTTTCGATAATTATCTTCTGAGGATGCATATGGTGAAACACGAGGGTGATAGGAAATTCAGTTGCACTGTTTGTGGGAAAGCCTTTTTAAGGCGAAGTAATTTAAGCTCGCATATGGATATGCATAAAAAGTACGGACATGTGCAGTTGCAGAATTAAATGTGTACCATGTAAGGAATGCGTACCAGGGAAGGAAGGATAGGAAGGGACTGCTGGACAGATGTTGATGTTGATAGTATTTTTGTATATTTGAGGACCCCCCTGGATGATTTAAATTCTCAATAGCGATGTTTCCTGATTTAAAAAAATATGATTCTAATTAATCCGTCAGTTAGATTATAGAAAAATGGACACGTATTTTTTCCTGTATCTATAAAAACTGACGAAGATAAAACGCATCAAAGATAAGGAGTGGGAGCGTGTGACGTCACTGCCCGGTAAAAATTGTAGCGGGTAGTGACGTCACACGAGTTTGCAACGCACTGTATCGTCTTGGTTTTTTGTTTACGTGAAAAAAGAAAAAACACGTCTCCAATATTTTTTGGAAATCTATCTGACGGACTGATCAGATTTTTTTAGTTAACTACCCTATTGCATCGAGTAGATGGCGCTGCAGACGGTTTTTAGATTTTACTGCAAATGAGAAGCCAAAGTTTGGGGAACCGCTAGTATTTTATAGTATTGTCCTATGAAGGTTTCCTTTTGGTTTTATGATATACAAACAAAATTGACTGGAAACATGTGTCTGACGAAATCTCTCTTAAGTGTCGACTGCTCAACACTAATTTTCGTGTTTAATAACATTTCTCTGTTTATCTCGTAAAAATTCAACATAGTAAAATATGCTTGGGCTAGAATGAATCTTACGAGTAGTATTTAAAATGTTTGATAGGTACTGAAAATTGATCTCAAATGACTTGAACTCAAATATCCTAAAATAAATATGTATTTTATCAACTTATAGTAAGATAATGAGATTACTTCAATGTTTAATAACAATAAGAAAAGCATTTTATTTATTAAGTTTTTATGTAATAGACAAAAAATATTGACTCTTTTTTAATTTAGAATCTGAGATGATAATTAATTTGTGACGTCAAAACTCTATGCCATAAAGAACAAAGTTCAAAATCATTTAACAAAAAAATTAAATAAGACTTTTTAATACAAAAGGTAAATCGAGTCAACTCAATATAGGGAACCAACTCGGCGTAGACCGTCTACGCCATCTGGTGTTGACAATTCGAAACTTTTATCTTGTATATGTGATTCGGGCTGGTTTCCGCAAGTCCTCCCCACTAATCGCGTATTTTGCGTGCAGGTGGGACAAATATGTCATTCGATCCACCCCAGCTCCCCGAGGAACGCCTTAGTGTCACTATCTCACAGAGGGTACCTGGGTGTCCGAAGTACTTAGCTCTGTAATCTGCAGCTTAGAAGCAGACGTGCTGTTGTCATATCCTCCTCCATGCTGGCTCTGCAGAGTGAGCTGTCAGTTACTCCTATGACATAGAGGTGTTTATTAAAAGACTCGTGGCCAGTTGTGACGGCTGTGACTGTACGTAACTGTTGTTTAGTCAGTCTTAGTGCTTGTTTCGTGAAAGGGCCATCAATAGAGTGAAGTGCCTCTTTGGCCTGCCTACACTCACCGATTGTCTCTGTCCCTTTTCTCTACCAGAAGGGGTACGCCATGGTCAGTGCCATCTAGTGGCGCAAATTGGACACTTACTTTATGAATACCTGACACTGACACTTCTGTGCTGCCATCTATAGTTCCTGCAGGCTCCCTATTCATAAAGCTAAAGTATAGTGAATAGAGTACATGAAGAAATTATAGGGAACGTGCAGAAACTATAGGTGGCAGCACAGACGCGTCAATGACAAGCATATTTTACTTAGTTTCAAATTTGCAACGCTAGATGGCACAGTCTACTTCGTGCACGTTCCACTAAACGGAGGGTGCAGGAAGTATAGGTGGCATCACAGGTCAAATATTTACAACGTAAAAGTTTCAGATTTGCAACACTAGATGGCATAGTCTACGCCGTGCACGTTCCCTATAGGTTGCTAGCAGCACAGACGCGTCAATGTCAAGTATATTTTACTTATAAGTTTCAAATTTGCAACGCTAGATGGCACAGTCTACTTCGTGCACGTTTTAAACGGAGGGCGCACAGGTCAAATATTTACAACGTAAAAGTTTCAGATTTGCAACACTAGATGGCATATTCTGCGCTGTGCACGTTCCCTATAGGAGTGTAGAATATGTATAATTCTGAATTTAAGATAAAATTATGTCGTCTTTATAAATATCGATCGAATTACAATACGTATTTATTTATTATTTTATCATACATCATAAAGTAATCTGTACCTACATAAGACATGAAATAATCTAGATTTGTAAGAAAAAGTTAGAGAACAGATTTAACTAAGTAGGTATAGGTGTTGGTCTTATCAACAAAGTAAGCAAGTTTGACCGTTTTCACTAACACTAGACGATACCTAAATGCAAGCAGAATATTATTGCACTGTTGGATTTTTAATTCTAGGCACTGAGTCGAGCTTTGATAATCCAACATTTTATTACAGAACACATTATTTCAATTATACTGAAAGACTCGAGTATTACCAATATCTCACCTGATGATCAACGATGATGTGGTCGAAGACGGAGCACGGTTGTCTAAAAGTAACCTATATTCTCTTTTGACTTAAAGACTCAGGTTATAGATATCATTAATACTTTTGGCGCCCAGAACTCGGCAAATGGCTGGAACAATCCCCCCGGCTTTTGCCTAACGAGCCAGCCCGCACCGCTGAGCCATTAGCGTTAAATCCCCAAAATAATATCAACCTGACCCAGCCTGTCCCTTGCTGCCCCCCCCTCAATGACCCCGCTAAGCCGAGGCCCGTGTCCCACAGGGGATGCCCTTAGCGAGCGGTCATTTAGATTTTAAGTAGTTTTCAAGCCCTGGCTGGGGGCCTTAAATTCATTTGAGGCCACCACAGGATTGATTGGTTAAGCAGTAACCAGCCTTAGTGTGCTGAACTGCGAGTGGTCCATACAAAAAAAAAAAGGTTGGAACAATGATTTGTTCGTGTGCCCCACAACACGTCCTTATATGCAACGAAGACTCTGATGGGGAGTTGGAGGTATAATTTTTCCTGTTCAATATATTCTCTCTGTTTTTCTCGTAAAAATACGATATAATTCACAAGTCGACATGATGGTTCAGAGGTTGAGCGATTGGCTGCTGATCTGCGTGTCGCGCTTTCAATTCCCACACGGAACAAATATTTGTATAGTACTTGTTCCGTGTCTGGCTGTTTGTGTATGTGAGTTGTTGGGGAATGTTTGGGAAATTCCCATATGTTGAGTTCTGGGCACCGAAACTGTGAAATAGATTAGAATTCCACTCCTTAGCTGTACGCGAAATAAAATTGCATATTATCAAAAAGTTTAGGTACCGAATAGTGTTAATAAAACCGGGCAACTATGTTGTAGTTTGTAAGTTTAATATATAAGAATAGACTTTTGAATATTGTGATATAATACCTATACTGGAACAGAATGTATGAAGTGTGCGCTGTTTAACCCTAAAATACATACTTCTTTGTATTGAATTTGGTGTTTTTATCACTTTTCCTTATATACACGGAAATATATCATCCTAGAACATCCCATAATAAGTACTAACGAAATATAATAGGTACTAACAGTGAAAATAGAATCAACATTGACTGAAAAAGAAACGAAATACAACTATTTTAAACAAATATATCTGTCCCTCTCGCGCAAACGCTGTTCTCTATGGCAGCTGTATAGGCGTCATGGAATTTGACGTCAGAGTTCGTATCGCACTTCTCTTTCTAATTATCAATTTAGAATGTTTGTAGCTTCATCGCTGAGGAAGGTATTTTAAAAATTATTTCGTAATAGCTTACTAGAGCTAATAAGTATTTTATATTGCAAATAAAAATGTATGTTCATGGTTGAGGCACAGATTACTAAATAGTTACTACGTAACAGATACTTCACTCAGTAGAAAATTTCCAATACCTACTGCTATAATAGCCTACTCCGTCGCGTCGGCAACCGCTGCATGCTAAAATGTGCCTAAATACTCAAGCGTACAGTTGTGATTGGTTCGCGCCGCGCAATCCCACAAAAATCGCAGGGCTGCCTCTTCGATGAAATTAAATTAACATGACTATTTGTGTCTATTTAAGTGAGAACTGTGAATATGTTCTGACTAGTAGTTTAAAATTGTATCGTCTATAAAATATTTTTTTTTATACATATAAATTGATGCTAAAGAACTGTGCAATCTAAAACATAATTATAGAGGTGTCGATATTTCCTTAGATTCTGATACAGTACTGGCACTTGAAGTAGTTGGTGGAGATGGCAGCAGTTTTGTAATCAAAGCGTCAAGTCGTAATTGTGGTTTATGAATAATCAACGACTTATCAAAATGAAGACAACACACATAATGACTTCTTGACTTGGTGTCTGGCCTTGCTAAATCGGGCCTGACAATCATTTCAACCCATGTTTTACGCCTGAAAAATAATAAAATAGGACAGGTCTTAGGAAGGGGATCGGTACCTACCTAAATAAGACAGACGGACAGACACAGATTGAAGAATTTATAATAGTCCTCAAAAATGTATAATTATGAATAAAAAACACCTACTTATAAATACATTGAATGATTATTAACATTTATCAATTTATTATTAACTATAACATGGGGAAAGCTAAAGAATTCTTTGACAATATCATGGGAAACTACCCTTTTATTCTAATAAAAATAACTTTTTAAACGTTGCTAAAATAGTGTTTAAAGTAAGTATGACGTTTCTATGTAACAAAAATGTGTAAATCTGTGTCTGAAAGGCAACCTAATACTTAGTATACCTATTAAAAATATATTTGAAACGACAAAATTAGTAATATTTTATCACTTAGGTACCTGTCTTTATTGACAGGTAAATGGAAAAATGTTAGGTGTTTATATCTTCTTTTACTTGATTTGCACCCATCTACTGCACATGAGGCACTAGACGGCATCGTAGGTACCCGTACGAACGAATGGAACAATTAAAATTGAAAACTTGCGTGCGCTTCGCTTGCGAAAACCGCACTGAGTTTGGTCCGCAAACGGCCCGAGACCGCTCGGCCGGGTGGTAGGTAATTATAGCGCGCAAGTACATGGAGTGACGGAGGCCTGATTGAGGTGTAGAAGTATGAAATTATTCTCAAGATATTCGTGACACAACTATGTGTAAGCGTAGTCTTTTTTTATTAAAACCTACCGCCATTTGCCAGTATCATCAGGCACAAGGCTTGTTGTATCTAAATTATGTGAAATGGCTTAATAAACGAATATAGTATACACTTTGAAGCGAATAGTTACTGTTACAGAAACTTAATATTATACATACATATGACCTTATTAGATTTTTGACCACTATGCTCGGCATTTGGATCCTAAAAACAAGTAGCAGAAACCAACGAACAACACGCAGAATATTACAGAAACCTAGAAAAGTAAAAGCTGAATTTCTTTCCAGGTTCAAAATTCAATACTGTGGAGGACAAATATAAGAAAATGGAGGTCGCCCGTAAGCTCTTGATAAAACGGCGGAATGTCGAATACGTATTACAATATAGCAACGTTACCCCTTTCATGTGGCACAAGGGGAAATACAAATGCTTTTACTGCAACGAAACGACCAAAGATCCAGTCGTTCTTCGAGAGCACACGACGGAATCACATCAATTCGCCAATCTGGAACTAGTAGTCTTTGACAGAACAAAAAATAACCGTAATAAGGACGCTGCTGTCAAAATTGACGTTACTAATATTTCTTGTAAGCTTTGCCCGCAAGCCGTTACGAATATAGAAGAGCTGATCCATCATCTGATCATTGCTCACGACGCTGAGTATGATGTGAGCGTCCCGAACTGCCTGCTTCCTTTTAAACTAGACAAGGACCAGCCAACATGCCCGACTTGTAATATGAAGTTCGTTTTCTTCGAATATCTTCTGCGCCACGCGAACAAGCACCATCTATCCCACCATTACATTTGCGATGTCTGCGGCACAAGTTTCCAAGGAGAGAATCATCTGAAAATGCACTATAGGTACTATCACAGAGAAGGTGGTTACACTTGCGAATACTGTGGCATCAGTCTTGCTACTCTATCCAAAAAGATTTTGCACGAAAAGAACGTGCATTTAGTAAACTTATCAACTTGTCCACATTGTCCCGAAACCTTTAAAAGTCCATACTTAAAGAAGCTGCATTTGGCAAACGTCCATGAAGTAGAGGAATTGAAAATTAAGTGCCCGTTTTGTCCGAAAGTGTATCCACAAGAATCTATAATGTCTCGCCATATGAGGAGAGTGCATTTAAGAGAGAAGAACGTGGAATGCGAAGTGTGTGGGGACAAATTCTTCGGTCCATACGACGTAAAATTACACATGGTCAAGCATAACGGTGAAAAGAAATTCGTTTGTTCAGTTTGTGGCAAGAAGTTCTCCAAGCGAAGTAACTTGAACTCCCATGCTGTACTACATACGAAAGAGAAGGACTATGTATGTGAGGTTTGCAATAAGGCATTTGCACACCAGACGAATTTACGAATGCATATCCGTAATAGACACAGTCGGTTCGATCTCGCTCCAATCGTAGACGAAATTGACGAGAGCGATATGGTGCAAATGGAAATCATTCAAGAAGAGTTGGAGGGAGAAGTTGCAGGACAATACATTCAGTGATATGATTACATTGTGGAATAAGTCCACAGTTACCGAACCAGATACACATATGAAAATGATAGATAGATAGATAAAACATTTATTCCGTACAATACAAGAAGATTCATCACAAAAGCAAAAACATAAATTATAAAAACAGAAAAAAAAGAAACAAGTAAATAAGAACATTAAAAATGAGCAGAGGTACATAAAAAAAGAAAACGAGGAACACTAAGAATAAACTATTAAATAATCTGTGCTAAATAAGGAATTATTTAAAATACAAACTACCTCCGTCCTTAAAATAAAAAAGTTACAAGGCAAAATTCTTGTGCGGTTCGTGTCTTCAAATTATACCGAATGGGAGTCCAGCTCAGCATGTGCCAGGCAAAATCAACTTTATTTAAATGGTACATAGCTCATTTTCGATTGAACTGTTATGATTGGCTGTAATGGAAATTAGATTTTGTGTAATGGTATTACAGTTCTAAATATAGATGGATACTCAAAGTGGCTTATGTGAAAAAGACTGGATTGTGTACGCAAATAATAATATAGGGAATATAAATGTGATTCAGACTCTGAACTCTATACCCCATTCACAATAAGATTAGACATTGAAATAGATATTTTTTACAATCCGTTCAACCGATTTTGACTTCTATTGCGTTGGTGGCATGACACATGGCAGCTGCAGTAAACAGTTGGTATTATAATCACGTTTTTGCTTTTAATGCTATCCTTATGCCTATGGAATATAAGTAAAAATTGGTTGAACGGACTGTATACAATTTTGTTTAAATATCTAATCTTATTGTGAATGGAATATAGTGTGTTATAAAAGAACGGTGAACTTAAAAAGTAGTTCTTCTTAAAAACTTTTATAACACGATTAATCAATTTCAATTCATTTATTTGAAACAACCATCATCATCTGCCTAGCCTTTTCCCAACTAAATCTGGGTCGGATTTTACTGAGTAGGTACCAGTATTTAACGTGGAGCGGCTGCCTACCAGTCTCCACAACCCATTAACTGGGTAACACGGTATTTCTTGGCAAGACTGGCGACCTATTATGACGTCTTAAATCCATCATGATTTCTGTGTCAGAGAGAGACGGAGTTACACAAGACGAATAGCACTATCTCTTTCCCTCTCACGAATCATGATGGCATTGGCATTTCGTAATACGGCCACTGGAGTCAGATTTACAGGCTTCTGACAATCCGTAACGACTGTCAAAGATTTACAGTCGGGACCAACGGCTTAACGTGCTTCCCGAGACACAAAGGAAAAATTTAAAGCTAATGTATCCTCCCGAATTGTATTTTGACAAAATATATTTACTTAAACAGCCATGATTTAGAGTAAATATATTAAATATTTTTATTAGTGTTGCTACACTGGCAGTTAGTTTGACTGCAACTAAAATGTTGCCTGCAAGGAAATAATAGTTTGGTTCTGATTTGCGAATCTGTACTCCAACAATTTTAGTTTTAGAGACTGTTATTAATTAATACTAATGTTTAATTATGTTTTACTTGTAAATATTAACTACATACCTACCTATTCTTATTTAGTAAATAAACAATTATAAATTCTAAACTTTAGTTTTTTCCATAAACAACCTATATTTTAGGCAAACAGATCTCAAGCCAAGCGAAACTAAACTTATAGTTTGATTTTTAATTCGAGTCAGTAAAATGACATTTCCAATGTTGCAGGTTTTTAGTCTCAAATAAATAGTGATGTGGTAAAATCGAGTTTTTACAACTAAAACTTAGTCGAGATTACATTTTTTTTATTCAATATCAAATAGCCTTTATATAAATAAAAATATGTAATTTACGATAATTAAACAGAATACAACACGGTAGGTAATTACATATAACATAAAATACTGTTATATTCTTTGTTTTTGGTTGTTGGATCATCACTTGTCACGCTATGAACGACATCTTGTTTTTCATTCTGCTCCCGAATTCAAAATCCCGAAACCCAACCGTCCACCTCTAAAGAGAGATGTCTCCCTCCAAAATGCGGTGCTGGTATTACATAACGCACCGTACCATTCAAGAAAAGTCGAGCGTATCCCCACTTCAAACTGGCGGAAGGCTGATATTATTCAGTGGGTGGATGAAAAACAAATTCAATATCAACCTACAATGATATAGGCTCAATTAATAGAAATAGTAAAATTACAAAAACCTGATTACGAACGCTATGCTGTGGAAGAGTTGGCCGCTGAATACGGTGTCACAATCCTGCGTCTACCCCTTTATCACAGTGAGCTCAACCCAATAGAGTTAGTTTGGGCTCAAGCAAAGAGTTACGTCGCCAGGAACAACAAAACTTTTAAAATAAAGTTTCTCCAATTTTCCATGCCGAAGTAAAAGTCGAAGACAAAATTTATCAACTCGACCACATCATAGATGAATATGTGAATTCATTCGTTATAAATGTAACTGATTCCGATTCTGAATATACTGATTCAGAATCGGAGTCGGAATCAATAGCAACCGTAATGAATAAAAACGTATAAAATTACTTGTATTTTCCCGACTTTCTAGTGTTAACTCCTCTGAATCTCTTTATACATTTTTTTCCCAGCTTTTATAATAATGTTGTAGTGAAAATTTTTAATATGTTGGTAAGGTCCATGTTTCTAAAATAGTATTATTTAATACGGTATTTATTAAATATTTACAATAAAAAAAAACGCTTTGATACCTAATAAAATAAAGCATGACTAAATGTCTAAGTCTATTGATTGCTGAACATCACTATTGTAGCGGGTCACCCTTTTTTGTATCAGTGACAGTTGCACTTGTCATTTTACTGACTCGAATTAAAAATCGTACTATAGTTAAATGAATAGAGCTATTTTGAGTCGTAATGTTTCCTTATCAAGAACATTTTCCATCGAACGGGTAAACTGTAACAAGTAGTCAAACGAATCGTTAATAAAATAAAATATCAAACACAACTAGCCCCTATATTAAAAAAAATATGGCACAATATTTAATTAAATGAAACCCATTACTATAATTTAATATGAAACCATATAGGTTTCATATAACATCATAATAGTGGGTTTCATTTACCCATCACACCTACACCAATACGAAATGAACATCAAAATGCAAACGCAAAAAGGAAGCGTAAACCTTGCCTCTCTTTTCAGGACGTCGGACCAACCAAGAAACCTACATCGAACAACTCAATAAAAAGAGAAGGAATATCCTCAAAATCCTACAATACGGTGACGTGCTCCCTTTCAATTGGCACACCAAAGGGTTCCGATGTTTCTACTGCTTAAAACCTATGAGGGACTGCGAAACGCTAAAAGAACATACCCAAAAGCATTCCATAGACCTTGAAACTTTCATTACGAAAAAGATTATTTCGAAAGATATACCGGTCAAGATTGATGTCACTAATCTGAGCTGTAAGCAATGTATTGAAGAGCCTTTGCATAATTTAGAAGATCTAATATCTCATATAATACACAAACATGGTGAAAATTATGATAGATCCTTAGGTGTCTGTGCGTTACCCTTCGTATTAAAAAAAGAAGTAATGCAATGCGTGCTTTGCGAGAGTCAGTATGACAATTTCACATGTATGGTCGGCCATATGCACAAGGTCCACGTTAGCCATTCGTTCATCTGCCAGATATGTGGACTAAGCTTTATAAGCACAATTCGCCTGAAAAGGCACATTAGTAACAGTCATGTAGGATACAGGTGCACGGTTTGTGGGAAAATGTTCAACGCGTCCCATAGAATGAAGAAACATAAACAAAGAATGCACGGACAAGCTAAGACCCACGAATGCAACCGCTGTAACGCGAAATTCGACAGTCAGTACCAGTTAAAAGTACATTTAGGAAAAATGCATAATGTGGAAAAGTATAGAATCAAATGCGAGCATTGCCCAAAAGTTTGTTCGACTAAAGGAGCTATGGTGTTACACGTTCAATCCCAACATTCGCACTCCAAATTCGAGTGTGATTTGTGTAATTATAAAACCGGAATCAAATGGCTGATTACTCTTCATAAGAAAAAGCACTTTGGGGATCGCGATTACGCTTGTAGTATTTGCGAGAAGTCTTTTCGTAGGTCCAGTAATTTGAGAGCTCATATGAAGGTTCATTCAGGGGTTTCTGGACGTGTCTGTAGAAACTGCCGGAGAGGGTTTACTGATTTAGAGTCTTTAAATGTTCATACGGCTGAGTTTCATTATTTTGAAGAGTCTTAAGCGTCGGAAGTAACATGTTTCATCAGAAGTAGCATGTTTCATCAGAAGTAACATGTTTCATCATAACGACATGTTTCATCATAACGACATGTTTCATCAGAAGTAACATGCTCCATCAGAAGTAAAATGTTTCTTCAGAAGTAACATGTTTCTTCAGAAGTATCATGTTTCATAAGTTATCAGTGTGGCTTACAAGTTACGTTTGACCATTAGATTAAATTTTAATTGGGGGCTTAATTTCAAGCAGTGCAATAAATGTAGAAGACATTTCATCATAATATATTCATTCATGCAAAAGTTTCAGATGTTTTTGAATAGAGTTTAAAATAGATAGGTACATATTTAGGTAATTTTCAAGTTTCTGGGATCCTAAGCAAAAAGTTAGTATTATATCCTGATGCCAATTTTTGCTAATACTTAGAAATACCAAAATAAACGCCTAAATATGATGAATTGTTGACACTGTTGGATTTTATTGAGTCATTAATTTTGGTGTCATTTAGTATTTATAAAAATGGCCGTACGTATATTTATAGAAAATGTTAATATTTTAAGTAGCTGAGTTATAGTATATTAATTTATTTACAACATTAGTTTTTTTTTCATCCAATAAATATATTTTATGTTAGTACAACTGTCATTCTGGTTAATTCTACAAGTCGTATTTCTTTATAAAACATGTTCTATCTATGTTAGATTAACTAAAACTGTTGTTATTTATAATAGCTAATGTGTTTTGAACGTTCTGGTGCAATTAAGTATTACTAAAATTCAACAATAAACTTAATATATTTATAAATTTGTTTCTCTTCATAATTCATATCTAAAAACTGAAAGACTTCTTCCATTCTTACGCACGTTGTTGTTTTTTTATGGATGGGAAATCATCAAATGACCTCTCCCGCACTGAGCGGAACGGAAGGGAGTGTCAGACTTTTACTGACTAAAACCCACCCGTGATCCTTCTTGTGCCCTTTGCGTTCCAGGGTCGCGGTGACTCTTTTGAACAAGTTCCGCAACCCTAGCAGGCACTGACCCTATGGGGCCTCGTCTTCTTTGTTGTCAGCTTTTTGAAGCGCGCATGGAACACTGTTGTGCCTTCGTCGACCCGGGCCTGGTTGATATCGGACGGCGAGCCACCCATAGCTCACCGTCCACAAGCCTGAGGGTCCAACTCTGGAGTAGGGATTTGATTCCGCATTAAAATTTATTTAAGTATCTTGAGTATCTATGTACATGCACTCTCTGAAAAATTTCTAATAGAATTAATTCAACCTGTATTATGAACCCAAAGTCTCGTCTTCGTCTCGTTCTCATTCCTCTACTGCACTACTAATTCAGAACCACTCAACTGGCATCTTGCCTAAACCTACATGGTATTAGCGTTACAAATTAAAAAAATCTCATAACCGCGCAATCCTATTCGTATAAAATAAAATACTGCATGTCGTATTCTGGCTACCTGTAAAACCCTGTGTTTTCCTTGCAGGAGAACTCAGAGGTCGCCTGGATACGACAGAAAAGCAGGCCGTCACTGATTCCACTACCGAAGACTACGACACCGCTATCGCACAGTCTACTAGCAAACCCACTCTCACGGCCAAAGACAAAAGAAACATCATGAGAAATAACGTACTGCAGGTCTTAACCAAGTCGAATGTCATGCCTTTCCGCTGGCTCAAGAGCTCATACAGGTGTTTCTACTGCTACGATATCTTCCAGGAAGCCTCCGAATTGAAAAGTCATCAGGATGTTCATACAGGCGACGCGATCAAAGCCCAAGCTATGAAAAATTATTGGGAGCCAGTAGTCTATGTGGATGTAGCGAATCTATCGTGTAGTCTTTGTCCGGAGACGATAAACGATCTATACGATTTAATTGACCATTTAATAGCGATGCATGGCGTTGAGTATAACAAGGATGTAGGCATATGTATGGTGGCTTTTAAACTCGATAATTTTAATGTAAGCTGCCTCGCTTGCGGCGCGAATTTCTACACGTTTGGTCCTTTACTCCACCACACAAATAAGGACCACAAAGGAACGTCAGCTATTCTTTGCGATATCTGCGGCCAACATTTCAAAGATGCGAATTTATTGCGCTTACACGTGAAATCGGTCCATGAAAACGCACTATATCTTTGCACTGAATGCGGCGAAAAATTCGACTCAAAGTCGAAACTAAAAACACATCAGAAAAACAGCCATGACATGGAAAAGAAATATAAGTGTGCAGATTGTTCTGAAGTATTTCAGAGTCATTACAAGAGGTCCAGGCACATGGCAGCTGAGCACAAGAATCGGCAAGAAATCAAATGCCCCCATTGTCCGAAGACTTTTGTATTTAGAAGCATGATGATGACACATTTAAGGGATTCTCATCTGAAATTCCGTAACCATATTTGTGGTGTGTGTGGCTGGAAGGCATTCAACAGCAATCGTTTGAAAAACCACATGTATAAGCACAGTGGGGAGAAGAATTTCAAGTGTGAGGCTTGTGACAAAGCCTTTACTACTAAGAAAATTATGAAGGCTCATTTCGCAAGAATGCATAAAAATCCACATCCTTCTATCATGCAATATGATAATCCGTACATTGGACCAGTTTAAATGATTTTATGTTGGAATGTACTTTTAGATTTAAAGTTATAGTGATTAGTTATAGATCTCAGTATCATTTTTGCATTAAGTACTACCTGGTTTCATACGAACGGAAAGGTGTCAGCGGAAATAACCAGTGAATTTATGAATTCTACGGCACTGTTTTTCCACGTAAACAGAAGAAAAAACTTCATTCGAATAAACGAAAACAAATCTTCGTTGATCTGACTGATATAGTTGTGTAAATTGATTTTTTTACTGATTTTTGGTAGGCGTACGAGAGGCTGAAGCCAACTGGCAAAGCCACGGTAGGTAATCTATACTAATATTATAAAGAGGAAAGATTGTTGGTTTGTTTGTACCGAATAAGCTCCGAAACTATTGGACCGATTTTAACCATTTTTAGAAACCAATGGAAAGATACATTATCAGCGAGTAAAATAGGCTATAATACATTTTATCCCTGTATTCCCACGGGAACGAGATTTACGCGGGTGAAACCGCGATTTACTGCTAGTTTATTATATTTATCTTGAGAGCGTAAATACATATGCTTCAATTAATCTTATAATTCAGTCATGATTAGTTGGCAATTTTATCAATAGTCAGATCATTTTTCACTAAAGAATAAATATGGCTGTTTGACGTATTGTCTATGACAAATGCTGTCAAACCGCCAGTTAAATTCCTTGATGCAATTTATCTGACTGTTGAAAAATTTGCCATTAATCATATAGGGAACGTGCAGAAACTTTAGGTGGCAGCACAGGCGCGTCAATTTCAAGTAATATTTTACTTATAAGTTTCAAATTTGCAACGCTAGATGTCACAGGGAGTATAGGTGGCAACACAGGTCAAATATTTACAACGTAAAATTTTCAGATTTGCAACACTAGATGGCATAGTCTACGCCGTGCACGTTCCCTATATCTTAATTGAACAGAGAGACACACGAATGATCTTAAAGGGTTCCGTTTTATAAATAGATGTCCAGAACCCTGATAAGTGCAATATCTTTAAACGTCATCGCAATATTGTTTATGCTAATGCATATTAATCACTATGATTTGTATATCACGTATTCGATTGTAAGTACTCATAGAAAATAAGAAATAAATCGACTCGAATATTTAGTACAAAATTAGCAATACTTTTGTAATGGAATTTCTTGCATAAATAGATTTGCTATAGGGAATATGTATGCAATTTTTTTTTGCTGAATAGATTACTTATTAGCTCTATTAAAAAAATGTGAAATAACTAATAGAATACCTTCCTCAGCGATGAAGTTATAAAGCTTAAAAGTTAACAGTTACAAAGAAAAGTCCGATACGAACTCTGACGTCAAATTCCATGACGGCTATACAGCTGCCATAGACAACAGCGTTTGCGCGAGAGAGACAGATATATGTATTTAAAATAGTTAGGTATATCTCGTTCTTTTCAGCCAATTTTCACTGTTAGCATTATATTTTTGGGTATTTCTAGATGAACTGTTTAGATAGGTATTTATTTTTTATGTATATTCCCTATTTCTGCAAATTTAGAAAGATTTTGCAATAATGTAACTAAATAAACATAAATACAGTATATGATTTACATAAGTATTTTCTCTGTCGCAGTCGAAATACGTAATTTGTTGTATTTAAGAATAAATTGTACTTGGTACCTTACAATAAATTAATTCAATAATACACAAATCTCATATTGCAACTGCATTTGATTTCACGAATAAACATCATACTACTCCTACAAGAACATTACTACAAAGAACTGGATCATAACTATCAAGTTAACTTGACCGAAACATAAACTAAGTACCTACCCTACAAATGATAAACGCATCAACCCTTTTTTTTTAACGGGGGGAACTCCTCATGGATGTCCTCCACCCTGGGGCGGGCGGAGGGGTCTGTCAGACTCTTACTTACTAAAATCACCCCGGTGTTCCATCTCTCACCTACGCCGGGGATCGCGAGAACGTATGCGAAATCCGTAATCCCCGGCTGGTGCCGGCCCGCCTCTGCGGGCCACCTCGTGTCTGCGGAGGGAGTGAGGTGTTTCAACCTCCGCGACGTCAGAACGACGAAGAAGGGCGCACAGGAACACCACGCGCCGCCACCTCGGGTCCGGATGAATAGGGGGCGATGGACGTGCCTAAGTCCGCCTCCCCTGAAACGCATCAAGCCTGATTTAACTTAAGATAATGGGACACTTACAGATTCTGTAGGTGCTTAGTATTTACGTCTTGTGGCCGATGGAATTTCTCACGTTTAGCACTTAACTTAAGTACCACCTTCCAGACATCTAACTTAACCACTTGCCCTGCGTGAACGATTTAATTAATTTAAGTACTAAGAAGATAATATAGACATCGCTGTATTACTATGATATGTTTGAAACGTATCCTATCCTATATCTTAAAAATCTAAGCGTTCTGGAACAAGCATATAAACTAAAAAGTATGCAATACAACTCTATGAATAAAATTTTCTCTTTCAGGGTTTGCAAGCCCTCAAGAGGCTCGAGATAAAACAGAAATAAAGGATGTCGAGAAAAAAGACAATCCTGAAACTGATCAATTGCTGAAAGCAAATACAAATGAATCTGAAGTGAAAGCGGAAAAATCGTATGGCGTATTAGAAACGCAAAAGATTTTGAGAGAAAATGTAACTCAAGTGCTGGAAAGGTCTACGATAATGCCATTCAGATGGCTCAAAAACGCATACAGATGCTTTTACTGCTACGAGATCTTCCAACGACCCAAAGATTTAAAAGACCACCAAGGAATCCACAAAACTGAAGAAATCGCGAAGAAAATGAAGTCCTTTTTAGATCCTGCTGTAAATGTCGATGTTTCGAGAATCTCTTGCAAACTTTGTCCGGTTAAAATTAACGATTTAAACTCTTTAGTGGATCATTTGATTGAAAAACATGGAATTGATTTCAATAAAGGTATAGGGACATGCATGAGCCCTTATGTGCTGAACGATATCAATGTTTCCTGTGCCGTATGCCAGGGTGTCTACCAAACTTTTGGCCGACTCCTTTTCCACACAAATAAATACCACAATAATCCTTTGGATGTGCTGTGTGATTTCTGCGGGAGTCATTTCAAGACTTATCAACGATTGAAGGAACATATAAGCAACAAACACGTCCACAAGACAGTCAAATGTAGATTCTGTGCCGAAAACATTGCCCCAACGAAGATACGAACCCATATGCAAAGAGTGCACGGGAAAAAGTACAAATGTTTCGCTTGTACTGAAGTTTTTGACACACATTACAAGCGGACAGCACATATGATGAGCGTGCACAAGAATAGAGAAAAAGCTAAATGTCCTCAGTGTCCGTTAGAGTTTGTGTTTCAAAGTGCTATGATGAGGCATTTAAGACGGTCGCATATGCTTGAGAAAAACGCAGTTTGCGGCGTCTGCGGGTGGCAATGTTTTGAAAGCAGCAGGCTTCAAACGCACATGTTGAAACACAGCAACGAAAGGACGTTCTGCTGTAGCGAATGCGCGAAGGCTTTTAAAACGAAAAAGGGCTTGAAGAGGCATTGTGAAACTATACATAAGTTATAATAAGAAACTCCTTTTAGCGACATTTCCTTGTTTTAATGTCGGAATTTTCGAATGGGGACTTTTTTCTGATAGAAAACTTTTAATCGAAACAACACAACAGCAACAAACACATACTAAAAGAGAACAATAATAACACAGTAAAATTGCGCTAAGCGTGCCCATTCTAATCGTAGACAAAGTTTACCACACCGTGCAGTCTTTTCCAGAGGAAAGCGCATATTTTATGTTAGGTAGAATATTTTTTAAGCATACGTATAAAGTTATCAATATAACTCCTGTCATTTTAGTTGTTAAACATTTTATTATTATTTATCTGTTATTTAATAACCACCTTTCTATTTTTAGTCTATAAACAATTATAAAAAAAAAACTAGTAAGTTGGTGGGGTTGGAAAGTTCTGGAGTGGTCACCGCATATCGGAAGAGGCAGTGTTGGAACGCCGCCAACAAGGTGGACCGATGGCGTGGGCCTAAAGTCTGCTATTACAATAGTGTCAGAATGGTCTATCATTGATTTCATAATGGTTGATTTTGACAAGTTTGGTAAACTATACTAATATATAAAAGAAAAGATTATGACTTTCCAATGGTCAACCACTGACACTCCATTGAAAGAAATGTCATAGAATGGTTATCTCGTACATAATGACAAATTAATGACAGACGTACCTATGCAATAATCTGCTATAACATTTCCTTTGATCAGTGACCTATCTTTAGAACGTCGTCGTGCAGTCATTTCTTTTAATAGCTCGGTTATCAGATTACGAAAATTTTGCAAAATGACAATGGGATCGTGTTGGAATGACAAAATAAAATTAGCAGACTTGGGGCCCTGGTGAATGGGGCAATCCGTTGGATGCGATAGGTAGGTACGTGAGTGAGAGAGGCCTATGTCCAGCATTGAAAGTCTTTCGGCTGAGATGATGCTGATGAGCCCATTCCATTTGTTTTTTACATGCTTTTATTTAGTTCCACCTGTCCCGATATTTTTCATCAAATCTTGCAAATTAAATTTGATCCAATTCCCGGTTACCGACTGAGCTGATTTTTTTTCATATAAGCTGTTATAAAAGTAGAGGAAGCTCGAAGAAACGATTTATGGTCTGCGTGAATGATGCTATGTCTGAAATGGGGGTGGTTACTGAGAACGTTAACGACCAATTAAGTAGGTAGTATGAAACAAGAAGTAGAAAATTTCACATTTTCTATGAATTAATGAATGACTAGACTAGAACAAACAATAAGTACAATTAAATTAAAGGGCCTTAAAACCTTTTCATTTTGCACAAAAAACATGATTTTTCAGGCAATGGTACGATCTCTTCGTGTACGAATCCGCCTCGCACTTGAACAGTGTTTTGACTTCCCTCTATAGTTTATGTTTTGTTTTTTTTTTTTGTTAATTTACGCCAGAGCCATCTTATATATCTGCATGATTATTTCTCGTTTCCAGCCGGAAAGGAAAATGAAAACATCGCACCCTGCCTAGACAAGGAAGCCGAAAAAACCTGCGACCTCTTTGTGCAGATACTAGAGAATTCTACGGCATTACCATTCAGAACTATCAACAACAAATACAAGTGTTTCTACTGTCGCAGAAGCTTTCAATTACCTTCACGACTGAAGGAACACACGCTAGAAAACCACATGAACGAGGACCTAAGAAAAATCGTTATCGAAAATGTAACAAAGGCCATTTTGAAATTGGATATCTCGGAGTTACAGTGCAAAATTTGTCTGGATCATTTTGAGGATAGCAGTTCGTTCTTGACGCATCTTCAAACTCATGAAGTTAAAGTAGACAAGAATTTGATGACTCAGGTCCTATAAGCTTCAAATTATCCGATGAGAGAATCAGTTGCTACAGTTGCAAAAAGGAGTTTAGATCTTTCTCGTCCCTTATCGGACACGCCCAAAGAGCTCTGAAGGACGGAACATTCTCTTGTGAGACTTGCAATCTTACTTTTTGTACTAGTAACAGTTTAGCTATGCACATAAGCAAAGAACACAAAACGACCCATTTCGACTGTGAAGTATGCGGCAAGAAATTTTACTCTAGCTACAGCAAAAACCATCACATAAGACGAGTACATGAAATAGAGAAGAGAAAATGTCCAATCTGCTTCAAAATACTCGGCAGTGCTTATCAACAAAGTACGCATTTAGCCAAAACTCATAATATTTGGACCTCTGAGTTTAAATGTGATACATGCCAAAGAACTTTTCTGAAGAAGAACCAATTGTCGATACACGTTCGACGTGAACATTTGAAAGAGAAAAATGTGACTTGCGAAGTGTGCGGGCAAAGATTTTTTGATAATCATTTGCTTGATAATCATCGTATAAAACATGAGAATACTAGGGCTTTTGAATGCTATTATTGTAGCAAAACTTTCTCGAGAAAGAAGGCCAGAGACGTTCATGAGAGGATTCACACGAATGATAGAAGGTGTGTTTGTAAGGAGTGTGGGAAGGCTTTCGTGCAGTATGCTAGTTTGCACTGGCATAAGAAGACGCATCACAGTCAGAAGGCTAACAAAGTGACCGGTTTGTGTGGTGAAGAACCTACGTCCGGTAAAGGAGACAAATAAGGATGACAGTTTATACGAATGCGAAAAGCCAAAAAATAGTCAAAGAGTTATTTCATACATTTTGCTACTAGATACTGTAAGGTTAAAATCTATAAGGTAAAATTAAATATATATATGTATTATACCCCGCAGACGTGACTAGAGTGCGTTTCATGAAAGAAGTCCCTTCGCCGTAATGTTGGCATTACGGAAAATCAGTGTTGCTATATTTTTAGCAATAAAACTATTTAATAGGGAGATTAACTAATATTCCGTTACTTTTACCAATTACCTTATAATTTTGTTTTTTCTTTTGGAAATGGTAAAACTATTTTTTAATAAAATATACAACTTACTGCACAGGAATTCAGAACAATTCATAGCTTTATTGGAGTAGGCACTCACAGAATGAAACCACAGATTGTCCTTTTATCGAGTGCTGGAGCAGTCGAGTCTTAATACGTTTGTTGACTAGCTAATGTTTACACCACGGCATAAACATACCCTTTGTAGTGTCTACAAACACTGACGCGGGGAATCGAGAAATTTTTATTGGCAGCACTGATAGCCATCTCCATTCTTTGACGTTAAGACAGACAGGACAGCCAACAATACGACGAAGGGAATTCTTTCGTGAAACGCACTATAGTATACGACCAGTGGCCGAGCCCTCGTCGTCAGCTCTAGTTACTTGGAGTTAAAAGTTTAGTTGTTTTGTTTGTATAACTACCTATATAAAATGTAGGAAGTAACTAATTTATTTTTGTATAAGTTGATTTTTGGATGAATTGTATTTTGTTGATAAGATTTAAGTAAAGATATAAGATAAAGATGGTGACTAACAATCAGTCTGTAGGTATACAATATGTATCTCGATCGATCCATTATGTCTGTAAAGTTTCGCTGATCAATTTAATTAGACCTTGTATTAATACTACTACTGATATTATAACTAGGGGGTGGTGTAACCAGCACGAATTTATTTAAAATACTTATTTGATTTAGACTTAGATAAATCAACAATTATTTTTTTATATATATATATATATATATATAATAATAATTTATTTAATTCAGACATAGTCCATACATTAATTTGAAATTGAATAAAAACATTACATAAATTTAAATTGTCAACATTAAATTAATTTAAACATACACACACACACATTACAATTAAATATTCAATAAAATTATGCAAACAAGTCAAACACGAGGAGAAGCGCTAACATGAAGCTGCATCCACCTCTGCATCAGGGACAGGTCCCACCGCTCGGACAGCACCCTCAGGAGACTGTTTGGGCTGCTTCGTAGGCGACTTAATAGTGAAGCGCTCCGTTTCCTTATTATTGCGTAAAAATCATCGGTCCGCGCCTCAGCAAACATAGTCGAAGCACTACAAAATCGCGGAAGCCCTAACAGTATCCTGAAGGCATTGTTGTACTGCACGCGCAGTGCGCTGTATGCCCGATGCGTAAAGCTGGCCCACAAGCTGCACGTGTAAAACGACTGGCAATATGCCTTAAATAAAGTCACCTTCACAGGTCTAGTACATCGCGCAAACCTGCGAGCCAACATATTACACCGGACAGACAGCGCCCTGCGCTCCCTCTCAATGTCCAGATTGTCACACAAGTCATGAGAGACCCAGTGGCCCAAGTACTTAAAATGCTGCACCCTTTTTAAAGGAATGCCGCAAAGAGTAAGAGGAGGTACAGATGAGTAACATTTGGTACCGGCTTTGAAGATCATAAATTCACTCTTTTTAGCATTGTAACTGAGCCCATGAGCCTCCGTATATGACTCACAAATGCGCAAAAGTTTGCGTAATGCACCGATCGATGGGCTCAGCAACACCATATCATCCGCGTAGCTAATGTTGTTTATACATACTCCGTCTATGGAACATCCAATATTAGCGCTGCTGAGCTCACCGATTAGCCGATTCATGTACAGGTTAGCGAGGCGAGGATAAACCCCCTTGTCTCACTCCGCATTCCAAGCCATACATGTCCGACTGCGCACCCGCCCATCTAACAGTATTCTGCTGTTTACTATACCAGTACCTGAGCAAAGATACAATCTCACATGGCACATCTGTTTCACACTGTAGCTTCTGCCACAGCTTGTCATAACACACCAGATCAAAAGCTTTTGAAAGATCTAAAAAGCATGCATATACTGGTGTGTTTCTTTCCGTATAGTATTGGACAGTTTGCTTGAGACAGAAGATAGCACTCTCAGTTGACAAACCGGGTCTGAACCCAAACTGAGCGTCATGCAAGTGGAGATGCTTCTCCAACTGTCGGTCAAGCAAACTATCCAACACCTTAGCTATTACAGTCGCAAGCGAGATTGGTCTGTAATTAGACAGATCCGATGAGTCACCCGTCCTGTCTTTAACAATTGGCGCTACAACTGTGTGCATTAAGTCATCAGGTAAATAACCATGACTAACACACAAGTTAAATAATAGTGCAAGAACTCTTGGAAGGTGTACGCCCGCGTACTTCAAATGCTCGATGCTAAGACTGTCGTGGCCTGGGGACTTGCCTCTCACCATCTTTTTTTATAATTTGGGCCACATCTTTGGCGGAGAATCTAATGTTAACATGCCCAGGGCGGTTCTCAGCCACGAGCACCTGCGACGCGGACCCGAGCGGTGATACCACACTAAAATGTGTTTATGTGCATACATAATTAGGTATGTACATTTTATTTAAAAATGTTTAGTAACGCCTGTTTCTCCGAAGGAGTATCTATTTAATTATGATTAATAATTTATACAACTGCCATTAAAAATTAGGGATGTTATTAAGTTCAGTTGCAAAAAATAAATGGGCAGTTATTTCATGTTCTGGTGGGTTTGTAAATTACAACACGGGCAAAACGTCAACATTAATAAAAAGAAAATGTAGCGTTTATTTCATCCTACAATTCAGGGCACAGAGAACTTAAGCGTTTCGACAAAGATAGGTTAGGTTCGAATGGGATGACGGGGGCCTGGAGTGAGCGAGCGAATTTAGCTCCCGTCATGCCATTCATATAAGGTTCCTTTAAACCCTGCAGACAGAAATAGCGGGTCTTGTCGGTGTTAGAATGTTGAAATTGATTGCTTTTTTAATGTTGAGTTCTTACCGATATGTTAACTGTCATCTTTCTGCTCAATATTTATTTAAATGCCCATTTAAATATATTTTGCGAATCATTTCTATTTAGTTTACTATTTCAGAAGTTTTACTGTTGATCTTGTTAATAAACCTGTAAATTGTAATTTTGATCTTACCAATTCTACAATATACAACTGCCACTTTAATCAATAATAATAGCATAAAAAACAGCCTTTTAACGTTCCCACTGCTGGGACACAGGCCTCCTCTCTAGGAGAAAGAATTGGCCGTAATCCAGCACGCGGGCCCAAGTGCCGTTGAAATAAACGTTTTGACTTTGAAAAGTTGTTCATAATGATGAGTACAAGACTCCTTTTCAAGTACATCTCGTCCATGTTTCAGTTCCGTATTTCAGTTAAATACATATTTGTACGCCTCTGGGCAAAACATAGAGGATCTACCTGTCCTTAACACCGCACACTTTGTTGTAACTTGACCCATGTTTACAAATAAAATATTCTTATTCTTATTCCATTCTGTTCCACGTTGTAAACTCTAGTGGTATATGGGCGGACAATGATGCAACTAGGTATTCTCTGCCAGTCAAACTGGATAAAAATTAATAAAATTGATTGAGTCAGGCGTTACTTTGCGGAAATCCATTTTAACTTTGAAAATGAAAACAAAATATCTAGTTTTAATTTCCGCGAATATTGACGTACGATACGTATTTGTGATAAGGGTTTCCGGCTGTGTGTTTTGGAACAATTAGAGATTTTTAAACATAGTAATAATAATAATTTTGCACTGTTGAATGACCAGACGAATTTGGTTTCTTCCCCTTTACTGCGAATGTTTGTGGGTAGTTGTACACAAATAACCAACGGTGGCAGTGTATAAAAGGGGGGTGCCTTGTACTAAATGCTCAGTCGCAACTCAACGGTCAGCGAGTCAACACGTCCCCTGAGGATGCCTCGTGGAGAGGCGAAACACGTGTCGGTAATGGTGTTGGGTTTTGCTTTGCCTTCCTGCATGTGCTTAAAATCCTTGCATTTGCCTAGTAATCTTGCATGTGCATAATATAGCGGGCAGGAGGGAGGTGCATACCTGCAACCCACTAATATTCGCGGAAATTAAAACTAGATATTTTGTTTTCATTTTCAAAGGTAAAAATTAATACTTAAATGTCTAGGTACACAAGGTAAAAATTTAAAGTACGCTTAAATTTTGGCATTAATTTTATTTTTTATTTGTGTGTATATTTGTAATGAATAAACTCAAAAACTACTGTGCCGATTTCAAAAATTCTTTCACCATTAAAAAGCTACATTCACCCTGAGTAACATAGGCTATATTTTATCCACGTATTGCCACGAGAACGGGAACTACGCGGATGAAACCGCGGGGCGCTGCTAGTTATTCTATAAGAATAACTAATTATTAAGTTTTCCATGATTGGTGCGTAATAAACAAGACATTGTGATTAACTTTTGGTTTTATTTGTGCCATAAACAAGCCAAGAGCTCCTTATTTATATAGTTCGTGTCTATTTAACACGAACTACATAAACGAGGAGCTCTTGGTTACATAATGACTGCAGTTCGAGAGTCGTTCTTAGAGGTAAATTAATCACCTCGCACCCACGTCGACGATTGCTTTAGCTCCAATTTTTGATTGCCAATATAACGTGTTGTTTTGCATCCTCGTCAAATTTCAGGAGGTTGTCATAAAAGACATAAATAATCAATTGAAAGTACGGTACCGGTCAATAACTAATAAGCGCTGCTTTTTTTTTGTTATTGAAATTTAACAGTATTTCAGAATAAAGCCTTTAATTCAATACGAATAAAACAGAATCAGGCGACTACGCACACAGCGACAATGCAGCTGTTTGCGTGAGTGTCGACGTCATATCTACGAAATGCTAGCGCGTGCGTATGTGAATGACTGTTCATTCACATACTTACCATTACTTCACTCTGTCTTGAAAAGTACGTTACGCTGATGGTCCTATTCAGAAGCCAGAAAATGTGACACCAGTATTGCCAAAGTATATTATTATCGTGTTAACCCGTTACTGGGTCGTAGAAATCGATAGACAATTGCTCCATATAAATACTGGTACCCAGTAATCATAATAAAGTTGTACCCGGTTTGACAAAAGCTGACATTTACATATCTGGAAACAGGATAGCCCGTTGGTTTGACATATACATAAATGTGTTTGATATAAAAAATGAATCGCGACTTAATTATTAATTCTACACTAATATTATAAAGAGGAAAGATTTGATTGTTTTATGTTTGTTTGCATTGAATAGGCTCCGAAACTACTTGACCGATTTCAAAAAAATCTTGAACATAGGCTATTTTATATCCCCATATTCCCGCGGGAACGGGAACTACGCGGGTTAAACCGCTTGGCGATGCTAGTTCATTAATAAAAATGTAAAAGGAAAGCCATTTATTAGGTACTAGCCAGTCAACAAGGTCAATTATCTAGGGTAAACTGGGCGTATTGGACATTCAAGTAACGCCGTTCACGGAGACCATTTTAATACACCCGGAAATATCACAGAGAACATCTAACGGGATTATTCTCTTATTTTCAGAACAAATATTGGAACAAATCGCTGACGAGAGACGAAAAGACCAACTCGCGACAATACTGACCCTCATCATACAAAACTCAACTATACTGCCTTTTAGATGGCACACGAGCAAATACAACTGCTTCTACTGCCAGTCTGTGTTCGTTCAGAGCTCAGAGCTTAGAGAACACGCGGACACCAAACACAGGCAGATCGATATCGAAGAAATCATAATAAGAACGCTATACAAAGCAGGCAGAACAAAGCTTGACATATCAAATATCTGGTGCACAACCTGTGCAAACCAATTCGATAATTTCCAAGAATATTTGGAGCATCTATCAGAGAGCCATGCCCTCAGTATAGACAAAGAAGCCACACAATTCTTCGACTGTTTCCATCTAGCGGATGATGGAATGTCCTGCTTAGAATGCGGACAGTACTTCCGATTCTTTGGACCCCTGCTATTACATACGTATAAATATCATGTCGAGAAGATTGTTTGCGATATCTGTGGTCAAGGATTCCATGATAAAAATAACGTCTTGAACCATATAAAGCATTTCCACGGCATCAAATCTTGTAAACATTGCAATGAAGTATTCCCAACTCAGTACGCCCTCAGGAATCATATAGAAACCGTTCATCGGTCTGACAAACTTCAATGCCCGATGTGCCCCGAAATACTGGCAAATCGTTATTTAAAGAAGCGTCACATGGCTTTGATCCACGACTGCAAAAGCGTGCAGTTAGTCTGCGAATTCTGTTCCAAGATATTCACGAGGAATAATAAATACATCCAGCATAAGCTTAGAGTGCATGCAAAGGAGAAAAATTGTACGTGTGATGTCTGTGGACACAAGACATTTAGTGCAGACTGTCTGAAGAGACACATGGTGGTCCACAGTGAAGATCGTCCCTTCAAATGCGAGACGTGTGGACTAACGTTTAGGAGGAAGAAGAATATGACTGATCACTGGAAGAGGCATACAGCTACTGAGTGGGAGACACATAATTTTGATAGGATAGTATCTGAAGTTTCCCAAGCTTCAAAATAAACATTTTCATCAATAAACAAGGTTTTAATAACTCGTTTTTTAGACCCCTTAAAATGATGAATACGACTACATTGGGTAATGTAGGCGTATTCATCATGTTAAGGGGTCTTCGTATTGTGGAATTTGTTCGTAAGAGTCGCCGCGGCCCTGGAGCGCAAAGGGCACTAGGCGGAACACGGGTGGGTTTTGGTCAGTAAGAGTCTGACGCTCCCTTCCGCTCCGCCCAGAGCGGGAGAAGTCATTTGATGATTTCCCATCGAGAAAAAAAGGGGTCTTCGTATTTTTTTCTATTGCTGAGAAGGATCAAAGTTACGTATATTTTTTCTCCGACATTCACGTGAACGAAGTCGCCTATACTGATATTATAAAGGTGAAGAGTTTGTTTCATTGAGCGCGCTAATCTCAGGAACTGTTGGGTCGAATTTTAAAATTATTCTACTTTTGGATAGCCGATTTATTGAGGCTTTTTCTCCCTTATGTGACGCAGACGAACTTCGTAGTTCCCGTTGGAGTTGCGAGGGTCAGCTAGTAAAACATATTGTTCCTTAACAATTAATTTAATTAAATAGTTTTCCGAATAAGACACCCCAAAGAGGCAACCAAAAGTCTGAACACTTTTTTTTTTCGTTTCAGAAAATTTTGTCACAACCCTGGAGGAACTACGGAGAATATTCACAATTTTCATTGAAAATTCAACAATAATGCCCTTCAAGTGGTTTCGTAACCGCTACCGCTGTTTCTACTGCGATGAAACTTTTCTCGACTGCTCCAAATTAAAAGAACACACGAAAACACACGACGAAATCAAAGTAAACCGAATTCTCAAAAAGATTGGTTGTCATAGCCGTATCAAATGGGATATCTCTGAAATATCCTGCAAGTTATGTCCCAAAACGATACAAAGTCTCGATCATTATTTAAACCATTTATATGAAGCTCACGATTTAGAAATTGATAGAGATGTCTTTGAGAAATTTTACTACATATTCAGTCTGTCCGAGAATGGCATGGTCTGTATCGAATGCAAAGAAAGCTTCAAATTTTTCGCACCATTACTAAGACATGTCAACAAATTCCATAACAATGCTAGAAAATATATTTGTGACTACTGTGGTCTAGCCTTCTCGTTAAAAGGAACAATAACGCACCATATAAGAAACGTACATTCTGGTAAAACCACGAAATGCAAATTTTGCGGTGTAATGTTTCCAAGCAAGGCTAGTTTAACGAATCATTGCAGGAAGTTGCATAAAACTGGGAAATTCGTTTGTGATTTATGCCCTCAAACGTTTGAAAGTAGGTATTTGAGACGAAACCATGTTGCTTTAGACCACAACGATAAAAGTTTGCAATTTCCCTGCGAGACGTGTTCTAAAATATTTACTCGTAAAAGCACATTACTGAAGCATGTATCCGTAGTACATTTAAAGGAGAAATTCACAACTTGTCATCTTTGTGGCCACAAAGGGTATGACTTGCAAGCTTTGCGACGTCATATGAATACGCACGATCCTGATAAATATTTCAAGTGTTCGTTTTGTGGTCAGAAGTTTAAGATGAGGAAGACTTATGTTGCCCATATGAGCAAGCATAAAGAGAAGGAAGAGCAGTATATCCTGGGGTGATGCAGCTTAATTGGGGTCGATTCTCAAGTCAGGATTTACTTTTGGGAACAACTTGCTTGAATACATTGAGGTTCAAATCAAAATCAAGATCAAGATTTTGATTTCGCAATATATATACCTACTACATCGGATGAGTCTCAGTAATCAATTTGATAGAATACATATATACTTTCAACGATTCCCAAACATAACCATGTCTTAAAAGTTAGCAGAGGAATAGTTTTTAAGTCGACGTACTAATAATATCTAGATACTTATATTATATAAGTACATTGTTACAATAAAAACATTTTTTTTCTTTACAATGATCGTTTTATTTTATCCCAAACTAAACTATCAATCGCTGTCCGAGAACAATAGTTGCGTTGGTAAACTCGAACGCGTTGTCGAGCGTACTAGTTTTGCCATACATACTTGACACATAACACCTACATAACGCGCGATAATCGAGTTCTATTAGGACTGGTCACTTCAGAATAAACCGAATTCCTGTAGGTATTCAAGATTATTCAAACAATTTCCCATTTAAGTATATTTGGTCACACGTCATACGTTTTCTAAATACTAACAATCTTGTTCCAGATTACGACGACACTGAAGAGCGGCTGGCAGAAAAACAACGGAAAGATGACCTGACGAGATTCCTCTCTATTCTCATAGAAAACTCATCGATTCTCCCGTTCAGATGGGCAGCTAACAAGTACATGTGTTTCTACTGCTGCTGTGCTTTCATCGACAGCGTAAATCTGAGAGAACACACTATAGAAGAACATAAAGGGGCAAATCTTAAAAACGTTCTCAGAACCTTAGTAGGAAGCAGTCGCGTTAAACTCGATACATCAGAAATCATGTGCAAGAAATGCGGAACGCAATTCCAAGTTTTCGACGAGCTACTGACCCATTTAGTTTCAGCACACGAGTTTAAATTCAATATAGAAATAGCTAAATGCATCTTCACTTTCAACTTGTCTGATGATGGGATGTCTTGTCATGAATGCGGACAAGAATTCAGATTCTTCGGCTCGTTACTAAAGCATGCTCACAAATTCCATAATAAGTACAAGACATTTCTCTGCGAGATATGTGGACAAGGTTTTGTTGCTCAAGCAAACGTGATCAGCCACATCAAAAACGTACACTCGCTTTCAGGACTGCACTGTCAAAAATGTGACAAAGTGTTCAGAAACTATTACAATTTACAAACGCACTGCGACAGAGTGCACAGGACAGAAATCTTGAAGTGCCCGAAATGTCCTGAGATACTGACATCACAATACTTGAAGAAACGACATTTGGCGATGGTGCACGACGTCAAAAAGCTTCAATTCAGCTGTGACCAATGCGAGCAGGTCTACACGATGAAGAGTCGGCTCGTCCAGCATAAGTTACGGACCCACTTGAAACAGAAAACGGTCGCCTGCGATATATGTGGCTTCAAAGTCTTCAACAACGATTTGTTGAAACGCCATATGGTGCGACACGATGACTCAAGACCTTTCGAGTGTAAATTTTGTCAGAAGACGTTTCAAAGGAAGAAGACTTTAGATATTCATGTAAGGATCCACACGAATGATAAGCGGTATGTGTGTAAGGAGTGTGGCCGGGCTTTTGTTCAGGTGACGAGCTGGAAGCTTCATATGAGGGTACACCATGGTGCTGAAGGGGGGTCTTGGAATTGATTATGATTTTTTTTTTAATTGTTAGATGGATTTGCTCTTGACTCTAGTCTAGGTCACAGGTGACAGAGACAAAGTTGCAATAGTCCAACTGCAGCTTGTGTAAATATAGTAATAAGTTTACCTCACAGTTATGTTCTTGTTTTATTGTTTATCGAATGCTACCATTTTCGAAAGAGCTGTGAGTTGGGATCAGTTTGAACTGTAAATCTCACTTCTGGCAGTTCATAATTTTTCCATGAAGGTTATTTAAAGAAAATAATTCGAATTTGAGTTGTTCGTGGTTAAATAATAACATCCTCACAGATTACTCTCTATATATATATATATATATATACTTACTAGCTTCTGACCGCGACTTCGTCCGCGTGGAATAGTTACTTTACCCCCCATTTTGAAACTCTCAGCCCGATCGGTTTAAAATTGACAAAGATTCTTACAAACTTTCATCCCCTTGGGGGTAGAATTAATCAAAATCCTTTCTTAGCGGATACCTTATTTTTTTTTTTTTTGCGGTTGCCTACGTCATGACATCTACCTTTTTTTTTTGCATGCCAAATTTCAGCCCGATCCGTTCATTGGTTTGGGCTGTGCGTTGATAGATCACTATGTCAGTCAGTCACTTTAGAGTTATATATATTTAGATCTGGGCATGGCCCAAATTCTTATCGGATTCATCATCTGCCTAGTCTTTGTCCCAACTATATTGGGTTCGGCTCCCAGTTAAGGCGGATTCAGCTGAATACCAGTATAATACGTGAAGCGGCTGCCTACCAGACCTCCACAATCCATTGACTGGGGAACACGGTACTTCTTGGCAAGACTGGTGTCAGATTTTCTGGCTTCTGACAATCCGTAACGACTGCCAATGATCTCCAAATGACAGCCGTGATCAACGGCTTAACGTGCTTTCCGAGGCACGGAGAAGTCTCGTTATGTTAAGATGGTCACCCATCCACAAACCAACCTCGGTAAGCGTTGCTTAACCTCGAAGATCGACCCGTGCGGATACCAAGCGAAACCAGGTATGTAATAAAAAAACAAAATAATTTACTCCATATACGTTTAATTATCATCACCCAAATCAATATCAGTATTTACACTCGTTATTTACATGAATCTCTACATATAGTATTGCTATCGCACATATGTAACGAATTACATACTGACCAATTTATCTAAGTCACTCGCCTTTTTAAATCAAAAATGTTTACCTGAATTCATAATTCGAGATAAAATTCAATCCATCGCCACCTATTCAAGTATCGACTTTAGTTTTGTGTATTTAAAGTTGATTTTCAAGTGACAGTTTGTATTAAAAGTACAGTTTGCATTTTGCAATGGAAGTTGAACTTTATCGTCTATGCCATAGACTTGTGATTCCATAATATTGTAGTTAACTCGAATTCTCAATTCAAAAATAGATAGTTCAAAACCTTTACCGAAACACATGTTCAAATTAAATTAAAGTACTAGAAAATTTATCATTTAATTTACTTAATGACATTTGAACAAAGAAAACCTCTTTATTTCGAGTAACTACGACTGACCCCGGGGTCAGTACTATTGTATAATTTTCTGACATACACAAAACAACTAGCATGTCTAATGAATATACACGACTCGAATTATACATATTAAATCTGGAAGCTTTCCTTTGAACTAAAAATAAATAAATAATAACACATATACGAAACGCGCATGATACATAGAAATAATAGCCGCGCCACGACACGTACATAAACTAGTATAGGTAGGTACCAAAAACAAAATGTGTCTTAAGTCAGCACTAAAAAGGTAAATTTTTGCGATATGACAGGCAGACTGACGCAATATTTCAAAGCGAAGACATTCCAGATACGGTGGTGCAGCGTTGTTGTCAAACAAATGATAACTTTGTTTTAATTTAAATATGATTGAAAATAATTAACCCGACGCGAATCTACGAAATGAGTACGCTTTAATACCCTCCCGGGCTAATGACCGTTTGGATATTCTCAATCTTATTTCGTCTGGCGTTGGGTCAATATTTAATTAGCTTCTACGACCATTTTCAAGAAATGTATACCATTCTAACAGCTGCCCGCAGCTCCGCCCGCTTGAATATTGAAATTTATCCCAAGGGAACATACTTCCGGGAAAAAACTATCCTATGAGTTATTCCAGACTATAATCTACCTCAGTGCCGAATTTCATTAAGATCTGTTCAGTAGTTTTTGCGTGAAAGATTAACACACATACACACAAACTTTCGCTGTTTATTAGTAAGGATTAATGTCACAAATTGACATCTTGTAAAAATGTTGTGATTGGTTTAATGAACGGCCAATTACATCAGTTTACGCTCGCTTGAAATTTTATCATTCATTCTTGAAAAAATACTAGGCGTTCTTCACAGAATGGTTTAGAAAAAGCCTATCAAGTAACAGAATTAAATTCATTGTACTCATCACTATATACTACATTTAATATGGGACCAACACTGAAATAGCGAATAATGACCTCTATCCAGGAATTGCATTTACTCGTTGTACACGAGTGCCCTTGAGCCACGAGCATATTATAGCGTTGTATCCAGTGAACGCAAATAAAACATGGAAGCATTCCTACCTAACTCAAAAAAATGACCCAAAGCACATTGCGCCGCGGTAGGCGGGGCTTACCGATTGCGTCGCTCACGTGTTTAGTTACACGGCCTATTCGTTACATGGTAATTTAAACCCAAATACTTGGGAAATAAGGTCAATTTTTAACTGTGCATCGTATTAGCAATAATGTTGTTGGTGTGGTTCGGCGAATCAGCGACGAGGTTTCGATGTGTGAGTTTGTTTGGATTTTTGGGTCACGATTCGCGCTTAGATCCCTTGAAGTAATGCTTCCATGTTTTATTTGCGTTCACTAGTTGTATCGCGGTATAAACCAGTTCAGACCTACGGCATATTACATAAAGTTTTGTAGTGTGTCTGAAGGCGACATTACAGAATACAGTAATGTGAACCCAGCTTTATTATTAGCCTCAAAGCTTGATACTAACACTACCTATCTTAAAATAACTTTATCATAAGCAGAAAAAACATCATTTACATGTATTTATTTCTTTTCAAATCGCGGAAGAAGTCAGCTGTTCAGTACATTTTGAGTTCTGCGTATCTACACATAAACGTAAAATACTGGTAAGTATTCAGCTGAATCCGGTTTGACTGGAAGCCGACCACAATATAGTTGGGAAAAGGCTAGGCAGATGATAATGCGTACACATTAACGTATGGGGCAGATTTTTTTTGGCCAAGTAATAATAGTAACATTACTCCATCCATACATTTTGATACTGAGGAAATAAGGTCTTGGAGTTCTGGGATCTTAGTCCGCAATGTACCTAATTAAACGGAATATGAGTATTTCACATTGATAGACTGCAAGCATGTACTCCTTATTCTAGAAGATTCCTTGATAACAAAATCATTTTATTAAATTTGTCAGTTATTTTAGCATAAAATAATAGACACGTATTTATTTTTACTTTACCAAATCAATAAATAAATTGACAACGATTAAACGCATCACAAAGGCCAGGATTAGGACTTGTTATGTAGTCGTGACGTCACGCGAAATATCAACGCACTGTATCTTTTTCATTTTTTGTTTACCCACGTGACAAAAGAAAAATTACGTGTAATTTTTTTGGTAATAAACAGACGGCCATAATAGTTTTTTTTAGGAATCTACCCTATTTCTATTACTTATTATTTTTTTTAAATAAATTAGCGACTTTATCGATTTTTAAATGTTCAACTTATATGTAGGTATTAAAACTAGCGATGGTAGCGCCGTATTTTCGACTCTTCTCTGCCAGGCTCACAAAACACTTCTCGAAGTTACAATACACGTTCGTGGCACTGTTACATTGCATAAATTAGTACTATATCAATTACTTCTTGTCCTCAGAAGGCCTTCTTACTCCGCTGCGGTAAGATCGACTCCTTGGCGAAACTGAAGAAGGATAGGAGGCTGTATCTTTTTGATTTCCTTGATAAGTAGTCTGTTAAGACATTGCTGTCACCTGCAAGGGAAAATGGCCAAGTTAGTTATTGTTACAGATTGACTTCTATAAAAAATAGAACAAGTTTCTACAAAAAGGTTTCGCACGACTTATATTAAAAATATATATTTAAGAGACCTCTGAGTTTGATTCGGTGTTTCTTCTCAGGGTAGTCGGCTAGGGGTAGTCGGCTTAATCTAGCTAAAAATGACCAGAAATATTTGACGTGTAAAAGTGTTATGTTTTACCTACTTACAAAATAAATATCATTTATCATTTAAAACTATATACTTCTTATAGTATTTCTTCAAATCTAGAAGTAAAGAATAAGATTAATGGCATTTAGAATTACGCGTCCGTGTTTGGGTCAAAGCAGTTAATACTTATGTGTACCAAAATTAACTGCATTACTCCGGTAGATCCGGAGAAAATTGGCTGTGATATACGGACAGACAGACAGTGGATCTCATACAGCAACAACGACGCCAGATGCACGAAGTTCAGGTAATTTATTCTCGACTATATTTTTACACAAACACAATTTTGATTATTATATTTGAAGCACTGAAAGCCGGCCTTAGGCGTACAAATGTCGGGTCTATAGATGGCGAGCTATGGGTGACTTGCCGTCCGATAACAACCAGGCCCGAGTCGACGGCGCGTCGTGTTCCACGCGCGCCTCAAAGAGATGTCAGCAACGCAGACGGGGCTCCATAGGGTCAGTGCCTGCAGAGATTTGTTCGAAAGAGTCACTGCGGCCATCGAACGCGGCGGGCACTAGGAGGAACACGGATGGGTTTTAGTCAGTAAGAGTCTGACACTCCTTTCCGCTCCGCTCAGAGCGGGAGAAGTCATTTGATGAGAAAGTCTTACATACGCAGTGTGTAAGACTTTGTGTGTGCGCAGTGTACGCAGTGTGTAGACGCAGTGTGTGTGTCAAACTTACCTAATAACAGGGGCTGCTTTTCCCCAGTAGTGGGCAAAACGTAGTCGTTTGCTGATAGAGACACAAACAGAGCGAAGGGCACCACCCACAGGCACAGCGTGAAGTATGCTAACACCTGCAAATTTAATTTTTTCTCTTTAACAATTATTTTATCTACAGCATAAGCATAATCAGCCTTTTAACGTTCCCACTGCTGGGACTCAGGCCTCCTCTCTAGGAGAGGGAATGGGCCGTAATCCACCACGCGGGACCAGTGCGGGTTGGTGAATGTCACATGTCTTCGAATTTTTGGTTCTAGGAATTGCCGGTTTCCTCACGATGTTTTCCTTTACCGTTTTGAGAGCAGTGGTGATGAAATATTTTATCTATACTAAATATATAAAGCTGAAGAGTTTGTTTGTGTGCTTGAACGCGCTGTGCTTAGAAACTACTGGGTCCTATTTGAAAAATTATTTCAGTGTTAGATAGCCCATTTATTGAGGAAGGCTATAGGCTATATAGCGCGAATCAGCTAGGCTAATTACTGGCTACTAGCCTACGTGTGTAAAACGACGAACGAACACGCGAATTCAAGCCGCTAGTTAAAAAAATTACCTCCGAAAAGTTAAAATACACCGTTCCAAAGAATTTGAAAGCCAAGTAATGATGAAGCACCAGTGTCAGTATAGCTGTGATGAAGGGTATGCTGGTGACCCTGACTACTGGGAAGTCTCTCAGCAGTAGACCGTGTAGGACCTGCTGGACAAGCCCTAGGGCGTTCAGGTGGAGCGGTATGTCTTCGAAGATCTGCAGCCCTATGTGGATACAGGCGGTTACCTGAAAGTTAAGAGGTTTTTTTTTCTTTTATAATCTATCATATTTATTTGAGTTGTTAGGGGCCATCCATAAATTACGTCACACGAATTTAATCATTTTTGACCCCCCCCCCCTCCTTGTTACAGCTGGGACAGACACCCCTCCCTAGCGTGACGTCACGTTTTTTTCGTGTATTTGTTCGTGTTTTAGACTAAAACATATTTTGAAATGTGATGTCACGAAATTTAGGACCCCTCCCACCCCCTTGTCACACAATGTCACACTTTGTCGACGCCCTCCCTGCTCTTTAACGTGTGACATAATTTATGGATGGCCCCTTATGAGGTGTTTCTGGAGTTTAATAAGATCATGCCTGAACTGTTGAGCGAGTTAGGTTCAAAAATATCAGGGTCATGCCCGGGACGTGGCTGGACCACGGACTTTCATGTCTCAGGCACTGCAAAATAGCGTCATAACTTAAAATAAAAACAAACTATCGAGTAATAAGCGTTTGAATTCATATATGGGTCGTTCTTCTTTTTTTGCGACAATGAATTGGTGTTTCTCAGTTTTTCGAGTTTTTCAAGTGATAATATTTTGATTTCAGTGTTAGATATTTCTTTTCATATGCATATAGTTTTCATTTGGACCATTGAATCTTTGTTTTCATGCCCATAATGTTGTTTATTTTATAGTGATTGTCGTGAAAACACTGTGACAGAGTGGTCCTTTTTGGGTAGGACATAACTGTGAATTACTACTCTGTCACGGTATATAATGAAAAATTAACACACGCAAAAAAAAATTGGTTACAGAAAGGTAAAAATTACTTAGTATTAAAAGGTATAAAGCGATGAGGATGTAAATTCAAACAATAAAAAAAAAATAATTCATACTCTAATGTAACACAAAATGAGGTGAGAGACTGACCATTGTCGATAAAAAAGAAGAACGACCCATATATAAATGTATATTATACGATACGAACGATATAATGTCACTAGCGCCATCTAGACATACATAGTTAAACTGATGACATGACATTGTTTTTATACTTACTATGACAGCCCAGGTGATAATATATTTTGCCATAACTGTGTATTCTTCAACTAGTTCTGCTAAATAATATAAACCGGCAGCTGAAAACAGTTACATATCGCTTACAATAATTGTAACTAAAATCTTTATAAAATCAGACAATAAGTCAACCAAATCTGCTACCAAAACGTGGTAAGCAATTTCTGGCCTTAAGCAAATAACTTAAAGTCGATAATTGGTTATGTTGTTTTGTGTAGATATCTCCTTTTATGATATGAGAGCAGAAATGTATTGTACAGTTGTTTTTTTTTTCCTGGGATTTTAGCATTGGTCCCATATTTAAAGTTGTTCATAATGATGTGTCAATGAACCCTTTTCAGATACCTTTTTGGATTGCCAGGTTTTGTCCCAGTTATAGAGGGTATCTGGTGATTGTTTGGGTATTTTGCTTTGATAAGCTCTTTTTGTATGTGGTAGCATATATATTAAGCCATCCTATATTTATCTACAGCTTTTGTGTATCATAATTAATTGACTCACATATTATTACTGATACATCATGCTCAGAAATAGTACCTACTTATTTCTTATGAACTTTTTTATAAAGAGTACTTATAATTAATTGGCTTTGCCAATTTTTTTTTCTGGAGTCCTGCCAGATTTGCTGCCTAATAAAGTAAAATAATTCCTTCATGAGAATGCATTGCCAATTATTTCTTTAATTTCGTGCTTCACGATAATTTAAGAAATGTTGCAATATTATTTATCGGTCAAGGGACATTTAGAATTAATTAACGATGATAAGGCGAAATCTGATTATTTTTCTTATAAGAAATTAGTAAGTGAAATGGTGTTTTGTTACATTATTTTAACATATTAACTATTATGAGGTATATATTTCTTATTGTTAGCATGTTGGCTACAGGAAAAACATAGTTTTATTTTCTCAATCTTGAATTTTAACTCATAAATTGCGATTTTTCGAAAATACTAATTAAATTACGGTTTTTTACTTAAATTGCGTGTATTGCTTACCAATGGCCAGTGTGATGAATGTAGCCTGAACGGCTAGTGATAAAATACCTAATAAGTAGAGGAAGAACATGATTTTTAATTATTTTTCGCTTTTGTTTTGAATTTTCTAAGCAAATTTTGAGGTTATACGCGTTGTCATTACAATGTTATTAACGTCAATGTCATTGTCAAAATAATGTTGTCGTCGTGGGATTTAAATTTCTACCAAACGAATTATCTTATAATGAAACAGTAGAATATTGTGTGATACTGGAAAGATTTGTGTAAAAAATACTTAATTCATCATCATATGATCAACGTACCGTCTGGGTATTCGATTTTTCTAATTTATTAGAACGAAAATAAAATCCAACTCTACTTGCAAATAGTTATTTTTATTTAAATTAAATACGATCAGACATCAGTCTGATATAAAATACATAATGCTTATCTTAAAACTAGATAGATTAACGTTTATCAGTCTAAGCAACATGGACTAAAGTCTCCGCGTACAAATCGCCATGTTCGTTCACAGCTCTGCAGCCGTAGTATCCTGTGTCTCCCTTTTTCGCGTTCTTAATGGTCAAAACGCCATCTTTGTATGTGGCTCTATCACCAACAGCCTTAGCGTTGTATGTCCAGGAAACCTTTGGCTCGGGCAAGCCACTTACTTGGCAAGGTATCGAGACATCTTGTCCTTCTTTCACGCTAACTTGCTTTTCAGATTTCTTGGAGAGTTTTGGTGCACCTGTAAAAAGTAAACAATTGATAAAATTAAAGTGCGAACAGTTCACGTTTATGGTTCACTGATCTACGTCTTCGTCGTTCTTTTGTCCTTATAATATTTTGTGACGATGAGGTGCCATTACGATTCACCGTCTTCTTTCATTCTTCTCTATGTATAAACTGTCATATCAATAATGCCCCTCATTCATTTTATGAGTTACTAGCAGCGCCCAGCGGTTTCACCCGCATAGTTCCCGTTCCCGTGGGAATACGGGGATAAAATATAGCTTATGTTACTCAGGGTGAATGTAGCTTTCTAATGGTGAAAGATTTTTTGAAATCGGTCCAGTAGTTTTTGAATTTATTCGTTACATACAAAAATACATATCTTTCCTCTTTATAATATTAGTACTTATAGGTGACTAGAAATGGGGGTGACTGGAGAGCTTTTTCACACAACCCATCCGCATTTATGCCAGAAACTTTACTTTCGGCATCGACTTAAAGTTGCCTGTAGACATTTTAATAAAATAAATACACATATTACTTTCGTTCCCTAAATGTCTAAATGATAAAAATTTATAATTAAATTACTTATATTTATTAATTAAATGCGAAAGTTTAGATGGAAGGAAGTTTGTAACGAAATATTAAAAATAAATAAATAAACGCGCCAGAAGCGCGCGAAGCCGGTAGCAGAACGCAGCCGTAAAACTTAAATACTCACTGACTACAGTCAGCTTCATGGTATGCGTTTGTTTCTGTCCAACTCCGTTGTCGACCACGCACTTGTACTCGCCCTGGTCTTCGAGGAGCGTCTCCTTGATGAGCAGCCTCTTGCCACTGGTGCGGTTGTAGGCGGTCACCCTGTCACCAGGCTTACCGTCAGCGTCTTTGCCGTCTTTGTACCAGCTCGGGAAACCAAGAGGGCTGTGGGAGGAAATAAATTATATTTATAATAGCAATTTTTTAATGCGGGAATTCGCTTGACGCTAGTAGCAGAGATTCGATAAATGTGGGGACGTTTGGGAGAAGCCAGCATATGTTTTTAGCAGAAATTAAGAACATTTTTGATCATGCTTAGTTATGATACATGCTCTCTAGGACTAGACTACGCGACTTCGTCGGCGCAGATTTTGTAAAAAAAGATCCCTCTTTTCACTTCTCTTAAATCCATTTTAAGTGCTCACCTACATCACAAAAGAAAACCTTGTGCAAAATTTCATGTTCCTGTCCGAGTAGTTTTGGCTCTTTGGCTGTTTGCTATGCACAGATAGATATAATACCTATGTCATATGGATATATTTTGAATGAGGGTGGAAAATGGGTGGGTATGACCCTCGCTTGGGAGTTTATATTCTTATATCTCGGAATTCTTTGTGAGGAATGACGGCATAACGCCGGCCATGCGAAGGATGCAAGAGATCACCGATCAAATAAAATTTGAGATAGTTACTTTGTTAATGACCAGATGGAGATAGATTGTGGCTAGCTGTGATGACCTATCTGTTACTGTACTATCTTTGCTGGGAATGGAAATAATTTAGCGTGACCACGACCGCTTTGCTCAGAGCAAAAGGAATGAGAAGAGGAAGGTGATTGAACCTTTTTTTCTGGATGGGAAATCATCAATTAAAAGTGATCGCACCTCAAACTTTTATCGCTAGGTCCATGATTAATTATCTCTACTCTTATAGTCTTTTATGACAGAATTCTAAATTGACAGCTATCAAATAGGTAGGCATATCAAAGTAAACAAACTGTTGTCGCAGAATTTCTCTGAAAAATATGAATATTTACTGTGAAAAAAATCCTAGTATAGTTATTTCACCGGAATTATGTTTATTAAAACATTAAAAATGCTTTCTGAAAAAAACATGAAGATGTGGTAGGTCATTGACTGCTAAAAAGTCCAAAAAACAGTTTTTCGATTAAGTTCTGCTTCTATTAAAATTTTATGCTAGGGCAAGTTTATTCCTCATTTAAATTGCGCAAAAAAATACTAGCATACAATTTACCAATGATCAATTGTTCTCGAGCGATATAGCGGGAAAAATAAATGTAGGAATAAAGCGCATATCTACTTCCCTACCTGTGTTATGATTAAATTGGTATTTGGCAGTATACGCTATATAACAAAATTACCTGTTTTTATGTTCCCTGGGCCTTCTATACGGAACAGCTACAATCATAGTAAGTAAATATTATTTTCGTCGAAACTTTACTAGGATTTTTTCAGATGGGCCTCTAATACCAGTATTTTCCTGCGTTATCATGAAAAATGCGAGTAATGATAATAAATAGATACTAAATGTGTGAAGTAACTATGTCAGTGCCAATTAAAAATACATAAAAGATGTTTGTAACAAAATATATTGGCATACTTTGAAAGGTATAAAAAAGTCGTAAAATAAGTAATTATTTTCCTCAACTAGTTTTGTTGGCGTAATATTATACTTCATTCCAGCTGGACTTGGAAAAAACCATGTAGTGTCCCACGTGTCCCACGTAAAATACAAAATGTGCAGTCGTTTGAAAGCCAATGTCACGGTGTTGCCACATGCAAAAACTACGTGGCAAATGACCGTACTCCTTGGAACCAATGCCAGAAAATGAAACTCTTTTTGTTCGATTAATTTCAGGCATATTTCGATTAGCTACTGCCATGACTTATATCATTGTAATAATTTTGGTTTTAAATCATATTATAGTGTTATTAAATTCATATTATGGAAATTAATTAAAGAACATGATTCTAGATAGGTAATAGTTTTCTTGTTCTTCGTGGCGCTAGCACGACATTAACTTAGATTTAAGTGGCCCTGAACTTTTTCACTTCCATGGTATCGTTAGTAGTAGCGCGTAGGTCATTTTGAATGATTATGGGGCACAGAGGATAGGATAGGCGATGGAGCATAGTTTGCGACTCTGCTCCACATCCGCACCCTGCTTTTGATTCGTCAAAGAAGCCTATGGCAGCTTCCTACTTCTGTTCTGAGGAGATTCAGGGGATTCGAAGTGAACCACGGAAGGATAGGCTAGTAAGATAATTAAACTGCTTATTTTTTAGCCAGTGACATTTGCCTGATCCACAAGGATCAAAGTCATCGAACCCAGAACCCGGCATTTCGCTTAACTTCGTTTGTGTCGTGATGATACATTGAAAGAATTTTTCAAATCGGACCAGTAGTTCCTGAGATTAGCGCGTTTAAGCAAACAAACAAGCTCTTCAGCTTTATATATTTGTATAGATACAGTTACAGGCAAAGGTAGGGTAGTATGAATAAAAAAAGCAAAATAAACTTACGTTCCGCCGTAGATACAGTAGATCATGGTCACATCACCAGCTTTGGCCATCATGTCGTTGCTGACATACTGAGGCACCAATTCTCCATTATTCGGGGTCTTGTCCTGGACAAGAGCCTTCATGAAGTGTTCAGCCAGCACGACGTCTTCAGCAGATGCGGGAGTTTGAGCAAAGCAGACGTATTTGAAGCTAGGACTGACGTCAGATTCTGTTACGTTCGAGAACCAGAGTGTACCGTCAGGAGACAGAGTGATTCTTCGGCTTAGAAACTCCTCAATGATAGTCGGATCAGATTGGAGTTGAGTCTTCCAAACTATCTTCGGTTTGGGGTAGGATTCCGGGATAGGACAGTCAAGTTTGTAGGGCTTGCCTTCTACGGGCGTATGCTCTTGAGTTTTGACTTGTGGGGCATTGATGAATGCCTTCTTCAGGTTGATTTGGCGGGTGCTGGCTGTGCCTGCAGGGGTTTCCACAAAGCACTGGTATTTCCCTTCGTCTTGGGGTTGAGGGTTGAAGAACATGATGCTACCCTCGCCTGGGCGCTGGGCGATGTGACCGGCCTTCTCCCAGTCGAAAGGCTGGCCATTTTTGTGCCAGGTGTACCTGGAAGAATGGGAAATATATTAGTTTAACTACTTTGTACTCTTTAATGAGGTTAACAAAGGTGCATTTTAATTTTATTCCCATATTTATGTCAAGTCTTTAGTTATGGAAGAAATAAGTTTTATTTTAGTCCCATATAAATACGTCAAATATTGATTTGATGATAATAATATGGTCACAAATCTCGACTCGTTTTCTTGAAAGGTTTTTGCGAATGTAAACTTAACGTTCAGAACCGAGCATCAAACTCAAACCTTCGCTCAGATAGTCGCGTTTGTAACTATGTACTATGGTTTAATGGACATAAGATGAATTAATAAAAAGGAAATAAAATAGATTTTCCTCAATAAAAACAGAACATATGGTAATTCTTAGTGGTTTCCCACGTAAGATTTTTATTAGGAGATCTTTTCCTTAAAAATGATTCAGTTTACCTACGTGCGGTTCATCACCTGAGGATTGAAGGAAACAATAAAATTGTTATTGTTTTGTATTTTCCCTTGTTATCTTTTTATTATATGATACAAGATAAAAGGGGATCCATGGGAAGGGGCAATCTAAAGCCAATCTAAAGTAGGTACATAGCAAAAAAGGTACTTATGAAATAAAAAACAAAGAAAAAAACACGCCTGCTATGTTCATGGCCGGCTCCTTTGAATACTTAGTTCTTTACAGGTCCCCTGACTGCAATGAATAGTTTTCTTTCTGACATGGCAGGCGTGTTTATTGTTTTTTTATATGATTTGTTCAACAAAAACTGCCGAACCGATTATCTCACTTCTTAACCTACTTCAGTGTATAACGCCCCTCATGGGCATACCCAGGAGGGGGGGGGGGGGCAGGGGAGGGCAGCTGCCCCCCCCTCTAAAATCTAACTTGCCCCCCGCCCCCCCTCCTAGGCCAGAAACTGGTTACACCCATGACGCACCTTAAACATAAGCATAGCATAATCAGCCTTTTAACGTTCCCACTGCTGGGACACAGGCCTCCTCTCTAGGAGAGGGAATGGGCCGTAATCGGCCACGCGGGCCCAGTGCGGGTTGGTGAATGTCACATGTCTTCAAATTTTTGGTTCTAGGACATGCCAGTTTCCTCACGATGTTTTCCTTCACCGTTTTGGTGATGAATTGAATGACACAAAGTAATGCGCCTGGCTGGGTTTGAACCCGCGACTTACAATTCGTAAGTCGGAGCCGTTACCACTCGGCCACCACTGCTCGCATGACGCCCCTTACTGCCTGTATACTTCAACTCACTTGACACCCTGCTCCCGACCTTCGGTGGCGCACTCCAGCAGGACCGTCGAGTAGTTATCAGCCTTGAACAGTACCTCGGCCGGCTGGTCCTTTAGCACTGGCAGATTGGATGCATCCTCCTTTTGTACAGGGTGGGAGGCACCTGTGGGAATTACAGAATACCTAGTAAATGATTTGAAAGGACGTTGAGAAAGAAAGAAAATTTTCACTGAAGAAAGTTCAACAGTTCCATAAAACAAAGTAAAAGTAACGATGGAATAAAAAAAAACTTTTTACAAAAAAATACAACCGACATTTCCACAAAAAATCAAAAAAGTACAAATTAACTTTAATTTCGGAACTCGGTGTTTGTGGTTCCTTTTTCATTTTTTGAACACCGACTTCCGAAATTAAAGTAATTTTGTACTTTTTTTATTTTTAACCGACTTCTAAAAAAGGAGGAGGTTCTCAATTCGGATGTTTGTATTTTTTTTTTTTATGTTTGTTCGCGCATAACTCCGTCGCTTGTGAACCGATTTGAAAAAATCTTTTTTTGTTGGAAAGGGTATACTTCCCAAATAGTCCCATGAAAATTTTATCGAAATCAACCAAGCGGTTTTCGAAAAATCTAAAAAAAATATCTACTTTGTCTACATTGACGACCTCTTAGTGTACTCTGCAAAGGAGCAGTACTTTTTTTACACCAATGTGATTGGTTCGTTTAGGTGGGGGAGGGGAGGGGGTGTAGGTACCACTAAAAAGTGAACCGCTTGTTCGATTTCGATAAAATTTTCATGGGACCGTTTGGGAAGTATACCCTTTCCAACAAAAAAAGAATTTTTCAAATCGGTTGGCAAGCGACGGAGTTATGCGCGAACAAACAATAAAAAAAAAACATACAAACATCCGGATTGAGAACCTCCTCCTTTTTTAGAAGTCGGTTAAAAACAGTGAAGCACATCACAGTTGCACCAAAAGGGTTAATTTCAGTTATGATTCCAGACAGATTCTGTCTGACGTTGGTCTTTTAACTAACTGTTTTGTAACTGACTTTACCGCCCAACGGGATACTGTCGATACTGATGAAGTCCCTAAGTTCGTAAAATAACGCGGAATGTTGTAGGAAAATGATTGAATTTGCATGGAATTTATTGTATTTGAGATAATCTGTTTCATAATATATATATCCAAAGTTCATAATCTATACTTCTAATATTATAAAGCTGAAGAGTTTGTTTGTTTGTTTGAACGCGCTAATCTCAGGAACTACTGGTTCGAATTGAAAAATTATTTTTGGGTTGAATAGACCATTTATCTAGGAAGGCTTTAGGCCATTTATTTTTATTATATCATCACGCTTAAGCCAATAGGAGCGGAGCAGCGATAAAGAATGTTTTAAAATCGGGGATTCCACGGGGACGAAGTCGCGGGCAGCAGCTAGTATATTAATATGTATTACAATAAAAATATGGTTCACAATTTCTCGGAATAACTGCGTGAGATTATGTATTCCAAATGTTCAGTTGACAATTTATCGAGAGTATACAATCTCTCAAGATATTTTATAATCAAACAAATTTTACAGTTAACTAGCTGGTGACATATACATACATTCAAAGTTTGCATAGTTTACCCATTTATCAGTCCAAACTTGTTTGAATTTCAAACATAGGTATATAAAAATATTACACACATAATTATACAGAATAACAAAACAAAAATAGACTGGATTACTTTAGTTACTTACATAAGGCCAGGTATGCGACCAATAATAAGGAACAACTCTTCATAATGTGAGCCATGATGTCTGAAAAAAAAAAATACATTTTAGATTAAAAAATAGTGGAAAGTGTAAAATAGTGAAGAGATACAACCACCCCACTGAAATCCTTTATTGGAATTAATTCGAGATAATTTCAATCCGTTGAGCTATCAATTCAATTTATTTCGAGCCGTTTTCTTAGTGACCGTTCTTATTAAAAAATAAAAATCCTAAAAAAGTATTGGTTGCTGGAATTTAAACTTTGACATAGAGTTACTTGTTCTAAATGTGATAATATCCATACTGAAAATTTAAATTAACTTAAGAGACATATCGGCATTTAAAATAAATGTGCCCTATGCTAACAGTCATAAGGAACATTTCGGCTTTTTGGTTAAATGTCCCTTACGTTAATTGATACTGCTGGTAGCTGCTAAAATACTGACTTTAAAAGATAGAAGGGTACACGAACGTAACAAAACTTCAGCACACGATACCTGTAAATGGTCTATCTACCCAAGTACCTAAGCAGGAATGCGACATACGAAGTAATTTTTTTCTTTCTTTAGGGACGTAAAATCAGGTCGCAGAAAAATGTGAGACCCTAGTTCCAGAGCTAGGTTAGAATACCTGTATTTCAGGAGCCAGTCACTTCTTCCATTTGGGCAAGTTTTATGCAGCAAAAGGTGACATAATTTGAAATTAAGTTTACTAGTTAACATTTTTTAACTATGCACTAATAATAGAAATAGAAAAATCAATTATAATAAAAGTAATTTATATAATCATACTAAATAAAAAACAAAAAGTCGAATACAATAAAAAAAAATCAGATACTACTCTAATGCACGCATTTTATTACTGAGAAAATAAGTATCGTTTGGGAGATCTGGGATCGCTCTAAAATACTGATTACTCCGTGGCGACTACGAAGCTACGGACTTGTAGGGACTACTTCGTATCGTAGCAGTACGAACTACGGCGTAGCAGGCAGCGTAGCAGTGCGTAGCGCTAGCGTGCGTCTTTCTGCAGTCGACGCGCGCACGGTTGGGCAGTGGTTGAATGTTTGGATGTTACGTTACGTCGCGGATTCGATTCCCGCATGGAACAAACATTTGTATGAAACATCTACTATCTGTAGGCAGATTTCAGGTCTGGCTGTTATGTATCTGAGTTTTATGTTTATGCGATACCTTTTATTTTAAGGATCAAAAAGATTTTCCTATTTTTTACATTTTTAACCAACTTAAAAAAGTAAGAGGTTATCAATTGGGATGTTTTTTTAAATTATTTTACTATTGTATATTCGAGCATAACTCTGATTTAAAAAAACGAAAATTATGTTATTATTCGAAAGAAGTTTATTCCATACTAGGCCCGTTTAAATTTCGTAAAGATCTGATGTAGAACTTCTAACACAGCCAAATAAATATGGTCTTGTTGGGAATTTCATGGGGTAGCATTAAAAAATAGAAAACTTGATTTACAAAAAAATACAACAGACTTCTAAATAAAACCCTCAAAAAAATAACTACGGTTGAGTTTTTTTTTTAGAAAAAATAATGACTTAACAATACAGTTTGAACTTGCTTTGTGGAGCTATGATGTCACTATCAAAATAAGAAATTGTTTTGGTAGCAGCATTTTACTTGCTATTGTTACTGTTATTTAATTAAATATAGAACCAGAAAAGCACCCAGGACCCCGCGATCAACAGTCACGCTTGCAGCTACTGCACTGAAGAGGTATTCAGAATTAACCACGCCTTATCTCAACTATGGGATGGCTTTGAATGGGAAATTATCAAATGATTCCTCCTGCTCTGGGCGGAGCGGAAGGGAGTGTCAGACTCTTACTGACTAAAACCCACCCGTGAACTTTCTTATGCCCTTAGCGTTCCAATGCCGCGGTGACTCTTTCGAACAAATTCCGCAGCCCTAGTAGGCTCTGACCCTATGGGGCCCGTCTTCGTTGCTGACAGCTCTTTGACCCGAGTCTGGTTGCTATCGGACGACAAGCCACCCATAGCTCACCGTCCGCAGACCCGCGCCTACGACTAAAACCCACCCGTGATCCTCTCCTAGTGCCCTTTGCGTTCCAGGGCCGCGGTAACTATTTCGAACAAATTCCGCAACATCTTCCATAACCCTGAATAACATGATACGCCTTCGCAAGACTGGTTTCGGATTTCTTGGCTTTTCGCTTGTCTTAACTAATATCAAAGATGTACAAACGAACGATTGCCTAGATTAACAGGTTAACGTTTTTTTCCGAGGCACGAGCACAGATTATTATTTAAAAAATAAAAACTTGAGTTCGTACTTACCGCTTTCTCTGCTTGTCGAGAACTACACTACGACAGTACAAGGCGATGTACCAGTTTATATATCAGACAAAAATGATTCAGTTATTTATGCCTACAACTTTGCGATCAGAAGTTCCACTTTGCACAACATTGTTGGACTCAATCTTTTCACGGTTAAGTAGTTTTTTTAACTTTATATTTAACTTCAGCTGCATAGTCATAATCATAATCGTTTATTTGCTAATATGGGTAATTACATAAAGTTGTTAAAAAAAGAGCACAGTCCAACCATATTACGCCTTGAGGCATGCAAATACCAAGCTATTGCTGTATCACAACATTTTTATACAAAATAATACATGCACCAGTAAAATAATTAATAAATAACACAATTTTGGCATTTTCAACGCAGCAAATAATATTGAGTCATTAGCAAATGTTAATGTCGTTGTTATAATGTTTTTGAATTTTATCTTATTGTTTCTGGAGAGTTTACTATTATTTATTCTGTATGTATGAGTGTTCTGTATCCTTTTTTTTCCTTAAATAAATTGTATCACTTTTTAAGATGATGATATAAACAACGTTTTTGATTTTCAGCTAAAATCAAGCATGAAAATTCAATTATTATAACAAGTGTAAGTCAACAAAGGATTAGATACGGAATTACTAAAATTCTAGAGCAGTATTACAATGAGCATCTAACATCGCGCTTGTATTACATTAATTTAATATCAATTAGGTATAGGTAGAAATATATATATATATAGGTAGATAGTAGAAAAATCCTTATTTGTATGTGCCGTCAGAGCATAGAAATTCGTGATATCCGAACATCTTTTTCAAACTCTAAGCATTTCTTTAAATTAAAGTATTTACAGACAAAAAATAATCATTCAATTCGGCGCGTCTGTTACATTAATTATAACATTACTTTATTGAAGTCTGGTTGTCAATAAGATGAAGTTTTTCGCAAAAATGTGAGAGATCTGCGCAGATCTGTTACATTTTTAATACTTACTAGCAGCGCCCCGCGGTTTTACCCGAGTTGTTCCGTTCCCGTGGCAATACGGGGATGAAATAGCCTATGACACTCCGCAATAATGTAGCTTTCTATTGGTGAAATAATTTTGAAAATCGGTTCAGTAGATCCAGAGATTACCCCTTAAAACGTCACAAACTCACAACCTCACTGAAGTTACCTCTTTATAATATTAGTATAGATTAGTAGAAATAGTACAAGAATGGGTTTTCTGATCTTTCTTTCTTGTCTTGTTGTTGTAAAGTGCGGCGCATACTCAGTTGATAACCTGTGTCATGAGGTACCTATCGACGCGGGACTTTACTGTCACCGGCAGAATTCCACGTATGCCATCATAATATTTACTTTAGTTTACTTCTTCGGACAACACTGGTAAGCGAGCTCTTCTGGGTTCTATGACCTGTCTGTGTAATTTAGTTGAGTCTGTTTGTTTGGTGACAGTAGGTATCACACAAGATGGAACGGTGTCTTACGGCTTAATAGATTTAAGCACCCACAGTCAAACAGAACATCGCCTTAATTCTGTTTAGTCAACTTGAAACAATACAATGCAGGACTGTAGGGGAGAATTTCGTGGTTTCTTCAATGCACAAATGTACATGGAGCATCCAAAAACCATCCATCCCACTTAGTGAGAACCAAGGTTAATGAGAAGAGCATCACCTACCACCACTCTACTATTTGGAACCTCAGGAATGATTAGAGTTGCGGAATTTGTTCGAAAGAGTCACCGCAGCCCTGAAACGCAAAGTGTATTAGGAGGAACACGGATGGGTTTTAGTCAGTAACAGTCTGACGCTTCTTTCCGCTCTACCCAGAGCAGGAGAAGTCATTTGATGATTTCCTATCCAGAAAAAAGTGGAGGATCAAATAGCCGACGGATGAAGTGTGTGAAATATGTTAGGTCTAGAAAGGGTACCCCATTTTCTCCTTTTAACTGACTTCCAAAAAGAAGGAGGTTCTCAAGTCGACATTATTTTTAACGACTCAAAGTCAAAGTCGATTCATTTATTTCGACTAGATCATTAAAAGGCACTTTTGAACGTCAAAACATTTTGAAAATAAAATATTATAGTGACTCTATTTGTCCATTCGCAAAAAGTAGATTCTTATGGAGAAGAACGGACAAGAAACTCCATAGTTACAAAAAAAAAAAAAAAAAAAAAAAAAAAAAAAAATTGATTGAGTTGTCATCTTGCATGTTCATAATATAGCGGGCGGGAGGGAGGTGCATACCTGCAACCCACTAATATTCGCGGAAATTAAAACTAGATATATTGTTTTCAATTTCAAATTCCATAGTTACTCTTTACGTTAGACGTTCGACTAAAAGACGTTAACGTGACGTTAACGTTAGACAAAAAGAGGAGTTCGATAGAAGACGTGTTACACTGTCTGCCTTTACTTTTCATGGTGGTTACGGGCTTAGCCGCTACAAACGTGGCCGCCGACTAGACAAAAGAACCAGAAGACTTTGCTTGCTTAAGTATTTAAGTCACTTGCTATGGAATGGGGTACATCATCAAGTAATAGGTATCTACGTCAAAGTTGCATACGTGTCGGGATTAACGATGAGTAGGTCTCTCTGATCTGCAGTCTAGGTATTTGAATCATAGTACGGAGTCTTATAGCGAAGATTTTCCTCAATAACTCAGTAGGAACATAAAAAAACTTGTCACAAAAAAAAAAACAACCGACTTCTAAACAAAAAAAGGTTAAAACAACTTTCATATCGGAACTCGGTGTTTTTGGTGTTGGTCCCTTTCTAGTTTTGTTCTTTGAAGTTCTGATGAAGAACAGAGATGATAGGAAACGGAACTCTTCAATTAATGATAGCAAATCTTTCGGGATTGCTGAAATCGATTGTTTGTTTTTTTACCACTAAAAAGTGAAAATAAAAAATAAAATCGGTGTTCAAAAAACAAAAAAGCAACCAAAAAAAGTTCCACAATTAAAGTTAATTTCAAGTACTTTTTGTTTTTTTTTTTGGTATAAATCGGTTGTATTTTTTTTAACTGTTACCGTGTGAATATACAGTAATCACTGCAAGTTGGAATTTAATTCCGTCTCTGAATCATCAACCTCATCGTAAGACGCATCAAGGGGACAGATAGGTTACCTTTCATTTGCGTCCCCAAAAACAGTCATGAACTCAGTACCTTGAGCTGTACAAAGTCGTCTTCAGTTCAAGGCTAACGGGAGTTTACTTGACTAGCTGTGAGTTGCTTTAACATAATATACTTCCATAAATAAATAAAATTAAAGTGAGTGTATTATAATATCATTTTTTTAAATGCTTACATATAACGCGGATGCGTATTATTTTTTTGGATGGGAAATCATCTAATGACTTTTCCCGCTCTGGGCGGAGCGGAAGGGAGTGTCAGACTCTTACTGACTAAAACCTACCCGTGATCCTTCTTGTGCCCGCCGCGTTCCAGCACCGCGGTGACTCTTTCGAACTAATTCCGCAACACGCGGATGCGTATGCGTATATACCTACATACTAACAACAACAACAAAGACGGTTTTTATATACTTAACGTATCGTTTTGTCTGTTTGTTCCGGTTAATCTCCGAAGCAGATGGACCTTTTCTGACAGGAGTTTAGCAACTTTTAGTTAGATAAAATAGGGTTTAAAAAATAAAACCCATGAAATAGTACCTACAAATAGTAGTAAATACCCAAGAGTCGCAGCTTAGTTAAATTGAGAATGGTAATGTCGCGAAAATTAAAAATGAAGACTTGCTTAAAGGAGGAAAATAAATGCTTAATTATTTTCTATTTGATAACTGATATTGATGCATACATTAATCTCTGAAGTACTAGATAGGAAAACGGTATAATCTGGTTCTAATTTCTAAGTATATGACCTCAGCGTGTGTAGAGTTGTCGCACAAATTTCATATAATATATAAAAAAGTATAATATAAATAAGTAGATGTATCTACAGTTTTTTTTTTTTTTTGCTAACTTAGCTTCCCCGAGATAATCTATACTAATATTATAAAGAGGAAAGATTTGTATTTTTGTATGTAACGAATAAACTCAAAAACTTATACTGGACCGATTTCAAAAATTCTTTCACCATTAGAAAATTCCACATTCACCCTGAGTAACATAGGCTATATTTTATCCCCGTATTCCCACGGGAGCGGGAAACCGCGGGGCACTGCTAGTATATTAAAAACGTAAATATTTCTTTATTAATTAATTAATGCCTTTAATTGTTAGAAGTGTAGACACACTTCTAAACTCATACTTTGTACGGGGCGGACGTGATCGACTGGACTGTAGGGTGGCCAGGGTAGGTTATCCTATTCTTCGAAAGTGGACTGTATGGTGACAACCCACCTAGGTATAAATGATCCAGACGCGTTGACGCTCCGTCTATAAGCTACGGGCCATGAGGATGCAACCCTTAACTGAATACTTGCTATACTTGCTGTTATGCACACAATATATAGGGGTAGGTATTGAGGGCTTACCAATAAAGTCACAATAAAACACTATTTAACTTGTTCACTATGCACTTAGCGATTTGAAGGGTGAAATTCGCGACTATATGATTCTACATTTAGGTATAAATTCGAAATATCTTGCAAATGACTACAAATTTCTTTAAATTTCTAAGTTTCTATTGTACGGCGCAACTATACCGTATCGACACCCAAAAAATCACCGTGTGTGATGAAGTTTATTAACCAATATTTTCATTATGCTAATCCTAGAATTTAGACTATATCTAGGCTTAGGTCTATGTGAGTAGGGGTTGTCGTACCGGTACCTCTATGGATAGCCCTCGGTATGCTCCATGCAGAGGAGACGAATTCACCCCTTCATCCCCCTCCACGTAGGGGTGGGATGTCGAAAACTATACAAAACTATTGTAGGCACGAAGCTATTACCTACTTGGGGTGAATTTACCGTAAAACTATGCTAGGAGGGCTATACAGCTATATGTATCTCTATAGATACGACAACCCTCTACAAAACTACATAGGTATGTTTCAACCCTGTCACTTAAGGGGTTGCAACTCTATAAGCGTACATGTTTCAGGGGGATAAAAATAAACAGTTTTATTTAAACCTTAATTACGGCTTTATGCCTGCATACACTATAGACATCTATATATCCCCTGAAAGGATTTTTCAAGGCGGTTCTATTTCAGACATTTAGAAGTCTAGAATCTAGACTTGTATTTTCGGGAAAGGAAGAGGGTAGATGCAAAGTGTTTTATTTTTGTGCATACCTTCACCAGGGCTATTTATCAAAAACTGTTGACCAATCACGTACCAGCACCCTCCTGCTCTGTGATTGGTCAGTGTCGCTTTTAGCTATGCGACTACCTTTGACCTAATATTTCAAGTCTCAAATTACCAAGCCCTTTCTATTTACCTATGTATGTCTGTCTGTGTGTGTATATACCTCGATTACCTTATATACCACCGATCACCTTTATATACCTTTATATACCTTGATTACCTTTATATACCTTCGATTACCAGGGTTACCATGTGTTTACTGTTATGTGTAAGGGATAGGATACCCTACCTAACTATATTCTATTTACTTGGAAGAAATAAAGGCTCCAAGGGCTTATATACTGCCTCTTGAGAGCAAACGACTGTAACGAATGTGTTTTATTTCAATAACAAACTATGTATCAACTATAGCTACCTATAACTATCTATACTATGCAGCTTTATTTGTTACAGCATTCTATGTACAGTCGGTGATAGCAATTAACTGACCCCCCTAAAAATTACTCGATTTTACACCTTATGCTCATAACATTAAACGTTTTTCAATATGTATGAGTTAATCAGACTAACACTACTCGATGAACAGAAACAATAAATAATTTTGATACGCAAACTTGAGCTTTAAGAGGTTGGTATTAAGTCATTTATTTATAACTTTTCACTTTTTTTAATAAGTGGGTAGTTAGACGTCAATATGCGTATTCAACAAAAACTGCTATAGATATGACATTAGGAATATAGGGTAGAAGAATAAATTGAACAAGATATTCTATGCACAAATAGCATTGAATACGCGCGAACATTTTTACCTTGCCTTACTAAATTGCGAAAATCCACGCTTTTTTTCCTTTTTATTAATTGTTATCAGTTTTGATAGTTTAATCATCATGTCTCAGTTGGGTGATTATTTAAAATGCAAAATAATCTATTTGCATGAGGAGAATGTTGGTATTAAAGCGATTGCTAGGAAACTTAATATAGCGGTAAGTGTATTCTTTTTTATGCTTAATTTATAATAATTATAGTTATTCCTTAATTCGTTAGTTTGCTTAAAAGCCGGTGAATGTAGAATAATAGACAATTAACTGTGTTTCATTATGAGTCTAATTTGAGATCATTTATAGGTCTAATTTGATTTATATAATCTAATTTGATAAACGTATTTTTTCAAACTTAATCGATAAAATATGTTAATCTATTCGTTACTAAAATTATGCTTATTGTGTTGTTTCAGAGAAATACAGTCAGATTGTGGCTAAGAGGTTTTGAAGAGACAGGGAATATTCAAAAAGATCGTCCTGGACCAAAACCTACTATGTATACTCCTGTGTCAGAACGTCATCAAGCAATTGTTAGAAGGCATACTGAACACCCATTTTTGCCTACTCATTCAACTGCAAGTGGAAGTGATTGTTGTTGGATATGGTGCGCCGTATGCGGGACCGCTTGCAATAAGTAATAGAAAAAATGGTGCTCCACTTCGCTATTAAAAGCATGAATGACTTGAGTAACCAGTGTTCTGAATGAATGACTTGTGTCAGTGTGTGTGTTAAATTAACTATTGTTATCATTTCTAACGAAGTATTTCGAATACCTAGTTTTTTGTCAAAACCTTATTTTATAACTAAAATAACTATTCACAAAACAAATTGATATATAGTAGGTAGAACTTCAACGTATAATGCCGTTTTATTTAGTTAAATTATATTTAATGTGGTGATGTTATTGTTATGAAATAGAAATACATTCCTATATTTCTAAATATTATAACATGCTGATTCACTACATTAAACTCAGTGCAGTTAACAACGTTATTAGTAAGCAGGTAAATATTATCATCTTCGTGTCGTCATCAATACCTATCATTTATTTATGTTATTCTTATAATATTTTTTTTTATAAAATAAAATCGTTTTTACCATCATTTTGGTTTTTTATTTCTGTTTGTTTTTCTTTTTTGTTGTTGCTAAAGTTATAATTTATTATTTATAACTTAAAATAAATATACAAAACAGAAAAAAACGCGTCATTTACGTTGGTTACGAACTCACAACCACGATTTGTCAGCTCACTACAGTCACCACTAGACCACTCGAAACACATTTAACGTTCTCGAAATTACGTATTATATTACAAAATAAAATATTATTCAAGATCATACCTACCTTAACACTGCGTATTAAAGATCAAATTCGAATAACTATTTTATTGATCGTAGACGTTGAACCAGTGGTTCTAGTTCGACAAGCTTACTGCTAATAAGCAAAAGGTTCAAATTCGTTTAATATTTAGGGGGGTCAGTTAATTGCTATCACCGACTGTACTAACTAACTACCTATAACTACCTATACTATGTAGTCGCGGTTTTATTTATTTGCAACATTCTATGTACTACTATAGCTACCTATAACTACCTATACTATGTAGCTAAGACGCATCGTCGCGAACATACTTATTTTATAGACGTAAAGGTTTAAGTTTGTTTGTAGAAAGTAATATCTAGAACTCCTGAAACGATTTTGAAAATTCTTTCACCAGTAGCAAGCTACATTATTCCAGAATAACGTAGGCTATATTTGATAAGAAGCACACAAGACAATTGATTTCATCACAATTTAAAATGTTCGACGCCCAGCGAAGTGGCCAGAGGTCAGCTAGTTTATAGCTTTCCATTTCCAAAGGTGAAAGATTTTTTAGAATCGGGGCTCCTAAACTTTTGAGCTCATTAAATATCAAAATTCCAACTCGAATTCCCAGACATAATACTTACGACTTGTTCTGTATCACTGGCTCCAAAACTAACCTCGGTCATTACGCCGCTGTGCCGAGACTTTGTAGGCAATATAATACACTAGCTGTCCGCACAACTTCGTTTGTGTCACATTTTTCATGACTGCTCCGCTCCTATTGGTCTTAGCGTGATAATATATATATTATATAGCCTATAGCCTTACTCGATAAATGGGCTATCTAACACTGAAAGATTTTTTCAAATCGGACCAGTAGTTCCTGAGATTAGCGCGTTCAAACAAACAAACAAACTCTTCAGCTTTATAATATTAGTATAGATTGACTAAAAATACGGACTTAGACATCTGTAGGTCTAAGTTGTCAATATTTAAAAACTGTTTGAGTGAGTTGATTTAATTTTATGTGTAATAATTATTGTTTATTTTTAATTTTTATTAATTCATATTGTGCTTAAATTCATTTCAATTGTATATCAAATTTTCCTTTTTAATTATTTAACACTAGCTGCTGCCCGCGACTTCGTCCCCGTGTAATCCCCGATTTTAAAACATTCTTTATCGCTGCTCCGCTCCTATTAGCTTAAGCGTGATGATATATAGCCTAAAGCCTTCCTCGATAAATGGTCTATTCAACCCAAAAATAATTTTCACCACAATACAATTCGAACCAGTAGTTCCTGAGATAAGCGCATAAATGTAGAAGTACACCTACCTGATTTTGATTGTAACTTCTTATTTATGTGTGTGTTGTGTATATTCTATGTTGGAGTGGAGACCCAAAAAAAAAACCACTAAACCGATTTTGCGTGCCAAACAAAGAAACATTCGCACAAATCGCATTCTCACTTACTACCTATATTAGTCGTGGCAACCCAAGTCAGTCATACGGGTACACATTCGTCACACACGGCACAACTTTAGTTTACATATCCATTACAATTCATTACACTTGGGATTCACCGGGTCCAGACGATGAGGAAACTGCTATAAGTATTTAATTTTCCTCCTTGTTTTGTTGTAATGACTCTGTTAGGATATGGCGTCGCAGTCTAGGGCGGGAAAAATTGATAAAAATTGCGAGTTCTGTGTAATGGTATTTTCTTGAGGCAGCCAGATTGAATTATTCATATTTTGGGAATCCGACGTTTTATGAATCTAGCAGGGAACCTATGAACGAAGAAATGCTGTCAACTCCGGAAAACAGTATATGTTAGAATTGTGCTCGAATCATAAATGATTTAGAGCAGTGGTGGCCGAGTCCCGAATTACGGTCGCGGGTTCAAACCCAGCCAGGCGCATTACTTTGTGTAATTAACTTCATCACCACTGCTCTCAAACGGTGAAGGAAAACATCGTGAGGAAACCGGCATGTCCTAGAACCAAAAAAATTCGAAGACATGTGACATTCACCAACCCGCACCGGGCCCGCGTGGTGGATTACGGCCCATTCCCTCTCCTAAAGAGGAGGCCTGTGTCCCAGCAGTGGGAACGTTTAAAGATAAAGATAAAGATAAAGATATATTTATTTGTAAACATGTGTAACATTGTACATATAAATGCAAATGTGGATGTAAAAGTGAAAATCTGTGAGTTTCAACATGTTTTGCCACCATTGGCGTACAAAATTAATTTTGACCACTTGAAATATAAAACAATTAAGAAAGAGAGAGAAAAAAAACATAACAAAATTTAAATATAACACAAATAGACTAGAAACTATCATTTAAAAAATCTTTAACACAATAATAACATTTTTCAGTAAGTAACTTCTTAAGTTCTCTCTTGAATAAAATTGTCTGGTTTATATTTTTAATAACCTCTGGAATTTTATTATATATTCGTGGTGCCATACAAAACACGCTTTTATGAAGTAGTGCTGTTTTGGCAGAGTGAGGCTGTAAGAAGTTCTTATATTTAGTACGTCTATTTCTAGTGACATTGTCTGACAAAAGAGCTCGGACCAAGAATCCAAAATATGGACTAGACAAAATTTTTTTTTTTTTTTTTTTTTTTTTTAATTTAATGACCTGGTAACAAAGACCTTTAGGTCAAGGACTAGACAAAAGCGTATACTCGAAAGGGATGGATATAGAGTACTTCAAAACTGGGGGATACCAGACTTTAAAATATTACCCCATAATTCTCGTTAATTTTTGTATATGGATTTGGGAGGTGTGATTAATACGTGAAATGAAAGTAACGAGTTTTTAGCACCATAAACCAGGGCTTTAAATAACGTTAAAATTTTATAACGTTATCTTCCTTCTACAGGACTTGCCGTTTTTATTAAAATAACGAAGTGATTTAACGTTATTTATGCTTCAATATAACGTTATTCTTTAGTAACGATACTTGTAATATAACGTAAACCGGTGTTATGTGAATTGATGGAGGATAATAAATCAAATGCTTCCTGATTGATAAAATTTTTATTTTGTAGTTTTTCTATAATAGCAGAAAGGTCAGCATTTTTTTTTTCTCTATTCGCCCACATTTGGATCTTAATGCAGCTAATTTCTTCTTTCTTCTCTCAGCTAAAATTGTTATCTGGTTTAATTTTCTAATCAATTTCCTTTTTCGAGGCGACGTACTCAGAGTCGTAAATATTTCACCAGGTTTAATCTAAAATAAAAATTCGATGTTAGTAACCCACACAAAGAGAAATGGAAATAAATAAAAAAAATAATTTTCATAGTTGCATTTACTTCAGGTTCCAGCGATAATCCTGAAGCCACCTAAAAAAAGGCAGTGATTTACAATGTTCTATATTCAACTAAATTCAAAATGGTTAAAATAAACAAATACTTGGATTGTTGTGTGTTGGATTGGATTTTCGTCGCAGATGGATCAGAGATCGAGATTTCCTCAGATTTCGTTCTGCGTTTTTTAGCGAAACTCTGGAAGAAAATATGTGGGTCAGTCCAAATTAGTCAATAATGGCCTCCAATTATTTCGACCGGTTGATGCAATCCAGGAAGGCAATCTGGTGTCCTTTGTCTAAAATCTAAAATATTTCATTTTTCAGGTAGTCCGGTTGAGTTGCCTTTTGATTTGATGACCAATAATTTTGAGTATGAAATTACTAAATAGACTAAATGAAAAAACAAAAACAACAACATGACTGTTGCCTTTTCCCTCAATAATGGGTAATTTTAATGCATGCCATCTGGTATCCCTAAAGTACGTATTATTCTACTAAATTGAAATGACAGAAAGTTATTTATTCTCGTAAGACAATAAAGTTCTATAGAATTTGAACGTGTAATACTAACGTAAAATGAAATTTTAATCACATATTTCAAGTATTTTTAACGCTTTTTTTCTAAAAGACTTTTTATCAACGTATGTCGAGCTAAATATTTAGTGACATTTTAAATTTTTATGATATTATAAATGCGAAAATCTCATACTTACGAATGAAAGGTTATGTTCTCCGATTTTCGTTCACTACGGCTATTACAGCCGATAAAACAGCAATACACCATGTTGAACGTCTTTCTCTTAAGTTAGCAACTTCGTTCCCACTATTTAAACTACAGATTTAATAGGGGTTTCCAACAAAACACGATTAAAAACGAATGCACTAGTACTGTGTTGGGCACATACCACAGATGTGCCCAACAAAAAAAGTGATACGTCGACAAAGACAACAATAAATAGTTCTGTCCTTGTTATCCTAATATGTTTCTGTATATATACATCCTTTTTGTCTCAATATTGTTTTTAGCTTGTCTTGTCCATTAGATTCTTGGTCCGAGCAAAAGAGGAAACCAATGAGGATTGCTTCTAACAAATAAAGCTATTTCCAAGATGTATAGTGACGGAAGTGTCAGTATATGGTATTTTATAAACAGTGGTTGACAGCTGTCGGTATTTTTGATCTTAAACATAGCCCGAATACAACGCTTTTGCATTTTAAACACCATGTCGGTGTTTGTCGAATTACCCCAAAATATTAGACCGTATCTAAGCACCGATTCAACAAGTCCATAATATGCCATGAATAATGCGTTTCTACTCACTGTTGGTGCCAGTTTGTACATCGCAAAAGATAAACTACTTATTTTTGTACAAAGATCTTCTGTGTGACATTTCCAATTAATTCTACTGTCAATTTTTAAACCGAGGAATTTGGCTGTTTCTACTTGATTTATTATATTACTATCATATATTAATGTAAATTTAATTGAATTTTGAGGTCTTTGACTGTAGTTCATTACATTTGTTTTATTTATATTTATTTTTAGATTATTATTGATTAGCCATGTTATTATAGATGTTAGTGCTTTATTTATGTCGTTTTCAAATAGATTTTTATCATTACATATAATATTTACTGTGCTGTCGTCTGCAAATAATGTCATAGGTTGCACAGTTGCTTTAGGGAGGTCATTGATGTAGATAATAAATAGCGTAGGTGCTGTTACGCCGCCTTGGGGAACACCATATCTAACATATCTTACTTTGGATTGGTATTGTTCTTCTTTTTTAGTTTTTATATTAAATCTTGTAACTTGTGTGATTTGTTTTCGATCAGTTAAGTAAGATTTAAATAGTTCCAAAACGTTTCCTCTTATACCGTATGCCTCCAATTTACTAACCAATATTTTGTGATCAACATAATCGAAGGCTTGTGTCATATCGCAAAAAATGGACCAGACAGGGGTAGTTTTATCAACCGCATTCATTATACTTTTTAAAAACTCAAAGATCGCCATGTTTATATTTTTATGTTTTCGAAAGCCTTTTTGTTCGCTGCATAAGATATTGTTATTTTCTAAGTAATTATTTAATTCTGTATTGTAGTAAGTTTCAAAGATTTTGGAAAATATAGAGAGGAGGGCAATGGGTCGATAATTTTCAATTAATTCTTTATCATCTTTTTTCAACAAAGGTTTAACAATTGCTAGTTTAAGATCCTTAGGAAATGTGCCATTTGTTATAGATAGATTTATAATATGACTTATGTGATGACATATCTGACTATTTACTTCTTTTACAATTTTTGTAGAAATTTCGTCATAACCGACACTTTTTGTATTTTTTAGGCCCTTTATAATCTTAAATACATGAAGAGGTGTACTTGGAGCTAAAAACATTGAATTAGGTCTGTGGTTAATTAGGGATGTTACATTTTTACCAGCACCCAAGATTGGCTTAACTTTATCAACGAAGTAATTATTAAATGTGCTAGCTAAAAGGCTGATTATGCATAAATGATTTTGGTGTTACGCTTCTGTAATGTACGCAGATATTCCGCACTCCTTGCTCTTTAAATGTTATGTTATTCTCCTCTCGTGTTAGTTTTTGTTGTGGATAATTTAATGAAAAGACAGAGAAACAAAATTTTCAAATATATTTGGCCAGTAGGCCCATTCACGTTACATTTATGTATATAGATATAAAAACAATGACAGTTTTTGATATGGAAGAGATTTGCCGTCGGCCGGGTTTTCTTAGGTCGCTAATAGTCATTAAAAAAACCTAATAAAGGTCTTAATTAAAGGTCTGACATCACAGACTCCTCGTTTTGGGGAGCATTGTTTTGGCCACGGGCCGAATTGTCGTTTTTTTTTTTTCACATACTGAACATTGCCATAATTCAAAAACAAATACTTGGCCTCCCTTTCAGCTTTCTTTCTTGTCGCTAGGTCGGGGTCCCTCAGTCTTCTTATCATTTCGTTCTCATTGGGGATTCTTGCTTTAGGCCTCCAAAAGACGTCATTTCCATCAATGTCAGTAGCAAAATATCTAACGAGAATGTACGCCAGAGACGCGATTGGGGGGTTCAACAGACGTTCCAGATTCAAAGGGCAGAAGGTCGCCGGAACGCGATTTTTGATAGGGCAACAATTTGGTATATTAATGTTGGGGTAAGTGGCCTTTAAGAACTTTGTGGATACATGCTCGGATACAATTTCTTCAGCGGTTTTGATGTAAGGCTGGGCTAATGTTTCTTCATATTCCACATCTTCCAGGCCTGTGGTGGTTTCCCTGGCAGTAGTGTAGGGTTTGGTCACATACTTCGGTTTCGTCCATTCGGTCTTGAAGAAACTTCTATAAGGTATCAGCGCTTCTTTGTGAGCCACTGGAAAACAATAAGTTTGTTTAAGGGTCAGACCATATGTTGCGCGCTTCAGCAATAAAAAGTGGGCTAACAAATACCGCCTACGGGAAATTCTAAAGTTATCCCAAGAGAACATTCTTCTGGGATAAAAAGTATCCTATGCCCTATTCCACGACCCACGATATAGTCTATATCTCATCGAAATCCGTTCAGCCGTGATGGAAGAATTAACAAACAAAGAAACAAACCCACTTTCTCTTTTTTTGAATATTTGCGGCTTCACCCGCTTTATTAGCCTTATAGGCCGTCTCTAGGTCTCCTATCTCTTTATCAAAATTCATCAAAACCGGTTCGGCAATTCGAGGCATGAACAGTAGCGTAGCTGGGGGGGCGATGGGTCCGACGCACGTGGTTTGGTTGGTTTTAGCAAAGTAAACACTAAATAGCACATAACATTTTATTCTACTTAACGTGTAAACATTGCCTTTGTTTGGACTACTTTTGGTAAAATTCCTAATGAATTCGCTGGGTTGTAGACTACCAAAGACATCTGAGTCTTGCTGGCCTTCCTAAAAGACTCAAAGAGTCTTTGGTAGTCTACAGGGGCTTAAGCTCCTTAGCTTAAGTCCTTGAGTTCCAAATAGACATAAATAAAGGCAAGAAGAGTGTGATGATCTCCCTGCTATATTTAGTAGGTAACACTTCAGCCAATCCCTTGGCGAAATCCAGGCCTGATATTATCGTTATCTGCCTGAACTTGTTACATCTCCGTCTATTATTAATTTAATCAGACCCAGCCTGTCCCTTGCTGCCCCGCCCCCCCTCAATGACCTCGTTAAGCCGAGGCCCTGAGGGATTTAGCTTGTAAGAGTAGTTTTTAGCCCTGGCTGGGGGCCTTAAATTCATTTGAGGCCACCACGGAATAGTCCGGTTAAGCAGTAACCAGCCTTAGTGTGCTGAACTGCGAGTAGTCCATTAAAAAAAAAACTATTATTAATTTGTTATCTATCCGATGCGGGTTTTCACTAGTCACAAATAGTACTTAGCTACAATTTTCCTGTTTTCAAACATTTCATTCTAGTTGACAACGAATGTAAAGGTTATTAGTAGGAACAGTGGTGGCCAAGTGGTAACGGCCCCGACTTACTAACTGTAGTTCGCGGCTTCAAATCCAGCCAGGCGCTTTACTTTGTGTAATTAATTTCATCACCACTGCTCCCAAAACAGTGAAGAAAAACATCGTGAGGAAACCAGCATGTCCAATCCAACCAAAAATTCGAATATGTGTGTTATTCACCAAACCGTACTGGGCCCGCGTGGTGGATTACGACCCATTCCCTCTCCTAGAGATGAGGCCTGTGTCCCAGCAGTGGGAACATTAAAAGGCTGCTTATGTTTATGCTATTATGGTTGTGAAACGGTTAATCTAATGATGTATCGTCAATTAGACACAGGTGTTTGTTTGGAGGATACTCCCGCTGGCTGCGGAATTTGTTCGAAAGTGTCACCGTGGCCCTGGAACGCAAAGGGCATTAGGAGAAACACGGGTGGGTTTTAGTGAGTAAGAGTTTTACACTCCGTCCAGAGCGGAATAAGTCATTTGATGGTATCCAATTAAAAGGAGACTACAATTTTCATAAACATTTACAACTAGCTATTATGTGCTAGAAAAACTGTGAAAATTGTGAAAAACATTTTATTTGGTTATGCTGGTTTAATTAATATGTTCTAACCTTTAACTGAGACTAATAAAATGGCGGTTTGACAGCGATGTATAGGTAATAGGACAATATTGACGTATTTATTCTTCAGAAAAAAGTTATGTTTGAAAAATCTCACCGATAATGTGTGATTTAGGCATTGGTAGTATCCCGAGGGCGTCGTGAAACGCAGGGCGATTCCCGGCCACAAAAGGCGCGGGCCTGCGGACGGCGAGCTATAGACAGCAACCAGGCCCGGTTCGATGGCGCGTCGTGTTCCACGCGCGCCTGAAAGAGCTATCAGCAACGAAGACGGGGTAGCAGTGCCTGCTAGGGTTGCGAAATTTGTTCGAAAGAGCCACCGCAGCCCTGGAACTTAAAGGGCACAAGAAAGATCACGAGTGGGTTTTAGTCAGTAATAGTCTGACACTCCCTTCCGCTCCACCTAGAAGGGAAGAAGTCATTTGATGATTTCCCATTCAGCAAAAAAGAAAAGGTATTGGTAGTGTCGGGTACCTATCTAGTTATCAACCGCACAAATGGGTATGGAGGTATCTAAATAGATTCACAAAAAACCTGTACTGGTGTCCTATCAATTTATTTTCGCTGTTTACCAAAGTAGTATTATGAAACATGTATATATAGTTCAAGAGTTGCCAAATTTTTTCACTTCACTTCAACATCATCCAGGGACACCGCAAAGCAGTCCAACATAGAGAATGATCTTCTCTTCGGGAACCCCTGGCATGGCTTCATATCACACGGTGGTTCGGGATTCATACTTGCACGGGCCTTCGGGAAGACCGGGCATCTGTAATTGCATGGCACTCCAGGTTGCCACTTCTTCTTATCACTTTTCTGAGGACTTGGCCAAGATGGAATCGGTGTCCAAGGATCGTAGTCTCTTGCAAACAACGTTTCGGCACTCGACTTCACCTGACGTAAAACTCCGCTGATAACTTTGCCCAGATTCTGAAGACGGTCTACAATGATCTCAGTCAAATCTGCCTTAGATCTTAGAGCAATAACCTCAGCTTCGTTCAGTTCGTAAGCCAATTCTGGACAAATTTCCCCTATCTGTAAACCGCATGACACATCCATGTCACAGGCGGTACATTTACATCCAGGCTTCTTCTTTGGTGGACAGACAGGTGGTCTCCGCTTCAGCATAGGGAGCCCAAAGGAGGGCGGCGGCACTGGATTAAGTGGCGGAGACCTGGGTGCCGTGGGCGGGCAACGAGGAGCCTTCCTGTTGCACTTCCCTACGGTAGGCTCCACACTCAACCCCAACATTTTCAGATCGTTAATACACTCGAGACGACTTCGCTGCCTCACTCTTTTCAGAAGCTCCGATAGAGACACCTGCTCATCGAGTTTCGGCAGATTTTCGAGTGTGTCTGTCGTGCCTGTAGGCTTGTCTTCTGGCGTGGCTGTATAACCAATCTCCGGAATGACTTCAGGTTCGAATTCCAAGTCTAACTCGTGAAGAGCTTGTGTTTCTGAAGGCATTTTCTCACTTATCATCTTTACATCTCTAGGCAGTGGTTTAGGTCGTATAGACTCACAAATATTCTTCTTCATGTATATAGTCTCGGTGGTATCAACAAAATCACTATGATTATGAGTGGAAAAAGTAGATATAGGTGCTATTGGGCAGGTTTCGTTGCATGCTAACACATAGTAAGGGTCTAGCTCATGTTCCTTCAATAATTCATCTGTTACACTGACTTTTACATATTCCTCTCCTGGTTTTAGTTGTGGATCCTCGTTTGAGTATGATTTTTCATTACAACCTAGTGGAGTTGCTTTATCGTCTTTATGTAAATGTTCTATGGGTTTGTCCCATTTGTGTTGTGGCAAACGGAAATTGGTGTATGGTACTCTTTTAAATCCTGTGTTCGGAGTAGTCTCATGATCCACGTCCTCTTCTTTTCTGTATTGACTTTTTGCTGTTTGGCCATGTTCAATTACGTCCGTTTCTCGTTCGTGTTGCAAATATCTAGTTTTCGAAGCGGAAGCATTTTGGTGCTTTTGGCCCCACAAGTACGCGGTAGATAAATTACGCGAACAAATCGATTTTTTGTCAGCTTCTTTTGATTGTAGTTCATCCATCGCATAGCTGGATGCATTCACTGTTCCGCAATATGAAGGATTATCAACATTTCTGAAGTGAGTCACGTATTCTGGTTTTAGGAGTCTTTCATACCTAATAATATTTTCTGATGCATCGTTTGGAGAGTCGAATGATTTTACTTCCAAGTCCTTTTCTACGGGAGTAGTGTGAGTAGTTTTTACAGGATCCGACGCGCATTGCGCATTTTGCTCATCTTTGCTTAAGCAATTTTCTTTATGTTCCTCAGATACAGTTGCTTTCGTATTTACGATATTTGTAGTTTTTTCAGCATCTTCCATTGAATCAATTCCAAGTACATGTATTTCTGTCACTATGGGTTCGTTTAACTTTTTATTCTTGAATGATGATGTATTCTCAATTGCTTGTACCGTTTCTTCCGCCGGTAGGCTATCTTCTTTAGGCTTTACTAGCGTTATTTCTTCAGTTTCTTCGTTTAAATCGGGTAATCTAGCTTCAAAAGTTGCGTGTCTTGTTGGATTCATTAATCCAAATACACATGGTTCTTCCTCTTTTAACTCGAAATTGGGACTCTTAGAATGGGTCTCCTGCTCTTCAATTTTACAATTTGGTTGCCTTTTTAATTCGTCCATTTGAACTAGCATGTCTCTTAGAACACCTTTCGAGGGAGTGTTGCTTTCAGTTTTACTGGTAAAAGAACGTTTTCCCATTTCGTTTAGCAAGATTTCGTCTATCCGCCCTAGTGGGCTGTTTAGACAGCGTTTCGCCACGTCGTCTAAGTCACCCCTAGACACCACTGGCGTTCTTGGAATATAGTCTTCGTCGTTTTTTGTACTCTTACAGTTTAATACAGGTTGGTTTCCTAAAACCTTCGGAGTCACATTAAACCCTTCAATTTTAGGCACCTGTGCTTCAACTAGTGGGGTTTCCTCGATGGTTTCCAGTTTTTGAGTTAATTGTTCTTCGTCCTCTTTTGCAGTGGTAGCATTGATAAACATATGTTTTCTCTCACCGTTATCCATATTGATTGTCTCAGAATTGTCATCATAAAATGCCTTCTTTTCTACACCATCTAGATTTTGTACACACTTCTCATTTTCTTTAGCGTTACTTAGAAGATCTTCCCTGCCAGCAAATTGGGAGCCTCCATCAGGAGGTAATTTCAACGTGGAATCCATTAGAATTATTTCATCTTGCTTTTCGTCCTCACGAATCACTGAATAGACGTCAAACTGAGTTCTATTATAAGGTAGTAAAGTGTCTATTTGTTCTTGTTGTATTTCTTTCTGATACAAATACTGTTTTCTTTCATCTTTAACCGTTTCGATTGCCTCAACATCATCATCACGAAGTGCCTTCTTTTCGACACTTTCTGGATTGTTCATACACTTTTCGACGTCTTCTTTAGTATTACTTGAATAAGGTTCTAAAAGTGGTGCATTGTCTTCTGCGGTTCCGAAACCGTCCAAATTTTTTGTCAAGTCGGGTTCTTCAGCTGTCGTCATGTGGATATTCAATTTTTTCACTAGATCTTCTCTGTCAGCATGTTTAGGGCCCTCTGCAGTAGGAGGTACTTTGAACATCGAATCCTTAGTAAGTACGATTTCATCACGGCTGTCGTCCTTAATAAGCTCTCGAGGCATTTTGAAAATGCTAAATGGTGTTCTACTTTCAGGCAGTAAAGGGTTCTGGATCTTTACTTGTTCTTGTAATTCCATTTTTGCCTTTTCGGATTCAAAGATTTGACGCCTTGTATCTTCAAGGTTGACGTTATGTGAAAAGTATGTTTGAGTTAGCTCTGAATTTGCTTCCGTATGTTCGCGTGCTCCAAACGCTTTGTCAATTATTCTCTGGCATCTTTCGCGATGCGTTAGAGGGATGCTGGGTTCTACCACGGGTGTACTACAGTTTGTGGATGATTTTTTTTCCAGATTAGCGGCTTCCTCGCTTTTCTTTTCGACATTATCTTCTTCTGATGCCAACGTGTCTTGTTTGCCATCGTCTGTAGATTTTGTACTTTCGAAAGATTTCCTTACCACGGCATATGAAACTGAAAAATAGCGAAAAAAGCCATGAGTATGCTTGTAATTGTGCATAAAGTAAGTAGGTTATAAAAAAATCGAATTTTAAAATTTGAACAAAAGCCACAGGCTTTTTTCGCCATTTTTCTCCTTTGCCTTTTAAAAGTTTGAAATTACTGTGTAAAATTATAGAAGATCTTTAAATGTGGACCCTAGTATAAAACATAAATATTGCAAGAAATCGTTATAATTTTGGATGATTGGATGCGACTTAAAAAACAAAATAAAAGATGGCGAATTAGTGTGTGATTGCGATTCAATAGAAACCAGCAGCTGTGTTAGTCATGTTACCTACAATCCTTACCTATACTAATATTATAAAGCTGAAGAGTTTGTTTGTTTGTTTGAACGCGCTAACTCTCTCAGGAACTACTGGTTCGAATGGAAAAATTCTTTTTGGGTTGAATAGACCATTTATCGAGGAAGGCTTTAGGCTATATATCATCACGCTTAAGCCAATAGGAGCGAAGCAGCGATAAAGAATGTTTTAAAATCGGGGATTCCACGGGGACGAAGTCGCGGGCAGCAACTAGTATTTTATATGATTTATAAAAATGTTTGTAAATCAATCATGCCTCAACGGTAACAGCCTACCGGATTCGTACGAGGCACACAGATAGACCATGACCTGGAAAAGGACGTAGAATGGCCCCTCGAACAAAGTTGGGGTTGACCTCATCTCTGTGGTAGGCAGTGACCTCTCGCTACCGGCCGTAGTCCAATCTACGGTCGGCGGCGAGGAGTCCTGAGACACGGTGGTCTCCTTCTGCGAAACAGTTATCTCGCATAAGGAGGCTGCGGAACGGGTAAGAGAGATCTTGACCTCTCTCCCCATCCGCAGCAGGCGCACCGGGCGTCGGAGGAGGGCATACGCTGCCCTCTTCCGGCCCCCCTAACTGGGTCCAGGGGCGGCGGACTTGGGGACTTCTGTCGCCCCGCATTCATCCGGACCCGAGGTGGCGGCGCGTGGTGTTCCCATGCGCCTCTCTCTGACGTCGCGGAGGGAGTCAAACACCTCACTCCCTCCGCAGACACGAGGTGGCCCGCAGAGGCGGGCTGGCACCAGTCGGGGATTACGGATGTCGTATATGTTCCCGCGATCCCCGGCGTAGGTGAGAGTTGGAACACCGGGGTGAAAAAAAAAGGCCATATTCTACTAGTTCAGTAGGTACTTAGTAAAGTCCTTGACCCGGAGGTGGAAGGCAGTGAAGGCACACGTAAATCAGAGCCACCAGCAAAAGAAGATACCAGCCGAACTTTACAAGCTAGATAGACTACTGCCTATTGGGTATATACTATATATCTGTACCAAGTCAAATTAAATTCCATGAATCAACTCTGATGGAGAGTGTGATGGGTTTCTACAATAACGAGAAAACAAAAAAGAAAATGGTATTTTTTATTTTAATTAATTAACTAATCTCGCAGTTCTCACAGTTCAAGTAGTTGACTTGAATTGTACATCCATGGATCCTATCTATCAGGTCAGTAATTGAATAAGGGTTGAATAAGTCGCGATTTTTTAAAAGTTTGTAAACCCCTCTCTTAATCTCCTCCTTTGTAACATTTGGCGATATGTGGTGAAACCACACCCCAACCTCACTTAAAATTTTCACTGACCTGCTTCAAAAGAATACTTATAAATACCCCGTAATAAATACAAATAGACACCTGCCACATCGCGACCAATTAACGAGAAGTGAAGTACAGCTACGCTAGAAAGAATTTGGTGAGCAACGAGCAGCGAATTATGCCTGCCAAGCGAGCGTCGCCGAGCGAGTTTCTTTATGAAAACTCTTGTCATTGCGTTATGACCGGACTATCATGTATTATAATGTTTCTCTTTACGAGCGGCGATGTTTCAGGTGCCTAAATAATGCCCTTAAATAATTGAAATGCACAGAAATCGCCTAGCGATTGACGCACGTTTTCAAAACTGCGCGCGTCAAAGGAACTGTTACCGGTTCAGAGAAAATTCATACTTTGCACTGCATTTGAAACAGAGCCAACTTGCGGTGACACTGAGGTTATCTGGGAATTTACTGTAATCTAATTAATACAATTATAACATTTAAAAAATTACCTGGCCCGCCACAGGGCTCTCCTCTCAGGATACGAGGAATAAATGCTCCTGAACACGCCTTCTTAACACTTGAAACAGTATTGCGTAACATTGTTGGATTGCTACATTAATTTGGATTATGATAGGCAGCGAAAATAATTTCTTACATTTTTCTATATTCTTGTCAATGTTAACTAAAAAAATTTGACAATTGATGCTTTTGTTCTGATTTTGTATTGAAATTATATTTCTTCGTTTGCTTGAATATAATGCGGTTTGCTCTTCCGACTTTCTGCTGCCAGCAACAATTGGGACGGAGGAGAATAGCAAGGTAGATAGAACGCGTCTATCGTAGAAGGTATAGAGGTGAACGCACACCGCTGCAGCAGAAAGTACTGCACTGGTCAGCACTGGACATTAACGAATTTAAATGAAGATTGGGGTATTATAATTTTCTTTTTCTTAACCAGCAGGCCAGTGGATATCTAAGGTGAAATCTTGATTTTGCCCTTTGCCGACTGACTTTTCGACTGCTGTGAGAAATAATTTCGCCATAGCACTCAAAAGAAAACGAAATTTCAGAATCATTTCGTCTAGAGATGGGCAATGTGTTTCTGCCCGGCAGGAAAATTTGGTAAAAATCCGGCATTTTGGGCAAAAATTTATAATTGCCCGATATATGCCCAATCGTAGGGCATAAAAATATGGGGTCGTAAAACGTAATTTAATATAGTTCTTCATGTAAAATAGTACTCATTAATGAAATAAAAAATAATGTCAATAATTGAACACATTTTTATTTAAAAATAATAACATTCATATACTTTTTCATGTGAAAATAGAGATACAAGAATTAACACAATTTTTATAATTATTTTCGCAAAAAGAGCACTTCACGGAATTGTCTGGTAATTGATTATAGTGCCGCCATATAGTTTGATTTTTAGATCGTCCCATTGCGCTAAAACAACAAATATTTTTCTTAAAATAAGCACACTTAATTATGTATAATTATGTATGTATGTAAGTTTATTTGTTGCTTATTTAACAATAGTTCTTTGTTTTTTTTACAAGAACATTTCTTATGAACTGTTTATCTTATTGTAGGTGTATCAAAAATATGCGGAAGTTATAAAAAATGTATCACCTATATTTATTTGAAATTATTTCTGGTTGGTCTATAAAAGAAACACCCAAGCAGTGGTAAAATAGCACAGATTTTAAAACTTATATTTGCATAAATTGGGTAACCGGAAGTCTTGAATGGAATAAAATATGCGGCCGGTATCTGCAACTGACACAGGATGACTATCAACAAAATGGCGGCGCGGCGAGTGCGTGTGCACATCCCTCTCCCCGCATCCCTTACCCCGCAACCGTCACTTGGTACAAGTCTTTTTACCGGCGCAGCGTACTTTGAAACATTTATATGGTTACATTTATATAATTCTTATGGCATATTTTATTTATTATTTTTTATTCACGATGCAAGTATTTTCACGCCACCGCCGGGTAATTCGGAACATTTATGTTCGTAAACATGGTTTTGCAAAACATAGATTAAATAAAATGTACAAATTAATAAAAATACACCTTTAAAGAATTAACCCGAGGTAAACTGAACAAGTTAGATCAGCTTTCCAAGCGAACATCATTTTCTTAAATTAATTTTGAAACAAAAAATATATGCCCAGATAAATGCCCAGGGACAGAAATTTATGGGCACTTATTAGGAATTTACCCAATTTGCCAAAAATGCCCGGGCATTTGCCCATCTCTAATTTCGTCCCTTATTTGTTTGCCCATAAAATAACCAGCCCTCCGAGCGATTGACGTGATAGTGTTGACACCCGGGAGTGTCCTCCCGCTGAATTCTAAACAGGTACCCCACGAAATACCCGTTTCCAGTGAGTACAGGCGAAAGGTGAGAACGCTGTGACGCCTCTCCAACCACTCCTCAAAGAGGGGACTTATCGCCGTAATGGTGGCGTGCCCAACTCTGGTTTGCGAGTTTCGCCGCTTCCCACCACCATGAGATCCTTTCGGAGCTCCGTTCGCTACGTAGCGTTTTGCCTCAGCAACAGAGTTTCTGAGACCTGGCGTAGCGCATCTACGCGACAAGCGTAAACGTGCGCGAAGGCTCTCTACTCCAGATACCACGGCAGCAATCCGGCAAGGAGGCTTCGGCTCTCTACTCCAGATACCACGGCAGCAATCCGGCAAGGAGGCTTGCCTCCTCGCCAGAGTTCGTGCAGTATCCCCGGACCAGCCGGATGGCCATGGCCCTCTGGGACGCTTTTCAGGTCGCGTGCCGCCAGTTACTTCAACCGCACGATCCCCGCGGACGATTTATACCTATATTTAAACGTTTATTAATAAAAATAAAAAAGATCCTCATCCTACACCTGTCCTGTAAACCTACACTGTGAAGAGATCTTATTAAAGAGAGAATGCTTATATTTTTCTACAGAACCGATGTAATAAAAATCCTGCATCGCGGTATTAGAGTTTACCGCGCAATTTGAACACATGTACAACAGCCCAAATGTCAACTATCGGGCAGTTGCACACCGGACACAACAAACGTCCATTCTAAGGATCCTCCCTTTTCAACAGAGGTATGCGGGACTTTACTCTCTGTACCGCATTACTCGTGAGAAGCGCTTCAAACACGTCAATGGGGCGTGCAAGTGAAAGCTAATCTCAGATGGCGCCACCACTCTATGAACCTTTGACAGATGTCAGATCAAAGTGTGTCAACAATGCATTATCAAAAATTAAGAACGCTCGTGAACTCGCTTACAGTCATTTTGCGCTGGTTTAGAATCCCTGAAAGAATGATATACCTTTAATAAACAAATAATTTATGTATTATATTAAGGAGTACCTAATATGAGATGGATTAACTATCTGGTGATGATGTCTAAACCTACAGTGGACTTAAAAGGCCTAGACCATTCCTTATGGAGAACATGAGCGCACATTTTACCTAATAGAATTTTAAGAGGGCCGTACATTTGTTTGTTTGTTTGTGTATCATGGGTAGTCTGTTTCCTCTGAAGGTTGATTGTATCGAATTATCTTGCATTATAGGTTATGCGATGCAAGTAAGTGTTTTACGTACCTACAAACAAGAGGAAATTGTTGTTGATGACCTAGGCAAACTGAAAGTAATCACTTTTAATACATACCTGAGTATTTACCAATCTTTTCATAGTTATTTTCCTTGAAATGTTTATGACACACTCTGCCCCCGCTTTTAGGCTCAAATTTTACTCGCTTTATGGCTTTGAGCCACAATTTTTTAAGTTTCTCATCTCGAGGAAACAGGTGGCCTCCAGTTTCTTTACAATTTGGTACACAACACCGAGGCATTTTCTTAATAACTAACTCTAATTGCGAATTCCCAACTATTTCCATACAAAAACTGCTTTGTTATTGGTCTATGCGCTACTAGCGCCACTTTGACAGTTGCCGGCCCCATTTGAACGCATTTAATTGAACGAGACTTTCTTGTGATATACCACGTTTCGTTGCAACTTATTTTCGACTGAATTTATCTTTTGTGATATACGCTGAGTCCGTTGAGAAATATGAATGTTTTTAGGTTTTATCCGTAATATGTTTCATAAAATTGGAAAATCCATAATAATCAAGTACACTTTTTTTCAAACCAAAACCACCCTAATCATTGGTTTGTTGATAAACAAATAAAAACTGTTTTCTGATTAGACAACTTTGATGTAACGAAACGTCATTTCAAATGCAAGAAAATAACAAAGATGGCTGAAGAACAGGTGAGAACCAAAATATTATGATTTATAAATGATTTTAAATGAATTTACTGTCAATATTGCATTTAGTACTACTTTGAAATCACACAAATAAAAATAGTGATAAGTATTTTTAAATACCGCCACAAATTTAATTAATTTCGTCTCTAATATTTGGTGTTTGGTTCGTGTAGTGATATTCCGTGCGTTAGATTCTCCTTTCAGGCGTTATTTTAGTATTTTATCTATTATAAAATTACCAGTTCAATCTTTAGGAGCAAGTTGTTGTATGATACTGCCGGCACTTTGGTTATAATGCGATGTTTACACATCATATCCTTGGAATGTAATCAAAACCTATAGTTGGTGAATTAGTTGCTGTCTGCCCCCCTAGTGCGTTTAACAATTTGTGGTGTTCTACTTTCAATTTTTTAAGTTATTAAGGTGAGGATTGGTAAAAATAATTACTTTTGTATTTTTTTTTGCGTATTATTTCAACACATTTAGCTTATGTTTTCGTTATTTTGAAGGATACCAATTATTTCAATGCCAACTAGGTGCCTGTATTAAAAAATGTAGCTAGTGGAATAACAGAATTTTGTAATGTTACATCAATGTGGTTTTCAGTAACCTAGTGAACAATTTCTTTTATCCATTAAAAAATGTGAAAAGTGTGGTTAAATAAGTCAATTGATAAGTTGATAAAAATGTCCAGAATTCCACAAACATCATAAAAAATCTCTTCAATATGCTTTGAAAAGTCTTTCAAGATCAATTAACAAAGAACACTTAGAATATTAACTATTTAGTATGCCTTAAAACAGTCTCTGTTTATGCTTTTATCTATACTAATATTATAAAGAGGTAACATTTGTGAGTTTCTACTGAATGGATTTTTAAAATAATTTCACCAATAGAAAGCTATGTGGAGTGTCATTGGCTATATTTTATCCCTGTATTGCCACGGGAACAGGAACGAGGGTGAAACCACGGGGCGCAGCTAGTGTCATATAAAACTAAATGGTTGCCTTTATTTAAAAAAAGAATGGTTTTTCTAATTCATTTTCAGGAGGTTAGACAGGCAATCACTTCATGTAAAATACTGGTATTCATCTGTTTCCAATTAAACATTGTTTGGACAAGTTTAAGCATACTTATATCTGGGTAGAATATATTTGATGAACTACTTATTCTGATGTTTTATCATCAACAATTGCTAGAGTTTAGAACAGAAGCAACTATAAACTGAAAAACAAAAAATTAAAACTGAAATTGTTTGTTTGTCCCAAATCAGTTACATGGATGAAAAATGAGACATCCTCAGTAAGTAATTGTTACTAATATTATAAACGCGAAAGTTTGTATGTATGGATGTTTGTTACTCTGTAAACTACTGAATAGATCTCGATGGAACAGAGCTATATTTCGTCTGGAACACATAGGATACTTTTTATCTTGGAATTATGTTCCGTAGGAATCACTTCTGACATTCATGCGGGTGTCAGCTAGTTGGTAATACTTGTGTTGAGGCTATCTCGTTGATTCCCTAAATTATTAATAATATTGCGATTTAGGTGACTGTAGGTAAATTTAGAAAGAAACAACTAACAAGATCAAAAGATTTTGATTTGTTAAGCCTAGCCTATTAGGTTATTGAGTGATAAAAAACATGTCAATCATAAAAATTGTAATCTCATTTCCATGAATGTTATCCATGCATTCATGGAATGAGTGCAACATTGTACTGTAGAATTGAAATATACTATTTCTAAAATATTATAACCTGCATTTGGACTTATTTATGCATAAAGTAGCCATGTCAGGAAAATAAAAACAAAAGACAGAGCTCCTTTCTCTATTTATACTTTTACCGGAGTGGCTGCTTTACGCATAACTAGGTCCATTTATCTGTTTGTTAGTGCTGAATCAAGCTATCAATTTCCCAACTGCATTGTGGTTAGTTTCCCAACATTATCTGGGTCAACTTCCAGTCTAATAAGATGTCCAGTATCTGGTTAGGTTAGATTCACTTACCTATTCCCCAACATGACAGTGTTATGCATGGAAAGTCTACCTTTCTGATTTAGAAACCAGAAACTGGGTATCAAAAAACCCCTTGGCTTGGATCAATCACAAAGATTGATCTTCTGAACATAATGAGGCAGCCTCGGTTCGATTCCTAGACCAGACAATGTTATTGGGTTTTTAATCTTTACAGCAATAGCCTTGCTTACTTTAACATCGGACTTAAACACTACCTGTAAACTATTTGTGTGTTCTATTGGTACTTTATCATTTTAGTATGGTGTAATTTTTTGTTACTTTGTTGTGATCATTTACAAATTTTAATTACTTTGGGTAGTTTGCTTTTTTTTTTACTGACGAAAGAGTGGAGCAGTTTCTCTAGATATGTATGTATTGTGTTTTGCAGAAAAGCATGACAAGTGAGATAGTATTTTTTTATTGGTTTCATGAATAACTTATCTGTGGCTTTTTTGTGCTCATCTATACTAATATTAGAAAGAGAAAAGATTTGTATTTTTGTATGTAACGAATAAACTCAAAAATCACAGGGCCGATTTAAAAAAAATCTTTCATTCCATTAGAAAGCTACATTCACCCTGAGTTTTATCCCATTATTCCCACGGGAACGGGAACTACGCGGGTAAAACCGCGGGGCGCTGCTAGTGGAAAAATAAAAACAGTCACACGGATTGATTTTAAGGTTAAGAAATACTTGCTCAGGTCAGTCTGTGGGCAATCCAACACAGGTGTTGGGCGGGCTCATCTTTTGTAAATCTTTGACAGTCATTATGGGTTGATAGTGTCCAGACAATCTGACACCATAGACGGGCAGTTGGTCCATGTAAAAACTAGTATTAAATTGCATTCTGTTAGATTGGAAGCTGATCACAACATGATTTTACAATTACGATTCGTTGATACTTTGAGAAAAGACTGCGCATAATTATGACAGTGGTCAGTAAATATACTAAGTATGCCTGGCATAATTTAGTTGATAACACTCCCAGAATTGTGCAACATTGAGAAATGTTATGAAATTGGCAAAAACTAACGCGATCGAGAGCGTTAAAAACACGAACTAAGGCCAGTGTAAGAATCTCAGGAACTACTGGTCCGATTTGATAAATTCTTTCAGTGTCAGATAGCCCATTTATCGAGGAAGGCTATAGGCTATATATCATCACGCTAAGACCAATAGAAGCGGAGCAGTCATGAAAAATGTGAATCAAACGAAGTTGTGCGGGTCAAATAGGTTTTTAATAATGTTGTAAACTGTACTGTTTGTTTGCAGGAGGTGATTCAAATAGAGTTGCTATGCAAACAGCTGTACGAATCGCAAGACCCGCTCATCAGGGAGCAGGCAGAGAAGGCGGTCGTCGGTTTTCAGGTACACCCCAGTCACTGCATAAGCATAATCGGTCTTTTAACGTTCCCACTGCTGGGACACTGGCCTCCTCTCTAGGAGAACGAAGTGTAGGTCGCGGGTTTAACCCAGCCAGGCGCATTACTTTGTGTACATTATTTCATCACCACTGCTCTCCAACGGTGAAGGAAAACATCGTGAGGAAACCGGCATTTCCTAGAACCAAAAATTCGTTGACATGTGACATTCAGCAACCCGCACTGGGCCCGCGTGGTGGATTACGGCCCATTCTCTCTCCTAGAGAGGAGGCCTGTGTCCCAGCAGTGGGAACATTGAGAGGCTGATTATGCTTATGCTTATAAGTTACAGAAAATATAGATGAAGACAACTTTACATAGGGTGACACAATAAGCGGCCTTATTGCTAAGACCGTTTATTTTTTGCAGATAACCTTTGAGTACCAACCAAAAGTTGACTGGTAGAACATGCCTAAGACATTAAACCCGCCTCGTAAAGTATTAAATAAATAAATAATAAACATTACAGGAGTCACCGGACACGCTCAGCAAATGCCAGGCGTTGCTGGAGCGCGCAGACTCCAGCTACTCCCAGTTGCTGGCTGCCACGACCCTGGCTAAGTTGATAAGCAGGTAACTATATATGTATTTAATCATCATATTATTAGGGTAGCTGACTAAAAAAATCTAATTAGTCTATCAGATAGATTTTCAAAAAATATTGTACACGTATTTTTTCTTTTTTCACATAAACAAAAAACAAAGACGATACAGTGCGTTGAATTCTCGTGTGACGTCACAACGTGCTAAAACTTTAACCACGGTGTGACGTCACAAGCCCCCACTCCTGATCTTTGATGCTTTTTATCTTCGTCATTTTTTTATATTTTGCTAAAGGAAAAAATACGTGTCCAATATTTTTCGATAATCTAACTGACGGACTAATTATAATCATATTTTTTTACTCAGGAAACATCCCTATTGCAAGACTCATAGTGTTAGCAACAATGTACTTAAATACTATGTTAGTAAAACACAAAACGACAGAAACAAATTGTGACATCACTGCTACCAGGTGACAGGCCCAGCCGAAACCCTGCAGCAGTTGTTCACAAACTCACAATCAAGCCTGCTAGCTATCACATAGGATGCTGTTGGCGCTGCCCCGCACCCTATGGGCCAAGGATGCGCACCGCTTCCGCATCACCGTGTAGGAATACTCGTAGTCCACGTGGGCTTCAGCAAACATCTCTGATGCGCTGCAGTATCGGGGCAACCCCATCAGCACCCTGAATGCATTATTGTAAAGGGAACGTGCACGGTGTAGACTATGCCATCTAGTGTTGCAAATCTGAAACTTTTACGTTGTTAATATTTGACCTGTGCTGCCCACCTATACTTCCTGCACCCTCCATTTAGTTGAACGTGCACGAAGTAGACTGTGCCATCTAGCGTTTCAAAAATGAAACTTATAAGTAAAATATACTTGACATTGACGCGTCTGTGCTGCCACCTATAGTTTCTGCACGTTCCCTATTGGACGCGAAGACACACATTATACACTTATCATCATCTCATTCAGAGGACGTCCAGTACTTGATTTAGACCTACTCCAAGCCAGGGACTTGGGAGAAACTAACAAAATATAGATTTTACATTTGCATGTGGTTTGTATAATGGATTTGGAAATTCAACTTTACTGCTATGACTTAAGGTCAATGTCAAACTGTTGTGCACTGCGCTTTACGCCATCAGTGTGTACAGAAATATGAGTTGTACCCACATTTCTGTTACATACCCAAAGCGTCAAACGGGTCCCTATTACTAAGACTTCCTGTCTGTCCGTCTGTCACCAGGCTGCATCTTATGAATCGTGATAGTTAGACAGTTGAAATTTTCACAGATTTATTTATTTATTTATTTATTTATTTGGATCACCAACAGAGGCTACACATTACATGCACGTTAACATATACAGAGACGGTACAAATGTGCACTTCCAATTATAGGCGACCACATCATTCACTTAATAACTAGGCTGGTACAAAAAGTTTGATAAGCATAAACAAGATAAAGAAATTAAGTACAAATTAAATTAAAATAATAATCAAGTAATAATCAACAATAATAATCAATAAAAATCAAAACTCAAAATTCAAATTTCTGTTGCATCTATTACAAAAAGTTAGTTTTAATGGTGGACAAAGATTGAACACGCCTTACCGTCATTGACAAGGATTCCATAATACCACCGCTTGAACTATCAAATGTTCCTGTTGAAGATCGTATAGTAAACTATGCCCGTATCTATCTATCTATCTATCTATTAGGGTTTGGTTACCGCACTTTGTCCTAGTATAGGACTATTGTACGTGAGCCATGGCGGCCGTCACTCCAACCAGCCGACCTCCCTCCAGAAGCAGATCAGTCCACTCAGTGTGTTCAGCATTTCTGTTAGTGAATTCGGTGTCCCTATTGTTTGCCTCCGTATTTCGGCTACTCCTGTGCACTCAAGGAGCGCGTGCGATACCGTTTCCTCCTCCATGCATGCTCTGCATAAATTATATTTATTTTGTAAGTAGGTTAAACATAACACTTTTACACGTCAAATATTTCTGGTCATTTTAAGCTAGATGAAGCCGGTGTTTCCTGGCCGACTACCCCGAGAAGAAACACCGAAACAAACTCAGAGGTCAAAGTCTCTTTTAAAGTCCATACAGTTCGTACTGGTCAAGTCATATGAGAACCATGTAGGTTAATGTCTGAGGTAGCCTTTTGAGGAAAGTGCCACACAGATTTGAGTGGACCTGTCCAGATAGTGCAAGCATTTGTCAGACATACGGCCGAACCCAATAACCGATCTATCACATACTGGAGATAGAAAAACAAATGAAACAACATAGAAATCAAGAAAAATTATACAGGTTTTCTGTTGTTTCATTTGTTTTTCTATCAGATCGGTTATTGGGTTCGGCCGTTAGAGGACTGTCCGTGCTAACCGCTACGACCGTGTTAATTAAATATTGCTGTTCTTTTCCTCCAGGTCCACAGCGAGCCTCTCGACTCAGCAGCGTCTGGACATCAGGAACTATGTCCTGAACTACTTGGCAACTAGGCCGAAGCTGGCCAACTTTGTTGTACAGGTATAGTTCTATATTCACGGCACACTTGATCTAGTACAGTTAACTGTCAACAGCACGTCGAACTTCTTTAAAAATACTGGCCAACTAGATTATTACTGGTAAATTAGAAAGTTTTTTTTTTATTTTATTTTATTTCTTTTTTTATCTGCATTTTGCCAATGTTTACTGCGCGGTTTATTTTAAAGTTAGCACATGTTAAGGCCCCGTTTAAAATTTGATTAGTGGTTAGGCGAGTTCATACATTTTCTGCGAGATTTCCGGGGGGCGGGGGTAGGGATGGGGGGCAGATGCGTTCAATTGGGTACGCCTATGTTTTACGTGTGTCAAACTTGTACTTATCTAATATATATATTATTTTATTGTTTTTTAAATCCCAGTCAATCCCGGGATTTCGGCCATGCCCGTGCCATGCATACTATGTAAACATGTCGCAAGTACCAAAATTAGCTCTATCTTCTCCAATCACTGGTTATAAATAACTGTGTATCCTGTTTTGGAGATATTAATAAATTAATACACGAAAAAAAATAATCGCTGTGTCATATTTTGCGGTTTGCTGAAACGAGACTGGATGACTTTTATGCCATCATGCGCAAACGAAGTGCATCTATGCTGCGGCGATTCCGAGGTAGTCCGAACAATATTTTGGGTACACTGGCGGACAAAATAGATGGGCCGTTTATTAGGCACTGGGCTGGGAGACATGTGCGTACAGACGTACATGTGCAAAATTAATGTTACTTTTATTCCTCTTATCTATACTAATATTATAAAGCTGAAGAGTTTGTTTGTTTGTTTGTTTGAACGCGCTAATCTCAGGAACTACTGGTTCGAATTGAAAAAATCTTTTTGGGTTTAATAGACCATTTATCGAGGAAGGCTTTAGGCTATATATCATCACGTTTAAGCCAATAGGAGTGGAGCAGCGATAAAAAATGTTTTAAAATCGGGGATTCCACGGGGACGAAGTCGCGGACAGAAGCTAGTCTGAAATAATGAAGTTATTATATTATTATATTTGTGTAACAACAAATTCTTTGCCCGCAGTCGCTGGTGTCGCTGTTCGCGCGCATCACCAAGCTGAGCTGGTTCGACATGATCAAGGAGGAGTATGTTTTCCACAATGTTATCAATGACATCACGAATTTTCTCAGGGTAAGTACGAATGAGTATGTTGTCTATAAGGGGCCATCCATAAATTATGTCACACCTTAAGGGGGAGGGAGGGGGTGGGAGGGGTCCTGAATTTCGCGACGTCTCAATTCAAATCTATTTTAATCTAAGTGTTAAGTAAAACACCAACACATACACGAATAAAATTGTAAAATTTGTGACGTCACACTAGGGTGTCACAAATATGACCAACTGTGATATGGACAGGGGGGAGGGGAGGTGGTAAAAATCATGAAATCCTTGTGACGTAATTTATGAATGGCCCCTAATAAGAAGCTCTGGCGTGACGTAGGTTTAAAAAGTTAGGTGAAAACATTTTCGATAAATAGTGTTACAGTTAAATTAGACCCATTTTATATTTTCCATTCAAACACAAATTACCAGTTATCTTTCTTTAAATAAGACATTTCGAAAATGTTTTTAACTAACTTTTTAGACCTATGTATCCTGCTTATATAAATCGGTTCAGTCATTTCGCAAAATAGTGACTTGAAAATTTGTATTGAATGCCATTTGGCGTACACGCTCTTAACCTTAGTGTGCTGAAAGGCGAGTGGCCAAGTCAAAAAAAAAAAAAACTGTAGTGACTGTTTTGCCCCCAGAGTCAAGAACAATGCACGATAGGCGTGCAGCTGTTGTCCCAGTTGGTTGTAGAAATGAACCAGGTTTCAGAAGCTGACGCCAACCGCTCGCTCGCCAAACACAGAAAGATTGCTTCGTCATTCAGGTAAGTCAACGCCTATACCGAACGCCAGATAAATCTATACTAATATTATAAAGCTGAAGAGTTTGTTTGTTTGAAGTACTTCTGGTTCGAATTGAAAAATTCTTTTTGGGTTGAATAGACCATTTATCGAGGAAGGCTTTAGGCTATATAACATCACGCTGCGAGTAATAGGAGCGAAGAAAAAAAAATCCGTTGCGTGCGCTGCGAAAACGGTTCAAGATACCAAAAAAATATGTAGGAAAGAATTATTCCTCTTAAAATGATCTAAAAAAATGTCCGCAACACTTACCGCCTTATTCCAAAACAAGGTTTTTCTTTAAACCAGGTTTAAACCATTGAGCTCGGTTTTGTATTTCGAATCTTGATCATGTCAGAATAAGATTCAAATTACAAACCCTGGCTCAATGGTTTAAACCTGGTTTAAAGAAAAACCTTGTTTTGGAATAAGGCGGTATATGTCTATCTTTTAAAAACGGTTCTAGTGAGTTAACTAGAACCGTTTTTATGGTAATCAAATTTGGTCGAAAGGGATGAAAGTTTGTATTAAACTTTGTCAATTTTAAACCGGTCGGGCTGAGAGTTTCAAAATCGGGGTTAAAGTGACTATTCCACGCGGACGAAGTCGCGGAAAGAAGCTAGTGTGCAATAAAGGTCATTGCCTTTTCCTTGATTTCTCTTCGTAGGTACATGGACAAAAAAAATGAATCGTTTTCCATTACTAGTAAATATAAAGGATCACGATGGATGTCGATTCAATATAGCATTAATTCATTATTTCTGTTTTAAGAATTAAGGTTGTCAATGAATGTAGGTGGGTCAATGACCGTTATTGCACATTTATCTGGCGTTCGGTATAATCATCTCTACGTCCAATAATAACCAGGCCCTGAACGTCGGCGCGTCGTGTTGACGTTGACGACACGGTTAGCGCAGTGGTTGAGTGTTCGGCTGCTGCGCTACGTGTCGCGGGTTCGATACCCGCACGGAACAAATGTTTGTATGGCCTACAGATAATTGTTCCGGGTCTGGGTGTCTTGTGTATATGAGTTTTCATGTTTGTGAACGCACCTACGATACAGGAGTAAATCCTAGTGTGGGGCAACTTTCTTTTTTTAAGATTATACGTTATACGATGCATAATGATGAGTACAATGACCCTTTAAGAGGTTGTTGGTGTTTTTCAAATAACCCTGTATATATATAGATTTATTGAATACTTTACGAACGGAGGAGCTCGTGGCTAAATTATAACAGTCGCACGGGTCAATCTTCGAGGTTAAGCAACGCTTGCAGCATCCTAATTATAGTGCGTTTCACGAAAGAATTCCTTTCGTCGTATTGTTGGCTGCCTTGTCTGTCGTAACTTCAAAGAATGGAGATGGCTATCAGTGCTGCCAATAAAAATTTCTCGATTCCCCGCGTCAGTGTTGTCAACATTAGCTAGTCAACAAACGTATTAAGACTCGACTGCTCCAGCACTCGATAAAAGGACAATCTGTGGTTTCATTCTGTGAGTGCCTACTCCAATAAAGCTATGAATTGTTCTGAATTCTGAATTTATTAAAAAATAGTGTTACAGTTGCCAAAATAAAAAACAAAATTATAAGATAATTGGTAAAAGTAACGGAATATTAGTTAATCTCCCTAATATTAGGTAGTTTTATTGCTAAAAATATAGCAACACTGATTTTCCGTAATTCCAACATTACGGCGAAGGGAATTCTTTCATGAAACGCACTTTAGTTAGTTCGAAATAAACCTTCATCCAGTCCACACGTTGTTTTAATCCAAAAAATCGTTACAAGCAATATTCAACCTTATCGCCGTGAACACTCTGTCTTATTCTACATTCTAAAGTGAAGTGTTCGTCGGCAGGGACACGCAGCTGTTCGAGATGTTCCGGCTGTCGTGCTCGCTGCTGGGCACGATGCGCAGCAAGCCGCTGGAGCTGGCGGACGAGCGCCAGCACGCGCTCGTGGCCGCGCTGCTGCGCCTGGCGCACAACTGCCTCACCTTCGACTTCATAGGCACCACCAGCGACGAGTCCAGCGATGATCTCTGCACCGTGCAGGTGACTTCATGTCGAATTGAGAACCTCCTCCTTAGCCGCACGTAAAACCGATTTCTGGTGAGGCGACGCCTGCCGTGGCGACGTGTCGCCATGCTATAATAATAATAATTTATTCTCAGACCAGAGTCTATAGCTTAAAATTTTAAAACATACATAATAATAATAATAATAATAATAATTTATTTCAAAAAAATTCGGATAACAGAAATCCATCGTGTTAGTACAATTATCTTACATCTAGTGTTAGTACATAAATAAAATAATACTATAATACAAACAATCAGAACCATAACAAAATATATAATACTTAAATTATTTAATATATCGGAATGACGCACGGTGTGTCGTCATCCAATGCCACATCAGTGGGCTATCTACCCTGCTGGCCACAGTCGCCACCAAGCTGTTGAGCTACCGCGCACTCGCCGCATCAGGGATGCTATTCGTGTGCGCATAATAGCGTAGAAATCGAACACGCCACACTCCGCGAACATCCCCGACACACTGCAAAAGCGCGGTAGCCCCAAGATTACTCTAAAGGCGTTATTATTTTGGACCCGCAGAGCATTGTACGAGCTATATGATGGTATATATATATAGTCTATATGCAGTAGTGTGTACGGTGTGGCGATGCGTCGCCATGCGCAATCGACTGTCGTAATATTTTGTGTCGTTGGATTTTCATAAAATATTTGGCATGTATTTTTGTCATTTTAAATTAAAAGATAAGGCGTATCAAAGTTCTAGGTAGGGGATGGTACCGTCAGGCGTGACGTCACTACCTGCTACAATTTTTACCACAACGTGACGTCACAAGTGGTCATCTTTGATGCTTTTTATCTTGGTCAATTTTTATAGATTTGATAAAGCAAAAAATACGTATCCAATATTCATTGGAAGTCTATCAGACGGACTCATTAGATTTTTACAGTAAAATACCCTGTTAGACCATTTACAGACACTTTTTATTGTTATTAGTTGGTCAATGAGAAATAACCTATTTTAAACCCATTTCTGTCGTCAGATCCCAACAGCATGGCGGCCCACGTTCCTGGAGTCGGGCACGCTGGACCTGTTCTTCGAGCTGTACCACCTGCTGGGCGGCTCGCTGGCCAGCCTGGCGCTGGCGTGCCTGGTGCAGCTGGCGTCCGTGCGCCGCTCGCTGTTCAGCTCCAACGAGCGCGCCAAGTTCCTCAACCGGCTGGCTGCTGGCGTGCTCAGGATACTCGACAACACGCAGGTACATGATACGTCCGTGCGCCGCTCGCTGTTCAGCTCCAACGAGCGCGCCAAGTTCCTCAACCGGCTGGCTGCTGGCGTGCTCAGGATACTCGACAACACGCAGGTACATGATACGTCCGTGCGCCGCTCGCTGTTCAGCTCCAACGAGCGCGCCAAGTTCCTCAACCGGCTGGCTGCTGGCGTGCTCAGGATACTCGACAACACGCAGGTACATGATACGTCCGTGCGCCGCTCGCTGTTCAGCTCCAACGAGCGCGCCAAGTTCCTCAACCGGCTGGCTGCTGGCGTGCTCAGGATACTCGACAACACGCAGGTACATGATACGTCCGTGCGCCGCTCGCTGTTCAGCTCCAACGAGCGCGCCAAGTTCCTCAACCGGCTGGCTGCTGGCGTGCTCAGGATACTCGACAACACGCAGGTACATGATACGTCCGTGCGCCGCTCGCTGTTCAGCTCCAACGAGCGCGCCAAGTTCCTCAACCGGCTGGCTGCTGGCGTGCTCAGGATACTCGACAACACGCAGGTACATGATACGTCCGTGCGCCGCTCGCTGTTCAGCTCCAACGAGCGCGCCAAGTTCCTCAACCGGCTGGCTGCTGGCGTGCTCAGGATACTCGACAACACGCAGGTACATGATACGTCCGTGCGCCGCTCGCTGTTCAGCTCCAACGAGCGCGCCAAGTTCCTCAACCGGCTGGCTGCTGGCGTGCTCAGGATACTCGACAACACGCAGGTACATGATACGTCCGTGCGCCGCTCGCTGTTCAGCTCCAACGAGCGCGCCAAGTTCCTCAACCGGCTGGCTGCTGGCGTGCTCAGGATACTCGACAACACGCAGGTACATGATACGTCCGTGCGCCGCTCGCTGTTCAGCTCCAACGAGCGCGCCAAGTTCCTCAACCGGCTGGCTGCTGGCGTGCTCAGGATACTCGACAACACGCAGGTACATGATACGTCCGTGCGCCGCTCGCTGTTCAGCTCCAACGAGCGCGCCAAGTTCCTCAACCGGCTGGCTGCTGGCGTGCTCAGGATACTCGACAACACGCAGGTACATGATACGTCAGGCTGACTGACAGCACTGAGCCGTCAATGTCAAGTGATTTGAACGTAAAAGTTTCGAATTTGCGCCGCTAGATGGCACAGTCTACGCTATGAATGTACTTGTAAAGAAATGATGGTGTAAGAGCTATAGATGGCAGCAGGAAATAAAATGTAATTTAAATCAAATAAATTTCTCATTTTGAATTATTTTTTGTTGAGACAAAATCAGTTCAAGCTCTCAATTTTTTTTTCATGATATGCCAAGGTAAGATGTTTTACATCATATGCGACTGACTGACTGTAAGGCTAGCGATGTTTTTATTTGTTTGTACCAAATAAGGTCCGAAACTACTGAACCGATTTTGACCATTTTTTCACCAATGGAAAATATACCCATGTTACTCGCTGATAATGTATTATCAGCGAGTAACATGGGTATATTTTATCCCCGTATTCCCATGGGAACGCGAACTGCGTGGGTGAAACCGTGGGATTTTTGCACACTGACTTCCGAAATTAAAATTATTTTATAATTTTTTGTTTTTTTTCTTTAGAAGTAGGTTGTATTTTTGTAAAAAGTTTTTGACATTTTTAAACAAGGTGTATTTACCCTGTGCTGTCGTTTTTCTATGTTTTCAGAAATGTAATAAACAAAATTTAATTGTATTGCTATTGTTGCGCGCCAGAATTAAACAACGAAGATAGTTGCATTCGGTACTAGTAGCGCCATCTAGTATCGAGTAGCAGAACTAATAAAGCCAGGAACCTTCGAAATTTTTCTATGCTAGAAAATTCTAGCATTGGACCCTAGTCAGTCGCGACCGATATGTACGCGAACTTTCTGGAATGGAAAGTTCTGGAACTACCCGGCGCCCTATATAAGGCTGGCACATGTACCGACCGAGTCAGTATTGGATTTGCGATACAAGCGATAACTTCGAGAGCGATCTTCGACTGCGAACTCAAGTTATTAATAGTGCGATTGTGATTCATAATAAGTGAGTTTAAAGGGTATATTAGTGTTCTGTTATTAAAGTGTTATTTTTTGGTTATTTAATCGGCAGTTTTTATTGTCACGAACCCGAAGCTCGTAACACTATTTTTACGCGAATTTTACATTAACCGTACATACTTTGTTCCAGGGCCTGTCCGACCCGACGAACTACCACGAGTTCTGTCGGCTGCTGGCGCGGCTGAAGTCAAACTACCAGTTAGGAGAGCTGGTCATGGTGGACAACTACCCGCGCCTCATCGAGCTCATCGCCAAGTTCACCGTGCAGAGCTTGCAGGTCAGAGAGAAACCATCTGCCTAGCCTTATCACAACTAGATTTCGGTCGGCTTCCAGTCAAACCAGATTCAGCTGAATACCAGTATTTTACGTGGAGCAACTGCCTTCACAACCCAGTAACTGGGTAACCCGGTACTTGGCTCTGACTACTGTCAGATTTTCTGGCTTCTTAATTATCCATAGCGTTCAAATTCAAACTTAAAGTATTTCTATCAATCAAACCCCTTTACAGGCACTTTTGAATTCGTCAAGGTCGGTCAGTCGAAAGAGGTGAAGCCATCTGCACATTCCAAAGCGTAGATCTTTATGGAGAAAAACGAGCAAGAAAGTCCACGGGCACTCTTTTAAATAAATAAATGTTACAAAGTTGTGGACACATTGTTCTTCTTGAAATTATTCCTATATATGAAAACGATGTAGAAAGACGTATATGATACAGGCATCCGGAGTAGAAGGAATAATTCAAAGTACAAATTAATATAAACTGTGGCAGCTGAGAGATGACCCATCCCAGCTGATGGAGCCAAATGATGAATGAAACATATACGCCGCCATCAGAGAGACTTTTGAGTGAGCATGACACTCCCAAACGCTAGGGCACATTCCAGTCAGATAAAAAGAATATAGTTTAAGGTACATAGTACTTCTCGAGGTGGTCTTGCACAAGTCCGAGGCCTCAAAGATATGTCAGCAAAGAAGATGGCGCCCCATAGGGTCAGAGCCTGCTAGGGCTGCGGAATTTGTTCGAAAGAGTCACCGCGGCCCTGGAACGTAAAGGGCACAAGAAGGATCACGGGTGGGTTTTAGTCAGTAAGAGTCTGACACTCCCTTCCGCTCCGCCCAGAGCGGGAGTGGTAATTTGATGATGTCCCATCCAAAAAAAAAAAAACGGTGAAATGAATTATTCATTACCAAGTTAACAGGTAACTGTTGCCTTTCTATCATCTATCATGCTGGCAGCGTAGTTTAAAAATTTCACGATAAATTAGTGTTACTTTCCTCATTCCAGATGTGGCAGTTCGCTCCCAACTCAGTCCACTACCTGCTGTCGTTGTGGCAGCGCATGGTGGCGTCCGTGCCCTACGTGAAGGCTTCGGAGCCGCACCTGCTGGAGACCTACGCGCCCGGAGTCACCGCCGCCTACATCGGCTCGAGACTAGACTCAGTGTCCTGCGTGCTAAGGTATAAAATCGCACACATACACAAGCAGTGCAGTGGTGGCCGAGTGGTAACGGCCCCGACTTACGAATTGTAGGTCGCGGGTTCAAACCCAGCCAGGCGCATTACTTAAGTTCATCATTTATTAACTTCATCACCACTGCTCTCAAAACGGTGAAGGAAAACATCGTGAGGGAACCGGCATGTCGTAGAACCAAAAATTTATAGATATGTGACATTCACCAACCCGCACTGGGCCCGCGTGCTGGATTACGGTCCATTCCCTCTCCTAGAGAGGAGGCCTGTGTCCCAGCAGTGGGAACGTTAAAAGGCTGATTATGTACATACACAATTACCCTCAGGATAAAACCTTCATTCGTAATAATGCCCCCTTACCCCCTTCTGCTAATGACATCAAACGCCAAACGATTCTTGAACTAATTTTATGTAAATATCCTTCGAGGAGCTCGTGGCTAAATTATAACAGCCACACGGGTCGATCTTCGAGGTTAAGCAACGCTTGCCGAGGTTGGTCTGTGAATGGGTGACCATCTTAATATAACGAGACTTCTCCGTGCCTCAAAGCAGGTTAAGCCGTTGGTCCCGGCTGTCATTTGGAGATCTTTGGCCGTTGTTACGGATTGTCAGTAGCCAGAAAACCTGTCACCAGTCTTTCCAAGAAGTACCGTGTTCCCCAGTTAATGGGTTGTGGAGGTCTGGTAGGCAGCCGCTTCACGTTAAATACTGGTATTCAGATGAATCCGGCTTGTCTGGGTGCCGACCCCAATATAGTTGGGAAAGGGCTAGGCAGATGATGATCCTTCAATGTATCTATTGGATCTTGTATTCTTATTTACAGCGGCGGTTTTTATCTTTAAAGAGGCACTGTGTGGTACATCTTAGCGAGGGCCTTGTTATTTTTAATATTATTTGAATCGAAATAAATACGGCTTTTCTAAGAATAAAATCTTACTAATATTATACACGACGCAAGTTTGTATGGATGTTTGTTACTCTTTCACGCAAAAACTATTGAGTGGATCTTGATGAAATTTGGCACAGATATAGCTCATAGTCTGGAATAACACATAGGATACTTTTTATCCCGGGATTATGTTCCCTTGAGATAATTTCCGACATTTACGCGGGCGAAGCCGCGGGCAGCAGCTAGTTTTATATAAAGTCACAATGAGTTATTTTGAGATGAAAAGATTGGAATCTAATAAACTATGAAATAAGTGAGTTTTGTTAGTTAAAACCATAAAAAGTTTCAATTTTTGAACTCGGATTGCGCGAGCGATACGAGGCTCCTCACGCTTCCAGAGGAGGCTCCTCTGGAAACGTGAGGAGCCTCCTCTGGAAGCGTGAGGCTCCTCGTGCGGCCGCTGCTTCTTGTTGATGTGTGTGCTCGGCACAGGGAGGGGCTGGAGGACCCGCTGGAGGACGCGGGCACGGTGCAGCAGCAGCTGGAGCAGCTGTCGGTGGTGGGGCGCTGCGAGTACGGCAAGACGTGCCAGCTGCTCGTGGCGCACTTCGACCGCGCCGCCGCCGCCTACGCCGCGCCGCAGCCGCAGCAGATACCCATGCTACAAGGTCATACTCTACACACTGGCTACGTTAACCCCATACATGCTTTACGGTGAACTGCTCCAAGCGCTGCGCAGTACCCCTATAGACGTATATGCAGAGTAGGGGGTGTCAAGCCCTGCAAACCTTCGTTGAAAAAGTAGGATCCTGCGACCAGGGCCCCAAGTCTGCTATTTTTATAAAGAACAATGCCCACATATTAGAACACCTTTGGCCTACAGTGAACACTGATAAATAGTTTATGGAATTATAGTTTAAGTTGTTATGAACACCTTCTAGTACATACCAGTTAAGAAAATAAGTCGCCATTTGGAAATAAAACAGTTTTTATTTTTTCAAAACATTCATTTTTTCACAGTCACAAACTCATTCTACACACTTTCAACCACTTTTGAATGGAAAGTATATCATTTGAACACAATAATTATTAATTTCAAAGTTATTTACTCATTTTAACCTTATGAATAATAGGAATCTTCTTTAAGTGTAAACTGCTATAGCTCCCTTTATACTTGTTTGACACTTTGACAGGCTGGGAGCAAGCTTGAATAGGTAGATTTTACAGTTTAATGTCAAATCTATTATCTGTCAAAGGCTAATATGGCCATATTTAAAAAGAAATATCGATTAGTTGCATCGGATTTTGGTCTTTATCAATTTAATTTATATCGAACTACGGCAAAGCCAAACAGTGATTTTATCATTATAAAGTATAGTATCTCTGGTCTGAGGTATTTATGAACATAATTAGCCTAAAAGTCGAGTGGGTTTCATTAAAAAAAACTAAAATGGCCGCCAGTTTTCTCAGATTAAAAAACTGAAACCTGACTAACGTTTAGTTTTTCCGTAATCGATTAGATTTTTTAAATATTATATGAATTTGAATTAAATTGACCATAAAATGGCAACCCCAAACTTCACGTGAAAATAAAAGTTGCGTAATAATAAGTAAAAATACTTATTTACTTGTTATGATCACGGCGTCTTAGTTTGAGATAAAGCTTTAATGGATAATTCCTATTTAAAATACTTATATTTTTGTGTTATCTTTCTAAACGTGTCTGAGGTGGGCCATATCTGGGCATCATTCTTTGTCATTCCAACACGATCCCATTGTCATTTTGCAAAAAGTTCGTAATCTGCTAAATTCATAATGGTCTATTATTGGTCGGTCAATGGTCTCGTAATACTTTTTGATAACCGAGCTAATAAAAGCAATGACTGCACAATGACGTTCTAATGGTAGGTCACTGATCAAAGGAACTGTCAAAATTTTAGCAGATTACCGCATACGTCTGTCATTCATTTGTCATTATGTACGAGATTACCATTCTATGCCATTTCTTTCAATGGAGAGTCGGTGGTTAACCATAGAAAAGTCACAGTGCCGCTTTTATATTAGTAGATTACCAAACATGTAAGAATGAACCATTATGAAATCAATAATAGACCATTCTGACAGTATTGTAATAGCAGACCCAGAGAATAGGCCCAGAGAGAAGGGTTTTGTACCTGGTGGTCGATATTTGGGCTGTTGTTTATGTTCGAATCACACGGAAAACTACTAGAATACCACGAGGCAGGATGCATTTCCTTCTCAAACCGATTCTTCTACGACCGCGATGTTCAGCGTTCAGGGTTTCCTGCAAAACGTACGTCACCAGTTGACATCACAAAGGCGCGAGCCCTTCATTGAATAACCTTATGCCGCAGTGCTGCCTCCTGGTACTTGCCACTCAGAATCTTTCAAACAAACGATTTACCTTTATGCTGACAACGTGTTATTTCCTTACAGGTCAATTAACGTGGCTAGTATACATAATCGGCGCGGCGATAGGCGGCCGCGCTTCAGTCAACACTTGCGATGAGAACGACGCCATGGACGGAGAGCTGGTCTGTCGCGTGTTACAGCTCATGGACCTCACTGACTCTAGACTGGCGCAGGTGAGAGTGTAGTGTAGAGCGACGCCATGGACGCAGAGCTGGTCTGTCGCGTGTTACAGCTCATGGACCTCACTGACTCTAGACTGGCGCAGGTGAGAGTGTAGTGTAGAGCGACGCCATGGACGCAGAGCTGGTCTGTCGCGTGTTACAGCTCATGGACCTCACTGACTCTAGACTGGCGCAGGTGAGAGTGTAGTGTAGAGCGACGCCATGGACGCAGAGCTGGTCTGTCGCGTGTTACAGCTCATGGACCTCACTGACTCTAGACTGGCGCAGGTGAGAGTGTAGTGTAGAGCGACGCCATGGACGCAGAGCTGGTCTGTCGCGTGTTACAGCTCATGGACCTCACTGACTCTAGACTGGCGCAGGTGAGAGTGTAGTGTAGAGACGCCATGGACGCAGAGCTGGTCTGTCGCGTGTTACAGCTCATGGACCTCACTGACTCTAGACTGGCGCAGGTGAGAGTGTAGTGTAGAGCGACGCCATGGACGCAGAGCTGGTCTGTCGCGTGTTACAGCTCATGGACCTCACTGACTCTAGACTGGCGCAGGTGAGAGTGTAGTGTAGAGCGACGCCATGGACGCAGAGCTGGTCTGTCGCGTGTTACAGCTCATGGACCTCACTGACTCTAGACTGGCGCAGGTGAGAGTGTAGTGTAGAGCGACGCCATGGACGCAGAGCTGGTCTGTCGCGTGTTACAGCTCATGGACCTCACTGACTCTAGACTGGCGCAGGTGAGAGTGTAGTGTAGAGCGACGCCATGGACGCAGAGCTGGTCTGTCGCGTGTTACAGCTCATGGACCTCACTGACTCTAGACTGGCGCAGGTGAGAGTGTAGTGTAGAGCGACGCCATGGACGCAGAGCTGGTCTGTCGCGTGTTACAGCTCATGGACCTCACTGACTCTAGACTGGCGCAGGTGAGAGTGTAGTGTAGAGCGACGCCATGGACGCAGAGCTGGTCTGTCGCGTGTTACAGCTCATGGACCTCACTGACTCTAGACTGGCGCAGGTGAGAGTGTAGTGTAGAGACGCCATGGACGCAGAGCTGGTCTGTCGCGTGTTACAGCTCATGGACCTCACTGACTCTAGACTGGCGCAGGTGAGAGTGTAGTGTAGAGCGACGCCATGGACGGAGAGCTGGTCTGTCGCGTGTTACAGCTCATGGACCTCACTGACTCTAGACTGGCGCAGGTGAGAGTGTAGTGTAGAGCGACGCCATGGACGCAGAGCTGGTCTGTCGCGTGTTACAGCTCATGGACCTCACTGACTCTAGACTGGCGCAGGTGAGAGTGTAGTGTAGAGCGACGCCATGGACGCAGAGCTGGTCTGTCGCGTGTTACAGCTCATGGACCTCACTGACTCTAGACTGGCGCAGGTGAGAGTGTAGTGTAGAGCGACGCCATGGACGCAGAGCTGGTCTGTCGCGTGTTACAGCTCATGGACCTCACTGACTCTAGACTGGCGCAGGTGAGAGTGTAGTGTAGAGCGACGCCATGGACGGAGAGCTGGTCTGTCGCGTGTTACAGCTCATGGACCTCACTGACTCTAGACTGGCGCAGGTGAGAGTGTAGTGTAGAGCGACGCCATGGACGCAGAGCTGGTCTGTCGCGTGTTACAGCTCATGGACCTCACTGACTCTAGACTGGCGCAGGTGAGAGTGTAGTGTAGAGCGACGCCATGGACGCAGAGCTGGTCTGTCGCGTGTTACAGCTCATGGACCTCACTGACTCTAGACTGGCGCAGGTGAGAGTGTAGTGTAGAGACGCCATGGACGGAGAGCTGGTCTGTCGCGTGTTACAGCTCATGGACCTCACTGACTCTAGGCTGGCGCAGGTGAGAGTGTAGTGTAGAGCGACGCCATGGACGCAGAGCTGGTCTGTCGCGTGTTACAGCTCATGGACCTCACTGACTCTAGACTGGCGCAGGTGAGAGTGTAGTGTAGAGCGACGCCATGGACGCAGAGCTGGTCTGTCGCGTGTTACAGCTCATTGACCTCACTGACTCTAGACTGGCGCAGGTGAGAGTGTAGTGTAGAGCGACGCCATGGACGCAGAGCTGGTCTGTCGCGTGTTACAGCTCATGGACCTCACTGACTCTAGACTGGCGCAGGTGAGAGTGTAGTGTAGAGCGACGCCATGGACGCAGAGCTGGTCTGTCGCGTGTTACAGCTCATGGACCTCACTGACTCTAGACTGGCGCAGGTGAGAGTGTAGTGTAGAGCGACGCCATGGACGCAGAGCTGGTCTGTCGCGTGTTACAGCTCATGGACCTCACTGACTCTAGACTGGCGCAGGTGAGAGTGTAGTGTAGAGCGACGCCATGGACGCAGAGCTGGTCTGTCGCGTGTTACTGCTCATGGACCTCACTGACTCTAGGCTGGCTGACTCTAAAGGAATGAATACGTACTGTTACAAGCTTTGGGTTCGTGACAGTAAAAACAGCCGATTAAATAACCATAAATCACACTTTAATTAAACAACACTAAATACAACTCACTAACTATAAACCACAATCGCACTAATGGTCACTTTAATTCACAGTTGAAGATCGCTCTCGTAGTTATCGCTTGTATCGCTAATCCAATACTGACTCGGTTGGTTTTTTTTCATATGACCACTCTCAGTTCAGTACACTAAGGCTGGTTACTGCTCAACCGGACAATCCTGTGGTGGCCTCAAATGAATTTAAGGCCCCCAGCCAGAGCTAGAAACTACTAAAAAACTAATTGACCGCTCGCTAAGGGCATCCCCTGTGGGATACGGGCCTCAGCTTAACGGGGTCATTGAGAGGGGCGGCAAGGGACAGGCTGGGTCTAGTTATAGTCGCTAATGGCCCAGCGGCGCGGGTTGGCTCGTTAAAAAGTCGGGGCGGGACTCGGTCGGTGTATGTACACGCCTTATATAGGTCAATTCATTCCAGAACTTTCCATTGTAGAAAGTTCGCGTATATATCGTCGCGACTGACTGGGTTTCTAGAATGTTCTAGTACAGGAAAGACTCGACGGTTCTTGACTCTATTTGTTCTGCTACTCGATACTAGATGGCGCTAGTGGTAACGAATGCCGTTATCTCCCATGCCTAATTGTGGCGCTCAACAGTACTTTTAATGCATCCATTTTCACTTATCAACAAACTGTATCTCTCTCGTCGGTCGTCGCATCGGCTGATGTGCATGCTAACATTGCGATTATTGTGGGTATTGTGAAATTTGTAGTTTTTAAAGAATGTGACAACTGTTTCGTTACGTTTTATGGTATATATATATACATACATATAAATATGCTTTATCTACGTACTAGCTGTCCGCACAACTTCGTTTGTGTCACATTTTTCATGACTGCTCCGCTCCTATTGGTCTTAGCGTGATGATATATGGCCTTCCTCGATAAATGGGCTATCTAACACTGAAAGATTTTTTCAAATCGGACCAGTAGTTCCTGAGATTAGCGCGTTCAAACCAACAAACAAACAAACTCTTCAGCTTTATAATATTAGTATAGATTTTATTAAATTCAGTACATATACATCAATATTTAGTTCAAGTATATATTTTTATTTACCCTCGTCCGTGCGTCACTGCGGGGTGCCAACTGAAAACCAGCGCTGGGTGTCTGACGCCCAGCAAATGCTGAGGTGGTAACCCTTTCAGTTTGGACACGCTCGGTGCATTCTGTACTTTTATTTTATTTAAAAAAGGAACAACAAACAGCTACAATATAAAACACAGAAGACAAAGAAAATACAGAAAACATATCACAATATTGTAGCCCACAACGCTGTTCACAGATAGGCAGTAGGATACATAGAAAAAAAATCACTAGGGTGACAGATACGTGACACTTAATAAAATATATTTAACAATCGTGTTTAACCGTATAGTTCGGTAGTAGTACCAATTGGTACTAGACATGCAAACCTCCGCCGGCTCGGTTGTAGTACCAATTGGACCTCAGAGTTACGTCATACGACATCCTAATTTATAATTGCTTTTTTGATAAAGCCGCTTAAAAAATCTTATGTATGAGCGTTAATTAAAACAATTAGATAAAATGCTCATATCTTAGCGCCATTATTTATTTAATATTTAACCTACAAGTTTACTAATTTTCATAAATAAAATCGAAGTGCATAAATGTGATAATCGCCATCAACCATCATTCTTATTGTTTTTTTTTATTGTTAGGGTGTACCAAAACGATTATGCGATTCGATTTATTTTTTATTTCAACTTAATCGATTAATTTAAATTCGGTACTAAAATATTAGGAAAAAATACGTTTAAGACATAAAATACAATAAGCATTAATCATAATTATTATTTAAAGAAAGAAAAGAAAGAAAACTCGTTTATTCCGCCAGAAAAGATGCACAAAAAAAAAACTAAAAAAAAAAAACTATATATAGACAATTTTTGCTTCCTTGTGTAATTCAAATAGGATTTTCTACAGTAAAGAAAGAAATCTACTCAACAGATTATCGGACCCAAGGTTAATTTACGCAGAATTGTCTATGTTATTCAAAATAAGAATGAAAAATATGTTATTCCTTTTAAGTTACTGAGTTTTATGTTAGACACTTTCAGCTGGTTGCTTACGAAATACCAAGCTTATAGTTTATGTATGTTAAGTAGGACAAATTGACACTGGTATTTAAAAAAAAACTTTTTACAAAAAAATACAACCGACTTCTACACAAAAAATCAAAAAAGTGCAAAATAACTTTAATTTCGGAACTCGGTGTTTGTGGTTGCTTTTTCGTTTTTTGAACACCGACTTCCGAAATTAAAGTTATTTTGCACTTTTTTGATTTTTTGTGTAGAAGTCGGTTGTATTTTTTTGTAAAAAGTTTTTTATTTTTCACTTTTTAGTGGTACCTACACCCCCTCCCCTCCCCCACCTAAACGAACCAATCACATTGGTGTAAAAAAAACGTACAGCTCCTTTGCAGAGTAGACTAAGAGGTCGTCAAAGTAGACAAAGTACATATTTTTTTTAGATTTTTCGAAAACCGCTTGGTTGATTTCAATAAAATTTTCATGGGACCATTTGGGAAGTATACCCTTTTCAACAAAAAAAGAATTTTTCAAATCGGTTGACAAGCGACGGAGTTATGCGCGAACAAACATAAAAAAAAAAAAAAATACAAACATCCGAATTGAGAACCTCCTCCTTTTTTAGAAGTCGGTTAAAAAATATTTTTTATCTAGAGCGAGATTTTTTTTATCATGTTATGAAAATTGAATATTGCTTTATAAAATACTTTTCGATTTTGTCATCCTGCCCCTGAAACCCAGTATCTAATATGTCCATGAGATTCACATTACACATACTTACCTACAAAATATATTTTCAAATTAAGGTTCTAAAACTATCTTCTAAAAAAGGTTATAAAGGCCAAATTCTACTTGGTAAATAACCTATCTCAATAAATTTGAATAAGTATTATAGTGAAAATGGCACCGACTAGATTTTTCTAGCTTTTTGTTATGGGTGTTATTTTCATGGTTTATATTATCCTAATCAAGAATCTGCGATCAACATCCATGAAAAAATCGGGTAAAGTGCCAGCCGGAATCTTGTTTGGGTTGCGGGAATTCATAATTATTACCCACCGAATTTCATCTGAATCGTTTCAAATGCGTGAGTATGCGTGACATGAGTGGTCCTTTGCTTTATAGAGCTGTTTTAATGCACATATTTAATAAATAAATAATAATGTCCGCACAAATCGAACTTCGAAGTTAAGCTACGCTTGCCAAGATCGGCTAGTGGATGGGTGACCATCTAATACAGATTGAGTTTCCACCATGACTTGGAAAGCATGTCGTTGATGCCGGCTGTCATTCGGACATCTTTGACAGTCGATAGGCCACAAACTGTAACCCCAACATTGCCAAGAGGTATGTATGTTCTAATCAGTTACTAGATTGTGGAGGTCTTATAAGCAATAGCCCTATGTACAAAAAATGGTATTCATCTACATCCGGTTAGGCTAGATGCCGAACCCAACATAGAAAAGGAAAAGGCTAGGCAGAATAACGTGCACACTCACGTTATTCTGCCTAGCCTTTTCCTTTTCTCGAAAAAAAAAAAAACTTTTATTTTTCAAAATTCGAATAGCCTTATGACAGTTCGGCATTTATGACTAATCGAATGATACTTGATTTGAAAAACCTATGCAGCCGTTTAGGCTACCGGACGTTCCAAAGAAATAGACGTAACTACAAAAATTTAAAATACATACGTAAGTAGGTACATATATGTACCAACTTACATACATAGGTATATACTTTCAACAAACATTGTAGGTATAATATAGTATAATTAGATAAGGTAAACTTATCACATTATATAGCATATCGAATTCAAATAACATTATATCAAAGTTCAAACCGATCCACTGCCTAACCATACCATAGTCAATATAGAGATAAAAAAAAAATATTTCTGAATCACGAGCGCATTCTGGTTCTGAATTTGAATTTTGAATAAAATAGAAATTTTGGCGCAATCCGCACGGGTCCGATTAATTTGATCAGTTGATTTTATTCGTTGATTTTCAAAAAAAGAACTATTTAAATTACATAACATAGCGCAAATATGGTTTTTATAAATGCTTATTGGATTTTATGATAAATCAAATATTTTGCGCTAATTTTTAATAATCGATTTACCATAATTGCTCATTTATATTTATCGAGTCGAACGAAATAAAAAAACCATCGATTATAATAATCGTTTTCCCACACCCTAGCATTAAAAAAATCAAAATGGCTGACGATTTTAAACAAAAATAAATTAGCGGTAATGAATATTACGTGTTATTGGATCTGTGTTTACATATATAATTTTAGCAAATCTAAGACGACTATCTTTTGGAAGGGTGTAGTAATGCGTATTTTAGACGCATTTTTAAGTTGACTGACGTGATTTGAACGATCTTAAGTTGTAATTTAAGATATTTCTCAATAACTTATCGTATAAAATTGCTGCAGAAATAAATTTATCATAGTTAATTACGATGCCGAAAGTTGAGATAATTTCTGAGATTCATGACGTAACATGCAACACCCCGTCGACTCAACTAGTGTGTCAAATGTCAAAATCTTGTCGAGCAGAGTGGTTAAGCGTTAATAACAATATAAAATAAATAATAAATCAAAGTTTAATAAATAGATAGAAAGAAAATAAACATTCATGAGAGCTCCTTAAGTACAAGACTTTTGAACTTATAGATTCTTCTCCTGTAATTTGTGTTTGTAACCGTTGTGCTGTGTCTGTTCTGAATAAAAGTTTTTCTATTCCATTCTAAAAAAACAAAAAAAATAAATTGATTGAGTCAGGCGTTACTTTGCGGAAATCCATTTTAAATTTGAAAATGAAAACAATATATCTAGTTTTAATTTCCGCGAATATTAGTGGGTTGCAAGGTATGCACCTCCCTCCCGCCCGCTATATTATGCACATGCAAGATTACAAGGCAATTAAAACTACATATTTTGTTTTCATTTTCAAATTTATTCTATTCTATTCAATTCACAGGGCGGCTGCGAGAAACTGGAGCTCGCGATGATGTCATTTTTCGAGCAGTTCCGCAAGATATACGTGGGCGAACAGGTTCAGAAGAACAGCAAGGTGTATAGAAGACTTAGCGACGTGCTGGGCTTGGCGGACGAGAGCCAGCTGCTCAGTGTTCTTATGAGGAAGATGTGAGTACAATGTTTATCCCACAGAAAACTTTTTACAAAAAAAGTGCAACCGACTTCTACACCAAAAAAAGAAAAACAAAAAGTACAAAATAACTTTAATTTCGGAACTCGGTGTTTTTGGTTGCTTTTTCTTTTTTTTGAACACTGACTTCTGAAGTCGGTTGTATTTTATTTTTTTTGTAAAAAAAAAATCCGGTCAAGTGCACTCGCACGAAGGGTTCCGTACCTCTCGTATCTATAAATTTGGCAAATAACCGTGTTTGTTGTATGTGAGCCCCATTTAATATTTATTTGATACTAGCTGCTGCCCGCGACTTCGTCCCCGTGGAATCCCCGATTTTAAAACATTCTTTATCGCTGCTCCGCTCCTATTGGCTTAAGCGTGATAATATATAGCCTAAAGCCTTCCTCGATAAATGGTCTATTCAACCCAAAAAGAATTTTTCAATTCGAACCAGTAGTTCCTGAGATTAGCGCGTTCAAACAAACAAACTCTTCAGCTTTATAATATTAGTATAGATTATAGCGGCAACAGAAATATATCATCTGTGAAAATTTCAAATATCTAACTGTCACGGTTTATGAGATGCAGCCTGGTCACAGACGGGCAGACAGACAGACGGACGGTCAGCGGAGTCTTAGTAATAGGGTCACGTTTTACCTTTGGCGTACGGAACCCTAAGGACCAAAGGACAAAGAGGACCAAAAATATTATGTGACTCTATTTTTCATGTTCTATGTAAATCTTCGCCAACTTAACTATTCAAATCTGCTCACACTGAGACGCTACGCTGGGCAATGTGTCACTTTTCAAGATAGCTATACAGTTTAGTAGTTAATTAACTGCAAATTAAAGAATAGAATAGAAAATATTTATTTGGCACAGACACAAACAAAGTAACGGAAATAATAGTAGTTACAGAATGCGCTGAGCGTGCCCATACCGAAAGGGTTACCATCTAAGCATTTGCTGGGCGTCAGACACCCAGCAAAAGCTACACAAATCAACAGGAAAACTCAAATAATTTCGAACATCGTCGAGCATATGTTATTTTCACTGAAATGTGTCGTTATGCGTCTCGGTGTGACCCGAGCCTTATAATACAAAGTACTGTAATCAATTTTTTTTGTTTGAACAGCATAACAAACCTGAAATACTGGGGCAGTTCCGAGCAGATCATAGCGAAGACTCTCGGCCTGCTGAGCGACCTGAGCGGCGGATACTCGTGCGTCCGCAAACTGGTCAAACTGGACGAGGTGCAGTTTATGCTGACGCACCACACGGTAAGCTTCTGTTTTTAATACGATACGATACGATTCTATTTTTCCGATAGGCATATTTTCAATTACAGTGGACCCCCGGTAATCCGACAAACGGTTTGCTGGGCAGTGTCGGACTATCGAATTTGTCGGATTATAGAGTACAGCCACAGACCCCCCTATAGACCGGACGTTTTTTTAAAGAGTACCTTGTAATCCGACAAATTACGAGTGTAATTGATAAAACTCTATCTATATTAGTGAAGATTTACCGTAATAAATAGATAGAAGTACAGTGATAGGCATGTCGGATTACAGGGGGCGCCGGATTAGACGGGGGCCGGATTACCAGGAGTCCACTGTATTAAAACGCGTAACCACGTGGCCAATACACAAAAGATTAAAAAAAAAATCCCATCCTCGTCGCCAATGGAACGTCAATGAAATACGTGGGTCAACGCCAGACTAGTTTATTGCCAACATAAAACTAAGCTACCCACCACCATGACGATATAAATAATATTCATCCACCGACAGATCGTCACATTCAAGACTTCCAAAAAAGGAGGAAGTTCTCAATTCGGATGTTTGTATTTTTTTTTTTATGTATGTTCGGGCATTACTCCGTCAAATATAGATGGTTTTGCAATTATTTTTTTTTATTTGAGAGGGGTTTATTCCGAAATGGTTCCATTTTCCAAATTTCATATAGGTCTGATGATGGATTTCTGAGACAGACAACGGAACTCTTCAAAAAATGATAGCAAATCTTTCGAGATTGCTGAAATCGCATGTTTGTTTATTGTTTACACCAATATGATTGGTACGTTTAGGTGGGGGAGGGGGTGTACCACTGAAAAGTGAAAAATGAAAAAAATAAAAGAACTTTTTACAAAAAAATACAACAGACTTCTACTCGGGTGTTTTTGGTTGCGTTTTCGTTTTTTGAACACCGACTTCCGAAATTAAAGTTATTTTGTACATTTAGTTTTTTTTTTTTTGTGTAGAAGTCGGCTGTATTTTGTCTCTTCTGTATCACCCTAGAGTCGGCTGGTAGAAAATATCATAAGAAGTAAGAGGGCCTTTTTATATTCTAAGGCTAAGCGGTACAGACAGTAACGGCCCGTAAACCCCCATAGAAAAGGGAGGATCCTTCGACCGGACGGTTGTTGTGTCCGGTGTGTAATTGCCCGATACTTGATATTCGGTCTCTTGTACATGTTCAAAACGCATGGAAAACTCTGATACCGCGATGCAGGATTTCGTTAGTAGTTCGCTTCTGGCTGGGTAGATGGCGTTGCGCTTCGTAAAAATTTTGCTTCGTTTGTTTCTTGTTACAATATCAGTAATTTCTCAGTGAGTTTTTTCAACTTATGGCCAGACTTTATTCTGAAATTGTAATGTCGAACCGATTTCTGTCTTGTCAAACTCAACGGACACCAGCCATTGGCACGTACCTACTACGTGAGCGAGCTATTATTAGAAAAAGTGTGTGCACAAACACAGATGCACTCACTTTGCCATCACGCTGATATTCCGGTGGGACGGCTATCTGCACTCGCGGGGATAGATCACGCTTAGGACTACCGGTGACATGTGCGCGCCGAAGCACGGGAGATCACATCACAAACCTGGAAGTTTGTGTTGTGATCTCCCGTGCCTCACATCACAACACAAACTTCCAAACTCCGGGCTGTCTCAGAGACATTCCTCATACACAAACCAACTATAAAATGTGGATGTCACAAATACTGCTTTTCCTACTTCTCTGCTGTTTGGATCACACCACCAACTTCCAAACTCCGGGCTGTCTCGGAGACATTCCTCATACACAAACCAACTGTAAAATGTGGATGTTACAAACACTGCATTTCCTACTTCTCTGCTGTTTGGATCACTCCACCAACTTACAAACTCCGAGCTGTCTCAGAGACATTCCTCATACAAAAACCAATTGTAAAATGTGGATGACACAAACACTGCATTTCCTACTTCTCTGCTGTTTGGATCACACCACTAACTTCCAAACTCCGGGCTGTCTTGGAGACATTCCTCATACACAAACCAACTATAAAATGTGGGTGTCACAAACACTGCTTTTCCTACTCCTCCGCTGTATTTTCTTCTGGTAAATTTCGTTGTGGGATCCAAGACAGTTGAAACGTTTCTCCGGGATTCGTCGAGCTTCGTTGACTGGCTTTTCTGGTAGTCGCCACTGGTGGTTCTGGCTCTCAGAAGTTGCATCATCATCATCATCATCATCTGCCTAGCCTTTTCCCAACTATATTGGGGTTGGCTCCCAGTCATACCGGATTCAGCTGAATACCAGTATTTAACGTGGAGCGGCTGCCTACCAGACCTCCACAACCCAATAACTGGGGAACGCGGTACTTCTTGGCAAGACTGGTGTCAGATTATCTGGCTTCTGACAATCCGTAACGACTGCCGAAGATCTACAAATGACAGCCGGCACCAACGGTTTAACGTGCTTTCCGGGGCACGGAGGAAACTCGGTATGTTAAGATGGTCACCCATCTACAGACCGACCTTGGCAAGCGTTGCTTAACCTTGGAGATCGATCTGTGCGGCTGTTATTCTTTAGCCACGAGCTCCATTGCATTGGTTAGAATAGGGTTGTTTCCTGAGGAATAAAAATATGATTCTATTTAGTCCGTCAGTTAGATTATCGAAAAATATTGGACCCGTATTTTTTGCTTTATGAAATCTCTAAAAATTGACGGAGATAAAAAGCTTCAAATATCATGAGTGGGGGGCTTGTGACATCAGGGCGTGGTAAAAATCGTCGCACGGAGTGTCGTCACACGAGTTTTCAACGCACTATATCGTCTTCGTTTTTTGTTTACGTGAAAAAATAAAAAATACGTGTCCAATATTTTTGGGAAGTCTATCTTATGGACTAATTAGATTTTTTTAGGCAACTAGCCTATTATGGGGTACCGGGCTTAACTGTAGCGAGTAGGCAAGTACTCGCACACGACTCAACGCAGCACAGGATCGTATGACCGCCTACGTCACACGAGGTGATTAGGCGACAAAAACAAATTAGACCACACCTCCTCCACGTCATCCATTGTCCGAACGGCGCGCGCGCATCATGGGAGCCGGTGGTCCATTGTATTATGTCGACGCCCCCTCATTAGGATATGGTCAAGTCCGAATCGTTTACGAAAAGTGGCGTGATCTATAATTATTATTAAATATTTTTGTACCTATACAACCCTAGTTTTTAATTAGTACAAATACTTTAAGGGCTTATTAGAAAAGGTCTCGTTATTAGTTTAAGTCTCAAAAAATTATGTTCATAAACAGCAAAGTTATTAGCGTTTTTTATATCCTAAAATGCCACTCAACTTATAAAAATATTGTACAGGCTATTGATTTATGAATGAATAAATGACGATTAAAATGGAAAATCACTGTGCGTAGTATTTTCTAGTAGCAATTGTTATGAATGTTGATATATATGAATTTACCAATTATTAAAAAAATCCGTGGAAAATTTTAGGATTTTATTTTTTTACTTTTGACTACACAAATATGATCAGTAACGGGTACGGACAGAGCCCTGTTTTTTTTGTACTAATTAAAAACTAGGGTTGTATAAGCCGTGCTCATTAAATGTAAGACACATTTCCTCTACTTCTTCAACGTGTTTTATTGTCCTTATTACGAAGTGTGTCTATAAGACACTTCATAACCACATACACAACTTTCTACCAAGTTTGGATGAGATATAAAAGTGTGTTCTCCATTGCAACAGGCAGAGCACTTCCCGTTCCTGGGCATCGCGGGCGTGGGCGCGGCGGAGATGCGCTGCCGCAGCATGCTGTACACGGCGCTGGGCCGCCTGCTCATGGTGGACCTGGGCGAGGACGAGGACCGCTTCCTCACCTTCATGATGCCGCTCACCGGTACCATGTAGCTTTTTATTCTACCAGGAACTATCATTTAATGTATGCGCGCCACTGGATGGATGGATGATATAAATGGATGGTTCCAGTTTTGAGGGTAGTGTTCAATCCATTCTCCATGTTTATGATCTATTTGTATTTTTTTTTTGTAAGCCTCGTCTTTCACAAGTGTTTCATTCTCAATTCTCTGTTACAGCTGCCTTCGAGAGCATCATAGGCCTTCTCTCCGGTCCGGAGTCCCCGATGTTCAGTTCAGAAGACGCCAAGAAGACTCTGATAGGGCTCGCTCGAGACCTGCGCGGCCTAGCCTTCGCGTTCAACACTAAGACCACGTACATGATGCTGTTTGATTGGATGTGAGTATATGAAGCTTTTTTTCGTGTTTTCGTCTTTTTTATTTTATTTGGACCTAGCAGCGCCCCGCGGTTTTACCCACGTAGTTCCCGTTCCCGTGGGAATATGGGAATAAAATATAGCCTGTGTCACCCGGGGAAAGTGTAGCTTCCAAACAGTGAAAGAATTTTTCAATTCGGTTCAGTAGTTTCGGAGCCTATTCAATAGAAACAAACAAACTAATCCTTCCTCTTTATAATATTAGTATAGTTAACTGAAAATTACATAATATATAATACTAAATATAAAATTAATAATTATGTAATCAACAGCGTTATTCACAGAAAACAGGAAAAATATTAATCATGCGCTTCAAAGAAAACTTAAGTTACTTTAAAATAATTCAAATAAGTAAATCACCACAAAATTCAATTAATAATAAAAAAAAACACATTAGGTAAGAATCACAATAAATAAAATGACAATGATAAAAAAACAATCATAAAAAACCGACAAATTAAAATTTATCACAATAATAATAAAAAAATAAATAAATAAATAAAATAAAATATCTTTATTTCAGACCTAAGCAGTCCATACGTAGTTAGTGGTTAGTAACAAACTGTGCTTACATGCTATGTTATTGTTATAAAATAAAATCAGTCTTGTAGGGATTTTTCTTTTCGTTACCCAATTACATAAATGTTGGGTTCGGCTTTTAGTCAAACCAGACTCAGCTGAATACGAATCTTGCCAAAAAGTACCGTGTCACCCAATTACTGGGTTTTGTTGGGGTCTGGTAGGCAACCGCTCCACGTAAAATACTGGTAGTCAGCTAAGTCTGGTTTGACTGAAAGCCAATCCCGGTATAGTTGGGAAAAGGCTAGGCAGGTGACGTATTGTAGATTTATTTTATTTAACCTATAATACACAACACAATTATAGGCAATAGCTTGCCGATAAAACGAGCGTACACGGCTCGAAATATAAAAAAAAAAAAAAAAACAAAAAAAAAACCAAAGGTTGACTGGTAGAGAACGCCTTGTTACACTATTGTACATACAATTTAAATAAATAAATAAATAAAATGTATACAAAAATAATTGGAATACGATAAGACACCAAGAAAAAAAAATGTCAAAATTAAATTAAAATAAATCAAAATTATGTAAATATGTCAGTGTATAGATAATAATATCTATAGATGAATATCATGATAATGTTTCCCTGCTATCTCCTCAGCTACCCAGTTTATATGAAGGTCCTGCTCCGCGGCATAGAGGTGTGGTTCTCCGAGCCAGCCCTGACTACTCCAGTCCTCAAGCTGATGGCGGAGCTGGCGCAGAACAGGAACCAACGGCTGCTCTTCGATGTGTCCTCGCCCAACGGGATCCTGCTGTTCAGGGAACTGTCCAACATTATATGTGCTTACGGTGAGTGTTTAAGGGATCATTATGAACAGTTATTCCTATGGGACTAACACCATAGAGGCCAATGAGGGTTTTCTGAAATGACGAGCACCAGGTGGCAGCACTGAGGCGCCAGGTCCAGACACCTGTCAAAACGGTAATGTTTTTTGACATTTGTCAAATTGACATCATCAACATCATCATTTCTTTCTTTCTTTCTTTCTATCATCGTCATGTTCAACTCATACCACAGTATTACACAGACACACGCACACACACACATAGGCGCATACTACAGTATTTTAGAATTTATAAATGACAAAGTGTAATAAATATGACGAATTTAACAAATATTTACTGATATTTTACAATTTATAGGGACAATTTAATTCAAATTTGTAATTTATTGTTTAAATTTATTTTTTAGTTTGTGTGAAAATTTAATAATATTTTTAGCCTTGTTTATATAACTAATGACTTTTCTTACCTATTTACATATTTGTATGCCACAAAGCACAACCTGCATGCCTTATATGTATACTCATGTTTCTAAAAATAAATGTCTTACCTTACCTTATCTTGTCACTTTTTCAAGGAAGAAGACCTCTCGCCTATGTGGCGCCAAATAGTTGCGTAAATTTTCATGAAAACCCTCATTCCCACGTTCCAGAGTCAGTTTCATCCAAGTTTTACCCGTAATGGCAAAAATGTCGTCTGTCCATCTCGCTGCCGGAAGACCCACATTCCTCCCATATCTGTGGATGCCACTGGTTCACCGCCTTACTCCATCTTTTTTTTTTCTGAATGGGAAATCATCAAATGACTTCTCCCGCTCCGGGCGGAGCGGAAGGGAGTGTCAGACTCTTACTGACTAAAACCCACCCGTGTTCCTTCAAATGCCCGCCGCGTTCCAGGGCCGCGGTGACTCTTTCGAACAAATTCCGCAACCCTAGCAGGCACTGACACTCCATCTAAAACTACTCAATACTGATTATAGTTGTATCTACATTACAGGCAGCAGAATACTGACGATAGATGTAAACAAGAAACAGATGTACGCGATGAAACTGAAGGGCATCTCACTCTGCTTCTCTATCCTGAAGTGCGCGCTGTGTGGCAACTACGCCAACTTCGGAGTGTTCAGGTAAAGCCTTTAGCATAAGCATAATCAGCCTTTTAATATTCCCACTGCTGGGACACAGGCCTCCTCTCTAGGAGAGGGAATGGGCCGTAATCCACCACGCGGGCCCAGTGCGGGTTGGTGAATGTCTATAAATTTTTGGTTCTACGACATGCCGGTTTCCTCACGATGTTTTCCTTCACCGTTTTGAGAGCAGTGGTGACGAAATAAATTACACAAAGTAATGCGCCTGGCTGGGTTTGAATCCGCGACCTACAATTCGTAAGTCGGGGCCTTTACCACTCGGCCACCACTGCTCGACAAAGCCTTGCTAGCAGCGAACTACTAACGACATCCTGCATAGCGATATCAGAGTTTTCCGTGCGATTAGAACATGTACAACAACCCGAATATCTAGTATAGGGCAGGTGTCCACCGGACACAACAACCGTCCGGTCGGAGGATCCTCACTTTTCAACCGAGGTTTCAACGGGACTTTACTCTCTGTACCGCATACTCTCTATAACAGAACCGGTCGCCGTTTGGTTTTTAGACTTTCTGACTAACCGTGACAACTATGAAGTATTCTTATTTTATATTAGTACAAAAAAGGAAATCATAGTCACCGGTAGGACAATTACAAATCCTCACGTATAAGACTTATAATAATCATGTGTGATGTGAGCACAAAAGCATAAATCCAAAAATATTTTTTTTTTATTTATAATGAAATACAACAGACCTCTAAAAATTCCGTTTTTTGACACCAACTTCCGAAATTAAAAAGTTATTTCATACTTTTTTGTGTTTTCATTGTAACTACACACAAAGAAAAAAAATTACAGTCGATTTAAGTACTCCTCCTTTTTTGAAGTCGGTTAAAAATTAAAAAAATATTATCTTCGAATGACATCTGATTCAAATGAATATTATTCTTTCAGGTTATATGGAGACGAGGCTCTCGACAACGCGCTAAATATGTTCGTCAAATTACTGCTCAGTATACCACAGAATGATCTACTTGTAAGTACCTTATCTTGACATTATCATAAACACTTAGAACTCAGCATGTACGTCAAACAATAAATTTATTCATATTCATATCTTTATTTGCATTCCATAATGTCTGAAGATCAGACAATGTGCTTAAACCTAAGTACAATTATGAACCCTGTAGGGCATAGCAAAAAGTATAAAATAAGGTACTTAATAATATAATTAATAGATATTTTTATAACAACTTTTAAACGTATTCTTAGTATTTGTTAACTTAATTATAAAAATTATATTATTTGGAGATCATTTTGTTCATCACATCTATACAGATTTTAATTATATTAGAAATGTATTAATTAAAGATCAAATGTCTGTATTGCTTAATTATAAGGTGTACTTTTGTTGGATGTCGTGTCATGTGTGTGTATGAGTAATGGAGAGGTGTGATCAGGTGTGTGTGGTGTGGTGTGATGTGTTGTGTTGTGATGTGGGGGTATTGTGGTGTGGTGTGCTGAGTGAATATCTGAATGTGGATCGAGTTTAAAGTTTATTGGGGACTGCTCCCGTTGATGTGATGTGATTGATATAAGCGATATAATTAAACTAAATATCACACTGCAATTGACCATGTTAAGTATAAAACTCATAACATACGTCGTGGTGCTAGTTTACTCTCAATAAATAGCTATGACAGAGCGTTGCAAATCAGTAGGGTTGTCTCTTAATATTTTATCGCTCGGTCTGCGTACTATGGAACATCCATATAAAAGACACACATGAGTATGGCCTCTGTGACTCAGTCCAAGATCCAGGTAAGTAGACTTTACAAGTAATATGACAATGGTATGGTAACAGGACTACCCAAAGCTGTCGCAGACGTACTACGTGCTGCTGGAGCGGCTGGCGCAGGACCACATGCCGTTCCTAGCGAACCTGCAGCCCGAAGCCACGCTCTACATCCTCTGCTCCATCTCCGAGGGGCTCACGGCGCTCGGTAAGTGTGCACACAGCAACGCTCCAGATGAACTGGGTATTCACTCAGAAAAGCCTATTTTTGAGGAGAGCGATTTGAAGCTTCGCCCGCGTGAATGTCGGAAATTATCCCAAGGGAACATAATCCCGGGATAAAAAGTATCCTATGTTACTTCTAGTACCTCCCAGAATATGTGTACAAAGTTTCATGATGATTCGTCTAGTAGTTTTTGCGTGAAAGCGTAACAAACATCCACGCTTTCACATTTATAATATTAGTAAGAATTTAAATCTGTTGTAAATGTTTTTAAATCGGAAGATACTGATACTAGCTCGCACGTTTTTGTATGTTAGTTAGAAAGATCGCGTGATTTTTAGTAGGACTGTATTTTTAGATTAAAAATCGTAAATTTTTGAGTTAATACCCCTGTTCATCCAAACGAACATGTCGCTTGTATCGACAAGCATAGGGTCTTATACCTAAAACATAGTTAAAAAATTGTCAAAAATGACGAGCACCAGGTGGCAGCACTGAGGCGCCAGACCCAGACACCTGTCAAAACGGTAATGTTTTCTGACATTTGTCAAATTTTCCTGAAAACTCTCATTCGGGGCCTATAGGGAACGTGCAGAAACTATAGGTGGCAGCACAGACGCGTCAATGTCAAGTATATTTCACTTACAAGTTTCAAATTAGCAACACTAGATGGCACAGTCTACTTCGTGCACGTTCCCCTAAACGGAGGGTGCAGGAAGTATAGGTGGCAGCACAGGTCACATATTTAAAACGTAAAAGTTTCAGATTTGCAACACTAGATGGCGTAGTTTACGTTGCACGTTCCACCTATAGGGAACGTGCACGGCGTAGTTTACGTTGCACGTTCCACCTATAGGGAACGTGCACGGCGTACACTATGCCATCTAGTGTTGCAAATCTGAAACTTTTACGTTGTAAATATGTGACCTGTGCTGCCACCTATACTTCCTGCACGCTCCGTTTAGAACATGCCCGAAGTAAATGCCAATGCCAATGAACAATGTTGTAAAGACGGTTTTCTCTCTCTCTCTCTCTCTCTCTCATGTAATGCAGACGAAGTTTCGCGGATCAGCTTGTAAATGACAGAACTTATCTCTACCCGACTTTTCGTTCCGTATAAGAAAATTCACTCAACTAATGCATTCTTATTTGTATACCACCAAATTAATAACCATAATAGCCTTATCAGTTTCTGGAAAGAATTATATCGCAAAGCAAATCTTGTAAAATGGCGTCGGCTGCCTTGATTGGTTCGTGCACACTTGTGTCATCTGTCAGGCTGTGACGTGAGTGACAGTCTGCCACAGAGGTCTGTGAGGGCGGAGGAGTACGCCGCTATAAAGCTCATTATTATGTTACAGATACGAGCGTGTGTACGGGATGCTGCGCCACCCTCGATCATATAGTCACGTATCTGTTCAAACAGTTAGTGCAGAAATGTGAGTATTGCAGTTTATTTTTATCTTCATAATGTTAACCAGCGATTCAGGGCCGCCTTAACTCATGCAGGGGGCAACTGGGCATACTTAAATCCGGGGTCCTTTTGGAAAACTTAAAACTGGCCCAGAAAGTGACGGAGCACAGGTATGACCACGTAACTTAAAAAACCAGAACCTAGTTAAGAAAATAAAACTGATTGCTACTGTACTACACTTATCTTAATTAAATATTTATCCGCTAAGTGAACAATGTATGTTCTTCTACAATAATAAAAGATCTGGCGACTGAGGGGTTACCAATGTAAGTTATATGAATTACTTGCTAATTTAAAATTGGGATGCTAATGAAGCTTTAGCGAGAGTTTTAATTTTTTTATAGGATGTCCATGAAGTGTGTCTTGTAGATTTCCACAAGGCATCGAAGATGTGCTCGTGTCCCGGCATTGGTCTTGACATCATTGGCGGACTTACGTGAAAAAAGAAAAAATACGTATCCAATATTTTTTGGAAATCTATCTGACGGACTATTCAGATTTTTTTAGTTGACTACCCTATTATCCAGTGACTCATATATGTCTGTATTCCAGCTAGCAACAAAGTGCCGAACCCTCGCCAGCCGCCGCCGGAGACCAGCAACATGTTCATCGAGGTGCTGCAGCGCCGCCCCGAGATCATGCAGCAGCTGCTGGCCACCGTACGTGCTTGTCTTTATACTATTTATTTTATTTATAAACTAGCAGCGCCTCGCGGTTTCACCCGCGTAGTAATATGACATATTTGCACATATTTGGTAAAACATGTCAAAACGAAATTTTTCTGTATTAAGACGTTTTTTTTTGCCGAGCAGCGAAGTGACAAACATAGATTGAAAGACACGGCAAGTTTTGGCTATTCTGGGAAACGAGAACATGAGGCGGACCCGGGTGGTTTTTTGTTCGTCTTGTTTTTGAAGTCGTGTCCAATATTTTTTTGGAAATTTCACACAACAGACGGACTGATTCGATTTTTCCAACAGTAAATGTATATGTGGAAGCTTGTTATTAGCAACTAGCAGTGCCTCGCGGTTTCACCCGCATAGTTCCCGTTCCCGTAGGAATATAGGGATAAAATATAGCCTATGTTACTCAGGGTGAATGTAACTTTTTAATGGTTAAAGAATTTTTGAAATCGGTCCAGTGGTTTTTGAGTTTATTCGTTACATACAAAAATATAAAAATACAAATCTTTCCTCTTTATAATATTAGTATAGATTTCCATCACTTAAGTAAATAAATATAAATGTTATTAGCCTGTAAGTTTTCTTCAAAAATATTATTTTTATGACATTATATTTGAATTTGTATGACATTGTATCTGAATTTGTATGGCATTTAATTTGAATTTGCATAACATACCGTTTAAGTTGAACGATTAAGTTAATGAGCTGACATTTTATAACTTTTTTAATATTTTCCTTTTTTTAATATTTTGCATGCCGCAAGGCAAAATGTATTGGGACAACCAACAATTATAACACCTTATGGTGTGCACAGATAACAGAACTTTGTTTAGAGTTTGGTGCGCCACTTTTTGTCGGCTACGTTCCGTCGCCTACGCAACAGTCTGTTGCCATTATCTATATGTTTTATTTATGTTTTTTTTTTTTCTCCTATCCATTTACTGTAAGTATTTAATTTTGCACTCTGCCACTGCTGTTCTGTCTAGGCGCACTATAAGGACCGAATAGGCTGCTCCAGCAGACGTCATTTTGTCGGTGCCGGCTGTAGCTGAAAATCAGCGCCTCGACTCTGTCTCGTACAAGAGTCCTAGCATTATGCTGAGCGACAGCCGTTTTGCGCAAATGTGACGCATACCTTCCCAACTTTTAACTATTATTTTTGTTTTAGTTTTAAGTTTTATTTTTAAATTCTTTGGTGTGCGTCATGCTTGGCGCAAATAAACAGTTTTTCTTTCTTTCTTATCTGTGTACCTGCATTATTGGCAAATAAATGATAACGTGTGGTGGCGCAGGTGCTGAACGTGATAATGTTCGAGGACTGCTGCAACCAGTGGTCCATGTCGCGGCCGCTGCTGGGCCTGATCCTGCTGAACGAGGAGCAGTTCGCGCGCATCCGCCAGGACATGATCGCGCAGCAGGCGCGCGACAAGCAGGCGCAGCTGGCGCACTGGTTCAACGGGCTCATGGCCGGCATCGAGCCCAACCTGCTCACCAAGAACCGGGACAGGTCCGCTCTACTCGCTTATTTATTTATAGATAACTAGCTGTCCGCACAACTTCGTTTGTGTCACATTTTTCATGACTGCTCCGCTCCTATTGGTCTTAGCGTGATGATATATAGCCTATAACCTTCCTCGATAAATGGGCTATCTAACACTGAAAGATTTTTTCAAATCGGACCATTAGTTCCTGAGATTAGCGCGTTCAAACAAACAAACAAACTCTTCAGCTTTATAATATTAGTATAGATACTTAATATTATAAAGCTGAAGAGTTTGTTTGAACGCGCTAATCTCAGGAACTACTGGTTCGAATTGAAAAATTCTTTTTGGTTTGAATAGACCATTTATCGAGGAAGGCTTTAGGCTATATATCATCACGCTTAAGCCAATAGGAGCGGAGCAGCGATAAAGAATGTTTTAAAATCGGGGATTCCACGGGGACGAAGTCGCGGGCAGCAGCTAGTTGTTAAATAAAACGACACAGCTCCAATTATATCAATTAACTAGTAGCGGCTGCGGTTTCACCCGCATAGTTCCCGTTCCCGTGGGAATATGGGGATAAGATATAGCCTATGTCACCCGGGGATAGTGTAGCTTCCAAACAGTGAAAGAATTTTTCAAATCGGTTCATTAGTTCGGAGCCTATTCAATACAAACAAACAAACTCATCTTTCCTTTTTATAATGTTAGTATAGAAAACAAACATCCTCTCACCCCAAACGCATACACTGTCTCCGTTCCATCGTGGATAATTAAAACGGCACAGGTCCAATTATATTAATTAACATAGAATTATAAGAATTATAATAATATAAGCATTCAAGTAACATACAATACAAGAAAGGCATGCCACGAGTAAAATGATAAAATGTACTTTTGGACGGGCCTGTTGGTCGTGGGTTCGATTCCCACCCAGGACAAACTTTGTGTGATGAGCATGATTGTTTGTTCTGTGTATGGGTCAGGGGCGTGCGCTCCATATAGGCAATTAGGCTAAGCCTACCCTACCATAGCAACGGATAAATAAAACAAATGTATTTATTGTAACTATGCAATAAAATAAAACAAAAATATTTAATAACTCATAACGCCTAGTATAATGCTTATAGCAACTTCTCGCCCCGCGCCCGTGCGTGTGACGTATTTCAAACTACGCTGTTCCTACGAAACGGTTCACATAGGCCACAATACGGAGTGCCTTATTTCAATTGATAAATTTATGCATGTGTGCAAATGTTCTTGAGTATGTACGCCCATAATTTACACACACATGTATAAATTATGGGCGTTTTTTAGGCTCGCTGGAGCCCACTACACGGGTCCTGATTGGTTCACCACACAATTCAAGGACAAGTAGTAAAATTTTATGAATGGAAATCGCTTAACAGGGTTGCCAATTTGAGAATAATAATTTCCTTAATAACTTATAGATATAGTTTAAAAAAACTGGTTAGTATTATCAAAAGTATAAAATGTACAAAATAAATGTTAAGTTGTAATTAATAACCCTCTAAATATAATTAAAAACCGCAAGAATTTAACTTTTCTCCCCAAATTTTCCAAACTTAATTTGAGAATTTGGTTTAAAGGGAATTAGAAAAATAAAATTGGCAACTCTGTTGACATAGAATTGTCAATTTTGGCGGGTTATGATGTATAACCCGGCAAAATGTCATTACATGTCATTCTTAAAGATTACGATAGGACCATGTAGCATTTTTTTTTTGGAAGTGTATTGATTGTCTTTTTAAATGATATTTTTGCAAGAAAAAGAGAAGCCATATTGTTGATATTGTTTCATGTGACAAGCAATAGTCGTTCGAATATTTTGTTGTTGAGTGTTATAAATCATAGTGCATTGATTTCTATGTAATTCGTTTTGAGTCATAAAGTAGTGTAAATATTAAAGTTTAGTTATTTGTTTACATACTTAAAAATGGTCCTAAATTGTGAAGTTTGTGCTGACAATGTGTTTGTTAGAGATTAAAAACAGTAAGTTTTCACAGCTATCGTATAATGATAAGATTCAAGTTGTTTCTAAAGGTAGATGTATACCCGAGTTACGAGAATTAACTCAAAAATAATTCATCTCGTACTCGTCATTTCAATCCTCAGAGTTATGAAACATAACTGGCTATGTGTGTACACACAAATTATTTTGTTTTCTGTGCATTTTGTTCAATACTTCTAGAAAGAGTAGTTTGTATCGTCAGAATATCGTGATTTGAATTTGGTGAGTTTTTAAAATTATATGTTTCTCATCGTTCCGTATCGTGATTTCAACCCAGTAGAATGTGGTGAGCTTTTTTTTTGGACATTATGTCTGGCCTACCCTTACTCTAGAACCACTGCACGCCCCTGGTATGGGTGTGATTTATCAATAATATGTATGTATTAATAAATTATATAAGTACGTATATCAGTTGTCTGGTTACCATAACACAAGCTCTGCTTAGCTTGGGATCAGATAGCCGTGTGTGAGTTGTCCCAAGATATATTATATTATGATTAATTTTCCTTTCGTCAGATTCACTCAAAACCTGTCGATGTTCCGGCGCGACATCAACGACCTGCTGAAGGGCGCGGCCGGCGTCAGCGGCGGCAGCGCCAGCGACATGATGACGTCATAACTGTGGCGCCGGCCCGGGTAGGCTCGTGCTTGTCGCCCAGTAGCGGCCGGGGGGGGGGGGAGAGGGGGGAGTGTTGACATGGAAGCAATAATCATCACGAACATGATTTATAGGGAGTGCACCTTATAGAAACTCAGTAACACTCGTTATTCGAACAAAAAGTTCGCTGCGAACAATTGGTTCATTCACATCGCGATGGCGTGTATACTTGCAAACTTCCCGTTTGAGCGAATCGCGCCTCTAAGGCCACGTTTCCATTGCGGAATTAGTTCGAAAGAGTCACCGCGGTGCTGGAACGCGGCGGGCACAAGAAGGATCACGGTAGGGTTTTAGTCAGTAAGAGCCTGACACTCCCTTCCGCTCCGCCCAGAGCGGGAGAAGTCATTTGATGATTTCCCATCCATAAGGCCACGTCTCCACGTGCAAGTAGCTAGCATGCAAGATTATTGCGAGCTTCAAAGGTACAATTTTGATTAATCGCTCAATCGTGATCCGCGTAACTAAATTTCCATTAATTTTTTATTTGAATTGGAAATCGTGTGAAGAAGTGTCTAACTCTGATTGAGTAAAACCCATTCGTGTTCCTTCAAATGCCCTTTGCGTTCCAAGGCCGCGGTGACTCTTTCGAGGTTAAAGGACTAAAAATCTAATTATTCCATCAGATAAATTTCCAAAAAACATTGGACAACTATTTTTAATTTTTTCACGTAATTAAAAGACGACAGTGCGTTGAATACTCGTGTGACGTCACTACTCTGCAATTTTTACCACGACGTGACGTCACAACTCCCACTCCTGATCTTTGATGCTCTTTATCATCGTCAATTTTTATAGAGAAAAAAAAACGTATCCAATATGTTTCGATAATCTAACTGATGGATTAAATAGAATCATATTTTTTTTTATTCAGGAAACATCCTGTTTCCGCAACCGTGGAACTAAAATTGCGTGAGAATTGCTTGCAGTAGGAAACGCGGCTTTAATGGAGAAATAGAATCACTGATTAGTAGCCCTACCATGTCTTAAATCCATCATGATTCCTGTGTCAGAGAGAGACGGAGTTACACGAGACTAATAGCACCATCCCTTTCCCTCACACTGAATCATGATAGCATTGGCACTTGGTAGTAAGGCCATAGTACATTTTAGTGTGATTTACTTACACTTTTGAATCGTCACGTATTCTAATATTTCCGATGGGTAAATTTATCAAAAATGTAGACAAATATTTCGTGGTCAACAATGCCCCACATCTCGACCGCTACTTATCGACAAGTTTACACATTGTTTATGTACTATGAATTTTTGAACGGTCGGATAATATTTACAAACGTTTTAAGGGTCTAAAGTTCTGTTTAATTTTGCTATTGCATTCTTTGTGCAGGAAGTAACAATAGACAAATTAATTGTATATTATTTTTCTACATATAATTTTCCTGTTAGCCGAGCGTTCGTGTGATCTTGAAAGGAATCAGTTTCTTCCGGAAGAAACTGATTCATTTCAAGATCACACAGTTTTGTTTAAAAAGAAATATACATATTTATGCCATGTTAGAAAAGGCAGCTACTAAATTCTTTTATAACATAAGTTGCCCTCTGTAAATCTAACAAAACCTGATTTTCTAATCGCAAAATATTTTTATCCGAGGAAAAAAAATGGCGGCGTTTAACAATACTTTGTTAGAAATCCAAAAGTATTAACTCTACATTTTTAAGCCTGTTAAGTATTATTTGTCTCGACCCAAAAGTTCATAGTACACAAAGAATTCTAAATAATCTAAAATTAAATTAAAAAATATAATTATATTATTAAAATAATAATTATAATTAAAGAATTAAAAAAAAAAACCTGTTAGTTTAGCAGAGTCGTCTACTATCATCACAATTTGAACTTCATTCATAGTATTTTTATTATTATTTTTTTGTTTAAAACTATTATATTTATCCCCGGTTTCATGAACGAAAATTACCACAACATTACTGTGACATTAATGTCATTTGATGCGTTTGTATTCTGTCATTGGCTGAATGTATATTTTCAGCAGCCAATGACAGAATTGTAACATTATGTTTCATTTATTTTGTGATAATTTACGATCTGTGGGTTAGTCTTACAGTTATGTTAAGTTCTTCGTGATTTTTTTAAGCATTCGTTGTTTAGATTTTTTAAGATTTATCTTTGATGTCATAATGGCTTTACGTACATGTCTTATCAAACGATACTTTTCTAGTATAAGCTGACCTGTCACTTTGCGGAAAGCGTTTATAATGCGAGGTCAGCTTATACTGGATATGGACAGTTTGATACGTAGCCGTGTGTTCTACTTGAGTTTATGGTCACTGCTGGGTATGAAAATCGATTAATCTACGAGTTTCCATAACCCAGATACTGGGTAAAACTAAAGTTTTTGGTAGGACCGGTTATTTGAGATAAAAATCAGTCAAAGCTACTAGATGTATTAGAACTAGCAGCGCTCCGCGGTTTCACCCACGTAGTGCCCGTGGGAATAGCCTATGTTACTCGGTAATAATGTAGTTTTCTATTGGTGAAAAAATGTTTAAAATCGGTCCAGTTGTTTAGGAGCTCATTCAATACAAACAAACAAAAAATCAAAATCTTTCCTTCATAATATCAGATTTATAATATCAGTAAAGATAAGCCCATTCTAGTACAGATTAACGGCCGAACCCAAAAAAAAAAAAAACAGAAAAATTATATAGGTTTTCTGTTGTTTCATTTGTTTTTCTATCTCCAGTATGTGATAGATCGGTTATTGGATTCGGCCGTTAATTGACAGTGTATTTTCACTACGGACCCAACAACGAAATCGTTAAAAAAAACAGCTGTTGAGTATAGGGAACGTGCAGAAACTATAGATGGCAGCACAGACGCGTCAATGTCAAGTGTATTTTACTTATAAGTATCAAATTTGCAACGCTAGATGGCACAGTCTACTTCGTGCACGTTCCCCTAAACGGCGGGTGCAGGAAGTATAGGTGGCAGCACAGCTCATAGGTCAAATATTTACAACGTAATAGTTTCAGATTAGCAACACTAGATGGCGTAGTCTACGCTGTGCACGTTCCCTATATCTGGCTGATTTATGCGCAGATAAATGTATGGTGGCCGGTCGATTAGTTTCACGATTGCAGTGTTAGTCCCATAGTAAAAGTTTTTCATAATGATGAGTACAATGAACCCTTAAGAGGTATTACGTATGTATTAATTCCCTACAAATTTTCATATAAAGAATTGTACATATTTGTATCCAGCAGTGGCATAGCACAGGCTAAAACAGTCTTCCTACGTCACAGAAATGACGTAAGCCATATGACGTCATCATGTATTCGTGTATGTAAACTGTTAATGCGTTGTGTTACAAACAATATGTTCCTTACTGTATGACTATTCTGTTATTCTGTGAGTGCCTTGCGTTGCTTGCTTGAATTTCTGTCGAGAAAGTCAAAATTCGTTAACTTTAAAGGTATCGGTATCTAATAACTATATAAAAAACAGATAATTTTGCTTCGACACCTGATTACCACATTCGGTGCCCAGAACTCGGCCAATTTCGAATTACCTACCCACCCTTATTGTAAAATCATATTATTATTTATTTTGTTTTGATCACGTCTAGTTTTTGTTTTACATCTACTATTAGGAACATTATTTTCCTTATTTTAAAAGTAACTGTTTCTTTTTTTTTCAGTTCATTACGTTTTTTTTTTCTTATAATAATATGGAAATAGTATTCAAATGATTCTGTCAAGTTTCTTTACATTTATGGAGAAGGTAGTATTTTGAAACACAAAAAAAAAACAGCAAAATCGGTGTACATAAAAAAAATGGGGTTTATTTTGGCATGTTTTGATATAAAAAAAGGATAGTTGATTATCTTGACGTGCCATCTGCGGCACAACCAATCCTTTAAAATAATAATACACTAGAATCACCTGAAAACTTGAATTGTCGCCTCAAAGCTCCACTTCAAAATCATATTTCAGTAAAACTGTGTGTGTTAAAATAATTATAATTTCCGTTCTATGATATTCAAACATTTCTTAGTATAATTTATTAAGTTTTCTTGTTGCACATAAAAAGTGTTTTTTTTTTTGTAGCAACGACTCGAACGCGAGTTGTGGGCACCACGGCTGTTGATACTTCATTATAGGCCTATATTTCTAGAAAAGATAGGAAATGGTATTTATACTTCTATCTTTCGTCATTAGATATCGATAACGTTCTGCGAAGTTTTACTAATTCATTAAATTAGATCGACAAATTAAATCAAGCAAATGTAGGCACGTGAAATGTTCTTTGTATGACCGCAAACTATATTGTATTAGTGTGTTGAGTTGAGTGCATTCTATGGAAATAATAATATTAAATATAAACTGATATTATGTCTAGCTGTACATAAAACCGTTAACACTACTTTATTCCCGTGGCATGACTCCCTGTGTCTTATCTTGGAGGAACCGCGCATAGTTTTTGTTCGCCGTTTGTAACCTTACAGTGGAACATTGATCGTAATCTTATCAGCATTTCTAAAGGAACAGGCCGTGGCTAAATAAAAATAAACTGTACGGTCGATGGGGTCGGGGTCCTAGTTCTCGTTTGATTTGATAAAGAAGAGGCATCGTTCCCTTGCAGAAGGGAGGACAATTCATTCCCTCGCATAAATGAGGACAATTCATTCCCTCTCATAAATGAGGACGCTTCATTCCCTTGCATAAATGAGGACGCTTCATTCCCTCGCAGAAAAGAGGACGCTTAATTCCCTCGTAAAAAAGAGGACGCTTAATTCCCTCGCAGAAAAGAGGATGCTTAATTCCCTCGCAAAAAAGAGGACGCTTAATTCCCTCGCAGAAAAGAGGACGCTTCATTCCCTCGCAGAAAAGAGGACGCTTCATTCCCTCGCAGAATAGAGGACGCTTAATTCCCTCGTAAAAAAGAGGACGCTTAATTCCCTCGCACAAAAGAGGACGCTTAATTCCCTCGTAAAAAAGAGGACGCTTAATTCCCTCGTAATAAAGAGGACGCTTAATTCCCTCGCATTAAAGAGGATGCTTTATTCCTTCGCAGAAAAGAGGACGTTTCATTCCCTCGCAGAAAAGAGGACGTTTCATTCCCTCGCAGAAAAGAGGACGTTTCATTCCCTCGCAGAAAAGAGGACGTTTCATTCCCTCGCAGAAAAGAGGACGCTTCATTCCCTCGCTGGGTTCAGTCTCCGAGCTACTGCTCAAAATGAAATAACACTGCCTGGCCCGGTGATTGAAGTCATATTATAGTAAGCGTTACTTTCTCTAATATTTCAATTTATCCACAATATATACAATGGCCACCACTTCAAAAACTCTTGTCCCCGTCGACCCTCTGTTCTGCGAGGAATGTGCCCGGCCCGCTGCCAGTTCAGTTTCATGATCCTTCGGGCTGTGTCGGTAACCTTGATTTTCCTCCTTCCGTAGCCAGTGAAGATACAAAGGATCGACCACACCGCGGAACACCATACGACTGTTATTTACTGTAAATAAAACAGCTAGACATAATATTAGTTTACAGTTTTTAATTCAAAACGTATAATAGCGTCCCTCGTGTTTCTGAAGATAGCAATAAATATCGTTTGAATGCAGAAAATGTAGAAACTAAATAGATATTTACTATTCATCTGGAGTCATACCAAAGCAATATGGCTCTGCTATCAAAACATTGTAATTTGACTACATAATATATATTTTCAGTCACAATATCTTAGAAATAAAAATCGAAGATACGTGACATTCAGAAAGCTGCATTTAGTCTTGATTCCAGGGTTGATCTCATCGTAAAAATTACCATCACTAGCTAAATTCATCCGCCGGATTCGCTCGCATAGTATTTTTATAAACAAGTAGGTATTTTATGTCTTCAGCCATAACATTTTGTACCGAAATAAAAAGGTATCTTCTCTACATTAATACGTATAATGTTGGCAAACCGTTTAAAAATAATATAATGTAAAAATATATACAACAATACATTACGACACAATTACATCTAAGTATAGAATACAATACCTAATGAAAAAGTTGAGTACGAAAGTCTTAAAATTAAAATTTTATATTATCAAGCCACGTGGACGTATCGTGCACGTTATTTTAATACAAATTAAATTAGGCAAGTCCTTAATATAAAACTCAATCTTGGTAGTTAAAAAATAATAGAAAAACAATATAATAAATAAGAGTTTGCTAGATTTGCTTAGTTCGTGGTATTACTGCTGCTATAACTGATACAATCGTTTAGAGAAAATATGAGAAACAAACGGTAATAAATAGTTCGTATGAAACCAACCGTGAAGAGAGACATAATAAAACACTTCCCAAGATTTCAGTAAATTCAAAATAACAATTTAGTTTCTACATTTTGTGCATGAATGTGTTAGTAATGAATATTTAAATGTCTTAAGTGCTGACATTCCATGGTGTGTACCGTTTCGGTAAGATGTCCACGCGGGTGTCAGTTGACCGGTTGTGTGTTGTGCCTATCCCGTATTAAACTTCGCAGCAATAAGTCAAAACTCCGTTAGCTTAAGACCTGAATTCCCTACTGGAAGCTGTGTTTCCTGATAGCTACAAACTGGGGGTCTTTAAGAGCCAGCAGGTTACTTTGAAGCGAGCGTGCTCCATCGTAGACCAGATCGTCGCTTTCTATCAGATAACGTCATTTTTTTTTTTTATTAAAAAAACGTCGCCCCACACGAGGATTTACACCTGTATCGTGGGTGCGTTCACAAACATGTAAACACCCAGAGCCGGAACAATAATCTGTAGGCCATACAAACATTTGTTCCGTGCAGGAATTGAACCCGCAACAAGCAGCGCAGCAGCCGAACGCTCAACCACTGCGCCAACCGTGTCATCAAAATTGCGCTAAAGTTAGGTAAAATCACTCAAGATTTTCATGAATTGAGCGTTTGTGCATATCGGTACGAATATAATGTTTTTTAAAAGCACTAAAAAGAGTATTTTGAAACCGAAACGATGACACTATAGGCGGAGTCACCCCCGCACAGAACAAATATTTGTGTAGCCTACAAATAGTTGTAACGGATCTGGCTGTTTGTGTGTGAGTTTGTATGTTTGTAAACGCACCCACGATACAGGAGAAATACTAGTGCACGGAAAAGGTTGAAATTTAGAAAAAAAAAATGAAAAGGGAAGAATAAATATAATAAAAATACAGTCTGGTACGGGATTTGGCATAACATTACTATTTAATTTATAAAAGGACTTTACCTTATGATGTACAAAGGTTCATGCAATCAAATATGTCTAGGGATGGGTGACCATCTCAACATTTGCCTTTGGTCCTGGCTGTCATAAGGGCCATCCATATATTACGTCACACTATGGGGGAGGGAGGGGGTCGACGAAGTGTGACATTTTGTGACAAGGGGTTGGGATGGGTCTTAAATTTCGTCACATTTCAAAATCTATTTTAATCTAAGTGTTTATTAAAACACGAACAAAAACACGAATATATCTATACCTACTTAATATTATAAAGCTGAAGAGTTTGTTTGTTTGTTTGTTTGAACGCGCTAATCTCAGGAACTACTGGTCCGATTGGAAAAAATCTTTCAGTGTTAGATAGCCCATTTATCATCACGCTAAGACCAATACGAGCGGAGCAGTCTTGAAAAATGTGACACAAACGAAGTTGTGCGGACAGCTAGTGTAAAATATGTAACGTCACACAAATGTGACTAGCTGTGACAAGGATGGTGGGGGAGTCAAAAATCATGAAATTCGTTTGACGTAATTTATGTATGGCCCCTAATAGACAATAGTTACGAATTGTCACCAGTCTTGCCAAGAAGTACAGTGTTGCCCAGTTACTGGGTTGTATGGACCCGAAAAGGCAATCCCTCCACGTAACACTGGTACTCAGCTGAATTCTATTTGACTGGAAGCCGACCCCAATATAGTTGGGAAAAGGCTAGGCAGATTATGATGTAATAAGTAAGTCTTGTAGGTAAATTCCTTTTATAGTGTTCTTAATGGAGCGGCTATGTTAAATATATAATGTTGTTTACTAATTAGTGTCCTCACTGTCTTCTTAGTTTTAATGTCGTAAGGATTAAGTTAACAGTAATGTTTCCTATGCAAGGGTCGGTTGTGGCTACGGTGTTTCTATGTGTGTGAGGTTTATAGGAAGGTTTGTTGTCGCACTTTTAAAACGTTCCAATTCCAGACGAATCTATGTCAAATATCTGTTTTGTGATGTTTACTGCCATCAGCAGAATACTTTTGATCAGCAGGGTGATACTGGCATAATACGTTTGATCAACTGGGTGATATTGCCATAATACTTTTGATCAACTGGGTGTTACTGCAGTATAACTTTGGATCAACTGGGTGGTACTGCAGTAATACTTTTGATCAGTAGGGAACTTTGTATGTTTTTTTAATAGTGCCTGTTATTTCCTTAAAGACAGTTGTTAATTTACCTTTCTGTTAAAACAAGTATACTCGAATGTTTAATTCGCGATCATTTCAATCCAGCTCCACCAACTCAAGTATCAACTTTAGCTAAAAATGTTTACTTAAATACATTAAGTTGATATTTGACTGGACATTTGAATTTTAAAGACCCTAAAAATTATCGAATTTAAACTTTGTCTTATATGAAAAATAGTTTCGTTTTAAAATTTGATATTGATAACGAATTCTGATTTCAAAAATAGCTAAATTAATTATGTTTTAATTACAAGATGGTGTATAGTTGCAGTCAAAATTAATTGGAAATCTAACGAGGTATAACATTTTTAAACATATATCTGACCCTCTTACGCAAACGGCTTTCTCTTTGGCATCTCTAACGTCCAGAGTCGTATGTCTCACTTATTTTCTAATTACGGACTTTGAAGCTTTATTACTTGGTCACTGATGAAGTGAAGATATTTAAAAACTCGTTCCGATTAACTAGCAATCATTTCTTTACCCAACGAAAAAAAAATACATGCATATTCCCCACAGTCCTTCAGGTCAAAATATATTTACCAGCGAAATGTAGGACGAAGTACGACGTAGGACGAAGAACAAATTCCAATTCTGTGAAGTTTTGTTACGTAATTTAATTTTTCCTGTGGAAGTAACGGCATGGTTTATTACATCCTCATAATATCTAGCAGATAAATTCAAAAAAGTTCAGTGTTGCCTGACTGATATTGGCCATCACCCATAGAATATGGAATCATTGAGTTTCAATATTAAAATACGCATTTGTGCATGCACTTGCTGATATGATAACTTTGTTTTGATTTTTGTAAAACGTTATCATATATTTTTGTTATTTTATAACTTTCATAAAAGTATGCTAGTAACTTGCATGCCAGTGTGCCATAACAAAATCTGATTGCTCACTATGGTATGCAAACTATTTGTATACTTTGTGCCAAGGCGTGGGTATTTTGGGCTTATATACTTAATATCTGTAAATAAAAATTGTACTGGGAAGGAAATAAGCTTTAAAATAAAAGGCAGACATGCGATAAACAAAGCAATATACTCTAGATTTGTTTTCGTAGTGAAAATTGTTTATAGTGAACTAGCGACCCGCCCCGGTTTCGCACGGGTGCAATGTAGATACTAATGTTTCCTCTGCTATAATATGCATGTATTATATAAACCTTCCTCTTCAATCACTCTCATCTATTAAAAACAAAACCGCATCAAAATCCGTTGCGTATTATTAAAGATTTAAGCATACATAGGGATATAGGGACTGAGAAAGCGACTTTGTTTTATACTATGTAGTGATAATGTTCCAATGTACTACCTAAAAGTTTGTCTATTTTTCCAAGTCAGCCTGTATACCTCCACACCGTAGTTGTGCCGACCATGTTTTGAATGTAGTCGTGAAGTTGAAATATATTTATATAGTTAGACTGTATTACGTTTGTACGCAGTGCGCTATGCGTTTGTAAATACAATAAATTGTGATTTGTACAAAGTGATTAACGTGGTTTTATTTAAAAGAGGGAGTATAAAAACAGCCAATTTTTGCCCAATGAGCGGCAAGTAAATTAATTATTAGCTGTTTTAATACTCCCTCCTTTTCAACTTTCTTGTGGATGGGATGTCATCAATTCAAACTCAAAACTCTAATCAAAAGCATTTATTTCAATTAAATTGTCAAAGTCGAAAGAGGTGAAACTATCAGCATGTTCCAAAGCGTAGATCTCTATGGAGAACGTGCAAGAAACTCCACGGACACTTAATAAATTGTTTACAAAGTTGTGGATACATTGTTCTTCTTGATATTATTCCTATACGTAAGCGATGTAGAAAGACGTGTATGATGCAGGTATCCCGAGTGAAACGAACAATTAAAAGTAAAATAATTAAAATAAACTGTGGCAGCTGAGAGATGACCCGTCCCAGCTGACGGAGCCAAATGAATGCAAAGATCGGTCATGGTATTCTAAGATCTGTGCACGATATCAAAGATTGTGCAGAGATATCTGTGCACGATATCAAAGATCTGTCACGGTATCTATTCTAAGATCTGTACACGATATCATAATATCCATACATTATATTCTAAAAACTTTTTACAAAAAAAAATACAACCGACTTTTACACAAAAAATCAAAAAAGTGCAAAATAACTTTAATTTCGGAACTCGGTGTTGGTGGTTGCTTTTTCGTTTTTTGAACACCGACTTCCGAAATTAAAGTTATTTTGCACTTTTTTGATTTTTTGTGTAAAAGTCGGTTGTATTTTTTTTGTAAAAAGTTTTTTATTTTTCACTTTTTAGTGGTACCTACATCCACTCCCCTCCCCCCACCTAAACGAACCAATCACGTTGGTGTAAAAAAAACGCACTGCTCCTTTGCAGAGTAAACTAAGAGGTCGTCAATGTAGGTAATAAAGATATTTTTTTTTAGATTTTTCGAAAACCGCTTGCTCGATTTCGATAAAATTTTCATGGGACCATTTGGGAAGTATACCCTTTCCAACAAAAAAAGATTTTTTCAAATCGGTTGACAAGCGACGGAGTTATGCGCGAACAAACATAAAAAAAAAAAAAAAAATACAAACATCCGAATTGAGAACCTCCTCCTTTTTTAGAAGTCGGTTAAAAAGACTAACTTTTTAATTTATTTAACTTTCGGGACGACATCTCTTCTACCACACTTATCTATTAGTCCGTCTTTTCATTACCTTCTCACAGTATCCTATGATCAGTTTTCAATATCCTACGAACTGCACGATATCAAATCAGTGCACATAGCCTACACATGCTTGGCCAGCTCCTGAGACTTGGCGATTACGTCCTCAATGGTGCCTACCATATAGAAGGCAGCCTCGGGGATATGGTCCAGTTCACCTTGGAGGATCTGTCAGAAAGAACAGTTTGGCAATGTTTTAGTATAGCTAGCAGACCCGCCACGGCTTCCCTGTATGTCTATGCGAAAAATTGGATATTTGCATTAAGTGCAGACCAATTTCGTGTCCAGCAGCCCTATTATGACATCTTAAATCCATCGTGATTTCTGTGTCAGAGAGAGACGGAGTTACACAAGACGAATAGCACTATCTCTTTCCCTCACACGAATCATGATAGCATTGGCAATTCGTAATACGGCCACAGGCTATCGTTATCCATTCAAGAAGAGATCGCGGAATGCTAAGGTCGCCAATTTTTTAAACGACTTCTCCCGCTCTGGGTGGAGTTGAAAAGAGTGTCTAACTCTTACTGACTAAAACCCACCCGTGTTTCTCCTAGTACCCTTTGCGTTCCAACACCGCGGTGACTCTTTCGAACAAATTCCACAACCCTAGCAGGCACTGACACTATAGGGCCGTCTTATTTGCTGACACCTTTCTGAAGCGCGCGTGGAACACGACGCGCCGTCGACCCGGGCCTGGTTGTTATCGAACGGCAAGCCACCCATAGCTCGTCATCCGCAGGCCACATACTGATACCTATCCGTATCTCAGAAAGCATGGCAAAACACCTGTTGCTCCCAGCTGTCACTCGTCCATCTTTTGCCGTCTTATCAGGAACCAGTAAACTGAAAGCCTCAACGGTGAGTATGTATTGTGTATCCAGATACTGACTTTCTGCAGTCAAAAAGGCAGTGACTCCATGTAAACTAATCATACTTAGCAGCATGTTAAAACTGGAAGTCAAACCTAATATAGTTGGGTAAAGGTCGGGCAGATGATGAACTCTAGTAACTTACGGCCGAACCCAATAATCGATCTATCACATACTGAAGATAGAAAAACAAATGATACAACAGAAAACCTATATAATTTTTATATTGTTTCATTTACTTTGCTATCTCCAGTATGTGGATAGATCGGTTATTGGGTTCGGCCGTTAGTGGTCGTAGTTGTTACTTCGGCTGTAAGCTTACCCTTTTGAATCCTTTGATCGTCTCTTCCAATTTCACCAGCTTGCCGATGTGACCAGTGAATACTTCAGCGACCTGCGAAACCATGTAATGGTTCAGCTCGGCTTCAAAGACTTTCATTCAATGAAATTTTATAATGGATCAACCATTATAACAAGGTTGGTAATCTACTAATATAAAAGCGTCACTATGACTTTCCAATGGTCAACCACTGACACTCCATTGAAAGAAATGGCATAGAATGGTCATTTCGTACCTAATGATAAATGAATGACAGACGTATGCGGTAATCAGCTCTAAAATATTTTTTTTTTAATCAAATTACCTGCCTGAGATTAGCGCACTCACCCAAACAAGCAAACAAACTCTTTAGCTTTATAATATTAGATTTAGCTTTATAATATTAGATAGACTAGCTTATGCCCGCGACTTCGTTCGCGTAGAGTTCCATACAAAATGTTAACCCCTTTTTCACCCCCTTAGGGGACGAATTTTTAAAAATCCTTTCTTAGCGTATACCTACGTCATAATATCTACCTGCATGCCAAAATTTCAGCCCGATCCGTTCAGTGGTTTGGGCTGTGCGTTGATAGATCACTATGTCAGTGAGTCAGTCCCTTTTGTTTGAGTTATATATATTTAGATGATGAGATGACAGGATGTACAGTTACACTCAGGCGTTACAAAGTCCCATTAAAAAAATGTTAGAGATGACACCTAAGTGGTGGTGGTGGTGTGGTTCCTGAACGCGTGACGAATCTCGCTTTCAGGAACCAAAAGCAAGTCTGAGAAAAGTTAATTTCCTCTTGAAATTGATTAATGTTCGACCAAGACTTCAGTTTTCAGTAGTTAGCCCTAGAAAATAAAAGCCTTGTTATCTGGAAGAGTTGGTCTGTCCCTGAGAACCTCTTACCTGGAAGGGTTGTGACAAAAACCGTTGTATCTTGCGAGCGCGTGCCACTGTCAGTTTGTCATCTTCTGACAACTCGTCCATACCCAGGATAGCGATGATGTCCTGCAGAGACTTGTAATCCTGGATGCAAGGATATCACGAAGATTTTAATTCAAAGACTTTTATAATCTACCATTAAAGACCATTAATATTTCCTGATCTGACTTTTCATTTAATGAAAGTGGAACTTGTACTGGAAATGTAAAACATACCTAATAAGTCATCGGCTTGATGATGATGTTTTTTACCTATCCAAGGCAGGCAGATTGTTTAAGCGTTACGTGTATAAAGATTTTCTATAGAAAATATCACAGCTGTGCTCGATATAAAATACAGAATTTTAACCACATGATCTGAATAAAGCAAGTTCATGGAAGTTGGTTTTTCATCATATCATAATCAGCCTTTTAATGTTCTCACTGCTGGGACACAGGCCTCCTGCCCTCCTCTCTAGGAGAGGGAATGGGCCGTAATACACCACGCGGGCCCAGTGCGGGTTGGTGAATGTCACATGTCTTCGAATTTTTGGTTCTAGGACATGCCGGTTTCCTCACGATGTTTTCCTTCACCGTTTTGAGAGCAGAGGTGATAAAATTAATTACACAAAGGACTGCGCCTGGCTGAGTTTGAACCCGCGACCTACAATTTGTAAGTCGGACCCATTACCACTTGGCCACCACTGCTCCCAGTTCGTTTTTCACCAGGTCCAGAACAAACTAAATTATGCTGACCCAAAGACTACAATAGTTGTGCTGACCACAGATACAAAATTCTGTACCAAGAAGTCGATTCTGCCCAATTCAATTTGATTTTACAAGAATGATCAAAAGAAACTTACCTGCAAAATCTTCTGCACACCTCTAGCGACCCCATAGTGTTCTGGACCAATAATATTAGGGTCCATGACCCTAGATGTGGAGTCTAAAGGATCTACCGCAGGGTAGACCCCGAGCTCTGCGATCGCTCGCGACAGTACCGTGGTCGCGTCTAAATGGGCGAAGGTGGTCGCTGGAGCAGGGTCCGTCAGATCGTCTGCTGGTACGTAAACTGCCTGGGAATTGGAAGAAGAGTTACTTGTGAAAGAGCACGTTGGAAGACCAGCGTACTTGTTTCTTCTGTAGCAGCATCAATGCTGCCACAAGAAAAAATACAACGAAGCAAATTTTTTACTGCGACAAAAAGAACCGCTACGCCATCTATCGCGCCAGTGCGAACTAAAATACTGCATCGCGGTTATTAGAGTTAACCGTGAGATTCGAACATATATAATTACTAGCTGCTGCCCGCGACTTCGTCCCCGTGGAATCCCCGATTTTAAAACATTATATATCGCTGCTCCGCTCCTATTGGTCTTAGCGTGATGATATATAGCCTATAGCCTTCCTCGATAAATGGGCTATCTAACACTGAAAGATTTTTCAAATCGGACCAGTAGTTCCTGAGATTAGCGCGTTCAAACAAACAAACAAACAAACTCTTCAGCTTTATAATATTAGTATAGATGTATCATCATCTGCCTAGCCTTTTCCCAACTATATTGGGGTCGGCTCCCAGACAAGCTGGATTCAGCTGAATACCAGTATTTTACATGGAGTGGGTGCCTACCAGACCTCCACAACCCATTAACTGGGGAACACGGTACACCTTGGCAAGACTGGTGTCAGATTTCCTGGCTTCTGAAAATCCGTAAAGACTGCCAACGATATTCAAATGACAGCAGGTACCAACGGCTTAACGTGCTTTCCGAGGCATGGAGAAGTCTCGTTACGTTAAAGATGGTCACCCATCCACAGACCAACCTCGGCAAGCGTTGCTTAACCTCGAATATCGACCAGTTCGGCTCTTATAATTTTGCCACGAGATTCGAACATATGTATACACCAGCCCAAATATCAACTATGTGGCAGTTGCCATTCGTACACAACAACCTTCCTTCAGCTCGTAGTATTTTTTATTCAAGTTCTTAAAACGCAATAGACAGATGTGTTGCTGGGGAGTTTTTTGCGCCACTTCTTCTTCCCAGCTAAAACACTAGGAAGTGGTGACGGGTGGACGTTTTGGGGGACTGTCTTGATGTAAAATTTGACGTTCAAAAAGTGCTGTCTATCAGCCTAGTTTGAATAAATGACTTTTGATTTTGATTTATTTTTTGCCGGTGTAAATACAACACATCATATTTTGGCCAATACTGTTCCACTGCTGAACAAAGTCATCTCAAAGTCCTGCCCGGATGTTTTCTCTAGTACAACCCGTATTCCTGTTTCTTTCACAAAGACTAGATCGCGATCTCTCGAGATGCCGTCACCAAGGGAAATAGGGATTCATTTTTTATAATAAACTAGCTTTTGCCCGCGACTTCGTCCGCTTCTTTTTTTTTATATATTACTTTACCCCCGATTATGAAACTCAGCCCGATCGGTTTAAAATTGAAAAAGTTTCATACAAACTTTCATGCCCTATTTTATCCCCTTGGGGGTAGAATTAAATTAATTCAAAATCGGATGCCTACGTCATAACATCTACCTGCATGCCAAATTTCAGCCCGATCCATTCAGTTGTTTGGGCTGTGCATTGATAGATCACTGTCAGTCAGTCACTTTTGAGTTATATATATTTAGATAGACATTCGATACTTTCCGTTACATCACTGGTTTCAGACCTACTTCATCAGACCTCAGTCCCAGCAGCTACCCTCGTTCTCTAAACTCCACGTTACCTTTTTTTTTTTTTTGGATGGGAAATCATCAAATGCTCCTCCTACCGCCCTGCTCTCGCTACCGCCCTGGGCGGGGCGGTAGGGAGTGTCAGACTTTTACTGACTAAAACCCACCCGTGCTCCTTCTTGTGCCCTTTGCGTTCCAGGGCCGCGGTAACTCTTTCGAACAAATTCCGCAATCCTAGCAGGCACCGACCCTATGGGGCCCCGTCTCTGGTGCTGACAGCTCCTTGAGGCGCGCGTGAAGCACAACGCGTCGTCGACTCGGCCTGGTATCGGACGGCGAGCCACCCACGCTCACCGTCCACAGGAAACTCCACGTTACCTGCACACTAGTGATGGAACCCGTCTTGGTAGTAGTGATCCGCTCCTGCATGGTGCCCATGTCAGTCGCCAGGGTAGGCTGGTAGCCCACAGCCGACGGGATGCGGCCCAGCAAGGCCGATACCTTGGGAATTATTTAAACTTTATGTTGGATCATGCGGGACTTAATGCACAGCAAGGCATTCTCTACCAGTCAACTTTTGGGTTAAAAAGACTGCACTGTGGTAGGTGATAACAAATAAATAAAATTTAAAATAGGTACAATAAAATTTTGTTTTGGAAATTCACACAGCAAACACACACAAATCGTATAATAATAAACTAATAAATATGTTTTATAATAAGTTTCTGTATAAGAGAACTTATAGTAATTATGACGAAGAAGAAGAAGGCTTTAAGTAATGTTTTTGGTTGCTTGATTTACAACGTGTAACAAAATAAACGAAATACCTCTCAAGGTGTCCTTGTACACTAATTATGAACAACTTGGTTGGTCCCTCTCTTAGAGAGGAGGCCTGTGTCTCTATGCTTATACATAATATTGATTGACTAGTAGCGCCCCGCGGTTTTACCCACGTAGTTCCCGTTCCCGTAGGAATATGGGGATAAAATATAGTTATAGCTATGTTACTCAGGGTGAATGTAGCTTTCTAATGGTGAAAGAATTTTTGAAATTGGTCCAGTAGTTTTTGAGTTTATTCGTTACAAACCAAAATACAAATCTGTACTCTTTAAATATTAGTATAGATATGGATAGATCTTTCAAAAATATGTAAAGATCATATTGTCATTATAAAATGTCTGTCTTACCTCAGAGCCGGCCTGTGTGAATCTGAAGATATTATCTATGAAAAGCAGCACATCCTGGCCCTCTTTGTCTCTGAAGTGCTCGGCGACTGTGAGACCGGTGAGAGCCACGCGCGCCCGGGCGCCCGGGGGCTCGTTCATTTGACCGTACACTAAGGCCACCTAAAGAGGAAATGTAATGTTGCGGAATTTGTTCACAAGAGACCGCGGCCCAGGGGCCTAAGTCTACTATTTTTATAAATTTATCATTCCAACACGATTCCATTGTCATTTTGCTAAAAGTTCGTAATCTGTTAAATTCATAATGGTCGATCACTGGTCTCGTAATAATTTTTGATAACCGAGCTATTAAAAGCAATGACTGCACAATGACGTTCTAATGGTAGGTCACTGATTAAAGGAACTGTCAAAATTTTAGCAGATTACCGCATATGTCTGTAATTCATTTGTCATTATGTACGAGATTACCATTCTATGCCATTTCTTTCAATAGAGTGTCAGTGGTTGACCACTGGAAAGTCATAGTGACGCTTTTTTATTAGTAGATTACCAAACTTGTAAAAATGAACCATTATGAGATCAATGTTAGACCATTCTGACAGTATTGTAATAGCAGACTCAGGGCCTGGAACGCGGCAGGCACTACCGATCGCGGATGGGTCAAGAAGTGAGGTGTCGGCCGAGCGGAGGGAGTGAGCTGTTTGACTCCCCCGTGACGTCAAAGAGGGTTGCACGTGAACACCACGCGCCGCCACCACGGGTCCGGATGAATGGGGGGGCGACGGACGTAATTAACTTACCCCTGGGGCAACTGTCTTTATCTTATCCTCTTGTACTTAAATCTGTGTGGTTCTTTCCTCAAAATATCATTTCAGACACAGATCTGCATGGTTCTCACATAAAATATTGTGAATGTGAGGACTATGTAGATCGCCATATTAGCGTCTTATTTCGGTAAGTCTGGCAGTTTGAGTCATTTATTAAATGCGGCCTACCCAAATGTCCTTACTTTAGTATTGTTCGTTGAGCTCCTTAAAGATCTAAGTTTGAGCTACGTTATCTGACAAATGCTAGCACTGTCTGGACAAGTCCACTCAAATGTGTGTGGCACTTTCCTCAAAACGCCACCTCAGACATTAACCTACATGGTTCACATATGATTTGACCAGTACTGATTGTATGGATTTTAAAAGAGACTTTGACCTCTGACAATGAGTTTGTTTCGGTGTTTCTTCTCAGAGTAGTCGGCTAGGAAACACCGGCCTCACCTACCTTGTTTCAACCTACTTACAAAATAAATATCATTTACCATTTACATATATTTCTTGTTCGTACCTTAGAAGTCTTGTAATCATCAGTTATAACTCCTCCCACTTTCATTTCGTTGTACAAATCGTTGCCTTCTCTTGTTCTTTCTCCAACACCAGCAAACACCTACAAGTTCCAATAAAAGATGACACCGAAATACACATAATATTGTGACGATAGTAGCCTCCTTGGCTACGGGTCACTGGCTGACAAGAACTATTGTCGATAGACATTTGGAAGTGTCTGGCAAAAGAATAAAGAATATTTTGAATTAGGAACACGGAAAAAATGCTTTGTTTTATATAACAGTCATGTAGCAGCGCTCTTATAAGGCAGATGCCGTAAGTACGAAGCTACATCCCAAAACTAGTCTTATTCATTAGAATAGTAAGTAACACTAGGGGCGAGGGTTTCCTGGTGCTTCAACTGAGAGAGGGACTTCGCTTATTTCAGTTTAAAAGTGAAATGCCTCCATTTTAGCATTTATAATTATGAACTATTTTTTCCTGCGGCGTCGCTTAAACATGAGCAGGAGTCATGAATTTTACTCTCTCTCAGCGATACTGCAAATTTCTATTACCTACTGAAAGAATTTTCGTAACTATATAATGCAGTCTTTTGTCTAGAGAGCCATAAGATCTCCAAGAGTCATTCGTGCTTCAGAAAGCTCCTTAAGCCGTGGTTCTCGGTTGTTATTTGACCATTGTAAGTCGTTACGGATAGTCAGGTCTTCGAGAGATGACCAAACAAAATAAGTTACCTCTTTCAATTAGTACCAAAGTATTGTTTTTCTATTTTTGTTGTTTGGTTTCCCTTGACTCTAGTCTAGGTCACTGGTGACAGAGACAAAGTCGATGATGGAGTGAGCTTACCCAGAAGAAGCCTGTTCACTCTAACTTTGAAGAGATGGCTATCTTTAGTACTACAATTGTACTAACAGAGAATCCTCCGTGGGCCTTGGCAACATTATTGATAAGTTCCATGATCAGCACAGTCTTGCCGACTCCAGCGCCGCCGAATAAACCAATCTTGCCGCCTGTATAACAAGGGTTAAACGTGCCGAGGTATACTATGGCCATCTAGTGTTGTAAATCCGAAGCTTTTACGTTACGGATACTTGACATTGACACTTCAGTGCTGCCACCTATAGTTCGTTCACCTTTGTACACACTTAAGTTTCTTTGGCCTAAGCATTTAGTCAAAGGTATTGGAAAACGTTTCAGAAGATGAGCCCTGCTACTGCTATAATAAGGAGGAAGGCGAAAATACACAAAATCAAAAGGCCACCTCAGACATTAACCTACGTGGTTCTCATATGATTTGGCCAGTACGGATTGTATGGACTTTAAAAGAGACTTTGACCTCTGAGTTTGTTTCGGTGTTTCTTCTCAGGGTAGTCGGCTAGGAAACACCGGCTTCATCTAGCTTAAAATAAACAAAAAATATTGGGCGTGTGTTATGTTTAACCTACTTACAAAAAATATCATTTATCAATTTACACTTTTTACTTTTGGACATTAGGAAATACGACAACCAATGTGAGGCGAGTCTATAAATTGAACCATATGGGAGTCCAGCTCAGCGTGTGCCAGGGATATAAAACTGATGCTATCTATGACAAAAAGAGAATAGAATAGAAAAACTAGGGGAGAGAAGCATAGAATCCGTGTCCGGTTATCTACTCATATAACTCACCTTTGACATACGGCGCGAGGAGATCCACCACCTTAATGCCAGTGGCTAGAATCTCTTGCTCCACTGACATCTCAATGAAAGGAGGTGCGTCCGCGTGAATAGCAGCAAACTCATCCGTTTCGATGGGGCCACGCTCATCTGCAGGAAGACGGAACATGTCTTAGATAAAGAAACCAGGATTAAAGGCAGTTCAAATTAGTGTTGGGAACGCCACTCTCGTGGTGATAAGTCCCTACTATGAGGAGTGGTTGGAGAGGCCTGATGCAGGTACTCGCTTGACACGGGTGTTTCGGGAGCCACCTGTTCCGGATTTAGCGGGAAGACGCCCCCGAGTGCCAACACTGTGTGGTTCGCCCTGAGGACACGGTGGAGGTATGCCTGGTCGGAGTAACGGCGTGTCCTAGTCGAGGCGATCAGTGGAGGTGATCTCTCGCTTCCGGCCCTGGTTGAATCCATGATTCGGAGCTAGGAGGCATGGGAGGTAGTCACCACCTTCTGAGAAGAAGTAATGCTAGCGAAGGAGCCCGCGTGAGAGAGTGGCAAACCTCACGCCCCAGCTGCCGCAACAGAAGGAGACGTTCAGGAGTCGCAAAGCAATTTCCGGCATTGTAGGCGCAGCTCTGCGGACGGCGAGCGTTGGGTGGCTCACCGCCCAGTAACAATTAGGCCCGGATCGACAGCGAGTAGTATTCCACGCGTGCCTCTTAGAGATGTCAGCATAGTAGCCGGGGTTCCATGGGGTCAGGGCCTGCCAGGGTTTCGGAATTTGTTAGAAAGAATTACCGCGGCCCTGGAACGCAAAGGTAAGTGTCCGATTCTCCCATCCACTCCACCCAGAGCGAAAGAAGTAATTTGATGATTTCCTACCCATAAAAAGGAGTAATTCCCTCAGTTATACAAACTTACCACCAACAAAAATGCTTACCAATAGGCTCCCCGATGACATTTATAATCCTACCCAAGGTAGGTTCGCCGACAGGTATGGTGATGGGGGCTCCCGTGTCCACGATGGCCTGGCCTCTCACCAGGCCTTCAGTTCCATCCATGGCGATAGTGCGACAGGCGCTCTCGCCCAGGTGCTGAGCCACTTCCAAAATAAGACGTGGTTCTGCAAGGGTGTTGAGTTTAGAAGTACACAAAGAAGGTTAAAAGGCTGTATACTTTTATAGGCTCATGACAGCAGCTACTGATTGCACAGTTTTCTTAAATTGTTTATTGTACAACATAGCAACTTATATTAATTAACAGTGATTTAAAAAGTTAATGTACAAAGGCGAGCTTTACTCAAAATTGATTTTATTGTCAGCAAACCTTTAAGTGATGGAGAGAGATCACAATCACAATGTGTAGAGGGTAGGATCCAGTGCACAAATTTCGTAGAAAATGTTTTGAAGCGAGTCGGCTATGAATAGTCCACGTCGCGTGCCGCGTGGACACACGTTCATGGAATAGGGTATTAACTAAAAAAACCTAATTAGTCCGTCGGATAGATTTCCAAAAAATATTGGACACGTATTTTTTCTTTTTTCACGTAAACAAAAAATGACGTCACTACTCGCTACAATTTTTACCGAGCCGTGACGTCACAAGACCCCACTCCTGATCTTTGATGCTTTGTATCTTCGTCAGTTTTTATAGATTTGATAAAGGAAAAAATACGTGTCCAATATTTTTCTATAATCTAACTGACGGACTAAACATAATCATATATTTTTTTACTCAGGAAACATCCCTATTGTTAAGAATGAGGTGGCAGGACGATGACGTCACCGTGGTCTACTCGCGTGGAGGTGCCGCCCACCAGTTAAACCCAGGCCAGTCAGTTACGTATTAAATGATATGATACTCACTTCTGCCGGGCACTTCCAGCGCATTCAAGATTGGTGGCAGGTTCGTGTCAAATTGGCAATCCACCACGGCGCCGATTACTAGGAGAATAGAATAGCTTATAAGTTGATTCATCTCTATTATGTTTTGTTTGTCCAGCAGTGGGACATTTCAGGCTATAGTCGACACCAAATAAATGTGCAATAACGGTCATTGACCCACCTACATTTATTGACAACCTTAATTCTTAAAACAGAAATAATGAATTAATGCTATATTGAATCGACATCCATCGTGATCCTTTATATTTACCTACTAGTATTGGAAAACGATTCAATTTTTTTGTCCATGTACCTACGAAGAGATATCAAGGAAAGGGCAATGACCTTTATTGCACATTTATCTGGTGTCAACCATAGCTATAATAATACTAATAATGTTTTGTTTACGTCTCCAATGGAAAACTCTGTAAGATCGTAAAATATCTTGAGAGATTCTAAACTCTTGACCGAGAGTTTTACTTTATCGAGAGTTTACAACCTCTCAAGATATTTTATAATCTTACGAATTGTACAATTATCCAGTGATATATACATAATTGTAAAAGCAATTTAACATTTTCTATTGAAACTTAAAATCGCTCTTTCTTTTTAACCGACTTCTAAAAAAGGAGGAGGTTCTCAATTCGGATGTTTGTATTTTTTTTTTTTTTTTTTATGTTTGTTCGCGCATAACTCCGTCGCTTGTCAACCGATTTGAAAAATTCTTTTTTTGTTGGAAAGGGTATACTTCCCAAATGGTCCCATGAAAATTTTATCGAAATCGACCAAGCGGTTTTCGAAAAATCTAAAAAAAATATCTATATTGTCTACATTGACGACCTCTTAGTTTACTCTGCAAAGGAGCATTGCGTTTTTTTACACCAATGTGATTGGTTCGTTTAGGTGGGAGGAGGGGAGGGGATGTAGGTACCACTAAAAAGTGAAAAATAAAAAACTTTTTACAAAAAAATAAAACCGACTTTTACACAAAAAATCAAAAAGTGCAAAATAACTTTAATTTCGGAAGTCGGTGTTCAAAAAACGAAAAAGCAACCACCAACACCGAGTTCCGAAATTAAAGTTATTTTGCACTTTTTGATTTTTTGTGTAAAAGTCGGTTTTATTTTTTTGTAAAAAGTTTTATACGCACGTTTGGAGTCCTAAAAACTTTTTACAAAAAAATACAACCGACTTTTCCACAAAAAATCAAAAATGTACAAAATAACTTTAATTTCGGAACTCGGTGTTTGTGGTTGCTTTTTCGTTTTTTGAACACCGACTTCCGAAATCAAAGTTATTTTGTACATTTTTGATTTTTTGTGGAAAAGTCGGTTGTATTTTTTTGTAAAAAGTTTTTTATCCTATAAAATCTTTTGAGAAAAAAATCGTAACTAAGTTTTTAGACCATTCATTTCGATGAATAAGAACTTGAAAGTTTGTATGAAACACCATGAGGACTAAACGCTTTTAAGGCACGCTACTTCAAAATAATATCTGTAGGTAGGTAGTGGTTTTTTTTTAAACGTTGCCCCACACTAGGATTTACTCCTGTATCGTGGGTAAGTGTTACTGACCAGCAATGATTCTTCCCTTTGCGCCACCTCCAGAGGCGACGGGAGTCGCTTTAGCTGCCCCTGCCGCCTTCTTCACTGGAGGCTTCCTCTTTCTCTCGGGCGCCTTAGCAGCCTTTGGGGCAACGACCTTCGGTGGCGGTGACTTTGATTCATCGTCTCTTCTAAACGCTGTAGTTGAAAACTGAGGAAGTAAGGTTACATTTAAGTGTCGAAAAGCTCTATCCCGATTTAATTTCATTCGTTTTCTGACTTTGATGAGATTGCTATACTCTTTGCCTTTTAAAGTTCCCACTGCTGGGACACAGGCCTCCTTTCTAGGAGAGGGAATGGGCCGTAGTCCACCACGCGGGCCCAGTGCGGATTATAACTCTATAACTGTGTCACTTTTTTAAAAACTTACATGTTTAGCAAATCCTCGGTGAGGGAAGCTGGCTACACGATCAAACATCGCCTGTGATAGCAACCTTGATCTGTTCGTCCATAGATTCACATAGAGCTCCCTTTGCCTGCCCCCTCGTTCTGTATACAGTACAGGAAGTGGACGTCTCAGGACTGACATAGTTCTAGCCTTCAGCATCCGTTCATCTTCGGTCAGCGATGGTGATTTCTTGATGCAGTCCCATTTTGCTATACTAGACGCTGATAGCTTGGAGATTGCTGCAATAGGGTAGACTCAGTGAACGCAAATAAAACATGGAAGCATTACTTCAAGGGATCTAAGCGCGAATCGTGACTCAAAAATCCAAACAAACTCACTCATCGAAACCTCGTCGCTGATTCGCCGAACCACACCAACAACATTATTGCTAATACGATGCACAGTTAAAAATTGACTTTAGTTGTTTAAATTACCATGTAACGAATAGGCCGTGTAACTAAACATGTTAGCGGCGCAATCGGTAAGCCCCACCTACCGCGGCGCAATGTGCTTTGGGTAATTTTTTTGAGTTAGGAATGCTTCCATGTTTTATTTGCGTTCACTGGGTAGACTCTTTAAAAATCTTAATAGTCTATCAGTTTGCATTGATCAAAATAACAGTGTACTAAATAGGTTTTTTTTTTTATTTTCAATAAAAGTAATGTGTCCTGAATAAAAAAAAGACTATTTAGTCCAACTCTCAGATTATCAAAAAACATTGGACACGGATTTTTGTATTGTAGGGTAGCAAAAAAAAAATTGTGTATTTTAGTATTTGTTGTTACAGCGGCAAATACATCATCTGTGAAAATTTCAACTGTCTAACTATCACGGTATGAGATACAGCCTGGTGACAGACGGATGAACGAACAGTGGAGTCTTAGTAATAGGGGCCCGTTTTACCCTTTGCTGGGCACGGAACCCGAAAAATAAGACGACAGTCTGTTGAAAATTCTTACCTAGAAGTGACGGAATAAACCCCCACTCCTATATCCTGACTCCATCTTTGATACGTTTTAGCTTTGTTGATTTAATAAAACAAATAATTTGATTGATGGGCTTAAATGGGCTTAATAGAATCTTGATTTATATCAAGGACACAATATTGGACAAACATTTTACGGCATCATATTACCAAGTGGGTGTTGATTACTACTCAATAACAGTCCTTGGCAAGACTAGTGTCAGAAATTTCGGACTTCTTACTGCCTGTAAATCTTGACTTGAACGGAGGAGTAAAGGTAAGTAAGGAATGGTCATTGGTCATCCATTCCTAAACCAGCACAGTCCGCGTTCCGTATACCGACCTCGCCGACGAGGTCCATCACGACGCCCCCGTCAAAACTCTCCTCGACTTTTGCCTAACGAGCCAGCCCGCGCTGCTGAGCCATTAGCGTTAAATCCCCTAAATAATATCAACCTGACCCAGCCTGTCCCTTGCTGCCCTCCCTCAATGACCCCGAGCCCGCCCTAAGCCGAGGCCCGTGTCCCACAGGGGATGCCCTTAGCGAGCGGTCATTTAGTTTGTAAGTAGTTTTAAGCCCTGGCTGGCGGCCTTAAATTCATTTGAGGCCACCACAGGATTATCCGGTTGAGCAGTAACCAGCCTTAGTGTGCCGAACTGCGAGTGGTCCATTCAAAAAAAGAATGGTCACCCATCCCTTAGCCCGAGCTGCTGCGGCTGTCATTACTAAGCATGATTTAATTTTGGTAGGACAATAAATACATTTTAGATAGGTACTCACAAGTATAGCCACATACCCTGCCGATCTCTGGTGGCACTTTGGTAAAAGCTTTCAACGCTATATTTCTTTCCATGCTTGTATTTAATTAACTCTTTTTGTTTATCTTTTTTTAGTTAGTAACGTTCGCTATATTTTGAAATATCATCTGACGGATGTCAAAATTTCAAAAGGCTGACAATTTCAAATGTTTTATTTTCATTATTGTAGATGTTGTTTTCGAAATAAATCTGGATTATGTACCTACTTAACAAAGAGGTTTTATATTATTGACTAAAAGGCGCCCGCGTCTCCAGCCGTGTGTAGGTAATTAGAACTTCTTTGATGTAAAACTCCCAACGGCATGACCCCACCCTATTATATATACCTTTTTTTTCTGGATGGGAAATCATCAAATGACTTCTCCCGCTCTGGGCGGAGCGGAAGGGAGTGTCAGACTCTTACTGACTAAAACCCACCCGTGATCCTTCTTGTGCTCTTTGCGTTTCAGGGCCGCGGTGACTCTTTCGAACAAATTCCGCAACCCTAGCAGGCACTGACCCTATGGGACACCGTCTTACCCTATTATATATACCTACGTCTATCGTTTTGTTGCATCGAATGAAATGTTTTATCTATCTTAATTCCTTAGTAGCAAAACCTGTGTGTCTGTCTAGTCTCATAGCGCTATAGTTTAATGATACATTAATTATTCGTCCATGTCCGCTGACAGAGCGTTTATACAAACCGTAGGGTGAAAGGGTTAATTGTCGACGCAACGCGCTGTTTCTCACACCGATCATTAAAAGCTGGTCTAACTTTACTTATGCAATATGAGACAGTTTTATGTAACTAGTAGCTTCTGGTAGGGACTTCGCCCGCGTGAAAGCCATAACTTATCCCAATGAAACATAGGTATTTTCTCCAGGGTATAAAGTTATCTGATGTACCTAACATACCTACTTAACATACTTCCTGGATTAAATTTTCTATGTCCTATTCCAGCAATGCGAGTTAGTAAAGTCTCATTTTTATTTTAAACTTAGGTGAAGTGAACATGAAAGAGGTTACAAACAGACACAAAACTTTTGTTTTTATAATATTAGTATGGATAAAGCATGAGGGCCGCTTAAGAGAGGAGGTAAACCTCACGCCCCAGCCGCTGCAACAGAAAAGACGCGCGTCCGGCCGTCGCATGGCGATTCCCGAGCGTTGGGTGGCTCGCCGTCTGATAAGCCCGGGTCAACGGCGTGTTCCACGCGCATCTAAAACAGATGTCAGCAAAAAAGACGGGGCCCCATAGGGTCAGACAGTGTAATAGGGATGTTTCCTGACGAATAAAAATATGATCCTATTTAGTCCGTCAGTTATATTATCGAAAAATATTGGACACGTATTTTTTGTTTTATGAAATCTCTAAAAATTGACGAAGATAAAAAGCATCAAAGATCATGAGTGGGGGCTTGTGACATCACGGCGTGGTAAAAATCGTCGCAAGTGACGTCATACGAGTTTTCAACGCACTATATCGCCTTCGTTTTTTATTTACGGGAAAAAATAAAAAATATGTGTCCAATGTTTTTGGAAAGTCTATCTTACGGACTAATTAGATTTTTTTAGGCAACTAGCCTATTTTCATCCAAATTAGTTCAGCGGTTACGTGCGCACGTGCAAAAGTTTCAAACAAATCAGGTTTTTTTTTAACCGCCTTCAAAAAATGAGGATTGTTTTTTTTTTGTGTGTTACCTCATAACTTTGTACTGGGTGTACCGATTTTGATGATTCTTTTTACATTCGAAAGCTGGTACTTGTCGTGTGGTCCCATTTTCTCAAGATTGAGATCTGACTATTTGAGTTATCCCTAATAATGCGTGGCTTAGTCGACATTGATGATGTTCACACCGAAACAAACTCAGAGATCAAAGTCTCTTTTGAAGTCCATACAATCCGTACTGTTCAAATCATATGAGGACCATGTAGGTTGGTGTCTGAGGTGGCCTTTTGAGGAAAGTGCCACACAGATTACATAGGGTGGCACAATGGGCGGCCTTATCGCTAAAAGTGATCTTTTTAACCGTTTTCCAAAAAAGGAGTAGGTTCTCAAGTCGACTGTATGTGTTACCTCAAACTTTTTACTGGGTGTACCGATTTTGATGATTCTTTTTTTTAAATTCGAAAACTGGTGCGTGTGAGCCCAATTGAATTAAAAAAAAAATTAAATAAGAACAAACAAAAACACCGACTTCTGAAATTAAAGTTATTTTATACTTTTTGTGTTTTTATTCCTTTTTTGTGATTATTAGTAAAATCAGTCATACAGAATTAAATACATTTAAATACAATTTTTGATACTATCTTTCAGTCTGAACGATTTTCAAGCATATCTTCTAAGGAGTACGGGTGGTTTTCGCTTGAGAACAGGTCGGTGGTCCACAGTTCGGGCATGAGCTGGTTGCCAATAAGGAACACGGGCAGTTCTGACTTCCGCTGACTCGCCTTCGCGTCCTCGGGGAGCGAGTGAAACATCTAGAAAATGGTAAACATTTATATTCAGAGGCCGTATACTACGAAGTGCCAATGCTATCATGATTCAGTGTGAGGGAAAGGGATAGCGCTATTCGTCTTATGTAACTCCGTCTCTCTCTGACACAGGCATCATAATGGATTTAAGATGTCATGGTAGAGCTGTAGGTCACCCAACTTTTATACTCTGATCATATAGTGATGAGTGATTTTGAATTTACGGCATAAAATGGATGGATTGGATCATCTAGAAAACAATAAACATCTTCTTTAACTTATTATAAATGCGAAAGTTGACGCCTGAACGTCTGAGCTAATCTGGGTGAAATTTGGCATAGAGTTAGACTAATTATGGTCCGGATTAGAAAGTAGGCCTTTTAGACCTGGAGTATGTTCCATTGGGATAATTTCCGACATTCAAACGGAACGTGCAGTCACTATAGGTGGCGGCACAGCGCGTCAATGTCTAGTATATTTTACTTATAAGTTTCAAATTTGCAACGCTAGATGGCACAGTCTACTTCGTGCACGTTCCCCTAAGCGGAGGGTGCAGGAAGTGTAGATGGCAGCACAGGTCAAATATTAACAACGTAAAAGTTTCAGATTTGCAACACTAGATGGCATAGTTTACGCCGTGCACGTTCCCTATTGCATTGAACTGTTTTACTTTGTTTCTATTGTAATTATTGTTTTGGCATATTCCTCATAGCTCGTTGCCATAAAATGATGGAAAGAAAATCGCCTTATATAAACGTCAGTGTTAAAAATTCAGTTCCATAAAAAAAAGATGACGCAATGTCCGCATACTTTTTTTATTATTTGAAAGACAAGTGGGTATCAGTAGTTTACGTGGATCAAGCCTATCTGACCTCCAAAACCCAGTAACTGGTTAACGCGGTACTTTTTGGCAATACTGGTTCAGATTTTCTGGCTTCAGACAATACGTATCGATTGCCAAAGATCTAAAAATTAAAATTGATGGAGTCAGGCGTTACAACTAGATATATTGTTTTCAATTTAAAATCTAAAAATTACTTAATAATGGCTAATTTCTGAGAAATAAGAAAGAAGGAGTAAGTGGTTCCTGCTGCCCATGAGCATCTCAAATAATATATTTTATGCCTCACAGGTGCGTTGCCATTCCAGAATAAAGCTTTGGCACTCTCTGCTTACCGGCAGATATAGTCCGCGCTACAGTTTATACTTTTGCAGCTATTCATCGTTCACTTTTGTACTCAGTCTTGTGTTATTGTTCCGAAATAAACTATTATTGTTATACCTTGAAGCCTTCGTCCCTCTTCCTCCTTAGGTAGTTGAAGCAGCACGTGCGGAAGCGGCGCGTGCCGCATGCGCGCGCGCACTCGCTGCCGCACGAGTCGCACGCACACCACACCGAGCTCACTGCAACCATCACACATTACAGTAGTCTGCACGAAAATGTCCTCCCCGAGTTTTGCCTAACGAGCCAGCCCGCGCCACTGAGCCATTAGCGTTAAATCCCTTAAATAATACCAACCTGACCCAGCCTGTCCCTTGCTGCCATGGCCCCGCTAAGCCGAGGCCCCACAGGGAAGAATGCCCACAGGGAATGCCCTTAGCGAGCGGTCGTTTAGTCTGTAAGTTTTTAGCCCTGGCTGGGGGCCGTTAAATTCATTTAAGGCCACCCCAGGAAAGTCCGGTTAAGCAGTAACTAGCCGGCGTGTGTGTCATAATACAAGAACAATTTTGTAAAAAACCCGTAGAACGAACGACAGTTGTATAACAACTTACCTATGAAAATGAGTGAAAGAATAGCTGTGACCTTCAGCATTGTGTATGATTACTGATACCAAGTAATATATGTATTTTCTTAGCTCGGAATAGTTCTTCTACTGAAGATGAAGTCGGTATGATGTATTACAGATATCAACCCCGTTTTATACCAGTTAAAGTTTGTTTAGCAATCCCACACATATTGCTAAACAAACGTTTCTGAACAAAGCTTTTTAGCTTAGGATATTTGTTTGTGGATATTATTTGTTTTGTTTTCCCATTACACTTGTGCAAATGGCACGATTTTATTCTAGCCGTTTGGGGATGTATACCAAGGGGCTACGGATTCCGACTGCTCTGACTGATAATTTGGCACTAGGCTCGAGTTCCGGATGACCACTCAGCCATGGCCCCAGTATTTCAACCCCAAACGGCTCAAATACATTCCCAATAAGGTTGTTGTATTTGTGCCGATTTTCTGCGCCTGCCGCAACCGCCCCAGCAGAATTCGCCGTGCTACACGTGCGTACACACAGTTGCATAATGATAAACATCCATAAATAATGGCACCGGGTTATAACTAACTCGGAGTTCAAAATGTACTCTGTTTTGTGTAAGGAGCCTTTGTGTACCTATCAAATAAATCAACATTAAGTGAATTAAGTTTGCCAAGGGTTGTGGAAATCTGGAACGCAAAGGGTATTAGGAGAAACACCGATGGGTTTAAGTCAATTCTTACAAACTCTTGCCTGACACTCCTTTCCGCTCCGTCTGGTGCGGCGAGTACCTGCGTCAAGTGGAAGGTGAGGACGCTGTGGCGCCTTTCCAACCACTCCTCAAAGAGGGGACTTATCGCCGCAATGGTGGCGTGCCCAGCACTGGGTTGCGACAGTCGCTGTCTTCCATAACGCCATGAAATAAGCGTGTGGTCCTGCCCCCCTAGCCAAGTTACAAACGTTTCGTGTCGTATTCCGTTCTCCAATCGGTAACGCTTTGGTGTCAGCGGCTGTAGAAAACGATAAGTTGGTAGCCATGTTGACGCGCCTGAGGCGGCCGCTCGTTCTACAATGTTTTTAGAAAAACGACCTATTCTATGTCGAACTTTCCTACAAACGTTAAACAGGTTAAAATTTTAACTCTGTTTAACGCATTTAGCTCTAACTATTGAGTTTAAACATTTTAATAAAGGATGTAGCGTTGAACATTGTAGAAACGATAACAATTCATTCTATCATTTTGAACGATATGAACTTTGCTACGACTTTCTATTCGTTTGTTCTAACCACGTGACTTAACGTTGAGATCATTTCATTCCCATACATTTGATTCGTTTTCGACTAGCGTTAACGATTGCAGATTATCAACTTGGCTAGGGGGGCTGGGAGCGAGGTGTTATAGGGGTTCTGCCGCACGAGTAGCCTAGATTTGTGATCGGCTAACGCGGATTTACCTCTCCTCCCATAATAGTAAGTCCAAACGAAACAAACTTTTGTTCACAGACAATGAAATGTAAATAAAAAAATCAATTACATCGACATTTGTCGCACAGACAATTTTTATCTAATTTATGGAATTCTGTATCGTGTGGCCCGATCATTACTAGCTAGGAGACTTAAATTGGCGAGGGTGGAGTACTACGAGAGAGATGTTGTTACGTAGAAAGGGTTTCTTTTTTCTTAATTGTTTTATATTTCAAGTGGTTGAAATTAATTTTGTACGCCAAAAAAGGTGGCAAAACATGTTGAAACTCACAGATTTTCACTTTTACATCCGCATTTGCATTTATATGTACAATGTTACGTGCACATGTCACAGTATTATAATATAGGAAATATTGTTACACTGTGCACATGTTTACAAATAAATATATCTTTATCTTTAAAGCATTAGTAGTCATTTTTTTAGGTCATAGAAAGATGTCTAGCAACGCCCACAGATATTGCTAAGTAAACTTTTGCGCCTATAAAATGGGCTAGTCAACTGTACCACGACATTCCAATATCATCTTTAGTAGAGTAACTGTTCCGAGAAAATATATCAGTACCAAAACTCAAAATGCTGAAGATCACAGCTATCCTTTCACTTATATTCATTGGTAAGTAGACAGAAATTGATATTAAGGGAATGGAGAAGAGGAAATTGTATTAAAAATCGTGGTTGATGCACACTTAACGTAAACTTCACCCATAGAACGAAATAGACGGCAAACTCTGTGGGCCGATTCAACCCCGGATCTACGATTTTTTCGAACTGGGGCAAAACCTAAATAGTGGCGCCCCCTTCCTGCCAATGAGTTCCTATATGCCAATGAGTAGCATTTTTGTGACCATTTGTTTAAATAATCTATCTATACTTATAATAAATCTGTAGAGAGGTCAATTCTGTACAAGGAATATATTTTCAAAATAACTATCAGGGGGTGATTAGTGATCGATACTGGTGCCAAAAATGCAATCAGTAAAATTTTTGTCTGTCTGTCTGTCTTTCTGTCTGTCTGTCTGTCTGTCTGTCTGTTTGTATGTTCTTTATAGAAACAAAAACTACTCGACCGATTTTAACGAAACTTGGTGCAATTATTCTTCATACTCCTGGGCAGGTTATAGTATACTTTTCATCACGCTACAATCAATAGGAGCAGAGCAGTGAAGGAAAATGTTGGGAAAACGGAAGAAGTTACTCCATTTTTTAAGCTTCCGTCGCGTGTGTAGCCTTAATGGTTAAAGTTAATTTTTGTCATAGAAATCATGTATTACGGAAATGTTCTACATAAAATTATCTAAAAAATATCCCGAAACAGCATGTCTATCTTTTGTCAATTTTAAACCGATCGGGCTGAGAGTTTCAAAATCGGGGGTAAAGTAACTATTCCACGCGGACGAAGTCGCTGGCAGAAGCTAGTCCTTTAATAAATTTAAAAGTTTTTATTACCTAACTAGCAACGTCCCGCGGTTTCACCCGCATTGTTCCCGTCCCCGTGGCAATACGGGGATAAAATATAGCCTATGTTAATCAGGGTGAGTGTAGCTTTCTAATGGTGAAAGAATATTTGAAATCGGCGCAGTGGTTTTTGAGTTTATTCATTAAAAACATACACACTCACACAAAAATACAAATCTTTCCTCTTTATAATATTAGTTTAGATTAAGATTCGATTACTTACTTGATAAAAACGTATGAGATTGTAGGAATAGAGTCTTCATTTGTTCGATATTTCGAGTTCTTGTCTTAAGGATTTGGCATGGAACTGCCGCCCGGGACAAGTGCCCCGGTTTCGACTTACGCAGCAATCGTTCTGCAAAAGTCTTTCGCGTTCAACATAATAATGCGTTCGGGTTATTGCCGTGGTTGCCCCGCTCCTGGAGTGAGTCAGGGTTGTTAGCTGAAACTCGAGTCGACTTGACGACGTTGTAAAAAAACTAGCTAACCGGCACAACTTCTTCTGAGACTAAATTTTATTAAAGTGAGCTGTGAAACCATACCTACAAATAATAAAATGGAATGACGGTTCACTAAATAAATTCCATTGCAGCTTAAACGATGATATGTTGACAGAATAGGCCTGTAATGTGTGATGGTTGCAGTGAGCTCGGTGTGGTGTGCGTGCGACTCGTGCGGCAGCGAGTGCGCGCGCGCATGCGGCACGCGCCGTTTCCGCACGTGCTGCTTCAACTACCTGCGTAGGAAGAGGGACGAAGGCTTCAAGGTAACATTTCAGTGGCCTACCGGTAAGCATCGCCACTGTGTGTCTAAGAGCTGGTTCACATTAGGTCGGACCAACAGTTTACTGTCGACCGACTGTCGGTTGTTGCTGTTCACACTAGACGCTGCCGACCCGACCTAATGTGAACACCACTGACGGTACGGTCGCTTTACTGCCCGGATCGTCACAAAAGTTGACTTTTGTATAAGATGGACGACGAGTTTCGATTTGTTTCGCCATCCGATAGTTTGGTCTGGTCGCCCATATGTGAACGGCGCTATTGAAATACATACATACGCCAATATGGATCCGACACGTGTGTCGGCCAGGTATAACTGTTGGTCCGACCTAATGTGAACCAGCTCAAAGTGTGCGAGTGCCGATGTAATCATAGGCATATAAGATGTCTCAGCTTTATCTGGGATGGCGCCTGTGAGTTCTATAAAATTGCAGATGCTTATAAGTGGCAGCGACCACTAGCTCCTTCTATATACTTCTGCTTTGAAGTTAGCCGTTATCAACTTTGTTGATTAAAAAAGTCAGACGTTTTACCGTTGTTCCCGGCTGTCATTTGTAAATCTTTGGCAGTCGTTACGGATTGTCAGAAGCCTGTAAATCTAACTCCAGACTTGCCAAGAAGTAAGAAGTACCGTGTTACCCAGTTAATGGGTTGTGGAGGTCTGGTAGGCAGCCGCTCCACGTTAAATACTGGTACCTACTCAGTTGAATCCGACCCAGATTTAGTTGGGAAAAGGTTAGGCAGATGATGATGGTTGTTTATACGCAATGTCTGAACGCGGAGCAGTGGTGGCCGAGTGGTAACGGCCCCGACTTACGAATTGTAGGCCGCGGGCTCAAACCCAGCCAGGCGCATTACTTTGTGTAAATAATTTCATCACCACTGCTCTCATACATGAGACTCTGACTCAGAGCTCTCATACAAGACATGTGACATTCCCGCGTGCTGGATTTGTCAGCACGCGGGAAATTCCCATTCCCTCTCCTAGAGAGGAGGCCTGTGTCCCAGCAGTGGGAACATTAAAAGGCTGATTATAATGTCTGAAGCCAGAAAATCTGAACCAGTATTGCCAAAAAGAACCGCGTTATCATCGCAACGATGAGTTAAAAAGACAGCTTACCTACAGCTTACAGGACATCACTTCTTTCTTCTATTTTAATGCAACAAATTATTAAATATGTATGTACCTAGTAAATCATCGCAAAATGATCAGAGTATAACACGACATGATTATTATTGACATTTGTGATTATTATTTTTATTAGTTTTCTTTGTTATTTTGACATTTTTAACTTCACCAATTCAATTTTAATGGAATGGAAAGCTATATAATGAGTACATGATTCGAATAAATATAATTAATTAATTTTATTTAAACTATTATGTTTTATATTTGCACGCCGAAATTAAAGGCAGAATAAGAGATCAATTTTATTTACATATGTTGTCAGCTTTCTATACCTTATTATTCTCGCAAATAAACGATATATTATTACCTATTATTAAAAGTTAGGTGACATTGTTTTTTTTTTACCATTTTCTAGATGTTTCACTCGCTCCCCGAGGACGCGAAGGCGAGTCAGCGGAAGTCAGAAGTGCCCGTGTTCCTTATTGGCAACCAGCTCATGCCCGAACTGTGGACCACCGACGTGTTCTCAAACGAAAACCACCCGTACTCCTTAGAAGATATGCTTGAAAATCGTTCAGACTGAAAAATTGTGCTTAAAATGAAATAATGACTGACTTTTATTAATCATTACCAAATTAAAATTATACCTATCTAAGTATGTCTTCTTACTTTATACAAATATAAACACAAATAAAATATAAAGTTTCACTTTTTTTTTAAGCACTGGTTGCACACATTCCGTCTACCATATTTTTTTAAGTATAGAAAATCATCAAATGATTTCTCCCGCTTTGGGCGGAGCGGAAGGGAGTGTCAGACCCTTACTAACTAACTAAAAAACTTTTTACTGAAAAAAAAACCGACTTCTTAACAAAAAATGTCTAAAATAACTTTAATTTCGGAACTCAGTGTTCCTGGTCGTTTCTTCGTTTTTTGAACACCGACTTCCGAAATTAAAGTCGGTCCAGGTTGTCTTGCTGCCTCTTTCTGGGCCCATTGTGACCCAACGGTCACGTGTATGCGGCTAACATTACCCGCCCAATCCTACACAGTACTTACGAATATTTATAAACTAATGTACTTTTAACTTATAGATTGATAGCTCTCTCCACATCCACCTAATGCGCTTATGACACTTAATTTTCTAGGATATCTTATTAGGAAATCGGAAGATGTAATCGAAGTTAGGACGTATTCACGAGGAGCTCGTGGCTAAATTATAACAGTCGCACGGGTCGATCTTCGAGGTCAACGCTTGCCGAGGTTGGTCTGTGGATGGGTGACCATCTTAACATAACGAGACTTCTCCTTGCCTCGGAAAGCACGTTAAGCCGTTGGTCCCGGCTGTCATTTAAAGATAATTGGCAGTCGTTACGGATTGTCAGAAGCCAGAAAATCTGACACCAGTCTTGCCAAGAAGTACCGTGTTGCCCATTTAATGGTTGTGGAGGTCTGGTAGGCAGCCGCTCCACGCCCAATATAGTTGGGAAAAGGCTAGGCAGATGGTGAATCGAAGTTAGGACACTTAGGACAGTTGAATCCGATTTAGTGCGATTGGAAGGTCCCGACCGCTCTAATTCCTTAATTGTTCACGATTTAGTTTAGTTTAATTGCTTCAATACACAAACCAATGTAATTCTACTTCACGATTTTCTATCCGATTTAGGATCCAATTTAGTCTAGTGTGATCGTTAGCTTCCAACTTCCTAATTAGAATGTTCATAACTAAATTTCCTAAAACTTGGATAGTGTAATAAGCACTTTAGTTGACATGGTGAGATTTTTACAGAATAATGTCAGATATACTATATACGTTAAAACTTATTTCAATCGAGATTTTTCTAAATTTCGTTTTGGAAGGTTTCAAGATCTTAGAAATTTGCCTGTTCATAGGCAAATAAAGGCGAAAAAAAGACTCCATTATTTTCTAAACAAAAGTATAGAAAATAATGGAGTCCCATAGTGCTCGAATCGAAGCCATAATAAAGTAACATAGCCTTCGTTCCAACTGTTATTAGTCGGTTATTTGATGTTAGACCTTGGATGGACAGGGAACACTGTGGAGTGGCTCAACGTTTAACCTTTTGACTACTAGTGCAAGAATATGTGGGTAAGAACAGTGAATTCATCGTTTCAATTTATTTATTTACTAGCTAACCTGACCATATAAATTATTTCTGGAGACCTTTATCACTTAAGGGCATAAAAAATAGCCTACAGCTAAGACCTATTCTAAGATATACTAAAAAAAAATCATAAAAATTGCCGCATAAAAAGCCATTTTGGAGGTTTCGATAATAAACACTGTGACGTGATGTTTTATATATTAAATTTACAGAAGTAGATTTTTTTGGATGGGAAATCATCAGGTGACTCTTTCCGCTCTGGGTGTAGCGGAAAAGAATGTCAGACTCTTACTGAGTAAAACCCACCCGTGTTCCTCGAAATGCCTTTTGCGTTTCAGCGCCGCGGTACCTCTTTCCAATAAATTCTGCCTGTACGGCAGGCACTGCTCCTAGCGAGCCCTGCCAATTATGCTGACATCTCTTTGAGGCGCGCGTGAAACACAAGAAGCCGGTCCCAGGCCTGGTTTTTATCAAACGGTGAGCCACCCGTCGCACGCCATCCGCATGCACGCGCATGCGTGAAAATGGGTCATTGTACACAATGACCCAGTGCGAAGTCAGAACGAGTTGCTACTTTGCTAGTTCATAATAAGTCATATCAAGATACAATACAAACAAACAAAACGCACAAACAGAACAAAACTACTTTCAGAAAACTGCCTATCTTTCCTGGAAATCAGATAGGCAAGACTGGTGTTAAATTTTCTAGCTTCTGGCTGTATAAATCCACTGCCAAAGAACTACAGAAGAAATATTTATGTAATTAAACATGTGTAGGTCATAAGAAGTCGCCACCGCCACCTCTGTCCAGGTTAGTCGGCCGCTCATAACGCGTACGGTGGCGACGCCGCGCCGTAAGCGGCAATTATAACGCCACGCGACGCCATTTTGCTTTCAGGAGGCTCTTTATAGTGGCAGCTTCAGGAAATTGTTTTTATTTTAAATAGAACAAGAAAAAAGGTGTTTTCCTGATAAAATCTAAAGTTACATTACCAAAAAAACATCGTAGATATATATCTTGCTTTTTTCAATACAGTGCGTTCAAAACTCGCGTCACGCTTTTCACAAACAAGTCACCAGCCCCCTCCTGAACGTTGATAAGCTCTATCTTTTGTCAATTTTTATCGATTTGAAAAGGCAAAAATACGTGCGCAATATTTTTTGAAAATGTAACGGACGAACTAAATATAATTATTATTCTTATTTTGGTAGGAAAATACCTACTCTATTGTCTTTGATTGTGTCGCCCCAGTGCTCTATCAACTGGAATGGTGATTAAAGAAAGACGTAGCAGTACGTGTTTCCTTTAAGAAAGACTTATAGGTTTCCCCCAGCTTAGCAACGCCAAATGGTTCTGTGCATCTCGCATTCTGCTGTCTTCATTCTTCGGCTGGTCATAGCTCATCCTGTGGCAGGCGTTCCAACGCCACGTCTTCTCTGCGCCGGATTCAGTATTGTCATTTGAGGACTTGACTCCGCTGAGAGTTTGTTTTAGCAAAGTAACAACACTATAAAAAGACTCTTTTTTTTGGATGGGAAATCATCAAATGACTTCTCCCGCTATGGGCGGAGCGAAAGGGAGTGTCAGACTCTTACTGACTAAAACCCACCCGTGATCCTTTAAGTGCCCTTTGCGTTCCAGGGTCGCGGTGACTCTTTCGAACAAATTCCGCAACCCTAGCAGACACTGACCCTATGGGGCCCCGTCTTCTTTGCTAACAGATCTTCGAGGCGCGCGTGAAATGAAACACCACGCGCCGTCGACTCGGGCCTGGTTGCTATCGGACGGCGAGCCACCCACAGCTCGACATCCGCAGGCCCGCGCCTACGTTGGCCGGGAATCGCCCTGCGTTTCCCGACGCCCGGGGCGTCTTCTTCTGCTGCGGTGGCTGGGGCGTGAGGTTTCCCTCTCTCGCACGCGTTCTGCCTCCTCCTTCACTAGTATTACCGCTTTGCGAAAGGTTGTGAACGCTTTCATGCCTCCTCGCTCCGGACTATAGATTGAACCAGGACGCGAATGGTTGCCGCCCGCCGATAACAAGGCTCCTTGGATTTGTTTTCGTACAATACTCAAAGACTAGTTTATAATGACCAAAAAATATTTACGTATACTTACTTAAAAGTATTATTTACAACCTACTTACAAAATTAATATCACGCGACCTCATAAAGAGCTTTTCAAACCACCTGAAAACTTAATGCCACTTCATCAACTATTCATCATGAACGTTACACCCGGTGTCATAAGTGAAGCCAGGTTACCGCGGGAAAATAGGGGGCGTGGCCTCCCACCCAACCAATCAGCAACCGGCAAACCAACCGATAATTACTCATTCCACCAATAGAAGCCAAGGATGGTGCTGTCATGGCCCCAATGGAAGAAAGCGCGCGAAATTACCCAACATGATGTGGCATTTTCCATAGTGGTGTAATGTTATGTTTTATTTTAGTTAGTCGAACGGCTTGTTTGATTTAGGATACATAGTGGATTGGTGTTAAAAAAAAACATTGTTTTTGGAAACTGAAAAAAATATTTTGAAATTAAGATGAAGTACCTAGGTATTAAAAAAACATAAAACTAGAGTCAGCAAAAAGAACTATTCGCTAAATTCCGGAAAAGATAAATTTATTTTTAACAAATCCAATTAAGTACCTACTGATATTTTCACTTAGCCGACGGATAAAAAGTAACGTAGGTAGTAAAGCAGTTTAAACTTGAACTGCAAAAGTAATGTCGTGTTTAACGAACATAAGTAGGAAACTCCGAGCTTCTTAAAATAGGATTTTTTTTTCTAGAATATTTCTTGTCATTAGCTTCAAGAGTAAAAAAATCACATAGAAGAAATCCTACATATTTGACTATTTTTCTTCGAATATTAGTTCGAGTCCTTTTGAAATGCAACCAAAATAGAAGAACTACACAAAATTAAAATAAACGATGTGAACCGCACCAAAAATACGAACACAAACTAAAATTCAAATAAAGAACTCTAAGTGAATAAAGTGTCACAAAAAGTGAGGACCACGCAGGTCCAAAAATCATGCAAAAACTACCAACCTTCTTGTAAAAAGAAGTTTGAAAAACGAAGGTCTAAGGACGAACAACCATGGAGCCTGGAATGCCTCTATACTCTCTGGAGTCAGTCGCCTGTTTGTTGCGAAGTTACAACCATTTGTTAGCACCGACGGCGCCAGCCCCCACACCCGGTAAGTTACTGGCACAATGAGCATTTGCCTAGCTTCTTTTTTTATATATCATTGATAAACTCCTGATTGATTACAACTTATGTAAAATGATGATATATTTGAAAGTGGAACACGCTTTCCTAGAAGTAGGTAGTCTGTCCACTCTTGACTTGAAGACCCCAAAGTTGTCGCTATAAAAATACACAGACAGGATCCGGCAGGAGATTCCACTCTTTAGATATACTTATGCTATATATCTCTTATATTTTCTGTCTTATATTTCCACTGAAATGTTAACTATAGAGACATCATCATGTGCCTAGCCTTTTCCCAACTATATTGGGGTCGGCTTCCAGTAATTCCGGATTCAGCTGAATACCAGTCTTGAACGTGGAGCGGCTGCCTACCGGACCTCCACAACCCAATAACTAGGTAGCACGGTACTACTTGGCAAGACTAGTGTCAGATTTTCTGGTTTCTGTCAATCTGTAACGACTGCCAAAGATCTATAAATGACAGCCGGGACCAATGGCTTAACGTGCTTTCCGAGGCACGGATAAGCCTCGTTATGTTAAGATTTATTTACAGACCCTTATTTGAGTAATATATATATTACTCAAATAAGTACTAGTCAGATCGCAATCAATGGAACCGACGACAAGCACCTGCTTTCGAAAAAAAAGGAATTTTCAAAATCGGTGCATCCAGTAAAATGTACTTAACTTTTGACCGGGGCTTGTTGTGTTGAACCCAGTTTACATTTCACTATTCTTTTAATACATACATCAATCAATCATCATCATTCAGTTCAGAAACCTTAAGTAATTACTAAATACTAAAAACACGACTAGACACTAGTTTGTAGGTTAGCAAGACACGCCAGCATACACGAAGACATCCTTCAGGCTCCTGTCACCGCTGGGGTGGTTTTAGAAGCCAAAGGGAATCAGTAATGCTAGCGCAGGAGTAGGCAGAACGCGTGAGGAAGAGGGAAACCTCACGCCCTAGCCGCCGCAACAAAAGACTCTCCCCGGGAACTCGCCCCGGGCGTCGGGAGCCGCAGTGTGACTACCGTAGGTGCTGCAGGCCTGTGGAAGGCGAGTGATGGATGGCTCGCCGTCCGATAACAACCAGACCCGTGTCTAGGTGCCCCAAAGAGATGTCAGCAAAGAAGACGGGGCCCTTTGGTTTGTTTTGTTCAAAAGAGTCACCGTGGAACGCAAAGGGCATTTGGAGGAACACGGATAGGTTTTAGTCAGTAGTGTGACACTCACTTCCGCTCCGCCCAGAGCGGAAGAAAGAAATGGATGATGGACGATCTCATCGAAACAAGATGAAAAAAGAGGTAGTACGATATAAATTTGATTTCATCACCATAAACATCCACAGCCCTACTTCACTCAGTGTTGAGCATAGGCCTCCCCCACATGGTTGCGGAATTTGTTCGAAAGAGTCACCGCGGCCCTGGAACGCAAAGGGCACAAGAAGGAACACGGGCGGCTTATTGTTCAGTAAGAGTCTGACACTCCCTTCCGCTCCGCCCAGAGCGGAAGAAATAATTTGATGATTTCCCATCTAAGAAAAAAAAGCCTCACCACATTCCTGTGCAGCCTCATCCAGGTTTTACATAAGATGACAACAAAATCGTCTGCCCATCTCGGTGCTGGAGGACAGTAAATTAACCTAGGTACTATGTGCCCCGAGCACATATCTCTAATGGAAACCTCTTAGTGCCCTTTGCGTTCCAGGGCCGCGGTTTTACGACATCTATGGTTTTACGAACAAATTCCGCAATCCTAGCAGGTTCTGGCTTAGAGACACACACATCACTCGGTGAATGACACTCCTTGGATTCATGTCATTTTTTTTTTCTTAATTTTTTTTTTTATGTCGGGTCCCGGGTTAGTCTGGCACTATAATGTTCTGCCAAAAAATTTCTTTGTTATGTTAATTTCTAGTGTTATGTATGATTCATGTCACTGTGTGTCCTCTGTTCTTGCGCTAAATAAATGTTTCATCTATATCTATGTATGGGGCCCCGTCATAGATCAGCTAATTTACACAATACCTAACTTATCCCTGTTCATGAATGACTGCGTCCGTTGGTGAAGACTCACCGTTTGTTTTTTAATATATAGTGATGTGTTGATAGTGATGTACCTACTGAGAATGTGTACATCCTACTAATATTATAAACGCGAAAGTTTGGATTTAAGTATGGATGGACAGATGTTTGTTACTCTTTCACGCAAAAACTACTGAACGGATTTGGATGAAATTTGGCACACAGATGGTTTATAACCAGGTTAACATATAGGATAAATTTTACCCCGATATTCCCACGGGATGGAATATTATGCGGGTAAATAAGTACGGACAAGGCTGGTATTGTTGACAAGATACTTTAGGCACATCAAAACCAATCAATGCCCCCCCTTTATATTACAAAAGTACACATTTATAACACCCAACACATTCTCTGTTAAATAATAGATTTTTCGCTTACGATTTGATGTTGTCATCAACTGAAGAACTACTTTATAAAGCTACAAATAAGGTGTTATTTCAAACGTAGGAAGATTACCCATCGGTTATGTGACCGAGCAGGTGTGAAGGGTCATAAGGTCGAAGGCTAATTGCTTTTATAAATCAATATTTACTTTTAAATCAACATTGGAACTTATTGGCTGGGTTTGTTCATTATTTTCTAGTTTTATTTATTTAAATAGAACGGCCGAAGCCACTCACACACACTGTTTAACCTAATTTGTACATGTAATTTACTAAACACATCATGCATTCTTCTCACAAAAATTCAAACATTCAGAAAGTATCAACTTCCATTAATTCGCAAATACATCCAAATCTTTGTTTGAATTCAGCCCCCCTAGCCAAGTTACAATCGTTTCGTGTCGATTCCTATTCTTTAGTCTCTGGCGAGTGTTCCTACAAAAGTCAAACAGGTCAAAATTTAACCTCTATTTGAATGCTTTAACAAAGGATGTTGTTGTATGGTAGTTCTTAAGTGAATGTCTGATTAATTTTATTAAGTGTAAAGCGCTATATTATTGATCTATGGTGCACCTGCAAATAGAATATGTTTATTATCTGTGGTATTGGAGATGGCTGCCGAGAGATTAATAAAAGAACTGAACTACTTTGAACATGGACGTTTTATTTAATTAATAAGAATCTGATTCAAGATACAACAGATGTAGCTTTAAATATTGTAGAAACGATAACAATTCATTATATCATCTTGATCGATGTGAACTTGGCTACGAATTTTCTATTCGTTTGTTCTAACCATGTGACTTAACGTTGAGATCATTTTATTCCCATACATTTGATTCGTTTTCGACTAGCGTTAATGATTGCAGATTATCAACTTGGCTAGGGGTGCAGCGGCTATATAATGTCCGAGGAATAGGTGACTTGGAGTGTGCAACAGTATGGCAAGTTGGAATAGCCAGTAAGCGGTGTTTTCTGTTACGACAGTAATTGTCTGGGACAAATAGCTTGCAGATTTCATTATGCAGATCAGGATCATCAATAATCCCCCTTTTTTTTTGGATGGGAAATCATCAAATGACCCCTCCCGCCCTGGGTGGAGCGGTAGGGAGTGTCAGACTTTTACTGACTAAAACCCACCCGTGCTCCTTCTTGTGCCCTTTGCGTTCCAGGGCCGCGGTAACTCTTTCGAACAAATTCCGCATATAGGCGGCGCCCCTGCTCACCCGATTTGGTACCATCACGGCGTAATACCATGCTCATTACCGTACCCGTGTTATATCTGATGTTAAATGTTTGCGTCCCTTATATTGTGGGGTTAACGGGTAATAATTACGTGGTTTTTCAAACGTTCTAGCGTGGCTGACCACAAAAAAGATTTGTTTTTAGTTGATTATTAGGTAGACTAGCTTCTGCACTCCCTTCCGCTCCGCCCAGAGCGGAAGAAGTCATTTGATGATATCCCATCAAAAGAAACAAAAAGGGGGCCGACTCGGCATTATTCGAAAGAGCTACCGCGGTTCTGAATCGAAGGAACACAGAGTCTGACACAATCGCTCGCACCGAATAGTGCGGGAGGAGTCATTTGATGACTCCCCATCCAAGTCCAACAAACAGGGTGGCGGCTAGCATTGAATACGTCACCGGGCAATTGCAAACTCCGTAACATTATGAAATATATTGAGAGATTGTAAACTCAATAATAGATACACTTTTACGCATCAAAATTTAATATTCTATAGTCACTTGAAGTCATTCCTAAAACTCGCTGAGGTGACTTCTTTCCATGCCCTTCGCTCCAAGGAACCAAGGCCTCGACGAGGAATGCTTTCTATATATGTACATATATAACATTTGAAATACGAAACTGACTCTGCCCATCTGTACAAACAGATGGGCAGAGTCAGTTTCGTATTATTTATGTTTGTTACCTCTTCACAACTTAACAGCTAATCAGATTTAAATGAAATTGGCACATGGATAGACCTTGCTTGGACAAGGACTTTTCATCCCGGTGCACGTTCTAATGGGATAATTTTCTACTTTCACGAAGGCAAAGCCTCTGACAGAGGCAACAATAAATAAATAAACAATCGGGAAGTTAGGCAACCCTATAATGTCAATAATAACACTTAATTAGTTGAACACGCCCCTACTCTCGCGAACTGCACGAATTTAACCCCGATGTTCGTTTTGGGGTTAATTCTGATTGCGGTTCGCGTTGTTAAATCGGATCGTAATAATAACTTTCGGTACAAATGATAATTATATCTATACTAATATATAAAGCTGATGAGTTTGTTTGTTTTTTTGCTTGAACGCGCTAATCTCAGGAAATACTGGTCCGATTTGAAAAATTATTTCAGTGTTAGATAGCCCATTTATCGAGGTAGGCTATGGGTTATATATCACCAATGAAGAATATTTCAAAATCGGGGGTTAGTAATTATTCCACGCGGATGAAGTCGCGGGAAGTAGCTAGTAAACAATAAAAATGCGTTGTCAATTTCTCCGGAAAATTTCAAACTCCGTAAGATTGTAATTAATCTTTTTACATCATAATTTCTCAAAATATAATGAAAAAATCGTTTTATTATACAGAATAAATCAAAAATTCAATAGTTTCCAATATATTCGTGTTTTTTTACTACTTATAGAAAAATAGTTTACATGTTCACGCGATTTTTTACAATCTTACGGAGTTTGAAATTTTCTGTTGACAGATACTTAGGTACGGCGTTTGCAATTTTCCAGTGACAGATGTTTAGACCTGTCATTGGAAAAATGCAAACACCGTTGTATCTGTTATTTAATACACGCGTGTTAGATTGTGATTGCTAAAGATATGTAAATAATGAAGGTGTAATATGCTAAATGTTCTTTAATGCTCCATCAAAATTTAAAACGCTTTTATAATGGATAAAATGGTATTTTTCTCATCGGGTTTAAATTATTTTTATTATTTTTTATCAAAAAGAGTTTTTTTTTAATTCACCTTCGACACATACTTTCAAGTCATCAAAATAATCGTTGGCCTCAAGCCATCAACCCCTTCAATAATTAGCGCCTATCATTACGGCGTGCCAGGGGGGTGCACAGCTGTGTAGATCCCACGGCCGCAGGTGCAATGTATGTTTAACTAATACCTACCACGTCACGACCTGTGTGTGATGCCATTAGTTTTCGACATCGTCAGGGCTGTTGAGCAGGTATTTAAATTATTTTCATCGGGAAATAGGGGAGCTCGTGGTTAAATAATAACAGGCGTAGGGGTCGGTCTTCAAAATTAAGCAGCTCATGCCGAGGTCGCTCTATCTTAGAATACTGAAAGCGCGTTAAACCGTTGGCTCCGGTTGTCGTTTGTAGATCTTTCACTGTCATTATATGACACTTTCAGGAAATCGCACACCAGTCTTCCAAAAGATATCGTATAGGTACTTCTTGGCAAGACTGGTGTCAGATTCTGCCAATCCGCGACGACTGCCAAAAATCTACAAACGACAACCGAGAACTAAGGCTTAACGTGCTTTCCGAGGCATGGAGGAGTCGCGACATTTCAAGATGGTCACCCATCCACAGAATGACCTCTTACTATTACCTAAAGCCACAAGTGAGACGGTGATCAAACGAAACAATATTTGATCAAACAATCTGACCATTAATAATTTGGCAGGAAGGTGACCGTTTAGGGTCGCGTGGCGTCGATCAGATGCAACACGTAATTAATATTGTAATACGAGGGAAGCCGGCGGACATGCATACATAATATGAGTGTCAATAGTTTAGTAGAGGGGGCGGTATCGACAGGAGGATCAGAGGTTAAATGTGCGGCAAACATTTACTTTAAGTAAGTAAATACACTGAGACTGTGTTCAAAGAAACTGCACACTCTGTGCCAAATTTCATCAAGATCTATTAAGTCGTTTTTGCCTGAAAGAGTAACGTAAATACAAATCGTTTATAATATTTGTAAGGAAGGACTAATATGGATTTGTTACCTACTTCCAGATGTACACAACGTGGTGAATCCGCTTCTGGCAGCGTTACCACCGCAGTTGCATTGCATCCCGCCTTATTGCCACCATTTACCACCGAGGAATACCACGCGTAAGCAACTTTATCTAATAACGAACACTTCGTTACTACTGAAGCATCGGGGATACCTGACACGGTGTTACCCTTCAGATTCCAATAAAACAACATGAACTTACATAATAATACTTGTCAAGTATTGCCATGTGATTTGAAAGGTAGCTACTAAGTTTGTTTTCATAATAGGGATGTTTCCTGAGTAGTAGAAAAATATGATTCTATTTAGTCCGTCAGTTTGATTATCGAAAAATATTGGACACGTATTTTTTGCTTTTTCAAATCTATAAAAGTTGACGAAGATATAAAGCATCAAAGATCAGGGGTGGGGGCTTGTAACGTCAAGCCGTGGTTAAAATTGTAGCACGTAGTGACGTCACACGAGTTTTCAACGCACTGTATCGTCTTCGCTTTTTGTTTTTGTGAAAAAAGAAAAAATACGTGTCCAATATATTTGGAAATCTATCTGACGGACTAATTAGATTTTTTTAGTCAACTACCCTATTCTTTATATTCAAATATCTTTCATAGTAGGATCCCTTCTAAAATTCCAGCGACTAACTTATCGCCAACCAAACAGGTCGCATGTCACAGTACTTAAATAATGTTTAAATACTGGTTTTCTGGTCTCCAGTGCTCCCCTCCCCAACCAGCGAGCTGGACATCCGTCGCCGCGGGGAAAAGAGACCAATCCCACCGGAGCTCAAAGACGAAAAGTACTTCGAAAGGCGGCGCCGAAACAATCAAGCTGCCAAGAAGTCGAGGGACGCGAGACGGATTAGAGAAGACCAGGTACTTAGCTTAATAGCTAAATTAAACTAACTCCGCGTTCTTGAAGTATACTTAGTGTGTGACACTGTAGTGGTCGTGTGTTAATGAACCTTGCACACGAATGTTCTCGAAGATCGCCGACCATGTGGCTTGTTCCGTGCTGTCTACACGCGCTGTCCTTACAAGTCAATGCATTGGAAAGTTTTTGTTCCCGGGAGTACGCTCCGTTGTGATAATTTCCGAATTTCACGCCGTTGAAGCAGATGTCAAAAGTCGCAAAAGATTACTTACTTGTTATTGTTATTTTTATGGCATGATAATCTTTCTGCAGCATTGCTCACAGAATAGGTAGTCGATAAGATCGTTATGGAATGGCGGCCGCGTAATGGAAGACGCAACTTTGGATTACCTCTCACAATATGAACCGATATCCTGGTGCAGACCGTGGGAATCTTCTAGTTGCGAGATGCACAGAGCCGCTCGATGTGAGACTGGGGAGGCCTATTTTCAGCAGTGGAAGTCTTTCGCCTCAAATTATGATGATAATAGGAATTTTTCCTGAGTAAAAAATATATGATTATGTTTAGTCCGTCAGTTAGATTAGAGAAAAATATTGGACACGTATTTTTTCCCTTATCAAATCTATAAAAACTGACGAAGATACAAAGCATCAAAGATCAGGAGTGGGAGCGTGTGACGTCACGGCCCGGTAAAAATTGTAGCGAGTAGTGACGTCACACGAGTTTTCAACGCACAGTAATGTATTCATTTTTTGTTTATGTGAAAAAAAAAATACGTCTCCAGTATTTTTTGGAAATCTATCTGGTGGACTAATCAGATTTTTTTAGTTAACTACCCTATTATGATCCTAAATCAACAGATAGCCTGGCGAGCTTGCCTCCTGGAACAAGAGAACGCGTCCCTCCGTGCCCACGTGGCTGCTCTTCGACAGGAGGCCCTGGCCCTCCGCTCACTCCTGGCTGCAAGAGACGAGCCTCCAGCCCCTGCGCCATCTTCTACCACGCCAGACTAGAATACATGGCCGCAAATCTTACTACTATGATAAAGCGAAAGATTGAATGGATGTTCGTTACTCAATCACGTCAGAATCACTGATCGGATCTGGATGAAATTTAGAAAGATAGTTTATATTCTGAAGTAGAAAATAAGCTACTTTTTTATAATAGGGTAATTATTAGGATAACTTCCTTATTAATAGGATAAATTTAAATCGAAATGGATCGGAGGAACTCGTAGCTACGAGTATGTACACGCGTATAACAGTCGCACGGGATTCATAGATAGATCCATTTATTTGCCTAAAATATGGTATTTTACAGATTTTATAACACACATTAGTTCTTCATATTCCGCATTCTAAATTCGGCGTGCATATTTTTGAAATAAGTAAGTAATAGTGATTCTGATCTAAAACAAAGTGATAACGTTCCGGGTTGATCTTCAAGCTTATTAAGTAAAGCTTGTCGAGGAACAGAGATCATCTATCTATAATATACCAAAACCGTGCCTCGGAAAGCACATTAAGCCATTGGTCTCGGCTGTTATTTCTAGATCTCTAACAGTCATGACCAGTAGTGTTCCGGTCTTATTTGTCAACACCTCCCCGCGTAAACGTAGGTGGACTGAGAATGAAGCGTACTGATTCATTCTTGTTTTCATAGATTGACAATTCAATTCATCTAAGATTACACTTCTACGGTGAGAATGGTGAGATGTTTACAGAATCGCATTGCAAAAGAGTCGAGACCACTGTAATGAGCAGTGGTCTCGATCCAGTGCTCTCGAACCTACCGATTTTTAAGTATTTCTACCGATATAGGCTCTGTTCGGTACTAGGTAGGTTCGAGACCACTAGACATCACTGTCACTAAGCGGGGTACTACTGCGTTACCTATTTACACATTTACTGGGTTGTGGAATTAAGATTTGGGGCAAAGGGTACCTATAGGTCCTATAGTTTAGAAAAAGCTCGGTTTTCTTTTAACTTTCGTTAAAGTCGCGTTGACGTGTTGTCGACACCTACATATTATTTCGTCTGATTGTTTCTTCCTAAAGCTCAGTGTGTTCTTATGTCAATAACCCGGTTCTACGACATGCCGGTTTCCTCACGATGTTATCCTTCACCGTTTTGAGAGCAGTGGACAAAGTAATGCGCCTGGTTGGATTTGAACCCGCGACCTACAATTCGTAAGTCGGGGCCGTCGGGGAGAGGTAGAGAATGCCTTGTTGCACGTCGCCCATGTACCACTATTGTCCATAAAGTTTAAATAAAATAATATAAACCTTTGTGAATATTTCAATATAATTCTAGTCAACTATTATATAATATAGTTTATTGGTACTTATTTAGGGAGACATTAAATAATAATTTTAGTAAATAGATAAGTTTAGCAATAATTCCGTCCATTTTGTGATTGTTATCTAATGTCATTAATTAAAATTAATTAAGTATTTAATAAGAATGATCTCTAGGTATCCAGAAGTGCAATTGTATAGCTTTAGTGTTGGTATTTTATTTTAGATAATTTAATTAGTAATCATTTACTCATTTTCATGGGTATGTATGTATAAGGAAAATCATTTCTTTCAGCCCGACTACTGGGCCTCCCTAATTCCTCCTAGGTAATATCTGACGCCGTCTTTAACCAGCATTAATGGTACCTACACGTTAGGGAAATATTAAAAACTTCGCTATTATATTTATGGTAGGTACATATTATGTACCTACGCGTCCAAGTCATCTCACTTCTCTTTATCTGGGCCGGCCTCGATGGAGCCACTCAACTTATTGCGTCATAGACTTATAGTACCTACTTATATTGGGTCCATACCATATCCACACAATACAATTCCTATGGATGTGTGTACAGACAAAATGTGATAAGTATAATTTTTTGGTCAGAGTTCAATGTCTGTGCAGACACAACTCTTAACGTTGTGCGTTAGGTACCTTAGAAACTAATTCGTAGTAAAGACCGCAAATCGGTGGATAAGCGTCAGGTGGAACGAGATTAGGCTATAAATTGTTGGAAATCAAGATATATGATGAGCGACTGAAGAGGCCTATAGGGAACGTGCACAGTGTAGACTATGCCATCTAGTGTTGCAAATCTGAAACTTTTACGTTGTAAATATTTGAACTGTGCAGCCACCTTTACTTCCTACGCCCTCCGTTTAGGGGAACGTGTACACTGTGGCATTTAGCTTTACTTTGAAACTTTTATGTAAGTAAAATATACTTGATATTGACGCGGCTGTGCTGCCACCTATAGTTTCTGCACGTTCCCTATACGCCCAACAGTCGATTTTATTATTACATATTATGAATATGATACATACTTGGTACCGAAGTCCGAATACCCGTTTACTAAATAGGTACTAAGCTTTGATTATATGAAGTACCTATATAATCAAAGATGCTAAGTAGTCGAGCTTGAAATATAGTCCAAGAGACAGTACCACCCTTAACAATGACGTACCTTTATCAGTGTTAAAACCATATACTGTTGTTTGCATTGGGCGCACTTATCACTTAAATTTACAAAATTATTTCATTATTTTGTAGCAGGCGAGTTATATAAGTAAGTACTAGTTTAGAATAATACCTATTCATCAATAAACAACTATTTTTCGAATGTTTTATTTTATTTTTCCTGCGCAGCGTCTACCAGCCAATTTTAACTGGGGACGTATAATTGTATCTACAGGTAATCTTTAGTGTGTTCTTGTGTCTTCCAGATTTTTCAGATTCCGATAAGCTTCGATCAGTTTTCCAGACTATAATTACTACCTATATTCAATCAAAAGGGTCAACGCCATCTTACAACACACCGCGGCACCCACCGTGTAGAAAGTAACGTTACTCGTCGGCACTAGAGAGCGCTGGAAGTTACTACGGTAGACTATGGCCAATTAGTTTTATTTAACAATAAACAACATAAAATAATATTTTAATTAAACAAATCATATTATTTTGAACATTATTTGAAATTAAATGATTCCCTATTTTTTATGACTATTACATAATGAGTTTGTTTTCACAGACAGCAACACCAATAAGTAAATAATTCCACTATTATCATTGGTTGTAATCGACACGTTTGTGTAGGTAAACCAATCAAAATAAAGTTAAGAGTACTGTATACCAATAAAAACGTTCCGGGCATAAAGTAAAAAGGAGAACATTCTAGGGCGACCGGTACTTAATTTTTTGTGTTGGCAAGTTTTGTTCTCAGAGGTGTGCTAGAAAAAAAAGTTAAAATCGTTCTTTCATGAAGTTGCGTCACCCACATGTTCTGTTTGAAGTGAAATAAAGCTAGCAAATAAATTAAATAGTTGATAATATTGTCGCAAAAATGTTGACCGCTACGCGGGTGATCGGCCGCAAGGCTTTGGAGTGCTCCGGCTTAAGTTCAGACCTATACACACAAAGGAATTTCTCGTCAATTATTAGAAACGTGAGTGACCATTTTATTTCTGAAAACGAATGAAAATCGTATGTCACATTGTCAGAAAATGTCAAAAACTTGTTAAATTCTACTTCCCTGTTGCAATTTGCGGTAATTATTTGTGTCTCTCTTGAATATACGCGCCGGTTATGAGGACACATGGACCCGACTTCAAAAATGTCTAGGTTAACATTTCGACTTTCTATCGTGCATTTCAGACCGCAGCCCCCACAGTGCCTATTTACCAGCAACATGCTGTCCAATACAGGAACAAGTAAGTCTTAATTTACTTTTTTAGCTAGTATTTCATCATAACCTAACTTATTGCATATCTTAGTTGACCTTTGAATGTATCATAAATTAAGGGATTTAGTCGACAGGACTCGACCTCCTTGCTCTTAGAAGGTCTAAAATTTCAATGGCTTAAATTCTGAGTATCTTGGAGGCCATGTTGATTGACTTTTTTTGATAAGTTCCTGTTGAAAAGAGTTCGAAATGATTCAAGGGAAGAATCATCTTAGGGGCGAGCTTGCTTTCTAAATGTCTGTGTGCTTTACGAAAGCACATAGAAATTTATATATAGGTATTACACTTTTATACAGTATAATCCCTGAAGTTATTGCATATAAGTCTAAAATTGTCTAATTGTAAAATGAAGGACCTAGGCGCTAATTAAACCATCCTTTTCTACTCTATGCTAAAATATAAAATACTAGCTTTCCTTGGGAAGTAGTGGATTTTAGTGAAGACAAATGTATGAAATATCAATCATAATTATTGACAATTACTCACTAATCCTTACTATACAAGCTTGATTACATCAGCAGTAATCAGCTGATTTAAAGTCAGTTACAATCTATGAAAACCCTCTTGCAAAAAATGACAGTAAATCTAATATTCAGCCGGTTCTGTTAACTGTTAGAGATCTAACCTCAACACTGAACTTTGAAATACAATATTATAATTTCAATAAAATTATACCTGATTCGAATAGCAACCATTCAACATGCGTGCAACATGGTTGCAGTAGGAAGTTTTCATGTTGTAAAAAAAAAAAAAGTTGCCCCACACTAGGATTTACTCCTGTATCGTGGGTGCGTTCACAAACATGAAAACTCATATACACAAGACACCCAGACCCGGAACAATTATCTGTAGGTCATACAAACATTTGTTACTGTAACATGTGGGGATCGGTCCCGCGACATGTTGCTCAACCACTGCGCCAACCGTGTCGTCAAATGTTTATACTCGCTTCAAAATTATCTCTTGAATTTCATCATTTTAAATTCTATAAATCTATCTTAGTCCATTCCAACACGGTTGTCTTATTTGTAACAATGGCAAATACGGTTTATTTTCCAAAGGTCAAACTTTTGGCTTATAATCATCCATACCAGTTTTCGGGAGCTGAAAAGTATGGCAGCTATTCCCTATAAGTTGTGGAGGTCAGACAGGCAGCTGATCTATACTGTAATTCAGCTGCATCTGGTAGGTTTGAGGCAGATCCTACCAAAGTCAGTAAAATGCTAAATAAATAGTGATGAATTCTCATGATAGGTCAGATAGATATAATAGAATCTTCTGAACTTATCCACAAAAACATGGACTTTTTTTGTTTGAAACCTAGAGTTTTAAGCACCGCCGATCGGTGTCCGCGCCAGTGCGCGGTACACTTTTGCAGCGGTGCGACAGTAACCGCGGTACCAGCTAGTCGCGCGCCCCGTGCACGCCACTTTCCTAGAAACCGCGGCACATATTTTTAAATTAAAATTTTGGACGACTTTTATTGCTGGACATGAGGTCCTATGTTCGAGTCCTAGGCCAAGTCGAGTGTTATTGGGTTTTTCAATCTGGAATTTCTTCAGGAGCAGTCTGGAACTATGCCAGGTTAATGACATTAGGCTTGTATCCCCATTACATGAGACTTAGCTGGCTGTTATTGGCTAATCTCGGTACACCTCTGTCCCTTTGGCGTTTGTAAAATTGGGAGGATATAGCAGGCTGGGTGTATTAGTAGAATATGAATATTAAATTTATGTAGTTTCTTGCACATTCTTCTTTCAAAGAGATCTACGCTTTGGAAAGTGTAACTTGTCATCCCTTCGAGTGACCAATTAAAAAATATATTAGTAAAAAGTGAGTCTATGAAGCCTCTTTCACATTCGCCTTCATAAATTCACGTCAGAACGTACAACTAGCTTCATCTCTGACCATCCTTGACAATTGAAATAAATACTTAATTTTGAGTCATCAATGGTACATTTTGTACTCAGGTCGGAGGGAGTTCGCGGTGCGGTCATTGGTATCGATTTGGGTACCACCAACTCTTGCGTTGCCGTCATGGAGGGCAAGACACCCAAGGTAAGGAGCGTTTTGTTTTTCTAGATGACAGGAAACCTCATTTTATCCAAGAAAAGTGCTGGTTACCAGAAGCACAGTACCATTTTATGTGACGTAGCTTCAGGGAGGTATATGTCCAATAGCAGATGTCGTTAATCTGAAAATTATATCCAATAGGAATCTGATGTTTGTCTGTTAAACTGGGCCCCAAGTCAGCTATTACAATAGTGTCAAAATGGTCTATCATTGCTTTTATAATGGTTGATTTTGTCAAGTTTGGTATTCTACTAATATAAAAGGTCACTATGACTTTCCAATGGTCAACCACTAACACTCAATTAAAAGAAATGGCATAGAATGGTAATCTCGTACATAATGACAAATGAATTACAAACTTATGCTGTAATCTGCTAAAATTTTAACTCTTCCTCTGATCAGTGACCTACCATTAGAACGTCATTGTGTAGTCATTGCTTTTAATAGCTCGGTTATCAAAAAGCACTCGAGATCATTGACCGAGCACTGATCAGCCATTATGAATTTAGCAGCTTACGAACTTTTGTCAAAATTACAATGGGATCGTTTTGTATTGACAAATTTATAAAAATAACAGACTTGGGGTCCTGGTTCACCTGGTTGATGTAAAAAAAACATGAGACAGGCATATCCAGTAGTGGATGACTTCCGTCTGAAACGTTGGTGATGAATGCGACATGAACAGGACTGGTGGTGGTGATAAGGATCATGGGAGATTTCAGGATACAAGAAGTATCACCTTACTTTGATGTCCTGTTTGGATAGGCTGTAGTTTGACAAATACTCAACTTTGATTCAGAAATCAAGGAACATTTCCAACTTATTTTGGAAATTTGTGACAAAAATCATTACAATAGGGAACATGCTGAAACTATAGGCAGCACAGACGCGTCAATGTCAAGTATATTTTACTTATAAGTTTCAAATTTGCAACGCTAGATTGCACAGTCTACTTGCACGTTCCCCTAAACGGAGGGTGCAGGAAGCATAGGTGGCAGCACAGGTCAAATATTGACAACGTAATAGTTTCAAATTTGCAACACTAGATGGCATAGTCTACGCCGTGTACGATAGATAAAAACAAATTGCTGTAATGAAACTAGTGTGTGATGTAACAAATGATGCCTTCAAGGCAAACTTGAAGACCTTGACTGTTAAACAACAAAAATACTCATTGAGTACTAAAGAATTATTTATTTTTATCATCTAAGAACATTATAACTTCAATATATCAATTCTTGTTTACCACTTTTGAGGAAGCTCATACTAGTCGAGATCAAAACTAGTTGCGTCTATATAAATATAAATTCTCCATAACATTTCAAGTTGATACAAAATAAATTAGTATTTAAAATAAATTATGCATTTGTTAAAACAAGCTCTAAGTTAGTTAGGTTTAGGTTTAATTTTGTGTGTAGACTGATTTTCGTTGAGGATAAGCTTCGTCTGGAGGCAGTTCTTGTTGGGGAATCACAAGACTAGTGTAGGCTCCAAATGGAGTTACTATACCCTGAAAGTAGCTTATTTTGAGCGCCTACAGTACATAGTCCTTAAAGTCAGTTGGCCCTTGAAGAGTTCCTTCATCTGCAGTCAATCCTAGATGGAGGTCATAATAATGATAAAAATCTTAATGCCACCGGACTTAACTAATAGGAATCATTCTAGCTGTTTAAGATAAGAGTTATTCATTCAGCTTGCAGGAAAGAAACTAACAAACTTAGCCAGGATTTTTAAGAAAACTTCATCTGCTGTCAAAAGCGTCGTTCCTCTCTCCTACTTATTTAAATTTTGCTGTGCCCGACAGGGTCTATAATTGTTACCGAACTGATTTACCTATCTCCTGTATATATATTGTGGTTTGCAATAAATACTTGAAATCCAATGTTATCTAACCACTGTGAGAAGTAACCATGGTTCCAAGAAGCAACCAAGTTTCAACACTCAAGTGAGAACCAAAAGCCTTTCTGATACCTAGAGTAAGCTTAGTATAAGCACCGCCGATCGGAGTCCGCGCCAGTGCGCGGTACACTTTTGCAGCGGTGCGACAGTAAGCGCGGTACCAGCTAGTCGCGTGCCCCGTTCACGCCACTTTCCTAGAAACCGCGGCACATTATTGTTACGCAATTTTTATCTTGTATGTCCTATTCTGATAATTTCGGTGATAATGCTACAAGTACGTCAGATTCCTCGCTTTGAAAAGTACTACGTTATAGTTTCCGTAATTCCGAATAGCATTTATATTCGTCGTTCGAGTCTGATTCGCGTGCTTCCATAGCGCTAGAACTATCGGACCTTCTTTTATAACAATACTAGCAATTAGCCCGCGACTTCGTCAGCGCAGATTTAGTACAAACAATTTCCACCCCCGTTTTATCCCCTTAGATCTTAACCTACACCCTATAAGGAACATACCTGCCAAATTCTAAGTTTGAAGGTGTTATAGGTTCTGAGATTTCGCGAATAAACACCGAGTGGTATTTCGCTTTTATGTAAGTATATAAATTATTTGACAGGACAACGACCACAGTAAAAATGTTCGGTAAACATTTCAACGGGCTTTTTATTATATTTACCAAGATATAAATAGATCTGTACTGTGGCAGGCAGGCGAATAGCGTAAGCTTCTTATCAGTAACGGAACCGTAAAAATAACATTGTGTCACTTGAGGATGTATTACTCTGGAGGTGTATCTTTTCCACAGCTGAAATAACTTTTTATCGTAATTTAGCTTTTAAGTATTACCAGACAATATCCAGCTGGCACGAGACTTGAAAAAAGAATGACTTGGAATGACTTGGTTGAGGCCTTTGCCTAGCAGTGGGACTGACGCTAAAAAACAAACCAGTACGTTTTGAACTAATGATCTACATATTTCGAATAGCAAGAGTGGCTACTAAGTATGAGGTCCTGGGTTGAATAGGTTTACCATCTGGAATTTCTCATAAGGATTCCCGGGTCTGGATTCTGAACTTGTCTCCGGTTAATGGCATGAGTGCATTGCCATCAACAGATCTGAAGTCCCCCATAACATGACACTTAATCAAAGCTGGTGGAATGAGGGATTACCAAACTCACAGGCATAAATAACCACCTTATACCCGTATTTTATGTTAATTTAAAGGAATAGCCAGTACCCAACGTCAGCTAGAGCCACTGCCCTAGCCGCGATATGATCAAATTAAACGACATTCACACAATAGGGCAGAAAAGAACGAGATGCAGGGTAACTGCAAGTACTGCCCTGGAACGCGGCGGGCACTAGGAGGAACACGGGTGGGTTTTAGTCAGGAAGAGTCTGACACTCCCTTCCGCTCCGCCCAGAGCGGGAGAAGTCATTTGATGATTTCCCATCCGGAAAAAAAGGGTAACTGCAAGTATCAAACAACGACTAAATTTCATAAAATCTTGGTGACAATTTTATGGGAGTAAAATAAGAATCTAACTTAAGTTTGTTGCTAAAATACACACTTAATATATCAGTAGATAAGCGATAGTTGACTTTAACAATCAGGGCGCCGAAATATGTAGGTTCGTCAGTTATTTTGTTAGATTGTGGACGGATCGTGGACACTTTTTGCTCGTATGGTCCACAATATCGAAGTCGCTCAGCGGGCTATGGAAAGGGCTATGCTCGATGTGTCCGAGGGATCGCATCAGAAATGAGGTGATCCGTCAGAGAAGCAAGTCATCGATATAGCCCACCGGATTAGTAAGCTGAGCGGCAATGGGCTGGCCATATTAGTCGTAGAACCGACAACCTTTGGGGTAAACGAGTTCTAGAGTGGAGACCGCGTGTCGGCAAACGTAGTGTAGGACGTCCCCAGGCACGGTGGAGTGACGATTTGCGCAGGACGTCTGGCAGAAACTGTTTGCGAGAAGCCGAAAATAGATCTAAGTGGCGTGCAATTGAAGAGGCCTATGTCCAGCAGTGGACTGCAACAGGCTGTTGATGATGAGTCAACTCCCTATTGTACTTGTGCTGGGAGGGTGAAGTGCACCTCTGTTTAATTACAGGCGTTCGGATGTATTGTTAATGTTGTGAGAACACATTCAAGACGACAAATTTGTTTCCCAATAGCTTCTCAATTTCATTCATTCTATGTATATGTAAATTACACAGATTAGGGCTACGATAGTATTATGTATGCTTGAGTCGTGTACGTACTTAGGAAACACATAACCTTGTATATTTTAGAAAGTTGGCAACTTGACATGAGAAATTATGTACTCACGTAATTTGTATGTACTTTAGCAACATAATACTTCGTCTTATTTTGTACTACTTTCTGCCCGCGTGCAAATGGAAGGAACCCTAATCTTATTCCTAAAATAAAATTAGTCTTAGTTGATTATTATTACATCAGCCGTTTAGCAGATTAGACCGAACAAACAGACCGACGAAAAGATAAAAATGCCATAATGTCAATCAAAGCATGGACAATTTAGAATATTCTAGACAACTTCTATGATGCATTCTGCCGTATTCACTGCAAAAACCCAAAAAAAAAAACTGCAATTTGAGGAAAGTTTCGTGTTTGAGTGTAAACGGTTAAGTTTTACATTACTCAACTATGGGTTTGCAAAACATAATTTGACATACCCTCGATTTCAGAGTTAAGCATTTGAAGTTGAGTATTTTTCAAACTTATAGTTGTGAAACCTGCCAAAATTTGGCAATGAAATCTGGATTTGACACATTTTAAACACTCAAGTGATAAACCCACCCGCCGTTAGTAGTTTAAGTAGATATAACAGCGCAATTCAATACATAAAAAAAAAACTGTCGTGATTTCCTCGAAAGGCGGCTGACTCTCGTCAGTCTCGTCAGATCACACACCAAACTTTACCAAACCATACTCCTCTCCACCAGGTCGTGGAAAACAGCGAAGGTTCCCGCACCACCCCCTCCCACGTAGCCTTCAGCAAGGATGGCGAGCGTCTAGTGGGTATGCCAGCGAAGCGCCAGGCGGTCACCAACAGTGGCAACACTTTCTACGCCACCAAGCGTCTTATCGGCAGGCGCTTCGACGACCCAGAAGTACAGAAGGACATGAAGAATCTTTCCTATAAGGTCGTCAGGGCTTCCAATGGTGATGCTTGGGTACAGGGTAAGTGGTACAGTCATCTAAAATGTGTAACTAAAACTAGTTCCTTAAAGGAGTGTAATATGTATACTTATGAGCATGAGCTTACCATTAATTAATGAAGTTGCGTATATATTATACAATCAGATTGCTTCCTAGCGCAGTAATGGACGCTGCAGAAGTTAGCGATCAACTTAATAATTACCATCGTATTTCGATTCGATGAAAATTGCACACATATTTTTTCTTCTTTTACTTAACCAAAAAATGAAGCGGATACAGTGCGATGAAAACTCGCGTGACGTCACTACGTACTGTACTTTTTACTTGAACTTTAATGCGCTTTATCTTTATAATTTTGACAAAAAGAAAACATGTCCAATAATTTTTGAAAATCCAACGGGCTGACGAAATAGAATTATGATTTTGATTTGTAGTAAAATACCCAAAATTATGTTATCCAAATATGCTCTTTGTACAGGTACTGACGGCAAAGTGTACTCTCCATCTCAAATCGGGGCCTTCGTCCTAGTCAAGATGAAGGAGACTGCCGAGGCCTACCTGAACACCACAGTCAAGAACGCGGTCATCACCGTGCCAGCTTACTTCAACGACTCACAGAGACAGGCTACCAAGGATGCAGGTATGTGTTACCTGCAGTGAACGCAAATAAAACATTGAAGCATTACTTCAAGGGATCTAAGCGCGAATCGTGACCCAAAAATCCAAACAAACTCACACATCGAAACCTCGTCGCTGATTCGCCGAACCACACCAACAACATTGCTCATACGATGCACTGTTAAAAATTGACCTTATTTCCCAAGTATTTGGGTTTAAATTACCATGTAACGAATACGCCGTGTAACTAAACACGTGAGCGGCGCAATCGGTAAGCCCCGCCTATCGCGGCGCCATGTGCTTTGGGTCTTTTTTTTGAGTTAGGAATGATTCTATGTTTTATTTGCGTTCACTGGTTATTACCTGCCTTTAAGAAAAAAATAGAGAGCGAATTTTTCGAGTGTGGGTGTAGGAGGGTAATCTATGAAACCAATGCTCTTATTTGACGAATTGGTTTACCATTTGAAAGATTTGTTATAACGCTCAGAAATCGGCCATGTCTTTTTTTTGCACCGCCGATCGGAGTCCGCGCCAGTGCGCGGTACACTTTTGCAGCGGTGCGACAGTAATCGCCACTTTCCTAGAAACCGCGGAACACTACATTTTATATTTTAAACTCTTCATTATACAATAGTTGTCGACTTAAAAAACGAGACTTTTTAAGTAAATTCTACTGCGCAAATTCGCACTTCGCCTTGCGTGCAACAACTCAATATACCATAAAATGTGCATATTCCTATGAACGTCCCGATCAAGAATTATATACGAACATGAACTATAACACTATACAAAAGATCATTTTAGTATCAAACACTTTCGATCTGTCTTAAGCGCTTATTACACTATCCAGTATTTAGGAAGCCAATTTAGGAAACAGGATAGTGTAATTGAAGTTAGAGGCCGATTTAGTTCGAATTCCTAAATTGTATCCGATTTAGGTTTCCTAAAAATTGGATAGTGTAATAAGCGCTTTACCAATATTTTATCGTAAGCATGTTGTCAACAGGTCAGATCTCTGGTTTGAACGTGTTGAGAGTGATCAACGAACCAACCGCGGCGGCTCTCGCTTACGGCATGGACAAGACTGATGATAAAATGTAAGTACCATATTTCACCTCCATTACACCAAGTTCTCCAGGACACCCTTTTCTACCAAATATCGTGAGAGATTACTCTCAATTAATTGTCAATAAATCTTGTATTCTATAATCTCTCTCGTGGCGTTTCGGCAAATTATGGACTTACATAAACTGGCGACCAATCAGAGTACCGGTCTAAAATTCCTATATCACATAGGGAACGTGCAGAAACTAGGTGGCAGCACAGACACATAAATGTCAAGTATATTTTACTTATAAGTTTCAAATTTGCAACTCTAGATGACACAGTCTACTTCGTGCATGTTCCCCTAAACAGTGGGTGCAGGAAGTATAGGTGGCATCACAGGTCAAATATTTACAAAATAAAAGTTTCAGATTTACAACACTAAATGGCATAGTCTACGCCGTGCACGTTCCCTATAGCATAATCAGCCTTTTAATGTTCCCACTGCTGGGACACAGGCCTCCTCTCTAGGAGAGGGAATGGGCCGTAATCCAGCACGCGGGCCCAGTGCGGGTTGGTGGATGTCACATGTCTTCGAATTTTTGGTTCTAGGACATGCCGGTTTCCTCACGATGTTTTCCTTCACCGTTTCAAGAGCAGTGGTGATGAAATTAATTACTCAAAATAATGTGCCTGGCTGGGTTTGAACCGGCGACCTACGATTCGTAAATCCGGGCTGTTACCACTCGGCCACCACTACTGCACGTTCCCTATAGTAAAGATGAAAACTTGGTCCCTTATTGGTCTGTGCTGCCGATGTTGGTTGGGTTTATGAACCATGCGGTAGCTATAACTTATAATTTAAAAAAATATTGAATGGGTAATCTCCAAATTTCTCCCGCTCTGACTGACCAAAACCCGCCCGTATTCCTCAGGCGCGTGCAGCGGTTCGAGTTAGGGTAGGCCTCTGAAATGTCCAAGTAAATTTAAAAAATAACCACATTATTCAGGGTTGATTTTTAATGAAATGAGTTTTTTTTTAATAGCCTATTAAAAAAAAAACATTTTTCAACCCTGAATAAAGTGGTGTTTTTTTTTGGACATTATTTTCTGGCCTACCCAACTCGAACCACTGCACGCCACTGAGGAACACGGGCGGGGTTTGGTCAGTCAGAGCGAGAGAAGACATTTAGAGATTAGCCATTCAATATTTTTTTAAATTATAAGTTATAGCAACCGCACGGTTAAAAAACCCAACTAACATAAGAACAACGGCAGCACTATTTGCGTTCCAGGGCCACAATCCTGGCAGGTAGCAAGTATACTTAACCTCACAATTCCTCACAGCATCGCCGTATACGACTTGGGCGGCGGCACCTTCGATATCTCCGTGCTGGAGATCCAGAAGGGCGTGTTCGAGGTCAAGAGTACAAACGGAGACACGTTGCTTGGAGGAGAGGACTTCGACAATGTCATCGTCAACTTCTTGGTCGATGAGTTCAAGCGCGACGTGAGTGTTACCTCTTTTTAAAAATTCAAAAATTCAAAATTCAAAAGTCATTTATTCAAACTAGGCTGATAGACAGCACTTTTTGAACGTCAAATTTTACACAAAGACAGTCCCCCAAAACGCCCACCCGTCACCACTTCCTAGTGTTTCAGCTGGGAAGAAGAAGTGGCGCAACAAACTCCCCAGCAGCACATCTGTTTATTGCGTTTTAAGAACTTGAATTTATACAATAGTATGCAAAGTCATTGATACATGACAAAGGTAGAAAAAAAATAATAATTATCCAACATGGAAATCATAAATCAATTCACTGTAAAACATTATAAAGAGTACATTGAATTGAGTCAATGAAGCAAAAACAGATTGACCTACATAGTCATCAAAAATATAAACTAAGAACTACTACTACTACTACTACTATTTAACTAAGAATAGAATAGAATACTCTTTATTATGTACACCATATAAGTTACAGAAAATATAGATGAAGAAAACATTACATAGTGAATTGTTACGTCTCTTTCTTAATAGCTACAAAGCCCATAAGAGTATTTTTTTTTCTACTAGATTTTGATTATCTAAACGTAATTTACCATTCGCAGCAAGGTCTGGACATTCGTAAAGACGCGATGGCCATGCAGCGCCTGAAGGAAGCGGCTGAGAAGGCCAAGATCGAACTGTCTGGCTCCCTGCAGACTGATATCAACCTGCCATACCTGACCATGGACGCTTCTGGACCTAAACACATGAATCTTAAGGTAAGAACCACCTTTTTGTAATAGATCCTTCAATAAGCAACTGGAGAACAAGGTTTTGGATAGAGTCACGATGTTATTGTGACAGAAATGGCATTGTACAAGATATTGCCGAAGTGCGTGGTCATCTATACTAATACTAGCTTCTGCCCGCGACTTTGTTCGCGTGGAATAGTTACTTTACCCCCGATTTTGAAACTTTCAGCCCGATCGGTTTAAAATTGACAGTTTCATACGAGCTTTCATCCCCTATTTTATCCCCTTGGGGGTAGAATTAATCAAAATCCTTTCTTAGCGGATGCCTACGTCATAACATTTACCTGCATGCCAAATTTCAGCCCGATCCGTTCAGTGGTTTGGGCTGTGCGTTGATAGATCACTACGTCAGTCAGTCACTTTTGAGTTATATATATTTAGATAAAGATAAAGAGGAAAGATTTGTATTTTTGTATGTAACGAATAAACTCAAAAACTACTGGACCGATTTAAAAAATTCTTTCACCATTAGAAAGCTTCATTCACCCTGAGTAACAGGAAATATTTTATCCCCGTATTCCCACGGGAAAGGGAACTACGCGGGTGAAACCGCGAGGCGCTGCTGGTATTATTATATACTAGATGTAGCCCGCGTGAATGTCGAAAATTATCCCAAGGGAACATACTTCCGGGATCAAAAAGTATCCTATATGTTATTCCAGACTATAATCTACCTCTGTTGCAAATTTCATTAAGATCCATTCATTAGTTTTTGCGTGAAAGAGTAACAAACATCCATACATACAAACTTTCGTGTTTATAATGTAAGTAAGGAATAATCCCTACTTACATTATAAACGCGAAAATTTGGCATTAAAATCGGTTCAGTCATTTCGCAAAATAGTGACTTGAAAATTTGTATGAAATGCCATACGACGTCACGCTCTTAAGTTTACATATCCCGTAAGATAAATTTCAATCTATAGAGAAAAGGCAAATGAATGCTAAACATGACTTTCTACTAATACTATAAATATATCAATATGGCTTATTGCCAGTCTATTATTAATATAGAAATTTTGGCAGTCATCGTTTTGACGTCAAATATCACTCTCGATTTCTCACTTCCGATTGTTTGAAGCATTTTAAATTTTCTTTTGACGTACTTAATCGCATATCAATAAAAATTACAAGTCATTTAGAATTTTAGAGTATAGTACTTATTTATTAAAATACTTTATGGTACACCACATAATAAGCACTGGACAAACATTTATATAAATAAGTATACTAGTGGTCTGGTCTAATCGCAAAAAGGAATCTCTTTTTTCATTTTTAAGTCCGTCATGATTTAATTCGTAACTCTTTAGCAGTAGTTATGGGAGAAGCTGGAAACTAAATACCATATTATGGGACCGGAAAATTGCAAACGCCGTAAGATTGTAAAATATCGCTAAATAACAACACTGTGTGTTTGACCCGCGGCTGCGCCAAATAGGTACAGTATTCCCAAATTCATAATGCGCATGCAGATCTTCGCTAATTGTCGTATTCCCGGAAACAACCGAATCAAAACACCTAATAATTCTACTAAATTATGCATGAAGAAAATGCACTTAACCACTCTATATACATATCGTATTCCGATGCTCGGGCAATACGACCGTTGCCGAACAGTGACGAAGATTTCTATGCGCTTTATCACTTTGGGAGAAGTGTACAGGACTTCAGCAAAATGCCAGACAACTAGGAGCTGCCTGACGCTGTAATATACTGGCATTCAGCTGGATGCCGGTCCCAACGTAGTTGGAATAGGTCTTGACAGATGATTACCTACTGTATTTCCCTAAAGCCTGGTTCACAAACAGGTCGGACAGATAGTCTAAATATAATTTGACTGACTAACATAGTGATCTATCAACGCACAGCCCAAACCACTGGACGGATCGGGCTGAAATTTGGCATGCAGGTAGATGTTATGACGTAGGTATCCGCTAAGAGAGGATTTTGATTAATTCTACCCCTAAGGGGATAAAATAGGGGATGAAAGTTTGTCAATTTTAAAGCGAGAAATTTTGAGCGTTTCAAAATCGGGGGTAAAGTAACTATTCCACGCGGACGAAGTCGCGAGCAGAAGCTAGTTTTACATAATACGTGATATCCTTATTACGCTAATTCTGAATCTACTCTTTACAATAATCTATAGTGAATTGATTTATAATTTCCATGTTGGAATTTTTTTTTTCTCCCTCTGTCATATATTAATGACTGCGTAGTAATGTATAAATTCAAGTTCTTGAAACGCAACCGATATATGTGTTGATGGGGAGTTTGTTGCGCCACTTCTTCTTCCCAGCTAAAACACTAGGAAGTGTTGAGCGGTGGGCGTTTTGGGGGACTGTCTTTATGTTAAATTTGACGTTCAAAAAGTGCTGGTTCTCAGTCTAGTTTTAATAAATTACTTTTGGTTTTGATTTAACACTGATGTAATATCCTTATTATGCTAATTATGATAACTACCAAGTAAAAGGAGGTCAGCAAGCACCTTAACAGCACAAGCTGATGTCAGTCCCTCATGGCTGTCTAGGCGGTCTATCAGACGGGTGCCAGAGTGAACTGGGGTCATATTCCCCGGCCGTGTCTGTACAGGGTCGGGTTATACGCTCACATACATTGTTTTATTACAACCGTCATTATTGAGCCCATGGTTGTGGGTTCGATTCCCAGGTTGGGGGAAGTGTTGTTGGGTTTTCCTCTAGGAAATTCTCGGAAGCAGCCCAGTTAAAAGTTTTAATCAAGTCGATGTCTTTAAATTGACCTCCACTTACATACCAAGGTATGTTTCTCTAGCTAGAGTAGTGTAGTTAGAAGAACAATCTAATTAGTCCGTCAGATAGATTTCCAAAACGTATTATCCACGATTTTTATCTTTTTTCACGTAAACAAAAACTACAGTGCGTTAAATACTCGTGTGATGTCAATATGTGCTACAATTTTTAACACGACGAGACGTTACAAGCCCCCACTCCTAATATTTGATGCTTTTTATATTCGTCAATTTTTATAGATTTGATAAAGCAAAAATAAGTGTCCAATATTTTTGTCGATAATCTAACCGATAGACTAAATAGAATCCTATATTTTTTTACTCAGGAAACATCTCCATTCGAATTTTTGATGCTTTGAGGCTTGTGAGTTGAAAACATGCAGCTTATCTAAATTAAAGTCAATATTTTATGAGTTCTGTACTATAAGTCAGATAACATCACCCTTGACAACGCTCTTCAGAAACATCCTGTAGCATGCAGCGGGATCAGAAATTACTTTACACATAAGCAGTCACAAAATTCGCACTCTCTTTTTACCGACTTCTAAAAAAGGAGGAGGTTCTCAATTCGGATGTTTGTATCTTTTTTTAATGTTTGTTCGCGCATAACTTATTTATTTTTCCCTTTTTCAATATTGTAATTGATTTACTAACAAGAACTTCTCCCCAAAAGATGACCCGCTCAAAACTGGAGTCGTTAGTCGGCGACCTGATCAAGCGCACTGTCGCGCCGTGCCAGCGCGCCCTGCAGGACGCCGAGGTGCAGCGATCTGACATCGGCGAAGTTCTGTTAGTCGGTGGCATGACGCGTATGCCCAAGGTAAGGAGAACAGTGATGGCCGAGTGGTAACGGCCCCGACTTGCGAATTGTAAGCCACGGGTTCAAACCAAGCGCATTACTTTGTGTAATTAATTTCATCACCACAGCTCTCAAAACGGTGAAGGAAAACATCGTGAGGAAACCGGCATGTCCTTTTTTTTTTTGGATGGGAAATCATCAAATGACCCCTCACGCCCTGGGTGGAGCGGTAGGGAGTGTCAGACTTTTACTGACTAAAACCCACCCGTGCTCCTCCATGTGCTCTTTGCGTTCCAGGGCCGCGGTAACTCTTTCGAACAAATTCCGCAACCCTAGCAGGCACCGACCCTATGGGGCCCCGTCCCTGGTGGTGACGTCTCCTTGAGACCCGCGTGAAGCACAACGCGTCGTCGACTCAGCCTGGTATCGGACGGCGAGCCACCCACGCTCACCGTCCACAGGCATCAGCCACTGCGCAATTGCACAGCGGCCGACTTGTCTCTGGCCGGCATGTCCTAGAACCAAAATTTGAAGACATGTGACATTCACCAACCCGCACTGGGCCCGCGTGGTGGATTACGGCCCATTCCCTCTCCTAGAGAGGAGGCCTGTGTCCCAGCAGTGGGAACGTTAAAAGGCTGATTATGCTATATATAGACAACACCACCTTTTTAGCTGCAAAATTTTCTATGTTGAGTGCCAGGGTTCCGGATTTTGTTCTAAAGAGTCACCGCGGCCCTGGAACGTAAAGGGCATTAGGAATACGGATGGGTTTTAGTCAGTAAGAGTCTGACACTCCCTTCCGCTCCGCCCACAGCGGGAGAAGTCATTTCTTCAGGCTTTTCAAGTCGTCTATAATCCATGTAGTAATCCTTTGGAATGGTTTCTACTTATTGTTACTTGTGACAGCACATTCGTTTCGAAGAGTGACTGATTACTTCTTGTTTTAATTTGTGTAACCTTGTTTTCTACATAACGGCGTCCGCCAGTTGTTACTTTTCAAAATTCATATAGCACTTAAATGATAAATGATATTTATTTTGTAAGTAGGTTGTAAATAACACTTACACGTCTATCTCTTTGGGCGTTATAAACTAGATGAGGCCGGTGTTTCCTAGCCGAAAACCCTGAGAAGAAACACCGAAACAAACTCAGAGATCAGTCTCTTTTGAAGTCCATACAATAGGGATGTTTCCTGAGTAAAAAATATATGATTATGTTTAGTCCGTCAGTTAGATTATAGAAAAATATTGGACACGTATTTTTTCCTTTATCAAATCTATAAAAACTGACGAAGATACAAAGCATCAAAGATCAGGAGTGGGGGCTTGTGATTTTACGGCTCGGTAAACATTGTAGCGAGTAGTGACGTCACACGAGTTTTCAATGCTCCGTATCGGCTTCATTTTTTGTTTACGTGAAAAAAGAAAAAATACGTGTCCAATATTTTTTGGAAATCTATCTGACGGACTAATTAGATTTTTTTAGTCAACTCCCCTATTGTACTGGTCAAATCATCACTTAATGATACCTCGTTTGTTAAAATCAGTCCATCCGTTTAAGCTTACAGGAGATGCCAATAAAGAAATACGCGATACAAACATAAAGTCAATATTTCCAGTGGAAATACATAAAAATAAGCACCTTAACAGCACAAGCTGATGTCAGTCCATCATGGCTGTCTAGGCGGTCTATCAGACGGGTGCCAGAGTGAACTGGGGTCATATTCCCCGGCCGTGTCTGTACAGGGTCGGGTTATACGCTCACATACATTTATTCAACAAGAAAAACAGTAGAAAAACATGAAAGTTATATACAGTATGTTAACTAACAGAGGGCGTTAACCCGCAATAGTATAGCATCCTTAAGTATGATCAAAAAATATTACCATTCAAAAACATTTTTTTTTTTTAATATTAAAATATTCACTAAAATGTTAAATTGATACGTTAAAGAAACACTCTTAAACAGGATTTTTCGTATTTATTGTCAAATTTTATTTTTGTACGGATTATTTTATGCTTATTTTTCTATACTGATATTTTTATTTTAATCTATTAATGATATAGATTAACGAGTTTAAGGGAACGCCCTCTGTTATTTAATATCACCAGAAAATTGCAGGGTTCCACAAGTTTTCGACGAATTTATATTTTAAAGGGGCGCAAATATCGCTTCAATCTGCAAATTTTGCAGAAGTCAACTTCACCTTTTTCTACAATCGATTTTTAACCGAACAGCTTGACCGTGCTATTAAAAATAAAACATGCTTAGAGTTCACGAACACCGCAATTAAATCATCAATTTGTCGCTGTCAGGTACAAACGACAGTCCAAGAGATCTTCGGGCGCGCGCCGTCCCGCGCCGTGAACCCCGACGAGGCCGTGGCGGTGGGCGCCGCCGTGCAGGGCGGCGTGCTGGCCGGCGACGTCACCGACATCCTGCTGCTCGACGTCACGCCGCTGTCGCTCGGCATCGAGACCCTCGGCGGGGTCTTCACCAAGCTCATCACACGGAACACCACTATACCCACGAAGAAGAGCCAGGTCTTCTCTACCGGTGAGTATCTGACGAGCCCTGCCCCCCTAGCCAAGTTGATAATCTACAATCGTTAACGCTAGTCGAAAACGAATCAAATGTATGAGAATGAAATCGTCTCAACGTTAAGTCACGTGGTTAGAACAAACGAATAGAAAATTCGTAGCCAAGTTCACATCGTTCAAAATGATAGAATGAATTGTTATCGTTTCTACAATGTTCAACGCTACATCCTTTGTTAACTTTAAACATAAAGTTAATGTTTAAAGCATTTAAACAGAGTTTAAATTTTAACCTGTTTGATGTTTGTAGGATCAATCGCCAGAGACTAAAGAATATGTCGTTTTTCTAAATACATTGTAGAACGAGCGGCCGACTCAGGCGCGACAACATGGCTACCAACTTATCGTTTTCTACAGTTGCTAAAACCGAGGCGTTACCGATTGGAGAATAGAATTCGACACGAAACCTTTGTAACTTGGCTAGAGGGGCTGTAGCGACCCTGGCGATGCGATTGCCGAATTGCATTTTTGATATTGTACGGGAGCGCCCGCGCCGGGCTCGCCAGTCGCTTACACACCACCGCCTTGCCACGTCCTAATTTACCGTGTAACTATAGCCGAGCATTGTGAACCTTTATTAAATACTAGCAGCGCCTCGCGGTTTCACCCGCGTAGTTCCCGTTCCCGTGGGAATATGGGGATAAAATATAGCCTATAGCCTTCCTCGATAAATAGGCTATCTAACACTGAAAGATTTTTTCAAATCGGTCCAGTAGTTCCTGAGATTAGCGCGTTCAAACAAACAAACAAACTCTTCAGCTTTATAATATTAGTATAGATTTTACCTAAATTCAGTACAACTTAAACTCGTGTATCATTTATCTGGACCCCTATCATTAACACGCACAACAAGTGGTGACCCCCGACGTTAAGAGACAATAGTTTTTGAGTTTTAGTATTTTGCGCCGTAAGCGACTCAGTGGCGACGTGGCAAGGGCGCGTCAGAATACCGCGTGGGTGCAAGTGTAACATATAGTCTTGAAACTAGGAATCCGCTACGATGGCTACCCCAGCGACAACCGGAGTAGCAGCAGTAGCCGGAGTAGTTTTTGCCAACCGTTTTTATGATGATTTGTAGTCTAATCAGGTGCAGTGGTGGCCAAGTGGTAACAGCTCCGACTTACGAATTGTAAGCCACGGGTTCAAACCCAGCTAGCCGCATTACTTTGTGTAATTTATTTCATTACCACTGCTCTCAAAACAGTGAAGGAAAACATCGTGAGGAAACCGGCATGTCCTAGAACCTAAAATACGAAGATATGTGACATTCAGCAACCCGCACTGGGCCCGCGTGGTGGATTACGGCCCATTCCCTCTCCTGGAGAGTAGGCCTGTGTCCCAGCAGTGGGAACGTTAAAAATCTGATTATGCAGGTGCAGCTGTATACCAGTGTTTTACATATAAGAACTGCCTAGTCAGATAGGGTATTTAAAACCTTGGTAAAGCTATGCTTGTTACATTTTCGAGACGACCCGTAACGTCTTTCAAAGATCCACTAATGACAGCCCCATTAAAAGTACCGATAATCTTGCCCCGGTTGGCGTCGGAAAGCACACAAAGCCGGTGATTCGCGTGCTTTCCGAGGCACGAAGCAGTCTCGGTATGTTAAGATGATCACTCATCGATAGACCAACATTTGCTTATCCTTGAAGATCAACCGGTACTTTTTTTTTTAAACCTTCCCTCACACTAGGAATTTCTCCTGTATCGTGGTTGCTTTTACAAACATACAATATCACATACACAAACACCCAGACCCGGAACAACTATCTGTAGGTCATACAAACATTTGTTCCGTGCGGGAATCGAACTCACGACACGTAGCGCAGCAGTCAATCGCTCAACCACTGCGCCAACCGTGTCGTCAAATAGTAATATAGGTATTGCTGTTATTATTAAACGTATGCCACATTAATAACAAAAATCTCTCCCAGCTGCTGACGGTCAGACTCAAGTGGAGATCAAAGTGCACCAAGGCGAGCGCGAGATGGCTGCAGACAACAAGCTGCTGGGGCAGTTCTCGCTCGTGGGCATCCCGCCGGCGCCGCGCGGCGTGCCGCAGATCGAGGTCACCTTCGACATCGACGCCAACGGCATCGTGCACGTCTCCGCCAGGGACAAGGGCACCGGCAAGGAGCAGCAGAGTGAGTCCACATACATAATTATATTAGTGGTTTTATGATATAGGAGTCCGTAGGTCTCCGAGAATGAGCAGCAGAGTGAGTCAACATACATATATTAGCGGCTTTATGTCGTAGGGGTCCGTAGAGCACCGGCAAGGAGCAGCAGAGTGAATCTACATACATATATTAGTGGTTTTATGATATAGGGGTACGTAGAGCACCGGTAAGGAGCAGCAGAGTGAGGCAACATAGATATATTAGCGGTTTTATGTCGTAGGGGTCTGTAGGGCACCGGCAAGGAGCAGCAGAGTGAGTCAACATACATATATTAGCGGCTTTATGTCGTACGGCTCTGTAGGGTACCGGCAAGGAGCAGCAGAGTGAGTCAACATACATATATTAGCGGCTTTATGTCGTAGGGCTCTGTAGGGCACCGGCAAGGAGCAGCAGAGTGAGACAACATACATATATTAGCGGCTTTATGTCGTAGGGCACCGGCAAGGAGCAGCAGAGTGAGTCAACATACATATATTAGCGGTTTTATGTCGTAGGGCTCTGTAGGGCACCGGCAAGTAGCAGCAGAGTGAGTCAACATACATATATTAGCGGTTTTATGTCGTAGGGCTCTGTAGGGCACCGGCAAGGAGCAGCAGAGTGAGACAACATACATATATTAGCGGTTTTATGTCGTAGAGCTCTGTAGGGCACCGGCAAGGAGCAGCAGAGTGAGTCAACATACATATATTAGCGGCTTTATGTCGTAGGGCTCTGTAGGGCACCGGCAAGGAGTAGCAGAGTGAGTCAACATAGATATATTAGCGGCTTTATGTCGTAGGGCTCTGTAGGGTACCGGCAAGGAGCAGCAGAGTGAGTCAACATAGATATATTAGCGGCTTTATGTCGTAGGGCTCTGTAGGGCACCGGCAAGGAGTAGCAGAGTGAGTCAACATAGATATATTAGCGGCTTTATGTCGTAGGGCTCTGTAGGGCACCGGCAAGGAGCAGCAGAGTGAGTCTACATCACTAGACACTAAGAAATTCACGCTTTTCCCCATAGGAGATGGAAGAAACTATCCACTGAGCTGGTTGCTTCAAATGGTCAGTTACCGTAACATCTCTTCTCAATCTGACTCTTTTATACGTACTAGTAAAGCAGTGTTGTATCCTGCTTTAAAAGCCGACTGTACTTACTGGACAACTTGTAACATATTAATTATTTTTTGTATACCAGTAATTGTAAAACATTTATTTGAAAAGAGTTACTATTGATTTTCTTGTTCATTCTTCTCCATAAGAATCTATCTTTGCGAAAATGATGACGTTCAAAAGTGCTGTTTAATGGCCTATTTGATATAAAAGTTTTGACTATGACCCACTTTTTAGATTGTTACGAATACGATAAATATATAAGCACCGCCGATCGGAGTCCGCGCCAGTGCGCGGTACACTTTTGCAGCGGTGCGACAGTAAGCGCGGTACCAGCTAGTCGCGCGCCCCGTGCACGCCACTTTCCTAGAAACCGCGGCACATTG